>CAKJTW010000168.1:0-600000 GCA_917880005.1 Nanger dama
TCCCTCCACTCCAGTACTCTTGTCTGGGAAAATCCCATGGACAGAGGAGCCTGGTAGGCTACGGTCCTTGAGGTCTTTCAGGGTTGGACACGACTGAGCGACTTCAGTTTCACGCATTGGAGAAGGAAATAGCAACCCACAGTGTTCTTGTCTGAAGAATCCTAGTGACAGGGGAACCTGGTGGGCTGCCATCTATGGGGTCACACAGAGTCGGACACGACTGAAGCGACTTAGCAGCAGCCTATGGAGATACTGCTTTGTGTTGGGTCCTAATACACACGAGAAGTTGTGTGCACCCTCCAAGAGTTCAGTTCAGTTCAGTTGCTCAGTCGTGTCCGACTCTTTGCGATCCCATGAATCACAGCATGCCAGGCCTTCCTGTCCATCACCAACTCCTGGAGTCCACTCAAACTCATGTCCATCGAGTCAGTGATGTCATCCAGCCATCTCATCCTCTGTAGTCCCCTTCTCCTCCTGCCCCCAATCCCTCTCAGCATCAGAGTCTTTTCCAATGAATCAACTCTTCGCATGAGGTGACCAAAGTACTGGAGTTTCAGCTTCAGCATCAGTCCTTCGAAGAAATCTCAGGGTTGATCTCCTTTAGAATGGACTGGTTGGATCCCTTGCAGTCCAAGGGACTCTCAAGAGTCTTCTCCAACACCACAGTTCAAAAGCATCAATTCTTCGGGTGCTCAGCCTTCTTCACAGTCCAACTCTCACATCCATACATGACCACAGGAAGAACCATAGCCTTGACTAGACAGACCTTAGTTGGCAAAGTAATGTCTCTGCTTTTGAATATGCTATCTAGGTTGGTCATAACTTTTCTTCCAAGGAGTAAGCGTCTTTTAATTTCATGGCTGCAATCACCATCTGCAGTGATTTTGGAGCCCCCAAAATGAAGTCTGACACTGTTTCCACTGTTTCCCCATCTATTTCCCATGAAGTGATGGGACCAGATGCCATGATCTTCATTTTCTGAATGTTGAGCTTTAGGCCAACTTTTTCACTCTCCACTTTCACTTTCAAGAGGCTCTTTAGTTCCTCTTCACTTGTCATCTGCATATCTGAGGGTATTGATATTTCTCCCGGCAATCTTGATTCCAGCTTGTGCTTCTTCCAGCCCAGCGTTTCTCATGATGTACTCTGCATAGAAGTTAAATAAGCATGGTGACATTATACAGCCTTGACCTACTCCTTTTCCTATTTGGAACCAGTCTCCTGTGGAGCTCCTAAACTCAAATCTCACTGGCCCTCAAGGCTAAATTATCTGGGAATTCTTCCTCTACATGCCACACACACCCAGGTTATCTTGGAGGGCTATTTTTACACGGGAATGCTACGCAGGTTAAATTTGGGGCTGGGTTCAAGGGCTATTTTTAGCATGAATGTTTGCCCCCTCTTCCTCAATGTATGTCAGCCATTATCTCCTTGTTATGGAGTTTGACTGATGTTGTGGTGACCTTACCCCACCTTGAAAATTGAGTGAGGTCTCCCCTTTGCTCTGTGACTTTCACCCCTCTGTCAAGAGTGAGGTCTGCTCTCTAGTGGCTGGAGTAGAGGCCCCCAGATCTGTTTCTTACCTGTATTTCTGCTCTGTGGTGTGAGGTAGATGGGATTGGAGCACTCTCACTGGGAGAAAAGCCACTGAGTGCTCCTCCTCTGGAACCGCTGACCTGTGAGCATGCTCTGTCGCGACACCTTTCACCCACTGTGCGTGCTCACAAGTTACTCCTGTTTTGATGCTGCTCTTGTCTCTGCCTTAACTGTAGTTGTGCTGGCCATTGGCCCTAGTGTCTCTCAGGCATTGTTTTCACCAGGCCACCAGCATAGATCCACGGAAGTCAGATCTCAGAATTGTAGCAATCGTGGCTCTTTACCAGCTGTGGGTGCTAATGGGGCTGCTCAGCATTTTAACTGGCCCAACCCTCACATGTAAATGTCCACAAAGTCCACATCTGCTAAAACTAGACATGTCTCTGCTGTGGGAGCACTTGTGGTGGGTTTGGATGTTTTGCAAGCACTGAGTATACTTATCCAGTTTCAGGGGTTTAACCCACAGTTTGTACAGATATAAGGAGAGATATCAGCTCTTTTTCCTTGGTCACACACCCCTGGAACTCGGCTTTGGTTTTAGCCTAACCTCTGTGCATGCTCCACCTACAGGCATCTGCCCCTGCTCAGGCCAAAGGGGGTGGGGTGACAGCACAGAGTGGCGGCTCACTTTGGTGGGAGGGGGCAGAAAGGGCGACTGGCTAGGACGCACGCACTCACCCAAGAGGGAAAGAGGGGAGGTAGTTACTGATGTGGATGCGTCAAAGCCCTCTGATGGGAACCTATTCTAGTCTGTGGAGGCAGGGACCAGCACATGGGGAGAGATTGTAATGCCCCCCACCCCCACCTTTTGTGCTTAGTCAACAGTGGCATTTTACTTCCATGGTTTTCTGGGCTTCCTCCAGGAACATTTCCTAATTGAGAAGTTCCTCATCCTATCCCCTCAGGCTGTCTCTGCACAGCCAGCAACAGTCCTCTCCCTGGATCTGCTCTCCGAACTCCACATTCTGTCCATGCCAGCAGCCACATGCCTCAGGCTGGGTTACACAGGGCTGTGGAATGGACCGTCTGTGTAGCTCTCACTCTTGTGTTGCCCAACACAGACTGGTTTCCGCACTCTTCTCTGGGCTCTGAAAGCTCTCTTTCTGTCCCAGCTGATCTCCCCCAGTAAAGATGTTCTTTGGGTACAGAAATGTCTCTTCACCTTTAGCCACACTTCCCCATAGGGGCACAGGTCCCTTCCTGCATCCTCTTTTTTTCCCCTTTTCTCTCTTTCATCACACCTGTTACATGAGGATCTTTTCTAATCTTTCTAGGTGTCTGAGGCCTCTGATGATGTTCAGCAGGTGCTCTGGGAGAATCGTTCCATTTGTAGATGTATTCTTGATGCCCCTCTGCTGTAGTTGTGCAGTCTCTAAGTTGTGTCCAACTCTTTGTGACCCCATGAACTGCAGCACACCACACCAGGCTTCCCTGCCCTTCTCTCTCTCCTGGAGTTTGCGCAAACTCATGTCCATTGAGTCGGTGATGCCATCCAACCATCTCATCCTGTTGCCCTTTTCTCAGTTGTGTCCAACTCCTTGTTACCCCATGGACTATAGCCCACCAGGCTCCCCTTCCATGGAATTTTTCATACAAAAATACTGGGGTGGGTCTATTTCCTCCTCCAGGGGATCTTCTTGACCCAGGGATTGGACCATCTCTTGTGATTCCTGCATTGGCAAGTGGATTCTTTACTGCTGCTCCACCTGGGAAGCCTTAATTAGTGTACCTTTACTATGTATTTTCCTTTACAGGTGAGATTTTAATTTTATGTTTTACTGTTATGATTTACTGTCTTTTCTCTTCAGCTTACAGAAGTCCCTTTAACATTTCTTATAAGGCTAATTTAGTGGAAGTGAAATCCTTTAGGTTTTGCTTGTTTGGAAAACTCTTTATCTCTCTTTCAATTATGAATGATAACCTTGGTGGGTAAAGTGTTCTTGGTTTGAAATATTTTGCTTTCAGCACTTTGGCTGTATCTTGCCTATCCTTTTGGCCTGCAATTATTCAGCTGAAAAATGTGATAGTCTTATGGGATTTCTATTGTACATGACAAATTGTTTTCTCTCTCTTTTAACAGTTTATGCTTATGTTATCTTTTGACATTTTAATTGTAATACGTTTCTGTGTGGATCTCTTTGTGTTCATTTTATTTGGAACTCTCTAGCCTTCTTGGCATCACTTCATGGCAAATAGATGGGAAACAATGGAAACAGTGAGAGACTTTATTTTTGGGGTTCCAAAATCACTGCACATGGTGACTGCAGCCATGAAATTAAAAGACACTTGTTTCTTGGAAGAAAAGCTATGACCAGTCTAGACAGATATTACTTTGTCAACAAAGGTCCATCTAGTACAACCTATGGTTTTCCAGTAGTCATGTGTGGATGTGACAGCTGGACTATAAAGAAAGCTGAACACTGAAGAATTGATGCTTTTGAATTGTGATGTTGGAGAAGACTCTTGAGAGTGCCACAGACTGCAAGGAGATCCAAAAGGATCTCCAGTCCTTCCTAAAGGAAAGGACCAGCCAGTCTATCCTAAAAGAAATCAGTCCTGAATGTTCATTGGAAGGACTGATGTTGAAGCTAAAACTCCAATACTTTGGTCACCTGAGGTGAAGAACTGACTCACTGGAAAAGACTCTGATGCTGGAAAAGATTGAAGACAGGAGAAGAAGGGGATGACAGAGGATGAGATGGTTGGATGGCATCACCGATGCAATGCACATGAGTTTGAGTAGGCTCTGGGAGTTGCTGATGAACAGGAAGCCTGGCATGCTGCAGTCCATGGGGTTGCAAAGAGTTGGACACGACTGAGAGACTGAACTGACTAAGTCTTCCTGAATATGGATTTCTCTTTTCTTCCCCAGGTTAAACTTTTTCTGCAATTATTTCTTTTTTAAAATTAAATTAAATTAAAATTTTTTATTTTACTTTACAATACTGCATTGGTTTGCCATGCATCAACATGAATCCACCACAGGTATACACGTGTTCCCCATCCTGAGCCCCCCTCCCACCTCCCTCCCTGTACCATCCCTCTGGGTCATCCCAGTGCACCAGCCCCAAGCTAATGCTACTTTTCTGATGTGTAGTGTGTGTATGCTGGGTGCTCAGTCCCTCAGCCATGTCCGACTCTTTGCCATCCCATGGACTGTAGCAGACCAGGCTCCTCTGTCCGTGGAATTTTCCAGGGAAGAATACTGGAGAGGATTGCCATTTCGCACTCCAGGGATCTTCCTGAGTTAGAGATCAAACCCTATCTCTTGTCCTGCATTGGCAAGTGGGTTTTTACCTCTAGCGCCACCTAGTTTACCTGTTGCTGCTGCTGCTGCTAAGTCGCTTCAGTCGTGTCCGACTCTGTGAGATCCCAGAGATGGCAGCCCACCGGGCTCCCACGTCCCTGGGATTCTCCAGGCAAGAACACTGGAGTGGGTTGCCATTTCCTTCTCCAATGCGTGAAAGTGAAAGTGAAGTCGCTCAGTCCTGTCCGACTCTTAGCGACCCCATGGACTGCAACCCACCAGGCTCCTCCGTCTATGGGATTTTCCAGGCAAGAGTACTGGAGTGGGGTGCCATGTCTTTAACATAATTCCTAGGATCTTGGCTTTGACTTTGCAACACAATGAACTACATTGTAGCCATCAGTTAATAGGTTAAAAATTGTGCAAATTGTTCTTGGACTTGTTGGTATTCAAGGTTACATTTCCACTGTTAATAGGATGGGTCACTTCTGAGTTGGAAGATTTTCTTCTTACTACACAACACTTGATTCTAATCTTGATTCTAGTGTTGTGGAATCAAGATTGCTGGGAAAAATATCGATAATCTCAGATATGCAGATGACACCACCCTTATGGCAGAAAGCAAAGAAGAACTGAAGAGCCTCTTGATGAAAGTGAAAGAGGAGAGTGAAATGTCTTAAAACTCAACACTGAGAAAACGAAGATCATGGCATCTGGTCCAATTACTTCATGGCAAATAGATGGGGAAACAATGGAAATAGTGACAGAATTTATTTTCTTGGGCTCCAAAATTAGTTCAGATGGTGACTGCAGCCACGAGATTAAAAGATGCTTGCTTCTTGGAAGAAAAACTATGACCAACCTAGACAGCATTTTAAAAAGGAGAGACATTACTTTGCTGACAAAGGTACATCTTGTCAAAGCTATGGTTTTTCCAGTAGTCATGTATATGTATGTATGTGACAGTTGGACTATAAAGAAAACTGCTTATCAAAGAATTGATGCTTTTGGACTGTGATGTTGGAGAAGACTCCTGAGAGTCCCTTGGACTGCACCTGAAGATTCACTGGTAAGTCAGATGTAGAAGCTGAAACTCCAATACTTTGGCCACCTGATGCAAAGAACTGACTCATTGGAAAAGACCCTGATGCTGGGAAAGACTGAAGGCAGGGGGAGAAGAGGATGACAGAGAACGAGATGGTTTGATGGCATCACTGACTCGATGGAGTTGAGTTTGAGTAAGCTCCAGAAGTTGGTGAGGGACATGGAAGCCTGGTGTGCTGCAGTCCATGGGGTGGCAGAGTCGGACATGACTGCGCGACTGAACTGAACACAACACTTACCATCTAGTCATATCACCGTGAGATTTTGATTTCCCCTCCTACTTTCTAAGAACTGTGAGTCTGCTCTAAATGTAAATTCAGATACCATAGTTTCTTTTCTGATGAAGGTGAACCCTTGATTATTTAAGAAAGAAAGAAAGAAAGAAAGAAAGAAAGAAAGAAAGTGAAGTGACTCAGTTGTGTCTGACTCTTTGAGACCCCATGGACAGTAGCCTGCACTAGGCTCCTCCGTCCATGGAATTTTTAGGCAAGAGTACTGGAGTGGGTTGCCATTTCCTTCTCCAGGGAATCTTCCCTACCCAGGGATTAAACCCAGGTCTCCTGCATTGTAGACAGATGCTTTACCATCTGAGCCACCAGGGAAGTCGATTATTTAAATAGTTGTTCAAATGCTAGGTGGTTCCTTAGACTATTAATTTGGAAGGACAGTTTAAGAATGTTTTTGTTCAGTCACCTGGTTGTATCCAATGCATCATGACCTCTTAGACTGTAGCATGCCAGGCCTCCTTGTCTCTCACCATCAATTTTGCCCAAGATCATGTCCATTACATCAATGATGCCATCCAGCCATCTCATCCTCTGATGCCCTCTTCTCCTGGTGCCCTTTATTTTTCCCAGAATCAGGGACTTTTCCAATAAGCTGGCTGTTCACATCAGATGACCAAAATACTAGAGCTTCAGCTTCAGCATCAGTCCTTCAATGAGTATTCAGGGTTGATGTCCCTTAAGATTGACTGGCTTGATCTTGCTGTACAAGGGACTTTTAGAAGTCTTCTCCAGCAACACAGTTTGAAGGCATCAATTCTTTGGGTGCTGCCTTCTTTATGGTCTAGCTCTCACAACCTGTACGTGACCACTGGGAAAACCATAGCCTTGACTATATGGATGTTTGTTGGCAGAGTAATGTCTCTACTTTTCAACACACTGTCTAGATTTGTCATAGCTTTCCTGCCAAGAAGTAATCATCGTCTGATTTCATGGCTGCAGCCACCATCTGCAGTGATTTTAGAGCCCAAGAAGAGGAAATCTGTCACTACTTCCACCTTTTCCCCTTCTATTTGCCATGAAGTAATAGGTCTGGATGCCATGATCTTATTTTTTTTTAAATATTAAGCCTGCTCTTTCACTCTCCTCCTTCACCCTCATCAAGAGGCTCTTTAGTCCTCTTTGCCTTCTGAAATTAGAGTGGTTTCATCCATATATTTTAAGAATAATCAAGATAAATTGATTGTTATGACCTTTAAAAACTGTTTTATAAATACATTAAAAATATCTATAATTCATTCTGTGGGAATGACTAAATAGTATGTGAATAATTGAATATAACACTCCATCCAAAGTCTGCCTAATAGAAAATAAATTAGGTGGATAGATATACCTTCAGCAGAGATACCTTTGAGATTATTTGTGATATAGACATATTGTAGAGACAAATGAAGTTTTTGACTTCTGCAAATATCTTAATTAAAAATGGAAATAAATTACTTACTTAATAGAGAATATATGATGTCTGACAAAATTAAAATTTTTGTCCATACTTAGAATGGCACTTTAAAACTAAGGACAACGTGTTTCAGCTTGCTCTATAAAAAACAAACAAATTTGTTTTGCAATGATTTCATAACAATAATTGTCCAGTTTGATTTGGTGAATCCAAAATAACTTACTGAAATGCGATTAATTAAGCACATGTCAACGATTTGCAAAACTGTCCCGTGCACAATGAGCTTTGTCATCCCCAAGATTGTCACTGGGTGGCACCCAAGTCCTTCTCCAAACAATGGCAATAAAACATTTCTTCAATGTTGGAAACTTATTGCTGAAGAAACTTTGCTGATGATGATCAATAATAATTGACCTGCATTACTAGGAAGGATCATTGTTCTAGAAACAATGTCAAAGTAAATGTGAAGACTCCTACAGGGCATTTCCCAGTAAAATTGTAAATGCAGCTTTACTAAGATTTTTGCTGCTGCTGCTGCTATTAAGTCACTTCAGTCATGTACTTGCTCAAATCATAAATCTTTGACAGGTTTTAAAAGTTTGTAAAAATTTTGATTAGATTAAAGCTTTCCTTTGCTAAAAGCTTCAAGCCCTTTGCAAAAAAGGTTAAGAGAGCTTTAGCCCAGGTCTAAAATACTGAAAATTTGTTCCTAAACTGCAATTTTTTTCTTCCTCACTTAATTATTACTTTTAGGTTGGTATTCCTTAATAAAATCAGACTGCTTTTGCTTGATGACATTTTGTGGATTGATTTCTCTCTTAAACGAGAAAATTCCAGTGTGATTTAACCAAAGTAAAGGTCTTTCTTTAGTCTTTTACAAACTTTGCTTAAATATTATAAAATTGTTCTCTAAAGTGATTTATCAGTTTCCACTCTTAACTTGCAATTTAGGAGTTAGCATTTCCCCATATCTTTGCCAACAAGTCAATTTGTAGACAATTTAACTTTTTTCAGTATAATGGGAGTAAACAAATATTTCATTCTTTATTTTGTTTTGTATTGGAGTATAGATGCTTTTATGAACATGAACTTGGGCAAACTCTGGGAGATGGTGAGGAACAGGGAGGCCAGGCATGCTGTAGTTCATAGGGCTCCAAAGGGTTGGACACGACTTGGTGACTGAACGACAATAGATGCTTTACAATGTTGTGTTAGTTTCTGCTGTACAATGAAGTGAATCAGCTATATGTATGCATATATACCCTCTCTCTTGGACACCCTCATCTCACCCATCTAGGTCATCACAAAGTATCAAGTTGAGCACCTTGCACTCTTAAATTTGCATTGTCTGTTTGTAAATGTGAAAGTACAAGCAGAAACCTGATTTACATTTAGTTTAAAATATCAAAATCACCTTAATTTCTTTATCATGTTTTATGAAAATTTTGCAAAAGAAAAAGAATAAATCATAATAGAAAATTTAAAGATATTCTGAAATTTTATAGCTTATTAGAGAGTATAAAAAGAAAGTGAAAACAATGAGTAATGTTATATACATTTATGCAAAACAACACATACTTTTTGAACTAACATTATATTCCACCAGATATGTTGTATTCAGTTCAGTTCAGTTCAGTCGCTCAGTCATGTCCGACTCTTTGCGACCCCATGAATCGTGGCATGCCAGGCTTCCTTGTCCATCACCAACTCCCGGAGTTCACTCAGACTCAACGTCCATCGTCCATCGAGTCGGTGATGTCATCCAGCCATCTAATCCTCTGTCATCCCCTTTTCCTCCTGTCCCCAATCCCTCCGAGCATCAGAGTCTCTTCCCAGTGAGTCAACTCTTTGCATGAGGTGGCCAAAGTACTGGAGTTTCAGCTTTAGCATCATTCCCTCCAAAGAACACCCAGGGCTGATCTCCTTCCAGAATGGACAGGTTGGATCTCCTTGCAGTCCAAGGGACTCTCAGGAGTCTACTCCAACACCACAGTTCAAAAGCATCAATTCTTCGGCACTCAGCTTTCTTCACAGTCCAACTCTCACATCCATACATCACCACTGTAAAAACCATAGCCTTGACTAGACGGACTTTTGTTGGCAAAGTAATGTCTCTGCTTTTGAATATGTTATCTAGGTTCGTCATAACTTTTCTTCCAAGGAGTAAGCGTCTTTTAATTTCATGGCTGCAGTCACCATCTGCAGTGATTTTGGAGCCCTCCAAAGTAAAGTCTGACACTGTTTCCACTGTTTCCCCATCTATTTGCCATGAAGTGATGAGACCAGATGCCATGATCTTTGTTTTCTGAATGTTGAGCTTGAAGCCAACTTTTTCAGTCTCTTCTTTCACTTTCATCAAGAGGCTTTTTAGTTCCTCTTCACTTTCTGCCATAAGCGTGGTATCATCTGCATATCTGAGGTTATTGATATTTCTCCCGGCAATCTTGATTCCAGCTTGTGCTTCTTCCAGCCCAGCGTTTCTCATGTACTCTACATATAAGTTAAATAAGCAGAGTGACAATATACACCCTTGACCTACTCCTTTTCCTATTTGGAACCAGTCTGTTGTTCCATGTGTAGTTCTAACTGTTGCTTCCTGACCTGCACATAGGTTTCTCAAGAGGCCGTTCAGATGCTCTGGTATTCCCATCTCTTGAAGAATTTTCCACAGTTTATTGTGATCCACACAGTCAAAGTATTTGGCAAGTCAATTCTTATAAGTCTCAAGGGTTATACTGTTATATTAAACATTCAGGTATCTTTGCTTCTCTGGTGGCTCAGAGAGTAAAGAATCTTGTCTTCAGTGTAGGAGACCTGTGTTCAATCCCTGGGTTAAGAAGATCATTTGGAGAAGGAAATGGCAACCCACTCCAGTATTTTTGCCTGAAGAATCCCATGCACAGAGAAACCTGGTGTGCTACATTCCATGGGGTTGCAAAGAGTTGAGCACAACTGGGCAGCTTTCACTTTTCAGTTTCATTCCTTCTATACCCCTAATTTGTCTATTACCCCTCAATTTTAGCTTTTGGAAATCAAAAGTATTTTTTCCTGTGTCTATGAGTCTGTTTCAGTTTTGCATATATAATTCACAAGTATATTTTAGATTCTGCATATAAGTGATAGCATACAACATTTGTCATTTTCTGTCTTATTTCGCTAACTGTAATATATTCAGTCTTTCCAGGTATATCCCCAGGAGTGCAATTGTTGGACCAAATGGTAGTTATACTATTAATTTTTATTTTTAGAATTTAAATGATTAAAAAATTGAAGTATAGTTAATTTAAAATGTCTTAGTTTCAGGTATATAGCACAGTGACTATGTATATGTATATAGTCAGTGACTATATATACTGACCACGTACACTGACTCACAGTAATATGTATAAATATATATTATATATATATATGTAATTACTGTGAGTCAGTGTATATTATGTGTATATGTAATTACTGTGAGTCAGTGTATATTATGTGTATATATATATGCACATACAGATAAATATATATAGGCTTCCCTGGTGGCTCCGTCATTAAAGAATCTGCCTGCAATGCAGGAGACCTCAGTTCAATCTCTAGAATGGGAAGGTCCCCTGGAGAAGGGAATGGAAACCTGCTCCAGTATTTTTGCCTGGGAAATTCTCATGGACAGAGGAAGCCTGATGGGCTGCAGTCTATGGAGTCATAAAGAGTTGGACCCCATATATATTATAATAAATATTACAATTCCATGGAATATAAAGTAATTCATTTACAATTTTTAAAGTATATTGTTGTGCATATATTAAACCTAAACTTCTAATTTGTCTCTCCCCAAACACCCTGTTTGGTAACTGTAAGTTTTTCTTTTTTTTCTGTGTCTGTGAGTCTCTTTGTGTATTGAAAATAAGTTCACTGTATCATTGTTTCAGATTCCACATATAAGTGATATCATATAGTATTTGTCTTTGGCTTACTTAGTATGATAATCTATAGGTCCACCCATATTGCTGCTTATAGTATTATTTCAGTCTTGTTTTTTGTCCAAGTACCTTTGTGTGTGTGTGTGTGTGTGTGTGTGTGTGTGTGTGTGCTGGAGAAGGAAATGACAACCCATCCCAGTATTCTTGCATGGAGAATTCCAAGGACAGAGAAACCTGGCAGGTTGTAGTCCATGGGGTTGCAAAGACTTGGACAACACACACACACACACACACACACACACACACACACACACACACACGCGCACACGCGCGCAGGGGTGTATATATATGTATGTATATAGGAATGCAAGCTCAGTTGTTTCAGTAGTGTCCTAGTCTTTGCGATCTTTTGGACTGTGGCCTGCGAGGCTCCTCTGTCCATGGGCTTCTCTAGGAAAGAATACTGAAGGGGGTTGCCATGCACTTCTCTAGGGGATCTGCCTGACCCAGGGATAGAATGCGTGTCTCTTGTGTCTCCTGCATTACAGGCAGATTCCATACCCACTGAGGCGCCTGGGAAACCTATATATATATATTTATATAAAACAAAACTTTATCTATTCATCTGTTGATAGACATTTAAGTTGCTTCCATGTCTTTGTTATTGTAAATAGTGTTGCAATGAACATTGAGGTACATGTATATTTTTGAATGATGTTTCTCACCAGGTATATGCACAGGAGTGGGATTGCTAAATCATATGGTAGCTCTATATTTAGTTTTTAAGGGGATCTTCATACTGTTTTTCATAGTGGCTTCATCAATTTACTTCCCACGAATAGTGTAGGAGGTTCCTTTCCTTCCACACTCTCTCCAGCATTTATTGTGTAAATTTTTTTTATGACAGCAAATCTGACCAGTGTGAGTTGATGTTTCATTGTAGTTTTAATTTGCATTTCTATAATAATTAGTGATGTTGAACATCATGCATGTGCCTTTTTGTCATCTATTAGTCTTCCTTGGAGAAATGTCATTTAGGTCTTCTGCACGTTTTGATTGGGTTGTTTTTTGATATTAAGCTGTATGAACTGTTTGTATGTTTTGGAAATTAATCCCTCATCAATCACACCATTTGCAAATGTTTTCTCCAGTTCTATAGGCTGTGTTTTTGTTTTGTTTATGGTTTCCTTTGCTGTGCAAAAGCTTTAAGTTTAATTAGTCTCCATTTGTTTATTTTTCTTTTTATTTCCATTACTTTAGGAGATGAATCAAAAGATACTGCTGAAAATTATGTCAAAGATTTGTTTTGCCTGTGTTTTCCTTGAAGAGTTTGTAGTATCCAGTCTTACA
Source organism: Nanger dama (assembly GCA_917880005.1). Classification (NCBI taxonomy): domain Eukaryota; kingdom Metazoa; phylum Chordata; class Mammalia; order Artiodactyla; family Bovidae; genus Nanger; species Nanger dama. Next base: position 12,883 of record CAKJTW010000168.1, read on the forward strand.
TTTAAGTCTTTAACTCATTTTATGTCTATTTTTATGTATGGTGTTAGAGTGGAGAAGGGAATGGCAGTCCACATCAGTATTCTTGCCTAGAGAATTCCAAGGACAGAGGAGCCTGACACGCTGCAGTCCATTGGGTCGTAAAGTCAGACATGACTAAGCGACTAACACACACACAGACACACACGGTATTAGAGAATGCTCTAATTTCATTCTTTTACACATAGCTGCCCAATTTTCCCAGCACCAAGTTTCCCCAGTCTCTTATTGAAGAGACTGTCCTTTTTCCATTGTATATTATTTTCTCCTTTGTCATAGATTAATTGAACATAGGATAGTGAACTTATTTCTGGGCTTTCTATTCTGTTCCATTGATCTTGATTTCTGCTCTTTGTGGGGGAGTGGGCGTTGCAGGGCAGTACCATACTATTTTGATAACTATAACTTTTTACTATTAGACTGAACTCTGAGATACTGATTCCTCCAGCTCCATTTTTCTTTCCCAAGATTGTTTTGGCTGTTCAAGTTTTGTGTTTCTATACAAATTTTAATATTTTTTATTCTGGCTCTGTGAAAAATGCCACTGGCACTTTGATAGGGACTTCACTGAATCTGCAGATTGACTTTGGTAGTCTCATCATTTTAAGAATGTTGATTCTTCCAGTGCAAGAACAGGATACATCTTTTTATCTGTATGTGTCATTTTCAAATTTATTTTTTTAAACTGGAGGATAATTACTTTACAATGTTATGTTGATTTCTGCCATACAATGCAAGTCAGTAATAGCTATATGTGTATCCTCTCCCTCTTGAGCCTCCCTCCCATTCCCCCCACCCTCCACTTTTCATCCCTCTGTGTCATCACAGAGCACTGGGTTGAGCTTCTGAGTTATATATCAATTTTCCACTAGTTATCTATTTTACACATGGTAGTGTATATGTTACTATATGCTAAAGTCAGTGCTACTCTGGGCTACTCTCTCCTTCCCCCACTATGTCCATGAGTCCATTCTCTAAGCCTGTATCTATACTACGGCCCTGCAAATAGGTTCATCAATACCATTTCCCCATATGTATGCATTAATATATGATACTTCTTTTCTCTTTCTGAATTACTTCACCCTATATAACAGGCTCTAAGTTCATCCACTTCAGTTCAGCTGATTCACATTTGTTTCCCTTTATGGTTGAGTAATATTCCATCATATATATATATATATATATATATATATATATATACACCACAACTTCTTTATGCATCCATCTGTCAATGGACATCTAGGTTGCTTCCAAGACTTGGTTATTGTAAATAGTGCTACAATGAACATTCGGTACATATGTCTTTTAAAATTATGGTTTTCATATGGTACATGCCCAATAGTGGGACTGCTAGGTTATATGGTAGTTTTATTCCTAGTTTTTTAAAGAATTGCCATACTTTCTCCATAGTGGCTATATTAGTTTACATTCCCACCAACAGTGCAAGAGGGTTCCCTTTCTCCACATCTTTTTCAGTATTTATTTTTTGTAGATTTTTATAATGCTCTCTTCATTTTTTTTTAAATCACTGTTTGCAATTTTAAAGTATAGATCTTTTGCCTCTTTACCTAGGTTTATTCCTAGGTATTTTACTCTTTTTGTTGTGATGGTACATGGAATTGTTTCCTTAATTTCTTTCTCATCTTTTATTGTTAGTGTATAGTGCTATTGTTGTTGTTCTGTCACTCAGTTGTGTGTGACTCTTTGCAACCCCATGGACTGCAGCATCCCAGGCTTCACTGTCCTTTCATCTCCTGGAGTTTGCTAAAACTCATGTCCATTGAGTCAGTGATGTGATCCAACCATATTGTCTTCTGTCATCCTCTTCTCCTTTTGCCTTCAGTCTTTCCTAGCATTATGGTCTTTTCTAGTGATTTAGCTCTTTGCATCAGCTGGCCAGAGTATTGGAGTTCCAGCTTCAGCATCAGTCCTTCCAATGGATATTCAGGATTGATTTCCTTTAGGATGGACTGGTTTGATCTTGATATCCAAGGGACTCTCAAGAGTCTTCTCCAATACCACAATTCAAAGACATCAATTCTTGGGCTCTCAGCCTTCTTTATGGTCTAACTTTCACATCCATACATGACCACTGGAAAAACCATAGCTTTGACTTTAGACTATAGAAATTGCTGTATTAAAAATCCTTCTAGGAATTTAATGTTATATCTTGCAAATTTTTTCTATAGCTGAATTTTTATAAATCTTAAGGATATTTTTTCCTATAGAAGCTTCACAGAAAACCCAGGTAAAACATTTATGCTAAGCGGATTTGTTATTGTGACCTTGAGATAATGAAGTAGATCCCAGTAATATTAGTGGAAAATTAACTAATATTTTAAGAGATTTGTTATAGTGAAAATGTTCCTTGATTGGGCCAAAAAAATTAACAGTCATAGCACTAAATGAAAAGAGATCTTTGGTTGGTGGCCTAGATGGTTGAGTAGGAAGACCCTAAACTCACCTCCTTCACTGAGCACACCAAAATTACAACTATTTACAGACTGAATATTGATGAGAAAAACCAGAAAACCAGAAAAAGATCTCATACAATGAAAAATATAAATAAGGAACAAAACAATATGGGTGGGAAGGATGGAGATACAGTACAGACATGATGCATACCCTCATATGGGTCACCCACAAATGGGAGAATAATTACAATTGCAGAGGTTCTCCCCAACAAGTTAGGGGTCCAAGCCGCATACTGAATTCCCCAGACCAGGCTGTGAGACCAGCAAGGCTTGATTTAGAAAAAGCCTGAGAACTGTGGAAAATAGAGATGTCAGTCTTAAAGGGCTGACACAGAATCTCACGTGCTCTGGAATACAGAGAAAAGCCAGTAATTTGAAAGAAGCATACACCAGACCCAGTCGCTGATCTTGGAGAATCTCTCAGAAAGGCAGGAGGCAGCTGGAACTCACCTTGGGGACATGAACACTGGTAGGAGTCCTTTTGGGGAGCATGTTCTATCATGTGGTTGCTGGTGCTGGCAAATGCCATTTTGTAATCCCCCCTCTAGTTTATGGCTCAAGACATGTCCCCACACACCAGTGACCCAGAATTAGCTCTGAGCTACCCAGGGCTTTGTAGACAGAGAATCTGGGATTTGGCTTCACCCACCAGTGGGCCAATGCTAGCCTTGGGAACAGCCTCATCCTACAGTGGGCAGGCATCAGCTCCAGGAATAACTGGGCCCCACCTACCAATGGGTCAACATACCAACTCCAGGACTTCCAGAGCCTTGTAGCTAGCCAAAGACCTCAGGACTGGCTACACAGACTAGTGAACTGACACAAGTCTTGGGACCACCCCACCCCACTGCAAGGCATAAGCCCTGCCACCAGGAGGCCAACATCAGCTCTGGAACCCCAAAGCCCCAGTTCTGCCCACCAAGAGACAGCAGCAACTCTGAGACATGTTGGATCTCTCAGCCAGCTTCCCTGGGATTCAGTTCCACTCACCAGTGCCCCAACACTGAATTTGGGATTTCCTGAACCCTTCAATCAGCAATGTCAAGGACTTGCTTTGCCCATAAGTTGATACTAGATCTGGGAACCAAGACCAAACAACCACTCACAACAAAACCTAACTCCATGCACAAGTGGGTCAGCATTGGTCCTGGGACCTCCTGGAGAACTAAAGCCATCTTCCTTGGCACCCAGCCTTACCTATCTGTCAGTAGACTCCATACAAGGCAGAGTTTAGCAACTAACAAGACTAGGAGCCAGCCACACCTACAAGACCATCCATAATGGTACTAGTCAGAAGGACTCATGCAATCCACATAGGAGGGGGTGCCCCTCTAGCAGTTAGCTCCTGTGACCAGAGGGGAATGTACTGTTGAGAAGCACAGGATGTCTCCTACAAAGAACCTCTTTGCCAAGATCAGGAAACATAGACCACCTACCAAATAAATAGAAATTAAAATATTGAATTAGGCAAAATGAGGTGACAGATGAATATTTTTCAAACAAAGGAATAAGTCAAAACTGTATCAAGAACTAAGTGAATTGAGATAAACATCTACCTGATAAAGAGTTTAGGGTAATGAGTATAAAGATGCTCAGGGAACTCTGGAGAAGAATGATGAATGCAATGAGAGCTTTAACAAACAGTCAGGAAATATTAAAAAGAAAAGCCAAACATAACTGAATAATACAATAATTGGAATTAAAAATATACTAGAATGAGTCAACAGTAGACTATACAGAGGAACGGCTCAGCAAGCTGGAAGACACAGTAATGGTAATCATGAGAGCTGACAGGAAAAAAGAATAAACAGAAATGAGGACAATTTAAGAGATCTCAGAGACAACATCAAGCATACTAATATTCACATTATAGTGGTCTCAGAAAGAAAGAATAGAGCAGAAAAAATACTTGAGGTTATAATGCCTAAAAATTTCCCTAATCTGGGAAAGGAAACAGACATCCAGGTCCAGGAAGCACAGGGAATCCCAAATGAGACAAACCCAAAGAAGGTAACACAAAGACAAATTATGATTAAAATGACAAAAATTAAAGAAGAGAGAATATTAAAAGCAACAAGGGAAAAGTAGAGTTACATACACACAAAGACAAATTATGATTAAAATGACAAAAATTAAAGAAGAGAGAATATTAAAAGCAACAAGGGAAAAGTAGAGTTACATACACACAAAGACAAATTATGATTAAAATGACAAAAATTAAAGAAGAGAGAATATTAAAAGCAACAAGGGAAAAGTAGAGTTATATACAAGGGAACTCCCATAAAGCTATCAGATAACTTATAGCAGAAACTCTGCAAGCCAGAAAGAAGTGACTTGATATTTTTAAAGTATGAAAGAGAAAAACCTACAACCAAGAATACTCTACCTAGAGGCTTTTATTCAGGTTTAAAGGAAATATCAAAAACTTTAAGAAAAGATAAAGGGGTTTAGCATCACTAAAACTGATTTTAAAAGAAACATTAGAGGAATTTCTCTAAGTGAAAAGAAAAGGATACAACTAGAAATGTGAAAATTATGAAAGGAAAAAAATCTCATTGACAAAGGTCAATATATAATAAAGATACCAGATCAACAGTAGATAAAACTAATCAAAAGGCCAAACGATGAAAATAGCAAAATCATCTATATTCACAATAAGTAGTTAATGGATACACAAAATAAAAAGACATAAAATATGGCATCAAAAATCAACATGGAGAGAGGGTAGTGAAATTGCAAGGTTGTTAAAAATGTACTTAAACTTAGATCAGCAACTTTAAACAATCATGTATTTATATAGATTGCTTTATACAAATCTCTAGGTAAAATAAATCAAAATTTATAATAGATACACACACACCAAGAAGATAAAAGCATCCAAATATAACCCTAGAGTCAGCAAATCACAAGGAAAGAGAACAAAAGCAGAGAAGGGAACACAAAAATACTACAAAATAACCCACAAACAACTAACAACATGGCAATATGTGCAAACCTATCAAGGATTACAAATGGAATAATTTCTCCAGTCAAAAGACATAGAGTGGCTAAATAGATGCAAACATAAGATCCAATATATGTTGCCTTTAAGAGAGTCACTTCAGATTCTAAAGATACACACAAACTGAAAGCATTCCTTGCAAATGGAAATGGAAGGAAAGCAGGGCTAGCAATACTTTTGCAAAATAAAATGGACTTTAGAACAAAGACTATAACAAGAAGAATGTTATATAATGACCAAGAGATCAATTCATGAAGACATAACAATTTTAAAAATATATGCACTCTAAATAAGACTACCTAAGTATAAAAAAAAAAATTGAAAGACATAAAGGTAGAAATTGACAGCAGCACAGGAACAGCAGTGGACTTAACAAGAAACTTACTTTAATGGAAAGAATTTTGAATTTCATCCAGAAAGAAAATAAAGAAAAAAACACTGGCTTTAGTTGATGCATTAGATTATTTGGACACACACACACACACACACACACACACGTAACATTTTATACAAAATCAGCACAATAGACCTTTTTTTCAATTTCACATGAAACATTCTCTAAGATAGATAATGTGCTAGGGCACAAAACAAATCTCAGTAAATTTAAGAAAACTGAACTCACATTAATCATTTCTTTCCATTACAAAGCTACATGACAAGAGAAAAACTGCAAAGAACACAAACACACAGAGGCTAAAAATATGCTACTAAACAATCAATGAGTTATTGAAGATATCAAGAAATGATTAAAAAATACCTAGAGACAAATAAAATGAAACATTCAAACACCCAATGGACCAAAAATCTACAGGATGCAGCAAAACAGTTCTAAGTGGGAACTGTATATAAATACAAACCTACCTCAGGAAAAAGAAAAATATAAAATAAGCAACTTATCCTTACATCTAAAGAAACTAAAAGAAGAAAAACAAACAGAACATAGGTTATAGAAGAAAACAAACCATGAGGATTAGAGTAGAAATAAATGAAATAGATAATAAAAATAGAAGAAATCAATATTATAAAGCAATTAACCTCCAATTAAAATAAATAAATTTATATAAAAATGAGTTAGTTCTTTGAAAAAAATAAGTGAAATTGATAAAACTTTATACAGATGCATCAATTTTATTAATTTAGAGAGGACTTAGTAAAATAAGAAATGAGAAAAGTTACAACTTAAACCATGGGAATGCAAAGGATCATAAGAGATTACTACAAACAATTATAACTATTAAAATGGACAAGCTAGAACATGATTTGATGGACATGATTAATCATTACTTTTGTGAGATGCCTGCCATCCTGAGATTGTCTTGTATGGACATATCAGCCTATGAGATGGTGAAATTTGTGTCAACCATTGTTTTTCTCCTGATCCCATTTATTCTCATCCTAACTTCCTACACTCTCATCTTGAGGACATGATTTTGATGATGATATTGATGATGTCAGTAATAATAAGAAAATTGAACAGTTAACTAGAACAATGAGTGGTAGTTTTATAAATTAAAATTTTTTATTATTTCTCATTTTACTTGAAATAAAACCACATAACCATAAGTTTCAGTTAATTGTAGTTATTTTTAACTCCAATCCCAGTAGTCACACTGAATTGGATTATAAATTATGAAATTGAACTACTTCATTGGCTTGAAAAATAACAATTACTGTAGCACTGAAGAATGAAAAATGGTGAAAATTGAGAAGTATACATAATGCAACTACATAAATTATATGTAGAAAACATAAAAAATTATGTATGAGTACAAGTAGGAGATTAGAAAAAGAAGAGTTGTATAGAACTATTTCATGGAATAAGTGATCTCTGTTTTGATCTTTTGTACAGTGGTGCTTCAGTCAAGGCCATTAAGAATGAATTGATGAATGAAAGAAAACCCAGAAATAATGACTTTAAGAAAAGAAACATCAACCAAGTAGTTATAGGATGACAATCAGTTTTGGATTTAATGAAGCTGCTCCAGAGGATGGAGATTATCTGTGTAAACCCATGTAATTTCCCCAAAAGCTGAAGACAAGTAACACATTGTTTGTACTCAACTAGAGAACTTAGTTCATCACTATAGAACTAAGAACAGCTGCATCTCAATAGACATATGTCAATATGTACGCATCTTAATATCATCTTGCTCCTTTATGCTGTTATATTTCCCATATGACAGTCCAGTGCCCATGATTATTTTTAATATTGACAGTAGAGCATTTCTGACAGTGACATTGTAGAATATGATATTTCCTCAGTTGTAACACTTTCTCATGCACTTCCTCAGAGCCCTCGCCACTTCTTTATTCCTCAGGCTGTAGATGAGTGGGTTGAGCATGGGGGGTCACTATGGTGCCAAGAACAGCTCCAATCTGGTCTTGTTCAGGTGTATGGGCTAAGGTGGGTGTCATGTAGATGAAGATAGCTTGACCAAAGTAGAGACTCACCACTGTCATGTGGGAAGAGCAGGTAGCTAGGGCTTTGTTCTTGCCCTTGCGAGAGTTCATCCTGAGAACAGTGAGGAAGATGAGAGTGTAGGAAGTTAGGATGAGAATAAATGGGATCAGGAGAAAAACAATGGTTGACACAAATTTCACCATCTCATAGGCTGATATGTCCATACAAGACAATCTCAGGATGGCAGGCATCTCACAAAAGTAATGATTAATCTCTCTGGAACCACAGATGGGGAACTTCATTGGATAGATGGTGTGTACAAGGGCTGCGAGGGCTCCACCAGTCCAGGCTGCAGCAGCCATCCGTAGACAGATGTTGGGGTTCATGAGGACTGTGTATCGAAGGGGGTTACAGACAGCCACATAGCGGTCATAAGCCATGAGAGTCAGCAAGATGCACTCAGCAAGGCCAAGGGTGAGGAAAAAGAAGAGCTGAGTAGCACAGGAAAAATAGGAAATGTTCTTCTTTCCTGTGAAATAGTTGGTGACCATTTTGGGGACTGTGCAGGAGATGTAAGCCAGGTCAATGAGGGAGAGCTGACTAAGCAGGAAGTACATGGGAGTATGAAGACGGGAGTCCAGCCAGATAAGGAAGATTAGTATGGAGTTTCCAGTAAAGGCAGCAGTGTAGATAAGGATGATAATGAGGATGAGGAGGTTGGGATGTCTGAACCAGGGAAAGAGCCCCAGGAGGATGAAGTCAGTTGAGGTATCATTCTTCTGATTCATATTTTCATTCAAATGCCTTATTCAAACTGAAAACTTGCAGAAGCAAAATAATGTAGCAGAGGATGTGGTGTTCTGCTAAAATAATTTAATCTGTTGGTCAGGAGTTTCTTTGTACATTTATAGATGAGACTCCAAAGCAGCACATTCTCATAAAAGAGAAAATGGGAAAAAAAAATCCACCATAAAACTTCCTCAAATTAAAACACCTGTACTTAGAAATTAGAAAGATCATATCTGAAAGTTGGTAAATGAATATTTATTCCATTTGATTTATAATAATCACTTAATCATTATTTCTCCAATGTTTGAATTTCTTAATGTACTGACATTCTTATTTCTTGCATATTGCTTTTCTAAGTATTCTATTCTATCTACCTTCACCCTAGAAGAAAGATTTCTTACTTCCTTTGGAGTTCTCTCAGCTTTTATCAAGATATTTTAATTGTCCGCTAATGAGAAAAGCTATTCACTTCATTTTATAAGCTAATCTCTGTAATTCTTATTTTATTCCATTTTCTCTTTTGATTCATACTTCTCATTTTAGTTTTCAACTGCATATTTACAGTTAAATAATTTCCTTATTCAGTGAACAATTTAAAGACAGCTGCCATATCCTTTTGTTTGTTAAAAGTGAAGTTGCTCCGTCGTGTCCAACTCTGTGACCTTGTCAACTGTAGCCTGCTAGGCTCCTCCGTCCATGGGATTCTCCAGGCAGAAACAGTGGAGTGGGCTGCCATTTTCTTCTCCAGGGGATCTTCCTGACCCAGAGATTGTACCTGGGTCTCCTGTACTGCAGGCAGACTCTACCATCTGAGCCACCAGGAGCTCCAGTTAATCTTACAGTTATTGTTCATTGATCATAGAATAAAAATCTTCAATATACTCTTAACAAGTTGACTAAAATCCTACAAATGAATTTTAAGATCCTGTGTTTGTAGGAGTCATATTTTTCAGCTGATGACAGATGAATTCATATATCTTCATAAATATTCCCTATGCCTTCTTTTATTTGAAATACTGAAAGAGAAACATTGTATACTGTCTGTCAATGGAAAGAGAGCAGAGTTCTCAGTGTCACATTTCCAAGGAAAAGTCACTATAAGCTGTGGCAGCACTTTAGCTCTGGGAAATTTTGTTTCCTTATGTTACCAGAGACCCTGGGCACCTCTGGGTCCCTGGATTGCTTTTCTGGAGTGCTTTGCTTCAAGATGTTTCTCTGTCATCCTACATTTTTGACATAAATACTTTCCCTAACACATTCATTCTCTGTGGTGAGAAATGATGGGAGAATATCTTTGAAAATTATATTCTATGATCAAATATCACATGTAAAATATGACATTTTGCCTACATATTTAAAACACAGGGATTATTATTACTATGAATTCTAGGCTAAGAATGGGAAATAGTCAAACAATGCCAAATTAATTTGCTCTATGCTTGCCTACAGAATCCTGTGGATGCAGGAGCCTGGTGGGCTGCTGTCCAGAGGGTCGCACGGAGTCGGACATGACTGAAGCGACTTCACATGCATGCATTCACTGGAGAAGGAAATGGCAATCCACCCCAGTATTCTTGTCTGGAGAATCTTAGGGACAGGGAAGCCTGGTGGGCTGTTGTCTATGGGGTTGGACAGAGTTGGACACGACTGAAGCGACTTAGCAGCAGCAGCAGCAGCAGCAGCATGAGTGATAAAGGATTGAACACTGTACCTAGCATCTCACTGATGATCAGTTTTTGAAATCTGTGCTTATATACAAGTCCTTTTCAAGTATGAATTAATCATTTCACAGATTAGCAAATTAGACTTTTAAATGTGATATATTGTGGTTTGAAAATGTTATGTTTTATATCTATCATGCAATATTGCATTTTCTTGAATTTAGGAATATAAAGTAAAAGTGATTCTTGAGATTTCTTTAATAAGATCTTGGTTCTATCAGTATCTTTGTAAGCCTGGAAGTCAGTGAATAACTCTAGGATTCAGTTGGTTCATATGTAAGTGGGACTTTGATTTACTTGATTTATAAGGGCTGTTCTTGCCTTCTTAAAAATTACATTAATCAGTAGGTATTGATAAAACCATTGGACACATACTTTATTACACTGAAATAATGATTCAACAACAAGCTATGCATTAGCCAACTCTTTGTGACCTTATGGACTGTAGCTTGCCAGACTCCTCTGTCCATGGGATTCTCCAGGCAGGAATACTGCAGTGGGTTGCCATGCAGTCCTTCAGGAGATCTTCCCAACCTGGGTTGAGAAGAACTTCCATCTGGTCAAACAGAGTTGGATATGACTGAAGCTACTTAGCACATACACATAAGTCTGTATTTAGCTAATGCATAATTTGTTGTTGAATCATTATTTCAATATAATAAAGTATCTGTCCATACAAACTCAGTCTTTACTAAATAATGCACGCTATGTTATAAAATTCTTGCAAAATATTTTTCTGCCAAAATATGTATATTTTTGCCTTCAAATGTTCAAATATGGATGAGCACAATTTACTCAAGAAATATAAAAGAAGCAAGTTTAATTCTGTGGGATATTTTAGCCAATTCTTTTAGTTTCTTCTTAGAAAATTCAAATTTCCTGGTAAATGCTCAAGGATCCTAATGTCTCCATTGTATAAAGTCTGAAATTGAGTGATTAACAACCAAAGAAATACTCACTCTTAAAGCATTTTTGTGTAAATGGTGAAAGATAGAACCTATCAGAAAGGTTTATACAGATTATTCCCATCCATGATTCACCCTATTCTTTTGAATGCTCTTAAACTCTTCTTCTGGAAAACAATGTCCAAAAATGTCTTTGTCATTCAAGATCCAAGTTGTGTTCCTCCCTAGGCTCCAGGGCAGTAATTCCTAAAGAAATGCTGTGAGAGGACATGATTGTCTCTGCCAATGACAGTATAGTGGAGGAACTGCGAATAATAGTGATTATAACAACAGTGAGGTGAAAGTGAAGTTGCTCAGTAGAGTCTGACTCTTTGCGACCCGTGGACTATAGCCCACCAAGCTCCTCCATCCATGGGATTCTCCAGGCAAGAATACTGGAGTGGGTTGCCATTTCCTTTTCCAATAACAACAGTAGTTAATGCTTATAGTAAAAGTAAAGTAAAGTGAAAGTCGCTCAGTTGCGTCTGACTCTTTGCAACCCCGTGGACTATACAGTCCATGGAATTCTCCAGGCCAAGAGGACTTACTAAATGTCATAGCTCTTTACATGCATTAACCTACTGACTGTTCATATGGAATGTATGTGCAGTCTTGAGGAACTGATGCTGAGAAGACATGTAGCAATGTGCTCTCAAGACCCTGTCAGACAATGGCTGAAGAGCATGGGGACACAGGCAGTTTCCTACAGAAACTCCTTCCATCAAGATATTATTCAACCTGTCTAGTCATTTATATATTTATGTAATTGTAAAAGAAATGTAAATTGTAAAAGAAATGCATTTCACATATCATGACTCACTGTGAGAGGCTTCCTTTCTATGTAGTCCAAACATATGTGCTCTTGTTTTTCAAAGCTTTCTGTCCTGAACCTTTGGTGTGGAGACTGAATGAACCAACAGAGTTAGTTTCTTGCACGAAAGAATATGTTATTATAAATTATTTATCCACTATTAATAGGTAAAAAACTTTTCTTTTCCATGGCTGCTGCTGCTTGGTGAACTTCTAGTAGCTACTGCCATCCCCTTGTGCACTATGACTCTTGTGCAGTAAATTCTTATCTTGAGAAACCTGATTTCTGACGTTTCAGGGACTTGAAAATGAATTAATTACATTTCTATTCTACACCTGGCTTAGATGTGAGAACAGAATTGAGGATTCAGTATTGTAATATGAAGTCTTTCCATAGCTTCTGTGTACTGCAGAGCTGGAGAAACCTTAAAGGATTTCTCATGGGAGTCTGTCCCCAAACTTCAATTAATTATAGATCTAGAGTAAATGTGGCTTCCCTGGTGGCTCATTGGTAAAGAATCCACCTTCAGTGCAGGAGAGGCAGGTTCAGTCCCTGCGCTGAATCAGGCCAGGAAGATCTCCTGGAAAAGGAAATGGCAACCCACCTCATTATTTTCGCCTGGGAAATCCCATGGACAGAGGAGCCTGGTGAGCTATAGTCTGTGGGTTTGCAAGAGTTGGACATGACTTAGCGACTACACCATTGCCACCACCAAATAAGTATAGGGCTCTTAGAAACCTCCTATAAAGTATACACGCTGTCCAGCATTATGTACTTTTTGTTTGCAAAATAGCATGGTTGAACTTTGATTGCATCTATGAAAATGGAGACATGAAAGAAATTACATGCTGAAAATGTGATAGCAAAGTATTTGGATGACTTTGAAAGAGTGGATAGCAAAAAACAAACAAACTTTTTTTTTTGAAAATTATACTTAAACATGAACTATGAAGCAAAATTCTAGGTGAGAATGTCAGTGTCAAACACCTTATGTTTTCACTGATTACAATTTTTTCCAAATTATCATGGGCTTGAGTATTAGTTTATCTTATTACAATGTATTTTTGCACTGGAAAATGGAGGAAAGGAAACTAATTGAGTAATATAAACTCTGACTGTGATTTCATCTAGAGAATAATAAACTCATTTAAAGGAAGAAAATTCAATGAGTCAAGTAATTTGTGGGTTCTAGAAACAATAGTTTGATTATTATTTTAATTGTGACTATTTGAGTTTCTGGATGGAAAAAGTTCCTTCCAAGAATCATTTTACTTGAAATAACTAGTTGCTCACCATCTAGGAATACCGTATGAGAGGCCTGAGGTAGCCCTGGGAGACCACATGACTTGGTTTCATATCACACATTTTATGATTATCCTGACTCTACAGTCACACTTGGTCAGGTAAGTAAGAATATATACTTCAGTTGCTTTATGGGAGGTGACAATCCATACTAAACATCCATGGCTTTTGTGGAAGTCACCATATTTCTTTCATGAATGTCATAGATTTTTGCTTTATTCCCAGGTTCAACAATAGGAATAAAAGGTGACTCAGAATTACTAATTAGGGCACCAGTGGCTCCAAGTACAAGTAGCTTGTTTTCCATACAAGATACAAAATTGTCTAGTAACTTTCATATATTTGTTAAACTACTCAGAAAGGAAAACACATAGCTGTGGCAAAGGTTTTTGCACACATCATGTTTGAGACAGAGTTACCTCTTTTCTATGTGCAGCTGATGGTTCTCATTATTTGTGATTGCTTTGCCCTTTTACTCTCTCCCCAAGATTTATTAATAGTTGAAAAGTAAAATTTGTTTATCTTTAAAGTGTGCAACATGATGATAATTTGATATGTTACATATTTTGAGAAATGACCACCACAATTAACACATTCATTACTTCACATAGGAACTATAGGAACTTTTTGGGGGAGGCTGTTGTAAAAGCTTGGGCTTCCCAGGTGGCTCAGTGGTAAAGAATCTGCCTGCCAGTTCAGGAGATACAAGAGACATGGGCTCAATCCTTGGGTCGAGAAGATCCTCTGGAGGACAAAATGGCAACTCACTCCAGTATTCTTCCTTGTAAAATCCCACGGACAGAGGAGCCTGGTGGGCTACAGTCCATAGCGTTGCAAAGAGTTGACTTAACACAATGTAAAAGCCCAAGATCTACTCTCTCAGCAAATTTCAACTATGCAATAAATGGTTATCTACAATATTCCGATGACATATAACACCATGCTGTATGTTACATCCTCAGGACTTAACTCATCTTATAACTGACAATTTATATTCTTTGACTATAATATTTCCATTATTCCTACCATCTAGCTCTTGATATATACTTTTACTGTGGTTCTATGAATTAAGAAATTTTTAAATAAATTCCATATATGTGAGATTGTATAGTACCTATCTTTCCAGTTTAGTTTATTTTATTTAGCATAATTTCTTCTAGATTCATTTATGTTGCTGCAAATGGCAGATTTTTTTTCTATTTTATGGATGAATAATATTCCATAATAAAGGGAATATAAATATATGCTATATATTTATATAATGATATTACATATATATACATATACATATCTATATATCTATATTTATATATATATATATAGCATTTTCTTTATCAGTTTCTCAGTTGTCTGTCACTGGAGTCATTTTAATTTCTTCTCTATTGTGATAATGTTGTAATTAACATGAGAGAACAGATATTTCTTTGAGGTAATCTCATTGCTTCAGATTAATTACCCAGATTGGTTGAATACATTCTACTTTTATTTTTTAGAAGCAGCCATACTGTTTTCCGTAATGGCCGTACCAAAATACATCCTCACCAGCAGTGTACAAAGGATCATTTTCTCCACATCCTTGCTAACATTTACCTATTATCTTTTTAAAAATAGAAATCTTAACAAGTTTGTGGTAATATATCACTGTGAATTTGATTTATATTTCCTGATAATTAGTGCTGTTGGCTGAACATGTTTCCATGTATGTATTGGCCATTTGTATGTGTTTGAAAAAAAATCTATTCACGTCGTTTGCCCAGTTTTACGTTAGAGCACTTGTTCATTTGCTGCTTAGTTATATGACTTCATTTTATCTTTTGGATATTAAATCCTTGTCAGATAAATGATTTATAAGTATTTTCCTCCATTTTATTGATTGTTTTTTCATTTTTGATGGTTTCCCTTGACGTGCTGAAGTTTTTTAGTTTGATGTAGTTTATACTTGCTTTTGTTGCCCTTTCTTTTGATGTCATATCCAAAAAATAATGGTCAAGACCAATGTCAGGAGCTTTTGAGTATGTATTTTTTGAGGCATTTTACAGTTTCATGACTTATATTTAAGTCTTTTATCTTTTATTATTGGATAAAAGACAAATTTTTGTGCGTGGAACAAGACAGGGATCCAACTTCATTCTTTTACACGTGGATATCCACTTTGGCATAGTGGTAAAGAATCCATCTGCAATGTAGGAGATGTAAGAAACTCAGATTTGATTGCTTGCTTGAGAAGATCCCCTGCCCCTGGGGGAGGAAATGGCAACTCATTCCAATATTCTTGCCTGGAAAATTTCCTGGACAGAAGATCTTGGTAGGCTAGAGTCTATGGGGTCTCAAAGAATTGGACACGACTGAGCACACATACATGTATCCAGTTTGCTGAACATCATTTATGAAGATATAATATTTCCATAGTGTGTGTTCTTGTTACTTTTGTTGAATATTAGGTGAGATATGAGTGGGTTTATCACTATGCTGTCTGTTCTGTTTCATTGGATGATACTAGTAATATACAGGTTTGATCTAGTATATTATTTTAGTATATCTTTGTAATAATTTGATATTAGAAAGTGTAATGCCCCTGGTTTCATAATTCTTTTTCAAATTGCTAAGACTCAGGGCAGTGCCAAGATGGTGGAGGAATAGGAGGGGAGACCACTTTCTCCCCCAAAATTCATCAAAAGATCATTTGAATGCTGAGCAACTTTTACAAAACAACTTCTGAATGCTGGCAGGGCAAACCAGGCACCCAGAAAGACAGCCCATTCTCTTTGAAAGGAGGTAGGACAAAATATACAAAAGAGAAAGAGAGACAAAAGAGTTAGGGACAGAGATCTGTCTGGAGAGGGAATCGTGAAGGAGAGAAGTTTCCATACAGTAGGAAACCCTCTCACAGGTGGGTCTGTGGGGAGTTCTGGAATCTCAGAAGGCAACATAAATGGGAGGAAGGAAAAAAAAAAACATAGAATAGGTGCCTAACCACAACTGTGAGTGGAGAAGTAGCCCAGATGCTCATGTCCACTACCAGTGAGTAGAGGCTGAAGATACCACCAGAAAATTACTAGAGCAAATCATAGAATAGAGTAAAGTTGCAGGATATAAAATTAATACACAGATATCCCTTGCATTCCTATACACTAACAGTGAGAAAACAGAAAGAGAAATTAAGTAAACAACCCCCTTCACCATGGTGATGAAAAAATAAGACACTTAGAAATAAATTCACCTAAAGAAATGAAAGATCTATATATAGAAAACTATAAAACATTGATGAAAGAAATCAAAGATGACACAAAAGATGGAGAAATAGACCATATTCATGGATCGGAAGAATCAACAAGTGAAAATTTATATACTACCCAAAGCAATCTACAGATTCAATGCAATCCCTCTCAAACTACCAATAGTAATTTTCACAGAAGTAGAACAAATAATTTCATAATTCGTATGGAAACACAGAAAATCTCAATAGCCAAAGCAACCTTGAGAAAGAAGAATGGAACTGGAGGAATCAACCTGTCTGACTTCAGACTATACTACAAAGCTACAGTCATCAAGACAGTATGGTGTTGGCACAAAAAATGGATATATAAATCAATGGAACAAAATAGAAAGCCCAGAAATAAATCCATGCACCTGTGGACATCCTTCTTTGACCAAGGAAGCAAAATATACAATGGAGAAAAGACAATCTTTTCAACAAGTGATGCTGGAAAAACTGATCAACCACCTGTAAAAGAATAAAACTAGAACACTTTCTAACACCATACACAAAAATAAACTCCAAATGGATTAAAGATCTAAACATAAGGCCAGAAACTATAAAACTCCTAGAAGAGAACATAGGCAGAACACTTGACATAAATCACAGCAAGATCCTCTATGACCCAACTCTGAGAGTAACGGAAATATAAGCAAAAATAAACAAATGGAACCTACTTAAACTTAAAAGCTTTTGCACAAGGAAGGAAACTATAAGTAAGGTGAAAAGACAGCCTTCAGAATGGGAGAAAATAATGGCAAGTGAAGCAACTGATAAAGAATTAATCTCAAAAATATGCAAGCAGCACATGTAGTTCAATACCAGAAAAATAAAAGACCTAATCAAAAAATGGGCCAAACAAGTAAACAGACATTTCTCCAAAGAAGACATACAGATGGCTAACAAACACATGAAAAGATGCTCAACATCACTCGTTATCAGAGAAATGCAAATCAAAACCACAATGAAGTGTCATCTCACACCAGTCAGAATGACTGCCATCAAAAAGTCTACAAACAATAAATGTTGGAGAGGATGTGGCAATAAGGGAACCCTCTTAATCTGTTGGTGGGAATGCAAACTAGTACAGCCACTATGGAGAACAGTGTGGAGATTTCTTAAAAAACTGGAAATAGAACTGCCATAGGACCCAGCAATCCCACTGCTTGGCATACACACTGAGGAAACCAGAATTGAAAGACACATGTACCCCAATGTTCATTGCAGCACTGTTTACAAATGCTAAGACACTGAAGCAATGTAGATCTCCATCAGCAGACGAATGGATAAGAAAGTAGTGGTACATATACACAGTGGAATATTACTCAGTTATTAAAAAGAACACATTTGAGTCAGTTCTAATGAGGTGGATGAAACTGGAACCTATTATACAGAGTGAAATAAGTCAGAAAGTAAAACACCAATCCAGTATATTAATGCATATATATGGAATTTAGAAAGAATGGTAATGATGACCCTATATGCAAGATAGCAAAAGAGACAGATATAAAGAACAAACTTTTGGACTCTGTGGGAGAAGCTGAGGGTGGGATGATTTGAGAGAATAACATTGAAACATGTATACTACCATATGTGAAATAGATGACCAGTCCAAGTTTGATGCATGAAACAGGGCAACTCAGAGCTGGTGCACTGGGACAGCCCAGAAGGATGGGATGGGGAGGGAAGTGGGAGGGCGGTTCAGGACAGAGGGACACATGTACACCTGTGGTTGATTCGTGTCAATGTATGGCAGAAACCACCACAGTATTGTAAAGTTATTAGCCTTCAATTAAAATTAATAAATTAATTTAAAAATTGCTATGACTTGAGTTTTTTGTGGTGCCATATAATTTAAAGATTGCTTGTTCTATTTTTGTGGAAAATGCCATTGGATTTTAATAGAGATTACCCTGAATTTGTAGATTTTGGGGGGCAGTATGAGCATTTAAAAATATTAATTCTTTAAATCCAAATGTGTCATATTTTTCCATTTATTTGTGTATTCTTGCTGGTTTATTCACTAAGTCGTGTCCGACTCTGTGATCCCATCGACTGTAGCCTGCCAATTTCCTCTGTCTATTGGATTTCTCAGGTAAGAATACTGGAGTGGCTTGCCATTTCCTTCTCCAGGGCATCTTCCCCCACCCAGGGATTGAACCCGGGTCTCCTGCATTGCAGGCAGATTCTTTACTGACTGAGCCAACAGGGAAATCCCTGGTATAAACTTTTAATGCTTTACATTTTCAGTATATAAGCCTTTCACCTCCTTAATTTTTTTTACCAAAATGTTATATTGTTTCTTACACTAGTGTGAATTTTTAAAAACATTCTTCACTATAATGTTCATTAGTAAATTTTCTTCACTGTATTGCTCATTAGTTAGTGAATGTTAGTGTACAGATACAAATTATTTTTATATGTTGATTTTCTATTCTGAAACTTTGCTGCTTTTGTTTAGTTCTAAGAACTTGTTGGGGGAGCCTTAGGATTTCCTCTATATAAGATTATGTCATCAGCAAACAGACATTCTTTTATTTCTTCTTATCCAATTGAAGTTACCCTTATTTTTCTTGGGACTCAACTACTACATTGAATAGAAATGTTGACTGTGGGCACGCCTGTATTGTTCTAGATCTTGGAGGAAACTCTTTTATCTTTTCACCATTGAGGATATCGCTAGCTAAGGGCATGTCATATAAGGCCTTTATTATATTTATACATTCTTTCTGTATCTAATTTGTTGAGAGTTTTTATTATTAAAAATGTTAAATTTTGTCAAATACTTTGTTGCTTTTAGTGAGATGATTATATTGTTTTTATCCTTTTTCTGCTAATGTTATATATCACATTGATTGATCTGCATATTTTGAATAATCTTTGGATTTCAAGGATAAATTCCACTTCTCAATGGAGGATGACCTTTTAATGTGCTATTAAATTTGGTTTGCTAGTATTTTGCCAATGACTTTTGTATTTAGATTTATTGATGTATACATTATTTTCTTGTATTGTCTTTTTCTGTCTTGGATCAGAGTTATGCTGCCTTGTAAAATGTCTGGAAATATTCTATCCTCTTCAGTTTTTGAAAGAATTTGTGAGGGATTGGTATTGATTCTTCTTTTTATTTTATTGAGATATAATTGACTTACAGCATTATATTAATTTCAAGTATAAATGATAATGATTTGATATTTGCATTTATTGAGAAATGATCACCAAATAATCCTAGTTAATATCTGTCAGTATTTTTCTTTTTCTTTTTTTAGTATTTTTTCTTGTAATAAAAACATTTAATATCTACTCTCAGCAATTTTCAAATATACAGTAAAATATAATTAACTATAGTCCCTATGTTATGTGACTTGCATATTTTATAAATTTGTACATGTTGACTCCATTCACTCATTTTGCTCACCCCTTGGCAACCATAAACTGTGTTTTGTACATATAAACCTGCTTTTGTTTGTTTCAGATTTTATGTATAAGTAAAATCATAAGAAATTTGTCTTTTTCTATCAAACATTTTCACTTAGCTTGATAGACTCAAAATCTATTCATGTTTTCGAAAATGGCAAGATTTTCTTCTTTTATGGCCAAAAAATATTCCAGTGTATATAAACACACTTTTTATTTGTTCATCCTTCAATAGACACTTAGGTTGTTTCCATATCTTGGCCAATGTAGATAAAGCTGTAATAAACTTGGCAATGCACACATATTTTTTGTTAGTGTTTTTGTTTTCTTTAAATAAATTCCAAGATATGAAATTGTTGGATCTTATAATAGCTCTACCTTTAATATTTTGGGGGAATCTCCATACTGTTTTCCACAGTGGCTGTACACATTTTCATTCCCACCAACAGTGCGCAAGGAAGGGTTCAGTTTTCTCCAGATCCTTGCCAACACTTGTTTTTTGGCTTTTTGATAATAACCATTTGAATAGGTGTGAGAGGATATCTCACTGTAGTCTTAGATGGCATTTCTCTGATGATTAAGGATATTGAACACTTTCGCGTGCATGCATTTCTGGTTCTTTGTGACCCTATGGACTGTAGCCCACCAGGCTCCTCTCTCCATGGATTCTCCAGGCAAGAACACTGGAGTCAATTGCCATGCCCTCCTCCAGGAGATCTTCCTGACTCAGGGATCGAACCCACATCTCCTGGGGCTCCTACACTGGAGGCAGAGTCTTTACCACTGAACCACCAGGAAAACCCCATTGAACATTTTTCCATATACCTATTGGCCATCTGTATGTCTTCATTGGAAAAATGTCTATTCAGATGTTCTGTTCATTTAAAATTTTTTATTGAGTTGTATGAGTTTTTATATAGTTTGTATAATAACTGCTTATCAAATAAATGTTTTCCAGTTTTTCCCCATGAAGTAAGTTGCCTTTTCAGTTTGTTTTTCTATTCCTTGGTTATGCAGAAGTATTCTAGTTTGATATAGTACACTGGTTTATTTTTTGTTTTGGTGACATTGCTTTTGGTATAAAATCCTAAGATCATAGCTGGTATTCATGTCAAGGTACTTAGCGTCTACATTTTTGTTTTTGTTTTTAGGAGTTTTATGGTTTCTGATCTTACATTCAAGTCTCACCAAACCTGGATAAGTTTTTGTGTTAGATAAAAATAGGAGTTCACCTTTATTCTTTTGTGTTTAACTGTCCAGATTTCCCAACACTATTTATTGAAGGTACTGTCTTTTCCCATTGTTTATCCTTGTTTCACTGTTGCAAATTAATTGACCATGTATGTGTGGTGTTATAAGCCCCCACAGTTTTCTCCTTTTTTTTTTTAATAATGCAAGTGCTTGATTTAGCCTCTGATTGCTGAGGCATCCATTTTAAGGAAACATCTAACTCAAAGATGACTCTCTCAAATAAACACATTGAGCCATAAGACTAGATAAAGAGCCAGAACCAGGCCACACAGCATGCTTAACTCTGAGATTTTCTTGTTTTAGAAATATTGGTTGATTTCAATAACTCACCATTTGGGACACATTTTTTTCTCTTTCTGCACTTTAAATTTCTGGTCTATGTTTTCAGTTCACCAAAAGAGAATGTCTTTGAGGAACCCTAGGCCTCAACCTTCAAACTCAATAAAAGCAGAATCCCAGGTCAGTCTTCAGTTTCTCTCTCTCACTTTCTCTTCCCAAACCTTGATGTTTGCTCAAATGTCCTGTGCTATTTATGGGTCTTATAAATAACAGACCTCTATCTTTTCAAAGTTTCCTGATGGCCTTTGCTAAAGAAAGCCTTGCAATCAAAATAAGAATTGCAAGGGCTGGTTCAGCCACAACGTTTGTTACAGGATAAGATGGGCACAGTATAATTGGCGTAGTTGGCAGGATCTCAAAATTGTCCTTGCAATTAGCTTACAAATGAGATAAATGCCCTGCAATTTGCTTACTAAACATCTAACTATGGTGGGTTAGACCATTTTGGAAAGGATCTTTGCTTGCTCGGTGTATGTTGCACTGCTATGTGTTTTCTTACAATGGTTTTATATTTTATATTGGTCATGGCACCCTACTCCAAGTACTCTTGCCTGGAAAATCCCATGGACTGAGGAGCCTGGTGGGCTGCAGTCCATGGGGTCGCTAAGAGTCGGACACGACTGAGCGACTTCACTGTCACTTTTCACTTTCATGCATTGGAGAAGGAAATGGTAACCCACTCCAGTGTTCTTGCCTGGAGAATCTCAGGGACGGGAAGCCTGGTGGGCTGCCATCTATGGAGTCACACAGAGTCGGACACGACTGAAGTGACTTAGCAGCAGCAGCAGCAGCAGCAGCAATCCATCTGAGTTTATTTTTATATATGATGTAGGGAAATGTTCTAATCTCATTCTTTTATATGCAACTGTCCAGTTTTCTCAGCATCACATATTGAAGAGACTGTCTTTTATCCATTATATGTTACTGCTTCTTTTGTCATAGTTTAATTGACCATAGGTATGTGGTTTCGTTGGTCTCTGCATTGTGTTCCATTGATTTATGTCTTTTTGTTCCCGTATCATGCTGTTTTTATTACAGTAGCTTTCTAGTACAGTCTGAATACAAGGAACATGATATCACTAGCTTTATTCATTATTCTCAGGATTGCTCTGGTGATTTGGGGTATTTTATGGATTAATATGTATTTTAAAATGATTTCTTGTAGTTTTGGAAAAATGTCATTGATATTTTGACAGATGGGGCTTCCCAGGTGGCACCGGTGATACAGAAGTTGCCTTCTAATGCAGGAGATGTAAGATACAGGTTCGATCCCTGGGTTGAGAAATACCCTGGAGGAGGGCATGGCAACCCACTCCAGTACTCTTGCCTGTAGAATCCCATGGTGTTAGGGAAATTAAATAAAGAGTCTTGTTTAGGCTCAGAAAAAAAGCAGAGCAGGGCTCTGATCTTGCTTCTTCTTCTTCTTTTAAAATTTTTATTATAAATTTATTTATTTTAATTGGTTTTGCCATACAATGACATGAATCCACCACGAGTGTACAGGTGTTCCCCATCCTGAACGCCCTCCCACCTCCCTTCCCATCCCATCCCTCTGGATCATCCCAGTGCACCAGCGCCCAGCATCCTGTATCATGCATCAAAGCTCGACTGGTGATTCATTTCACATATGATAATATACATGTTTCAATGCCATTCTCCCAAATCCTCCCACCCTCGCTCTCTCCCACAGAGTCCAAAGACTGTTCTATACATCTGTGTTTCTTTTGCTATCTCACATACAGGGTTTTCATTACCATCTTTCTAAATTCCCTATATATACATTAGTATACTGTATTGGTGTTTTGCTTTCTGGCTTACTTCACTCTGTATAATAGGGTCCAGTTTCATCCACCTCATTTGAACTGATTCAAATGTATTCTTTTAATGGCTGAGTAATACTCCATTGTGTATATGTACCATGGCTTTCTTATCCATTCATCTGCTGATGGACATCTAGGTTGCTTCCATGTCCTGGCTATTATAAACAGTGCTGTGATGAACATTGGGGTACACGTGTCTTTTTCAATTCTGGTTTCCTTGGTGTGTATGCCCAGCAGTGGGATTGCTGGGTTGTATGGTAGTTCTATTTCCAGTTTTTTAAGGAGTTTCTACACTGTTCTCCATAGTGGCTGTACTAGTTTGCATTCTCACCAACAGTGTAAGAGGGTTCCCTTTTCTCCACACCCTCTCCAGCATTTATTGCTTGTAGACTTTTGGATAGCAGCCATTCTGACTGGCGTGAAATGGTACCTCATTGTGGTTTTGATTTGCATTTCTCTGATAATGAGTGATGTTGAGCATCTTTTCATGTGTTTGTTAGCCATCTGTGTGTTTTTGGAGAAATGTCTGTTTAGTTCTTTGGTTCATTTTTTGCTTGGGTCATTTATTTTTCTGAAATTGAGCTGCAGGAGTTGCTTGTATATTTTTGAGATTAATTCTTTGTCAGTTGCTTCATTTGCTATTATTTTCTCCCATTCAGAAGGCTGTCTTTTCACCTTGCTTATAATTTCCTTTGTTGTGCAAAAGCTTTTGATTTTAATTAGGTCCCATTTGTTTATTTTTGTTTTTATTTCCAGTATTCTGGGAGGTGGGTCATAGAGGATCCTGCTGTGATTTATGTTGGAGAGTGTTTTGCTTATGTTCTCTTCTAGGAGTTTTATAGTTTCTGGTCTTACATTTAGATCTTTAATCCATTTTGAGTTTATTTTTGTGTATGGTGTTAGAAAGGGGTCTAGTTTCATTCTTTTACAAGTGGTTGACCAGTTTTCCCAGTACCAGTTGCTGAAGAGATTGTTTTTTTCTCTGTTGTATATTCAGCCTCCTTTGTCAAAGATAAGGTGTCCATAGGTGTGTGGATTTATTTCGGGGCTTTCTACTTTGTTCCATCGATGTATATTTCTGTTTTTGTGTCAGTACCATACTGTCTTGATGACTGTGGTTTTTGTAGTAGAGCCTGAATTCAGGCAGGTTGATTCCTCCAGTTTCATTCTTTCTCAAGATTGCTTTGGCTATTCGAGGTTTTTGTATTTCCGTACAAATTGTGAAATTATTTGTTCCAGCTGTGTAAAAATACCGTTGGTAGCTTGATAGGGATTACATTAAATCTATAGATTGCTTTGGGTAGTATACTCATTTTCACAATATTGATTCTTCTGATCCATGAACATGGTATATTTCTCCATCTATTAGTGTCCTCTTTGATTTCTTTCACCAGTGTCTTATAGTTTTTTATATATAGGTATTTTGTTTCTTTAGGTAGATATATTCCTAATTATATATCTACCCAGAGAAACAAAGGACTGGAAAAAGTCAATTTTCATTCTAGTCCTAAAGAAAGGCAATGCCAAAGAATGCTCACACTACCGCACAATTGCACTCATCTCACACACTAACAAAGTAACACTCAAAATTATCCAAGCCAGGCTTCAGCAATATGTGAACCATGACCTTCCATATGTTGAAGATTGTTTTAGAAAAGGAGGGAACCAGAGATCAAATTGCCAGCATCCACCAGATCATGGAAAAAGCAAGAGAGTTCCAGAAAAACATCTATTTTTGCTTTATTGACTACGCCAAAGCCTTTGACTGTGTGGATCACAATAAACTGTGGAAAATTCTGAAAGAGATGGGCACACCAGACCAGCTGAGCTGCCTCTTGAGAAACCTATATGCAGATCAGGAAGCAACAGTTAGAAGTGGACATGGAACAACAGACTGTTTCCAAATAGGAAAAGGAGTATGTCAAGGCTGTATATTGTCACCCTGCTTATTTAACTTCTATGCAGAGTACATCATGAGAAACTCTGGGCTGGAAGAACCACAAGCTGGAATCAAGATTGCTTGGAGAAATATCAATACCCTCAGATATGCAGAGGACACCACCCTTATGGCAGAAAGTGAAGAGGAACTAAGAAGCCTCCTGATGAAAATGAAAGAGGAGAATGAAAAAGTTGGCTTAAAGCTCAACATTCAGAAAACGAAGATCATGGCATCCGGTCCCAACACTGCATGGGAAATAGATGGGGAAACAGTGGAAACAGTGTCAGACTTTATTTTTTTTGGGCTCCAAAATCACTGCAGATGGTGATTGCAGCCATGAAATTAGAAGACGCTTATTCCTTGGAAGGAAAGTTATGACCAACCTAGATAGCATATTCAAAAGCAGAGACATTACTTTGCCGACTAAGGTCTGTCTAGTCAAGGCTATGGTTTTTTCCAGTAGTCATGTATGGATATGAGAGTTGGTCTGTGAAGAAGGATGAGCACCAAAGAACTGATGCTTTTGAACTGTGGTGCTGGAGAAGACTCTTGAGAGTCCCTTGGACTGCAAGAAGATCCAACCAGTCCATTCTAAAAGAGATCAGTCCTGGGTGTTCTTTGGAAGGACTGATGCTAAAGCTGAAACTCCAGTACTTTGGCACCTCATGCAAGGAGTTGACTCATTCGAAAAGACTGATGCTGGGAGGGATTGGGGGCAGGAGGAGAAGGGGACAACAGAGGATGAGATGGCTGGATGACATCACCGACTCAATGGATGTGAGTCTGAGTGAACTTCGGGAGATAGTGATGGACAGGAGGCCTGATGTGTTGCAATTCATGGGGTCACAAAGAGTCAGACATGACTGTGCGACTGAAATGAACTGATCTGAACTGATTCCTAAGTGTTTTATTCTTTTCGTTGCAATGGTGAATGGAATTGTTTCCTTAATTTCTCTATTTTCTCATTATTAGTGTATAGGAATGCAAAGAATTTCTGGGTGTTGATTTTATATCCTGCAACTTTACTATATTCATTCGTTAGTCTAATAATTTTTGGTGGCATTTTTAGGGTTTTCCATGTAGAGTATCATGTCATCTGCAATCAGTGAGAGTTTTACTTCTTTTCCAGTTTGGATTCCTTTTTCTTTCTTTCTCTGCTCTGATTGCTGTGGCCAAAGCTTCCAAAACTATGTTGAATAGTAGTGTTGCAGGAAGGAGGACCCCTTCCTGGGCCCGAAATTGGGCTCTTGTCTAACACTTGGAAATGAATTGTCTGAGGAGACACATGTGCTGACAAAGCAAGAGACTTTATTGGGAAAGAGCACCCGGGTGGAGAGCAGTAGGATAAGAGAACCCAGGAGAATTGCTCTGCCTCCGTGGCTCGCAGTTGGATTTTATGGTGATGGGATTAGTTTCCGGGTGGCCTTTGGCCAATCATTCTAATTCAGAGTATTTCCTGGTGGAGCACGCATACTCAGCCAAGATGGATGTTAGTGAGAGGGATCCTGGGAAGTGGATGGACACGCGGTGTCTCCTTTAGACCTTTCCCAAACTCTTCCGGTTGGTGGTGGCTCATTAGTTCCCTACTCCTTATCAGGATCTCCTGTCATAAAACAACTCATGCAAATGGTTACTATGGTGCCTGGCCAGGGTGGGCAGTTTAATCACTATGCTTCCCCAGTATTGGTGAGAGTGGGCACCTTTGTTTTGTTCCCAACTTTAGGGGAAATGCTTTCAATTTTTCACCATTGAGGATAATGTTTGCTGTGGGTTTGCCATATATAGCTTTTATTATGTTGAAGTATATTCCTTATCATAAATGGATGTTGAATTTTGTCAAAGGCTTTCTCTGCATCTATTGAGATAATCATGTTTTTTATTTTTCAATTTGTTAGTGTGGAGTATAACGCTGATTGATTTGTGGATATTGAAGAATCCTTGCATCCCTGGGATAAAGCCTACTTGGTCTGATCTTGCTTCTAATGTGCCTGAACACTGCCCTGACTATGAATGACTGTGAATGATTGCCTGCTGTGACTGCAAGACTTGCAGCACCTTAGGTGAGATGGGGGAGGAATCTTGAGATTGTTGAGCCCTGAAGGGGGCCTGGCCAACCAAGCCCCAGGCTTAGCAACATTCCAAGTTTTACAAGACAAAGCAAACAGCATTAACATTAAAACAGGCTTGCAATTTGTTTACAGATTGATGACGATATCGGTTTGCATCCTTCCTGGGATTATGAACAGTAATCCCAAACTGTGATCTTTGAAGTCCTACCCAAGGACCCTTTCCCAGTTGGGACTCCAAATGTGCTGTGACATGGACTTACAGGTGTTGTCTAAGTCTGGATGTTGTTTGAAACCAAATTTGGTGATATATTCTCTGCTCTTTCTATTTCTCTTTTCTTTTAATGTTAGTATATTGAAAGTAAGCTAGATAATTCTCTAATAAATATTTGTATTATTTATTTGTATGTAACAAGTGGTTTATTTTGTTAACAAATCCTTTGAACCTGAGATGAGAGTGAAAACTTTTGGCAAAACACATGGACAGAGGAGCATGGTGGGCTATGGTCCATAGGGTCACAAAGAGTTGGACAGGACTGAAGTGACTTAGCACAAATACACATTTCTTCAGGTATTGCATTAAATCTGTACATTTCTTGGGAAGTATGATAATTTTAACTATATTAATTCTTCCAATCCAAGAGAAATAGATATCTTTTCATTTCTTTACATTTTATTGAATTTCCCTTATTGATGTTTAACAGTTTTCAGTGTATAGTTCTTTCACCTCCTTGGTTAAGTCCATTTATAGGTATTTTATTCTTTTGGATGGAATTTTAAATGAAACTATTTTTGCTTTCTCTTTTTGATATTTCACTATTAATGAATGCTAAAGCAACAGATGTTATATGTTAATCATGTGTCCTTCAGTTTTCCTGAATTCATGTTTTATTTCTAATAGCTTTCTGATGGAGAATTTAGGTTTTCTTTATATAGTAGCATGCCACTTACAAACAGTGACAATTTTAATTCTTCCTTTCCAAATTGGATGCCTTTTATTTTTTTCTTGTCTGATTGCTGTAGCTAGGACTTCCAATACTACATTAAGTAGAAGTGATGTGAGTAGTCATTTAGGGTAAAAACTTTCAACTTTTCAACATTGAATATGATGTTGTTCCTGTTGTTCAGTCACTAAGTTGCATCAGACTCTTAGCACACCAGGCTAAGAGTACAGGAATGTAGCACACCAGGCTCCCCTGACCTTCACTGTCTCCTGGAGTTTGCTCAGATTCATGTCCACTGAGTTGGTGATGCTATCTAAACTGTCTAATCCTCTGCTACCAGCTTCTCCTTTTGCCTTCAAACTTTTCCAGCATCAGGGTCTTTTCTAATGAGTTGGCCCTTTGCAGCAGGTGGCCAAAGTACTGGAGTTTCAGCTTTAGCATCATTCCTTCTAAACAAATCCCAGGGCTTATCTCCTTCAGAATGGATTGGTTGGATCTCCTTGCAGTCCAAGGGACTCTCAAGTGTCTTCTCCAGCATCAGTTTGAAAGCATCAGTTCTTCAGTGCTCAGCCTTCTTTATGGTCCAACTCTCATATCCGTCCATGACTACTGGAAAAACCATAGCTTTGACTAGATGGACCTTTGTCAGTAAGGTGATGTCTCTGCCTTTTATTACACTGTCTAGGTTTGCCTAGTTTTCTTCCAGGGAACAAGTGTGTTTTAATTTCATGTCTGCAGTCACCATCTACAGTAATTTTGGAGCCCAAGAAAAGAAAATATGCCATGATTTCCACTCTTTCCCCATCCATTTGCCATCAAGTGATGGGATCAGATGCCATGATCTTCATTTTTGAATGTTAAGTTTTAAGCCAGCTTTTTCACTCTCCTCTTTCACTCTCATGAAGAGGCTCTTTAGTTCCTCTCACATTCTGGCATTAGAAGGGTACAGTCTGCATATCTGAGGTTATTGATATTTCTCTCTCAAACTTGATGTCAGCTTGTGATTCATCTAGCCCAGCATTTTGCATAATGTACTCTGAATCTAAGCTAAATAACCAGGTGACAATATATCGCTTTGATGTACTCATTTCCCAATTTTGAACCAGTCCATTGTTCCATGTTCAGTTCTAACTGTTGCTTCCTGACCTGCATACAGTTTCTCATGAGACAGGTAAGGTGGTCTAGTATTTCCATCTCTTTAAGAATTTTCCACAATTTGTTGTGATCCTCACAGTCAAAGGCTTTAGCAGAGTCAATGAAGCAGAAGTAGATGTTTTTCTGAGATTCCCTTACTTTTCTATGATCCAATGACTGTTGGCAATTTGATCTCTGGGTCTTCTGCCTTTCTAAATCTAGTTTGTACATCAGAGAGTTATCGTACCGCTGAAGCCTATCTTGAAGGATTTGAACACAACCTTACTAGCACGTGAAATTAGTATAATTGTTAGGCAGTTTGAACAATCTTTGGCAATGCTTTTCTTTGAGATCAGAATGAAAACTTAATTTTTCCAGTCTTGTGGCCACTGCTGAATTTTCCAAATTTGCTGGCATATTGAGTGTAGCACTTTAACAGCATCATCTTTTATGATTTTCAGTAGCTCAGCTGGAATTCTATCACCTCTACTAGCTTTGCTGATGGTAATACTTCCTAAGACCCACTTGCTTACATACCTCAGGTTGTCTTGCTGAAGACAAGAACAGTGACCACACCATCATGGTTATCCAGGTAATGAAGACCTTTTGGATTGCTCTTCTGTGTATTCTTGCCATCTCTTCTTAATCTCTTGCACTTCTGTATGTCCTTACCATTTCTGTCTTGTATGTGTCCATTCTTTCATGAAATGTTTTCTTGATATGTCCGATTTTTTTTGAAGAGATCTGTAGTCATTCCCATTCTATTATCTTCCTCTATTTCTTTGCACTGTTCATTTAAGAAGACCTTTTTATCTGTTATTCTCAGGACCTCTGCATTCAGTTGAGTATATCTTTCCCTTTCTTCCTTGCTGTTCACTTTTCTTTCTTTCAGTTCAGTTCAGTTCAGTCACTCAACTGTGTTCGACTCTGCGACCCCATGAATCGCAGCATGCCAGGCCTCCCTGTCCATCACCAACTCCCGGAGTTCACTCAGACTCACGTCCATCGAGTCAGTGATGCTATCCAGCCATCTTATCCTCTGTCATCCCCTTCTCCTCCTGCCCCCAATCCCTCCCAGCATCAGAGTCTTTTCTAATGAGTCAACTCTTCGCATGAGGTGGCCAAAGTACTGGAGTTTCAGCTTTAGCATGATTCCTTCCAAAGAAATCCCAGGGCTGATCTCCTTCAGAATGGACTGGTTGGATCTCCTTGCAGTCCAAGGGACTCTCAAGAGTCTTCTCCAACACCACAGTTCAAAAGCATCAATTCTCCTTTCCTTAAATATTTGTAAAACCTCTTCAGACAACCACTTTGCCTTTTTTTCCCTTTGTGATAGTTTTGGTCACTGTCTCCAATACAATGTTACAAACCTCCATCCAGAGTTCTGTCTAACAAGTCTAGTCCCTTGATTAAATGCAATGCAGTCATCACCTGCACTGTATAATCATAAGGGGGTTTGATTTAGGTTATATCTAGGTCATATCTCAATTGCCTCTTGAGTTTCCCTACTTTCTTCAAATGCAATAAGAAGCTTATGATCTGGGCCGCAGTCAGCTCCAGGTCTTATTTTTACTGACTGTATTGAGCTCCTCCATCTTTGGCTGCAAAGAATATTATCAATCTGATTTCAGTATTGGCCATTTGGAGATATCCATGGGTAGAGTCATCTCTCATGTTGTTGGAAAATGGTGTTTGCGATGACCAGTGTGTTCTCTTGACAAAACTGTTAGTCTCTGCCCTGCTTCATTTGTACTCCAAGGACAAACTTTCCTGTTACTCCAGGTATAACTTGATTTCCTACTTTTGTATTCCAATCCTGTGATAAAAAGGACACCTTTTTTTGGTGTTGAATAAGATCTTGTAGGTCTTCATAGATCTGTTCAGCTTTAGCTCTTTCAACATTAGTGGTTGGGGCATAGACTTTAATTACTGTGATGTTGAATGGCTTGTCTTAGAAATGAAACAAGATCATTCTGTCATTTTTGAGACTGCACCCAAGTATTGCATTTTGGAGGCTTCCCTGGTGGCTCAGATGGTAAAGAATCCGCCTGCAATGTGGGAGACCTGAGTTCGATCCATGGGTTGGTAATATCCCCCAGAAGTAGGACATGGCAACCCACTCCAGTATGCTTGTCTGGGGAATCCCCATGGACAGAGGATCCTGGCATGCTACAATCCATGGAGTCACAAAGAGTTGGATACAACTGAGCAACTAAGCACAGCACGACATTGCATTTTGGACTTTTTTGTTGACTGTGAGGGCTACTCCATTTGTTCTAAGGGATTCTTGCCTGCAGTAGGAGATATAAAGGTCATCTGAGTTAAATTCACGTATTCCTGTCCATTTTGGTTCATTGGTTCATACAATGTCGATGTTCATTCTTGCCATCTCCTGCTTGATTATGTCCAGTTTACCTTGATTCATGACCTTAACATTTCAAGTTCCTATGCAATATTGTTCTTTACAGCCAGCATCAGAATTTACTTTCATCACCAGTCACATCCACCATTGAGTGTTGTTTCCACTTTGGTCCAGCAACTTTATTCTTTCTGGAGCTTTTAGTAACTGCCCTCTGCTCTTCCTCCATAGTCTACTGGATACCTTCAGACCTGGGGTGGGAGGTGCTCACCTTTCAGTATCATATCTTTTTGCCTTTTCATGCTGTTCATGATGTTCTTGTGGCAAGAATACTGGCACGGTTTGTCATTTCATCCTCCAGAGAACTACGTTTTGACAGAACTCTTCACTATGTCTTGGATGACCCTGCTCACATCTTGGGTGACCCTGCTCAGCATGGCTCATAGCTTCACTGAGTTACACAAACCTGTTCACCACAACAAGGCTGTATAGGTCATAGATGATCTTAAAAATGTTAAAATATATTCCCTCCATAGAAAATTTGATGACAATTTTTATTATGAATTTTCTGAAAATTCTTTTTGCAACTATTGAGATGGTCATATCCTTTTGCTAATGTGCTATATCACATTGATTGATTTGCAAATTATGAACCGTATCAATTACCCTGGAATAATCATATTTGATTGCAGCATGTGAACTTTTTATATGTATTCCTCAAAAATATTGGCCTGCCTGTGTGTGTGTGTGTTGTTTTTTTTTTTCTTTTGGTACTTTGTCTGGTTTTGGTGTCAGTGTAATGATGGTTACATAGAGTGAATTTGGGAGTGTTTCTTCCTCTTTAACTTTTTGGAATAGTTTGAGAAGAGCAGATACAGCTCTTCTTTATATGTTTGGTAAAATTCCCCAGTGAAATTGTCTAAGCCTGGTGTTTTGTTTGCTGGTAGTTTCAAAAGTTACAATTCAGTTTCAGTACTAGCAATTAGTTGGGTCAAATTTCTTTTTCTCTTTGATTCATTCTTGGCAGTTTGTTTCTAGAAATTTGTCTATTTCAAGATGTTTATAGTACATCAGTTTTTCTTCTTAGTATCAGTTGTTATTTCCCCTTTCATTTCTAATTTTATGTGTATCCTCTCTCTTTTCTTTGTTTTAAGCCTGTTTAAAAGTCTATCAGTTCTATTAAAAAAACAAAACCCTCTTGGTTTCATTTTATATCTGTTTTAGAGGGGAGACTGTTTCATTTACTTCCTCTATAACCTTTGCTATTTTCTTCCTCTGGCTGACTTTGTGCTTTGTTTTCCTTTTTTTCTAATGTTTTTAGGTGGTATTACTGGTTGTTTGTGGTTTTTCTTGTGTCTTGCAGAAGTCCTACAGAGTTATAAAATTTCCTCTTTGAACTGCTTTTGCTGCATCCTATAGGCTTTGGAAAGTTGTATTTCCATTTTTGTTTGCCTTGAGATATTTTCTGATTTCCCCTTTGATTTTTCCATTAATCCATCCATTATTTAGTAGCATGTTGTTTAGTCTCCATGTGTTTCCTTCCTGCTTTTCTTTCTGTAGGTGCTGTTATGGTTGAAAACATGCTTAAAATAATTTTTATCCTCTTAAATTTGTTGAGGCTTGTTTAGTGTCTTAGAATGTGATTTATCTTAGAGAATGTTCTGTGTGCACTTGAAAAAATGTGTATTCTGTTGTATTTGGATGAAATGTCCTGTATTTATCTCATCATTTCAGTTGCTTTATAATGTCGTTTAAAACCATTGTTGCCTTATTAATTTTCTGCTGGATTATCTGTCCATTGAGGTAAGTGTGGATTTTAAGTCCCCTAACTTTTATTGTATTATTGTCAATTTTCTCTTTTATGACTGTGTGGATTTGCTTTATATATTTAGGTGCTCTTCTATTGGGTTAATATGTGTTAATGAGTGTGATATTGTCTTCTTGCCTTGATGTCTGTATCATTATATACTGCCTTTCTTTGTCCTTTGTTATAGAATTTGTTTAAAGAGTATTTTCTCTGATATGAGTGTTGCTGCTCCCACTTTCTTTTCATTTCTGTTTGCATGAAATTCCTTATATAATACCCTCACTTTCAGTCTGCATGTGTCTTTAGTTCTGAAGTGAGTTTCTTATAGGTAGTATATATAAATGGGTCTTATTTTTCTAAGTGCAATCTTCCACCCTTCATCTTTTGATCAAAGCATTTAGTCCATTGATAGTTAAAGTAATTATTAATAGACAAGTATGTCCTTATTGCCATATTTTACTTTTTTCTTGTTTGTAGTTGTTCCCTTGCAGTTTGATGATTTTCTTTAGTAGTATCCTTGTGTTCATTTCTTTGGTTTTATGTATCCATTGTAGATTTTTGTTTTGTGATTGTCATGGGATTCATATATTAATATGCTGACCCATAACTATGTTTAGTTGTTTTAAACTTGTAGTCATTTACATTTAAACACATTCTAAATAATCTACATTTTTGTTTTCCTCTCTGACATTTTATGTTTTTGATGTCATGTTTTACATCTTGATGTTTATACCATAAATGTTTATGGTAGTTATAGTTGCTTTTACATTGTTTTATCCTTTAAACTAGTATTCTTTTTTACTGACTTATTTAAGTGGTTTATATACAATCTGTACTACATATTTGCCCTCGTGGGATTTCCCTTTCCTATAGATTCTTCTTTTCCACTTAGAGAAACCACTTAACATTACTTTCAACATAGGCTTACTATTGATGAACTCTGGTTTTTACTTGTCTGAGGATTTCGTTATCTTTCGTTTGATTCTAAGTGATTTCTAAGTGATGATCTTGCTGAGTAGAGTATCTCAGGTTGCAATTTTTTTTTTTTCACTTTCAGCACTTTGAATATATCATGCCATTCCTTCTTGCATACAGTGTTTTGGCAGAAAAATGCTGATAACCTTTTGGGAATTCCCTTGCATTTCCCACCCCCCTCCTCCCCCTGCTTAAATTTGTTTTCTTTAGAATTCTTTCTTTGACTTTAATTTTTGCATTTTAATTATGTTATGTTGATGTGGGTCTTTTTTTCATTTTTTTCATTTTTTATTATTATTAAATTTATTTATTTTTTAAATTACAATACTATATTTGTTTTGCCATACATTGACACGAATCAGCCATAGGTGAACACAATCTCCCAATGCCGAAGCCCCCTCCCACCTCCCACCCCCACATCCTCTACTTGAAGGCAATGAAACGTGTATATTTTCTTGTAAGAAACGAAGCGCCAATCTATGTTCAATGTAGGATGCAGGATGCATGGGGCTGATGCACAGGATGATGTGGGTCTTTTGGGTTTAGTTTATTTTGGGCCCCCATGCTCCTATGCCTTGATAATTTGTTTTATACTAGGGTTTGGTAAGTTTTCAGCTTTAATTTCCTCAAATATTGTTTCAATCCCCTTTCTTTCTTCTGCAACACATATTGCGAATGTTGATAGGCTTAATGTTACATTAGAAATTTCTTTTAAAATTAATTTTTCTTGGTGTATAGTTGATTTATAATGTTGTGTTAGCTTCTGCTCTACAGAAGAATGTATCAGCTATACATATAATTAACTCTGTTTTAGATTTTCTTCCTATTTAGGTCATTACAGGAATTGAGTAGAGAGTTGCCTGTGCTATACAGTTTCCTGTGCTAGGGCTTCTCAGGTATTGTGGTAAAGAATTCACCTGCTAATGCAGGAGATGCAAGAGATGTATATTTGGTCCCTGGGAGAGGAAGATCCCCTAGAGTAGGAAATGGCAACCCACTCCAGTTTTCTTGCCTGGAAAATTCCATGGAAAGAGGAGGCTGGCAAGCTACAGTCTTTTGGGTCACAAGGAGTCAGACACAACTGAGTGTACACATGCACACACACACACACACGCACATATGGTAGGTTCTCATTAATTATCTATATTATATCTAGTAGTGTATATATGTCAATGCCAATCTCTCAGTTCATTCCACCCCCAATAGAGATCTTCTAAGCTCTCCTATTTTAAGATTAGTTTTTCTCTATCTTGTTCTTACTGAGTGATTTCCATTAATCCTCCAGATTGCTTATGCATTTTGTTTTTCATATAGTCTGCTATTCATTATTTCTAGTGTGCTTTTGATTTTAATTATTAAATTATTTATTTCTGACTTTTAAAATATATGATATCATTTCTTGATAATTTTACCATTGTGTTCATCTCCTCTTCCCTTAATTCAGATAAAATTCTTATAATTAATGCTTTGGGTTCTTTATCTAGTAAATTGTTTGCTTCTGTCTCATTATGTATTTTGGGGAGCACTTTCTTTTGTTCTTTTAATTGAAAGGAATTCTTTGGCCTTTCCATTTTGCTTGAATTTTCTGCCTTTCTGAATTTAACTGAAAATTTAATTGAAAGAGTTATTACTACAGTCTTGAAAGTATGTTCTTATGTGGGAGTGTGCCTATATAGGGTGCTAATGACCAGTGCCTTTGACTAGTAGGCTAAATTTGATGTGAGCCCATCACTTCTTTCCTCATTGTGTGCTGGCAGCTGTCATCTTTATAGCAGATGAGTTGGAGACTGAGGGGTTACTGGAGCTGGTGTGAGGCAGGGCTTCCCCTGACCAGTGGCCATCAGTGCTCTATTAGGGGCACAGTCTGATCCCAAGTTGCTTGAGCAGAAGCCTTGGCCTCAAGTTGGTTCCATTTCACTTGTGTGTGATGTTTCCTCTTCCAGCACTGGGGCCCATTTGTGGGGATTGTTGAAGAAAGGAGAGTGCATGTGGGTTCTTGGCTTTCTGCTGCCGGAGATAGAAGTCAGAGCCGTCTCTCATGTATAGATGTCTCTGACCTATGCCTGTATAGGTGCCAGCAATTGTTTCCCTTAATTGCTCAGATGCAGCCTCAGGTCCAAGCCTCCTTTGTTCTACACACAATAATAAAAACAAAATTAGATGTGCATTTCACATTGTACTAAAAATCAATACATACAGACTAATTAGCTATATGCCTGGGCACAGGAGGGTCGAAAGGAGCTGCTCCACGTTCAAGGTCAGGAGGGTCAGTGGTGAGGAGATAACCCTCGTCCAAGGTAAGGAGCAGTGGCTGCACTTTGCTGGAGCAGCCGTGAAGAGATACCCTACGTCCAAGGTAAGAGAAACCCAGGTAAGATGGTAAATGTTGCAAAAAGGCATCAGAGGACAGACACACTGAAACCACAATCACAGAAAACTAGTCAATCTAATCACACCAGGACCACAGCCTTGTCTAACTCAATGAAACTAAGCCTTGCTATGTGGGGCCACCAAAGATGGGCGGGTCATGATGGAGAGGTCTGACAGAATGTTTTCCACTGCAGAAGGGAATGCAAACCAGTTCAGTATTCCTGCCTTAAGAACCCCATGAACAGTATGAAAAGGCAAAATGATAGGATACTGAAAGAGGAACTCCTCAGGTCGGTAGGTGCCCAATATGCTACTAGAGATCAGTGGAGAAATAACTCCAGAAAGAATGAAGGGATGGAGACAAAGCAAAAACAATACCCAGCTGTAGATGAAACTGGTGATAGAAGCAAGGTCCGATGGTGTAAAGAGCAGTATTGCATAAGAACCTGGAATGTCAGGTCCATGAATTTAGGCAAATTGGAAGTGGTCAAACAGGACATGGCAAGAGTGGATGTTGACATTCTAGGAATCAGCAAAATAAAATGGACTACAGTGGGTGAATTTAACTCAGATGACCATTATATCTACCACTGTGGGCAGGAATCCCTTAGAAGAAATGGAGGCTGTCATGGTCAACAAAAGAGTCCAAAATGCAGTATTTGGATGAAATCTCAAAACTACAGAATAATGTCTGTTCATTTCCAAAGCAAACCATTCATTATCACAGTAATCCAAGTCTATATGCTCCAACCAGTAATGTTGAACAAGCTGAAGTTGAAAGGTTCCATGAAGATCTACAAGACCTTTGAGAACTAACACCAAAAAAGTGTCCTTTTCATTATAGGGGCTGGATTGCAAAAGTAAGAAGTCAAGAAACACCTGGAGTAACAGGCAAATTTGGCCTTGGAATATGGAATGAAGCAGGACAAAGACTAACAGAGTTTTGCAAAGAGAATGCACTGGTCATAGAAAAAACCCTCTTCCAACAACACAAGAGAAGACTCTACACATGGACCACTAGATGCTCAACACCGAAATCAGACTAATTATATTCTTAGCAGCCAAAGATGGAGAAGCTCTATATGGTCAGCAAAAACAAGACCAGGAGCTGACTGTGGCTCAGATCATGAACTCCTTATTACCAAATTCAGACTTAAATTGAAGAAGGTAGGGAAAACCACTAGACCTTTCAGGTATGACCTAAATCAAATCTCTTATGATTATACAGTGGAAGGGAAGTGAGAAATAGATTTAAGGGACTAGATTTTATGGATAGAGTGCCTGATGAACTATGGAATGGGGTTCATGACATTGTACAGGAGATAGGGATCAAGACCATCTCCATGGAAAAGAAACGAAAAAAGCAAAATGGCTGTCTGAGTAGGCCTTACAAATAGCTGTGAAAAGAAGAGAGGTGAAAAGGAACAGAGAAAAGGAAAGATATAAGCATCTGAATGCAGAGTTCCAAAGACTAGCAAGGAGAGATAAGAAAGCCTTTTTAAGCTATCAATACAAAGAAATAGAGGAAAAAAACAGAATGGGAAAGACTAGAGATCTCTTCCAGAAAATTAGAGATACCAAGGAAACATTTCATGCAAAGATGGGCTTGATAAAGGACAGAAATGGTATGGACCTAACAGAAGCAGAAGATATTAAGAAGAGGTGGCAAGAATACACAGAAGAACTGTACAAAAAATCTTCAAGACCAAGATAATCACGATGCTGTGATCACTCACCTAGAGCCAGACATCCTGGAATGTGAAGTCAAGTGGGCCTTAGGAAGCATGATTTCGAACAAAGCTAGTGGAGGTAATGGAATTCCAGTGGAGCTATTTCAAATCCTGAAAGATGATGCTGTGAAAGTGCTGCATTCAATATGCCGGCAAATTGGGAAAACTCAGCAGTGGCCACAGGACTGGAAAAGGTCAGTTTTCATTCCAATTCCAAAGAAAGGCAATGCCAAAGAATGCTCAAACTACCACACAATTGCATTCATCTCACATGTTAGTAAAGTAATGCTCAAAATTCTTCAAGCAGGCTTCAGCAATATGTGAACCATGAATCTTCCAGATATTCAAGCTGGTTTTAGAAAAAGCAGAGGAACCAGAGATCAAATTGCCAGTATCTTCTGGATCATGGAAAAAGCAAGGGAGTTCCAGAAAAACATCTACTTCTGCTTTATTGACTATGCCAAAGCCTTTGACTGTGGTGTGGATCACAATAAACTGTGGAAAATTCTGAAAGAGATGGGAATATCAGACCACCTAACTTGCCTCTTGAGAAATCTGAATGCAGGTCAGGAAGCAACAGTTAGAACTGGACATGGAACAACAGACTGGTTCCAAATAGGAAAAGGAGTACATCAAGGCTGTATATTGTCACCCTGCTTATTTAACTTCTATACAGAGTACATCATGAGAAACGCTGGACTGGAAGAAACACAAGCTGGAATCAAGATTGCCGGGAGAAATATCAATCACCTCAGATA
Source organism: Nanger dama (assembly GCA_917880005.1). Classification (NCBI taxonomy): domain Eukaryota; kingdom Metazoa; phylum Chordata; class Mammalia; order Artiodactyla; family Bovidae; genus Nanger; species Nanger dama. The sequence goes on from CAKJTW010000168.1 coordinate 52,527, forward strand.
TGCAGATGACACCACCCTTATGGCAGAAAGTGAAGAGGAGCTAAAAAGCCTCTTGATGAAAGTGAAAGAGGACAGTGAAAAAGTTGGCCTAAAGCTCAACATTCAGAAAACTAAGATCATGGCATCTGGTCTCATCACTTCATGGCAAATAGTTGGGAAAATAGTGTCAGACTTTATTTTTCGGGGCTCCAGAATCATTGCAGATGGTGACTGCAGCCATGAAATTAAAAGACACTTAGCCCTTGGAAGGAAAGTTATGGCCAACCTAGACAGCATATTTAAAAGCAGAGATATTTCTTTACCAACAAAGGTCTGTCTAGTCAAAGGTATGGTTTTTCCAGTACTTATGTATGGATGTGAGAGTTGGACTGTGAAGAAAGCTGAGTGCTGAAGAACTGATGCCTTTGACCTGTGGTGCTGGAGAAGACTCTTGAGAGTCCCTTGGACTGCAAGGAGGTCCAACCAGTCCATTCTAAAGGAGAACAGTCTTGGGTGTTCTTTGGAAGGAATGATGCTAAAGCTGAAACTCTGGTACTTTGGCCACCTCATGTGAAGAGTTGACTCATTGCAGAAGACTCTGATGCTGGGAGGGATTGGGGGCAGGAGGAGAAGGGGACAACAGAGGATGAGATGGCTGGATGGCATCACTGACTCGATGGATGTGAGTTTGAGTAAACTCCAGGAGTTGGTGATGGACAGGGAAGCCTGGGCGTGCTGCAATTCATGGGGTCCTAAAGAATCAGACACAACTGAATGACTGAAGTGGACTGAACATCTACTGTATGCCTCAGGGTTAAATATGAGGAACAAAGTAGGCTGTAAATAATTGTGCCCAGAAGACTGGTTTGTCATAGTAATGATCAACCACCTGAACATGAGCTTGATTTCTCAGATATGTTACATACATTGCCACAAAGAAGAAGATAGAAAATGAAAACATACAAATTGTGAAATTATTTGTTCTAGCTCTGTGGAAAATACCTCTGGTAGCTTGATAGGGATTGCATTGAATCTGTAGATTGCCTTGGGTAGTATACTCATTTTCAGTATATTGATTCTTCCGATCCATGAACATGGTATATTTCTCCATTTATTAGTGTCCTCTTTGATTTCTTTCATCAGTTTTATAGTTTTTCAATATATAGGTCTTTAGTTTCTTTAGGTGGGTATATTCCTAAGTATTTTATTCTTTTCGTTGCAATGATGAATGGAATAACTTCCTTAATTTCTTTTTCTACTTTCTCATTATTAGTGTATAGGAATGCAAGGGATTTCTGTGTGTTGATTTTATATCCTGCAACTTTACTATATTCATTGGTTAGCTCTAGTAATTTTCTGGTGGAGTCTTTAGGTTTTCTATGTAGAGGATCATGTAATCTGCAAACAGTGAGAGTTTTACTTCTTCTTTTCCAATTTAGATTCCTTTTATTTCTTTTTCTGCTCTGATTGCTGTGGCCAAAAACTTCCAGAAGTATGTTGAATAGTAGCGGTGAAAGTGGGCAGCCTTGTCTTGTTCCTGAGTTTAGGGAAATGCTTTCAATTTTTCACCATTGAGGATAACGTTTGCTGTGGGTTTGTCATATATAGCATTTATTATGTTGAGGTACGTTCCTTCTATTCCTGCTTTCTGGAGAGGTTTTTTTTTTTTTAATCATAAATCGATGTTGAATTTTGTCAAAGGCCTTCTCTGCATGTATTGAGATAATCATATGGCTTTTATTTTTCAATTTGTTAATGTGGTGAATTACATTGATTTATTTGTGGATATTGAAGAATCCTTGCATCCTTGGGATAAAGCCCACTTGGTCATGGTGTATGATCTTTTTAATGTGTTGGTGGATTCTGATTGCTAGAATTTTGTTAACGATTTTTGCATCTATGTTCATCTGTGATACTGTCCTGTAGTTTTAAACCTCGAATAGCCAAAGCAATCTTGAGAAAGAAGAATGGAACTGGAGGAATCAACCTGCCTGACTTCAGGCTCTACTACAAAGCCACAGCCATCAAGACAGTATGGTACTGGCACAAAGACAGAAATATAGATTGATGGAACAAAATAGAAAGCCCAGAGATAAATCCATACACCTATGGATACCTTATTTTCAACAAAGGAGGCAAGAATATCCAATGGAGTAAAGACAAACTCTTTAACAAGTGGTAGTGGGAAAACTGGTCAACCACTTGTAAAAGAATGAAACTAGATCACTTCCTAACACCACACACAAAAATAAACCCCAAAATGGATTAAAGATCTAAATGTAAGACCAGAAACTATAAAACTCCTAGAGGAGAATATAGGCAAAATACTCTCCGACATAAATCACAACAGGATCCTCTATGATACACCTCCCAGAATATTGGAAATAAAAGCAAAAATAAACAAATGGGATCTAATTAAAATTAAAAGCTTCTGCACAACAAAGGAAATTATAAGCAAGGTGAAAAGACAGCCTTCTGAGTGGGAGAAAACAATAGCAAATGAAGCAACTGACAAACAGCTAATCTCAAAAATATACAAGCAACTCCTGCAGGTCAGTTTCAGAAAAATAAATGACCCAATCAAAAAATGAGCCAAAGAACTAAACAGACATTTCTCCAAAGAAGACATACAGATGGCTAACAAACACATGAAAAGATGCTCAACATCACTCATTATCAGAGAAATGCAAATCAAGACCACAATGAGGTACCATTTCACACCAGTCAGAATGGCAGCAATCCAAAAGTCTACAAGCAATAAATGCTGGAGAGGGTGTGGAGAAAAGGGAACCCTCTTACACTGTTGGTGGGAATGCAAACTAGTACAGCCACTATGGAGAACAGTATGGAGATTCCTTAAAAAACTTGAAATTGAACTGCCTTATGATCCAGCAATCCCACTGCCAGGCATACACACTGGGGAAACCAGAATTGAAAGAGACACATGTACCCCAGTGTTCATCACAGCACTGTTTATAATAGCCAGGACATGGAAGCAACCTAGATGTCCATCAGCAGATGAATGGATAAGAAAGCCATGGTACATATACACAATGGAGTATTACTCAGCCATTAAAAAGAATTCATTTGAATCAGTTCAAATGAGGTGAATGAAACTGGAGCCTGTTATACAGAGTGAAGTAAGCCAGAAAGAAAAACACCAATACAGTATACTGACATATATATATGGAATTTAGAAAGATGGTAATGAGAACCCTCTGTGTGAGACAGCAAAAGAGATAAAGATGTATAGAACGGACTTTTAGACTCTGTTGGAGAGGGAGAGGGTGGGATGATTTGGGAGAATGGCATTGAAACATGTATACTATCAGGTAAGAAATGAATAGCCAATCTATGTTTGATACAGGACACAGGATGCTTAGGGCTGGTGCACGGGGATGATCCAGAGAGCTGATATGGGGTGGGAGGTGGGAGGAGGGTTCAGGATTGGGATCTCATGTACACTCGTGGCTGATTCATGTCAATGTATGGCAAAACCAATACAGTATTATAAAACAAAATAAAGTAAAAATAAAAAATAAAGAAAATGAAAACAGAATGAAATGTCTGATACTTTACCGTTTATTGTTAAGTAATGTCAAATATACAGACAAGTACCATGAGCAGTAATAGTACAATTAACATATGTAGTAACCCTTACCTGTATTCACCCATTAGTGTTATACCACTTTTCCTTCCTCATCTTTTTCTTTCCTTCTCTCTCAACAGTTGCACATTCTGTGATATTTTTCTTGTAAGTATTTTAGTTATGTATTTCTTAAGAATATAAATATTCTGCCACATGATCCCATAATTCCACATAAGTACATTTGTCAACTTCAGAAAAATGTAACCTGGATACAATACAATTGTGTAATATTTTGAATGCAAAAGGAATATAAAATTGGAGAGCTTTCCAGTCCAGGGAAACAATTCCTCCAAAAGGGATGAATATGGGATGACACATTATGGTATGCAAATCTGAAGAATAATATTGGCATAAGACCATAAAATTCTGATTTATAAAGTGAAGAAAATAAATCATCAGTATAAAAATGTATTCTTCTATAGTTTTCTAAAAGACAGGTCCACATTCGATATTTTCTTTAGAGCCCCTATGACATCCTTATTCCTCAGACTATAGATTAAAGGGTTTAGAACAGGAGTGAGTATGATGTAAAAAGCAGATACAGCCATGTCTTTCTCAGGGGAGTGGTAGGAGATGGGGAGCATGTAGGTGTAGATGGCAGCTCCATAGACGAGGATGACCACAGGCATGTGTAAAGAAAAGTGGTGAAAGCCTTCTTCCTGCTCTCTGCTGAGTTCATTCTGTGGATAGTGAGGAGGATGAATGAATAGGAGCTTGAAATGACCATCACAGGGATGAGGAGCATGAGGGCACAGCACAGGTACATGAATGTCTCATAGAGGGAATTGTCTGAGCAGGAAACTTCATTACAGCCAAGACCTCACAGAAGAAATAATGACTCTCTTGAAATCTGCAGAAGAGGCAGGTCATGGTGATGGGTGTGAGCATAAAGCCATCCACTGATCCCAGGAACCAGCAGCCATACACCAAAAGGAGATACATCTTACATTCATGAGAATAGAATAACAGAGTGGATGGCAGAGGGCCACATAGTGAGCATAGCTCATGGCAGCCAGAGGAAAAAATTCTGAGCCTCCTAGTATTAAATAGAGAAATATCTGTATTCAAGGGCTGAGATCTTGTTCATAACCATGACTTGCTCCACGAGCATCCTCAGTACAGTGACAGAAATATACATCACATCCATGAGAGACAAATGACTGATGAAAAAGTACATGGGGGTGTGGAAGTAGGCATTAGAATGTATCAGAAGGATCAGGTGGTATTTTCAGACAAGGCCATCAGGAAAATCACAAATATGACCACACAAAGGACAACTGGGTGCTTAGACTGAATGAAGATCCCTGCCATGATGAAACCAACCGTCTAGTGTCATTAGTTACCCAGTGGAGTTGTTCATGAAATTTCACCTAGATTTTACCAAGAAGAACTTTGAGATTAACAGACCATTCATGGGAAATGACTGTGTGTGTTAGTCACTCAGTTGTGTCTGTCTCTTTGCAACCCTATGGACTTTAGCCCCCAAACTTCTCTGTCTGTGGGATTCTCCAGGCAAGAATACTGGAGTGGGTTGCCATTCCCTTCCCCAGGAGATGTTCTCAACCCAGGGACTGAATCCAGATCTCCCACATTGCAGTTGATTCTTTATCATCTAAGCCACCAGGGAAGCCCATGGGAATCGACTATCTGAAATGAATGTTTAGTGAGCTTGTAGTATGTGTGTGTGTGTGTGTGTGTGTGTGCACATGTGTGCGTGTGTGGGCGTATGTGTGCACAGCAACCCAGTTGTGGTAATAAGAGGAAGTGCCATCAGAGTATGGATACTGAGATTCTAGGTAACTATCTATAATTCAACAAAGTTACTGGAAAATTAATAATTGTTTACTTATAATAAAGCTGCTGAAATTCAGATTCATGAGATTTCTTGAAGATAGCATTGTTTATCAACAAGTATGGAAACTTCCATAATCATTCCCCTATGCAAACATAAAAAGCAATTTTTAAAATAAAAGATAATTCTCTTACTTCTAGAGGTTTTGTTATTCAAGTCAGAATTTGATCAATTTGTTTTAATAATCCAACTGGATCTTAAAATCTTGGAGATGTACTTCATATAAGGAAGAATTATAAACTAACTGAAACATAATTTGGGGGAAATCCATACCAAAGCTTTGACCACCCTTTGCCTATGGGTTCAGACCATATTGTGAGGGTCTGTGGCTGTGTATAGAGAGTCATTCATCCACAGGAGACTAGTGGGTTTCTTAAAACTGCCAATCCATTAGATATTATAAGGGCACTAAAGTCCAAACTGAAGCTGTACTGCTGCTGTGGGTTGAGATTATCATCTACCCAACATTCCTCTGTCTACTCTACATAAAAAGGATAATGTTTGATCTCAGATATGGTTAGGATTAAATGAGGTAAAATAATAAAAATGCTGAGAACATTATCAGTTAGTTTGTGTTGATATTTAAAGTAGCTATTGTATAGATTCTATGTAAGAGATTACTTTTATTGTTACTGTTTTATGGTATGAGATGCATTGCTTCAGTTTGTCAGCTTTAGTATCTGTTAATACATACAATTTCAATTGGTTGATTTCTGTAGTCCTAGACTACTACATGTGTACATATATAATATGTATATTATATATGAGATTTTTATCAGACTCTCTATAAAATAAAGTACAAACTATTTAAATATTTTATATAACTATGATCTATAAATAAAATCACTGCAGATGGTGACTGCAGTCATGAAATTAAAAGACGCTTACTCCTTGGAAGAAAAGTTATGACCAAGCTAGATAGCATATTCAAAAGCAGAGACATTGCTTTGCCAACTAAGGTCCCGTCTAGTCAAGGCTATGGTTTTTCCAATAGTCATGTATGGATGTGAGAGTTGGACTGGGAAGAAGGCTGAGTGCCGAAGAATTGATGCTTTTGAACTGTGGTGTTGGAGAAGACTCTTGAGAGTCCCTTGGACTGCAAGGAGATCCAACCAGTCCATTCTAAAGGAGATCAGCCCTGGGATTTCTTTGGAAGGTCTGATGCTAAAGCTGAAACTCCGGTACCTTGGCCACCTCATGCGAAGAGTTGACTCATTGGAAAAGACTCTGATGCTGGGAGGGATTGGGGGCAGGAGGAGAAGGGGACAACAGAGGATGAGATGGCTGGATGGCATCACCGACTTGATGGACATGAGTCTGAGTGAACTCCGGGAGATAGTGATGGACAAGGAGGCCTGGTGTGCTGTGATTCATGGGGTCGCAAAGAGTTGGACACAACTGAGTGACCAAACTGAACTGACCTGATGCTGAGTTTATAGCTTCCCTGGTGACTCAGATGGTAAAGCATCTGCCTGCAATACAAAAGACCTGGGTTCAATCCCTGGGTTGGGAAGATCCCCTGAGGAAGGAAATGGCAACCCACTCCAGTACTCTTGCCTGGAAAAATCCCATGGACAGAGGAGCCTGGCAGGCTACAGTCCATGGGGTCGCAAAGAGTCGGGCACAACTGAGCAACTTCACTTCACTGTGTAGAGTTTATATATAGTTGTGGTATTGCTCATGAGAGGAAGAGAGCTCAGACACTTTCTAGTGTGCCATCTTGGTGATCTTGCAGATATCTTTTTTAAAACACTATTTTTATTTTCTTTGGATAAATATTCAGGAGTGAAATTGCTGGATCATATGCTACTTCCGTTTTAAATTGTTTGAGGAACCACTTTATTTTTTTCTTTAATATTTGCACCAATTTACTTTGCAATCAATAGCGATCAAGTGTTCCCTTTCTCCATCTCAACATCACTTATTTAGTTTAGTTCAGTCACTCACTCATGCCCGAGTCTTTGTGACCCCATGGACTGCAGCACATCAGGCTTTCCTATCCATCACCAATTCTCAGAGCTTGTTCAAACTCATGTCCATTGAGATGGTGATGCCATCCAACCATCTTATGCTCTGAAATCCCCTTCTCCTGCCTTCAGTCTTTCCCAGCATCAAGGTCTTTTCACATGACTCAGTTCTTCACATCAGGTGGCCAAAATATTGGTTTCAGCTTCAGCGTCAGTCCTTCCAGTGAATATTCAGGACTGATTTCCTTTAGGATGGACTGGTTGGATCTCCTTACAGTCCAAGGGTCTCTTGAGAGTCTTCTCGAATGCCACAGTTCAAAAGCATCAATTCTTCAGCACTCAGCTTTCTTTATGGTCCAATTCTCATATCCATACATGTTATCTTTTTGATAATAGCCATTCTAACAGATTTACAGTGATATTTTATTCTGGTTTTGATTTGTATATTCCTGATGACTAGTAGTATTAAACATCTTGTCTTATGCCTAATGGCCATCTGAGTGTCTGCTTTGGAAAAATGTCTATTCCAATATTCTTTCCATTAAAATGGAGAGATAAAAAACAGCTAAAAAATTCAGCCTTCTTAATGGTTCAACTCTCACATCTGTACATGGCTACTGGAAAAACCAAAGCTTTGACTATACAGAGCTTTGTTGGCAAAGTGATGTCTCTTCTTTTTAATACAATGTCTAGGATTGTCATAGCTTTTCTTCCAAGGAGCAAATGTCTTAATTTCATGGCTGCACCATCCACAGTGATTTTGGAGCACAAGAAAATAAAATATGCCACCATTTCCATTTTTTTCCCCATCTATTTACCATGAAGTGGTGGGACCAGATACCATGATCTTAGTTTTTGAATGTTGAGTTTTAAGCTAACTTTTTCACGCTTCTCCTTCACTTTCATCAAGGGCTCTTTAGTTCTTCACTTTCTGCCATAAGGATGGTGTCATCCACATATTTGAGGTTATTGATATTTCTCCTGGCAGTCTTGATTCCAGTTTGTACTTCATCCAGCCTATTTAACTTATATGCAGAGCGCATTATGCAAAATGCCAGGCTGGATGAAGCACAAGCTGGAATCAAGATTGCTGGGAGAAATATCAATAACCTCAAAATGCAGATGACACCACCCTTATGGCAGAAAGTGAAGAGGAAACTAAAGAGTCTCCTGATTAAAGTGAAACAGGAGAGTGAAAAAGCTGGCTTAAAACTCAGTACTCAGAAAATGAAGATCATGGCATTCAGTCTATCACTTCATGGGAAATAGTTGGAGAAACAATAAAAACAATGACAGAGTTTATTTTCTTGGGCTCCAAAGTCACTGCAGATGTTGACTACAGTTATGAAATTAAAAGACACTTGCTCCTTGAAAGAAAAGTTATGATCAACCTAGATAGCATATTAAAAAGCAGAGGCATTACGTTGCCAACAAAGGTCCATCTAGTCAAAGCTATGGTTTTTCTAGAAGTCATGTATGGATGTGAGACTTGGACGATAAAGAAAGCTGAGCTCCAAAGAATTGATGCTTTTGAACTGTGGCATTCGAGAAGACTCTTGAGAGTCCCTTGGACTGCAAGGAAATCAAACCAGTCCATCCTAAAGGAAATCAGACCTGAATATTCATTGGAAGGACTGATGCTAAAGCTGAAACTCACCTGATGAAAAGAACTGAGTCATTTGAAAAGACCTTGATGCTGGGAAAGATTGAAAGTGGGAGAAGAAAGGGATGACACAGGTCAAGATGATTGGATGGCATCACTGACTTAAGGCACATGAGTCTGAATAAACTCCAGGATTTGATGATGGACATGGAGGCCTGACGTGCTGCAGTCCATGGGGCTGCAAAGAGTCGGAAATGACTGAGCAACTGAATTGAACTGATAATGCGTTATATGCTATTAAATCTAAATTTAGAGTAATTGGTAATTGGATGATGACAAGTTAAAAGATATTTCATATTTGATACAGAGTGAATTTAACTTATTTTAATGTATTTAGTATATTTAATTTAATATGTTAAATTTAATTTAATATATAAAATATATATTTTTACATGCTCCCTGTTCATTTCAGTGTAAATCTATACTTAATTTGGTCTTTATAGTTTCCTGATATCTCTATTGCCTTTTTTATACTCACATCTGTTCATTTGCTGGTCCTGTCTTTGAAATGTTCTGTCTCTTTACATGTATCTGATCTTTAGTTTAGGATAACTGCTCAAATCTGGGCTTCCCATCTAGATGCTGCAGGGCTTTCTGGGTGCAGTCATCTCATAGTTCTTGTGACTGGGAACTCATATCTACACAGCTCTCTCTCTACTAACAAATAAGCTCCTTGAAGTAAGGGCTTGTGTTCTGGCCACTGTTGTGTCTCTCAGAAATTGCAGACTATGTGCAACATAGAAGGTAATCCATCAAGATATAATAAGCGATTAAATGATTCAAGAGTTTAGGAAAAGTTGCTTTTCAGAGAGTTTGACAGAATGGCATTTACATCATTTACATCAAATGATATTTGAAAATTATACATTTGTGACTTGACACAAATGTAATATGGTTTTACAGTTTAATCAAATACTTCCAAGAAACTGCCCAATTGAAAGATGAAAAAATACCAGAAATGCTGTTGTTTAATTCAGCAGACAGCTAATGAGCTCCTCTCAGGTGACAGAGAGTCTGCACTGGTTCCCTCTTATCCATGAAGATGTGGAACAGACACACAGAGGCAGAGTCATGGGCAAAGTCATCTTGATTCTGTCACACCTTAGAAAGGAAAACTTTTTTTTTTCTGTGTATCACATTTTTATTGAATTAAAAAATTTTTAAATATAAATTTATTTATTTTAATTGGAGGTTAAATGAAATGAAGTCTCTCAGTCATGTCCGACTCTTTGCGACCCCATGGACTGGGGCCCATCAGGTTCCTTTGTCCATGGGATTTTCCAGGCAAGAGTGCTGGAGTGGATTGCCATTTCCTTCTCCAGGGGATCTTCCTGACCCAGGGATTGGTCCCAGGTCTCCTGCATTGCAGGCAGACGCTTTACTGTCTGAGCCACCAGGCAAGCCTAATCGGAGATTAATTACTTTACAATATTGTATTGGTTTTGCCATACATCAACATGAATCTGCCGCAGGTATACACATGTTCCCCATCCTGAACCCCCCTCCCTCCTCCCTCCCTGTAAAAAAAAAAAAAAAAGAAAAAAAGAAAAGGGCAACTATTTATCTAGACCTTTCAAGCGGCCAGGCTCTGGACTGGGCCAATGAATTAAATTCACTTAACATTCAAAACTCCATGATGATGCTTATATTGCTAATTCTATTTTAGTGGAGCAAAACAAGGCAGTGGTGGCATAATCAGCTCCTCAGAGCTGCTTAGTAGCGAATCTAAGATTTAGCTGGAGGTCCTTACGGTTCTACACCATTTCTCACACCTCCACCCCCTGAAGGCAAAAAAGAGGCTAGGATTTATAGAGATAGAAAGAGAACTCACAGTTTGGAGCAGGTGTTAGGACTGTCTGTGTATGTTATGCCACTTAGTCTTACAAGTAACTTGATTAAGAAGTTTTTCTTTCCCTGTCTAAAAACCGATATATGTAAGCAATTGAAAAGATTTGGGAAAGCTAAAAATGTCACACAACTTATACTAAAATGATCAATAAACTTGGGATATGAGAGCAGATAAAAGGCACTCTGTGCAGTTTTCTTTATGACAGCTATCATATCACAGACAAATGGAGTACAAAGACATTGAATATAATGAGATAAATTATGATAGGTAAATCATATGGTGAAGAAATATCACATGCATAAGAAAGAAGAAAGTGATTACTGGGCTCAGTGTTTGTGGCCCTGGAAACAGGTGACAAAGGAGAGGAGAAATGGGGAGGGGAGGAATAATATAATAGGGGAAAAATATATGGTCATCCTCAGGTTTTCTTCTTTACAACTTTTCTTAGGCTCAGCCCTGACTGCATCCTGCTCCTCAGAGCCCCTGTGACATCCTTATTCCGGAGGCTGTAAATGAGGGGGTTCAGCACAGGGGTGATGATGGTATAAAGGCTGACACCATCATGTCCTGCTCAGCTGTGTGGTAGGAACTAGGAAGCATGTAGGTATAAATCGCAGCACCAAAGAAGAGCAGCACTACAATCATGTGGGAGGAGCAGGTGGCAAAGGCTTTCCTGCGGCTCTCTGATGAACTCATTCTGTGGATGAGGTGCAGGATGAGGGCATATGAGCTTGAGATGACCACAGTGGGGATGAGGAGCATAAGAACACAGCACAGGTACATTACAAGCTTGTAGAGGGAGATATTGGAGCAGGAGAGCTTCATCAAGGCCGGAGCCTCACAGAAGAAACTCAGGATTTTTCTGGAATGACAAAGGGGAAGCTCATAGTGATGGGTGTGAGCAACAAACCATCCACCATTCCTAGGAACCAGCATCCAGACACCAGGCTTTCACAGACCCTCTGGTTCATCAGCAGGGGATAATGGAGAGGTCTGCAAATGGCAGCATATCTGTCATAGGCCATGGCAGACAGGAGAAAAAATTCAGCTCCAGCGAGGGTCAGATAGAAGAACATCTGGATCCCACAACCTGCGGGAGAAATTGTGTGATCTCCTGTCACCTGGCCCAGGAGCATCTTGGGCACAGTCACAGATATGTACATGAGGTCCATGAGGGAGAGCTGGCTGATGAAGAAGTACATGGGGGTGTGCAGGCGGGGCTCCAGGTGGACGAGGATGATGAGGAGGGCGTTCCCAGCTAGGGCCATCAGGAAGAAGATGAAGGTCGCAGTGTAGAGGAGGAGGGCATGTTTGGTTTCACCAAAGAGCCCCACAAGGATGAAATCAGTATTCAACGTTTGATTTTGTGAAGTTTGATTCTCTGAATACGTGGTCTTGGTTACAGTTTTCATCTGAGGAGGAAATGAGTCATTGTTTTCAGATATTTCACATGCATATGATTTCTTAATCATTTTTTTCAATAAGAAAAGTACTTTGAACTATTTTTTCAAATATGAAGTTGTACTGATATAGAATTAAAAGCTCAGTTCTCTAAGAGGTCAGGTTGCATATTGGCCGTAAGTCTAGAATAGATCATGAAACAAACCTGGGAGGTGACAGCTCTACAAATAGACCAATTGTTCACAGTCAGTAAATCTTATTTATTTTTCCCCCAAGCTGAGACTATAAAGGGCTATCTCACGGGATGATTAGAACGCTACAGTATGAAACACAGGTTAAGTCTGTAACACAATGTGAATGTTAAATGAAGTCATCTAATGATGCTCCCACTCCACTTTTGGACACAGTAGGCCATGCAGAAATCAGTGATGAAAGATGATGCTAATGTCAACGTTAATACTGTTAATGATACTAATATAACCAAAGTTCACTGAAAACTTGTAATCTTAAATATTTCCCCCTGATACACCTCTATTAACTACCCTTTCATTGCTAAAAATATTTCAGTTTATTCAACCTTTTTTTGCTCAGTGAAGCTCCAGAAGCAGGACCACCAGGGGCATCAAAACAGAGCGTGTTCAGCCTGCCTGTGGATTGCAGCTCAGGGTGCAGACCTAGGGCAGGGAAGGAGGGCAGAAGGTGAGCAGACCTTGTACAGATAAGAGGGTCCTTGTATACTGACTTTGCATAGTTCAGGAGGGCAAAAGGGATGCAGATCTGATGCAGGACAAGAGGATACTCATTGTGAGGCCTTTTACAGTGGGAAGGGCAGTAAGGTTGGTGATCTGGTGCAGAACAGGGGGCAAGAATATGATGTGCAGACACTGTACTGGGCTGAAGGGCACTCAGGGTGCAGACAGTGCAGGACAGGACATTTGGGATGCAAACCCGGTGCAGAACACGAGAGATGTTGATCTTGCACAGTGTAAGAGAACATTTCGGGTGCAGAGCATGTGCAGGGCAAGACAGCATTCAAGTTGCCAACCACAGTACAATGGAGTATGGCAGTTGAGGTGCAGATACGGTGATAGGAGAAGGTCACTCAGGATGCAGATCGTGTGCAGGGGAGGAAGACACAGGGTACATAGCTGGTGTAAGACAGGAGGTCAGCAACATTCTACCTGGTCCCTCTCATAACACCAAAGCAGGGTTAAAGCATTTAATGTTTCATACAAAGAAATGATTTTTATAAGAAATCACAAAACCAAAAGCTATAGATTTCTTTTTTTAAAATTTTTATTTATTTATTTATTTTAAAATTACAATACTGTATTTGTTTTGCCATACATTGACATGAATCAGCCATAGGTGAACACAATCTCCCAATGCCGAAGCCCCCTCCCACCTCCCACCCCACACCATCTACCTGAATCATCCTGTGCACCAGCCCCATGCATCCTGCATCCTGCATTGAACATAGACTGGCGCTTCGTTTCTTACAAGATAGTATACATGTTTCAATGCCATTCGCCCAAACCATCCCACCCTTTCCCTCTCCCCCAGGGTCCAAAAGTCCGTTCTATACCTCTGTGTCTCTTTTGTTGTCTCACATATAGGGTCATCATTACTATCTTCTAGCTATAGATTTCTTAAATAGTACCTTTCTAATTGAAATTATACTATTGAAATAATTATTTTTCCTTTTGTTGGTGGAAATTCCCTGAAAACTGTTCATTCCCTGAAAACAGTGTCAAAATTATTATGTATTCTATGTATATGTATACTTAACAAATGAATGAACTGAGTTAAATGGTATGGAACATATATAGCAATATGAAGCAGTTGGGTACCACACACAAAGCTACAGCCTTAAAACCCAATATACCAATCTTGTATCTTAGTTTAATCAGGAAACTAGTAAGTTTCATGCATGCATGCTAAGTCACCTCACTCATGTCTGATTCTTTGCGACTCTGTGGACTGCAGCTCACCAGGCTCCTCTGTCCATGGGATTCTCCAGGCAAGAATGCTGGAGAGGACTGTGATGCCCTCCTGCAGGGGATCTTCCTGACCCAGGAATCAAACCTGCATCTCTTACAGCTCCTATATTGACAGACAGTTTCCTTACCACTAGCACCACCTGGGAAACTCTCTCTACAGACCAGCAGGTTTGCTCAATAACTGCTCTTTCTGAATATTTCCATTTTTAATATCCTGGTTGAATTGCTTAAGTCATGCCTGACACAATTGTCCTAAATCATTAAATTAAGAATAGAGTTAAGTTAGAGTTTATGGAAAGGTTAGGAGCTCCATAACTGACTAGGGTCTGATCAATATCAGAGTTGCTGCACACCAGATTAGAGAAATTTGCAGAGAAAAAAAAAATCACATAGTAACTAAGTCACATGGAAATGTGAAGCAAACTATATTGTAATGTACTTGGGTAAAAAAAAATCTGGGATTTCATGAAATTGAAAGTCAGAATTACATAAGAGATTAATAACTGTAACCAGACATATTTTCTCCTTTTTTGTTTGTGCCTTTAAAGGGTTCTGAAGAGATGTTAAAAACACATTCCATCAAAAAGACAAACACAGCATTTAAAACACATATGTTTTGTTTTACCTCATCTTCTCTGCTGGTGCTGCTGCTGCTAGGTCACTTCACC
This sequence comes from Nanger dama, assembly GCA_917880005.1. NCBI lineage: Eukaryota > Metazoa > Chordata > Mammalia > Artiodactyla > Bovidae > Nanger > Nanger dama. Next base: position 67,555 of record CAKJTW010000168.1, read on the forward strand.
AGAGAGCAACTAACTGATGCACAAAAGCTGAATGAAGCTGCTTTGACCATTCCAAGGCCAGGCAATCAGGCTTAAATTCAGAAGGCAGAGTGCAAAAGTTACATCATCAGTTTCTTCACATGAGGGAATTGAGATAAATTTCTGTTGTTTAGTCCTTTGCATTGTTGAATAAGCATAAAAACTAACAAGACTGGCAAGCCAAAAGGAATTCTCAATGGGGATTGAACATGTTTGCTATTTTAGCTGCTATAGCTATCAAAAACTAAATATTTTTCATAAAATATTGCAGTTTTTTTTTAAGCTCAGCAGTATGTTTTCCAGTTTCAAGTCACATTTTCCTATTTGATATTTGTTTAGAATGTCCTGTCACTCTCTGTTTGTAAAAATAATTCTGATTTTCAGAAAGTTGGTATCAGGCAGAACATACACATCTGAGACAGAACTTGACCCAGAATTGATTTAAAATGTTTGAGATTACAAATCCCTAAAAGAAAGGAAGTTGTCACTATCAAAGTGAGGTTATCTGTTTTCACAGATTAAGAATAATAGATTTGGTATAATGTGTTGAAACACAGGCTGTGACCTGTCAATATCAAGGGCAGTATTCAAGATCTTTTATTGTCCCCTTGTGATTATCCACTCCTATCTAAGATTGCATACTATGTATCACAGAAACACCTTCAATTTGTGGATCTAGGTTAAAGCTTCACAAGAACAGGAATTTCATTCAAATTACAAAAATAAAAGTGAAGTTGGGAGCATTATTTCTTGGAGCTTTTCCTGATGCGATAGTTTCACAGACATTTCCAAGGTCTTATGATCTATTCTTACCTTGAGAATACAATGGAGGCTTATTGCTATTGTTCAGTTACTAAGTTTTGTGACACAATGGGCTGTAGCATGCCAGGCTGCCCTTTCTTCCCCTGTTTCCCAGAGTCTGCTCAAATTTGTGTCCATTGAGTCGATGATGCTATCTAACTATTTCTTCCTCTGCCACCCCTTTCTCCATTTGCCTTCAATCTTTAACAGCATCAGAACCTTTTCCAATGAGTTGGCTTTTTGCATCAGGGTAGTCAAAGAACTGGAGCTTCAGCATCAGTTCTTCCAATGAATGTTCAGGGTTGATTTCCCTTAGGGTTGACCGATTTGATCTCCTTGCTGTCCAAGTGACTCAAGAGTCTTCTCCAACACCACAGTTTGAAAGCCTCAATTCTTCACTGCTAAGCCTTCTTAATGGTCCAGTTCACATCCATGCATGAGTACTGGAAAAACCATAGCTTTGACTAGACAGACCTTTGTCAGTAAAGTGATATTCTGCCTTGTAATATGCCAGCTAGGTTTGTCATAGCTTTTCTTCCAAGGAGCAATTGTCTTTTACTTTCATGACTGCTGCCATTGTCTGCAGTGATTTTGGAGCCAAAGAAAATAAAATCTGCCACTGTTTTCACTCCCTCCTCCCCATCTATTTGCCATGAAGTGATGGGACCAGATGCCCAAAACTGCCATAATCAGTTTTTTGAATGTTGAGTTTCAAACCAGCTTTTTCACTCTCCTCTTTCACCCTCATTAAGAGGCTTTTAGTTCCTCTTTGATTTCTGCCATTAGGATGGTATCATCTGCATATCTGAGGTTATTGCTATTTCACCAAGCAATCTTGATTTCAGCTTGTGATTCATCCAACCCAGGATTTTTCATGATGTATTCTGCATCTAAGTTAAATAAGCAGGGTGACAATATACAGCTTTGGTGTACTCCATCCCCAAATTTGAACCAGTCCACTTTTCCATGTCTACTTTTTTTTTTAAATTTGACTTTATTTTACTTTATAATACTGTATTGGTTTTGCCATACATCAACATGAATCTGCCATGGGTGTACACGTGTTCCCACTGGGATGACCCAAAGAGATGATATGGGGAGGGAAGTGGGAGGGGGGTTCAGGATTGGGAACACGTGTACATCCATGTCCCTTCTAATTGTTATTTCTTGACCTGAATAGAGGTTTCTCAGGAAGCAGGTAAAGTGGTCTGGTGCTCCCATCTCTTAAAATTTTCTGCAATGTTCCTGCCTGGAGAATCCCAGGGATGGGGGAGCCTCTTGGGCTGCTGTCTATGGGGTCACACAGAGTCGGACACAAGTGAAGTGACTTAGCAGCAGCAGCAGCTTTTTAAAAAAACTATCTATTTTTTATTGAAGAATAATTGCTTTACAGAATTTAGTTGTTTTCTGTCAAACCTCATCATGAATTAGCCATATGTATACTTATATCCCCTCCCTTTTGAACCTCCCTCCCATCCCCCATCCCATCCCACCCCTCTAGATTGATACAGAGCTCCTGTTTGAGTTTCCTGAGCCATACAGCAAATTTCTGTTGGCTTTACATATGGTGATGAAAGTTTCCGTGTTACTCGTTCCATAGATCTCACCCTTTCCCCATGTCCATAAGTCTATTATCTATGCCTGTTTCTCCATTGCTGCCCTGTAAACAAATTCAGTACCATTTTTCTAGATTCTGTATATATGCGTTAGAATACACTATTTATCTTTCTCCTTCTGACTTACTTTACTCTCTATAATAGGTTCAGTTTCATCCAGCTCATCAGAACCCACTCAAATGTGTTCCTTTTATGGCCGAGTAATATTCCATTGTGTATATGTACCACAACTTCTTTATCCACTCATCCATCAGTGGACATCTAGGTTGCTTCCATGTTCTCTCTCTTTTAAAAATTTATTTATTTTAATTGGAGGCTAATTACTTTACAATATTGTAGTGGTTTTTGCCATACATTGACATGGATCTGCCATGGGTGTGCATCTGTTCCCCATCCTGAATGCCCCTCCCACCTCCTTCCCCACCCCATCCCTCAGGATCATCCCAGTGCACCAGCCCTGAGCACCGTTTCATGCATCAAACCTTGACTGGTGATCTGTTTCACATATGATGATATATATGTTTCAATGCCATTCTGTCAAATCATCCCACCCTCGCTTTCTCCCATAGAGTCCAAAAGACTGTTCTTTACATCTGTGTCTCTTTTGCTGTCTTGCATATAGGGTTATTGTTACCATCTTTCAAAATTTCATATATATGTGTTAGTACTGGTGTTTTTCTTTCTGCTTACTTCACTCTGTATAATACGCTCCAGTTTCATCCACCTCATTAGAACTGATTCAAATGCATTCATTTTAATGGCTGAGTAATATTCCATTGTGTACATGTACAACAGTTTTCTTATCCATTCATCTGCTGATGGATATCTAGGTTGCTTCCATGTCCTGGCTATTGTAAACAGTGTGTAGCTTGTTTTGATCCATGTAAGCACATATAAATAGTATCATATATTTGCCTTTCTCTTTCTGATGTACTTCACTTAGTATTGTAATATAATCCCTAGGTTCATCCATGTTACTGCAAATGGCAATATTTCATTCTTTTTATGGCTAAGTAATATCCTATTGTATATAGCTATAAATAAGGCTTTCCTTCAGTGGTAAAGAACTCGGCTGCAATGAAGGGAGACCTGTGTTCGATCCCTGGGTTGGGAAGATGCCCTGGAGGAGGGCATGGTAACCCACTCCAGTATTCTTGTGTGGAGAATCCCCATGGACAGAGAAGCCTGGCTGGCTACAGTCCATGGGGATGAAAAGAGTGGAACATGACTGAGTGATGAAGCACAGCACAGCACATAGATATATAGATATAGATGTGTATATGTATATATATATATATGTATATGTGTATATATATGTGTATATATATAGAGAGAGTGGTTTAGTCACTAATTCATGACTGACTCTTGTGACCCCATGGACTGTAATCTGCCAGGCTTCTCAGTTCAAGGGATTTTCCAGGCAAGAATACTGGAGTCAGATGCCATTTCCTTCTCTAAGGGATCTTTCTGGCCCAGGAATTGAACCCAAATCTCCTTCATTGCAGGCAGATTCTTTACCACTGAGCCACCAGGGAAGCCTCCTCTAGATGGATAGATATATAAAAATCATCTTTATATCATTCATATGTTGATGGACATTTAAGTTGCTTCTATGTCTTGGCTATGTTACTAATGCTGCTTATGAACACTGGGGTGCATGTATCTTTTCCAGTTAGTTTTCTTCTTTTCTGGATGTATGCTAGGAGTGAGATTGCTGGATCACATATAACTCTGTGCTTGCACTTATTGCTTAGTTGCTCAGCTGTGTCTGACTCTTTGTGGCTCTATGGAGTATAGCTCACCAGGCTCCATGGGAATTTCCTGGCAAGAATACTGATGTGGATTGCTATTCTCCTCCAAGGGATCTTCCTGACCCAGGGATTGAATCCTCATCTCCACATCTCTGGCATTACAGGTGGATTCTTTACTGCTGAGCCACCAGGAAAGCCCTCATATATAACTCTGTTTTTAGTTTACTAAGGAACCTTCCAAAATCCCTGTGGATGGTGACTGCAGCCATGAAACCAGAAGACAATTGTTTCTTGGCAGGAAGGCAATGACAAACCTAGCTAGTGTGTCAAAAAGCAAAGACATTACCCTGCTGACAAAGGTCCACGTACTCTAGGCTGCGGTCTTCCCAGTGGTCACGTACAGTTGTGAGAGTTGGACCATAAGGAAGGGAGAACACCAAAGAATTGATGCTTTTGTACTGTTCTGCTGGAGAAGACTCCTAAAAGTCCCTTGGACAGCAAGGAGGTCAAACCAGTCAATCTAAAGGGAAATAAACCCTGAATATTCACTGGAAGGACTGATGCAGAAGCTGAAGCTCCAGTATTTTGGTCATCTGATGTGAACAGATGACTCATTGGAAAAGTCTCTGATGCCGGGAAAGAATGAGAGCAGAAGGAGAGTTAGAGGATGAGATGGCTGGATGGCAATCACCGATGCAATGAATATGAACTTGGGCAAATTCTGAGAGATAGTAAGGGAGAGGGAGGCCTGACGTGCTGCTGTCCATGGAGTCGAAGAGAGTTCAACATGACTGGGCAACTGAACAACAGCAACAAGGGGCTTTCAGACTTTCCTCCATATGGCAGCACCATTGTACATTTCCACCAACCGTGTATGGAGGCTCTTTTATCTCCACACCCTCTCCAGAATTTATTGTTTGTAGACTTTTTCATGTTTGCCATTCTGTCTGATTTGAGGTTATACCTCACTGGAGTTTTGATAGGTGTTTCTCTAATAAGAGGTGATGCTTAGCATATTTTCATGTGCCTGTTTGCCACCTTTATGTCTTCTTTGGAGAAATGTATATTTAGGTCTCCTGCACCATATTTTAATTGTTCATTTTTAAAAATACTGAGGTGTCTGAACTGTTGGTATGTTTTGGAAATTAAGCCCTTGTTGGTCACAACATTTGTGAATATCTTCTCCTAGCCCATTGGTTGTTTCTGGTTTTATTTTTGGTTTCCTTGTTGTGTAAAACTTGTAAGTTTTATTAGTTCCCATTTATTTATTTTTGCTCTTACCTCTTTCGTCTGGGGAGACTGACCAAAGAAAACACTGCCAGAATTTATGACAGAGAATGTTTTACCTATGTTCCTTTCTAGGAGTTTTATGGTGTTATGTCTTATATTTAAGCCCTTTAAACCATTTTTAGCTTACTTTTCTGTATGATGTGAGAATGTGTTCTAATATCATTGATTTTCCCCTAGACGCTTCCTAGGTGGCTCAATGGTAAAGAGTCTGTCTCCTAAGCGGGAGATGTGGATTGAAATCTGGGTGGGTTATGCTTCCAGCTTTGTAATTTTTCTTCAGGATTGCCTTGGCAATTCTGTGCCATTTGTGACTGAGCATAAAGTTTAGGATTTCTTGTTTGCTTGTTTTAGTTCTGTAAAATATCATAGGTAATGTGTTATGGATTGCATTAAGTCTGTACATTGTTTTGGGAAATAAGGTGATTTTAACAGCATTAACTCTTTCATCCAAGAACATATGATATTGTTCCATTTCTCTGAATCATCTTCAATTTCCTTATTCAATGTTTTATGGTTTCAGCATATAAGTCTTTTATCTCCCTAGTCAGGTTTATTCCTTAGGTATTTCTTTTTAAACTCCCAAAGATTGCGTTTTGGGGTATAGCCTATTTACAATGTTGTTTAGTTTCAGGTGAACAGTGAAGTGACTTAGCCATACATATATGTGTATCCATTCTCCCCCAAAACCTCTTCCCATCCAGGCTCATACATAATACTGAGCAGAGTTCCATGTGCTATACAATAGGTTTTTGCTGATTATCCATTTTAAATACAGCAATGTGTACATGGCCTTCCCAAAGTCCTTAACTATCCATTCCTCCCAGCAACTGTGAGTTCATTTTCTAAGTCTGTCTCTGTTTTGTAAGTTCATGTATCATTTCTTCTTAGATTTCAGATATAAGGGATGTCATAAGATATTTCTCCTTCTCTGTCTGACTTACTTCATTCAGTATGACATTTTCTAGGTCCATCCATATTGCTGCAAATGGCCTTATTTCATTCTTTTTAATGACTGTGTAATAGTCCATTATATATATGTGCCACATATTGTTTATCCATTCCTCTGTTGATGAACTTTTATTTTTTTCCTGTCTTGGCTGTTGTAAACAGTGCTGCAATGAACACTGGGGAGCATGTAGTTTTTCAGGCCATGTTTTTCTCTGTATATGCAGGGACACATGGTAGTTCTGTTTTTAGTTTTTAAGGAACCTCCCTCCATACTGTTCTCCATAGTAGGTGTACCAATTTACATTCCCACAAACAGTGCACGAGAGTTCCCTTTTCTCTACATTCTCTCCAGCCTTTGTTGTTTGTGGATTTTTTTGATGATAGCTATTCTGACTGGTGGGGGTGATATCTCACTGTAGTTTTGATTTGCATTTCTCTAATAACTTTGATTTCCTAAAGGAAATAAACTCTGAATATTCACTGGAAGGATTGATGCTGAAGCTAAAGCTCCAAAACTTTGGCCAACTGATGTGAAGAGCCAACTCATTGGAAAAGGCCCTGATGTTGGGAAAGATTGAAGGCAGAAGGAGAACAAGATGACAAAGGATGAGCTCACTGACTCCATGGACATGAGTTTGAGCAAGCTCTGGGAGATGGTGAAGGACAGGGGAGCCTGGCATGCTGCAGTCCATGGAGTTTCAGAGAGTTGGACATGACTGAGTACTGAAATAAAATAACTAGTGATGTTGGGCACCTTTTCTTGTGCCTATTGTCCATCTGTATGTCCTGTTTATAAGTGTTATAAAAAGACTCAAGAAAAACACTTTTGTCTTTCCTGATAAATATAGAAAATAGGGAAATGACAAAATATAGTCAAAAATTAATAAAATGTGCAAGGACCAGAAAAAGCCGAAACCAATAATGACCCTTTGGATATTATATTTTGTTTCTGTTTGTTTTATTCCATCATCAGATGATGCTGAGAACTTCATTTGATTTGGCTAAAGAAGGTGGTCACAATTAACTGTAAAAGAGAAACAGGAGAGTGACATCACTTCTGTTTTGACTATGCTTGTTAGGGCAATGGATGATGGATTTCTATTAATATATACCTTCAGGGACCTTGAAGTAAAATGCAAGTGAGAGTGCTAAAAAAAAGGCAATCAATGTCTCTCTTGCATACTTCTGGTTTTCCTCTTATGTCTTTAAAAAAATCTCCTTTTATTACTAAACTAGAAATATTGAACGATTTTAGCAGTAATCTAAAATCTTACCATCATCAATAAAATCTTATCTATGACATAGATATTATTTTATGTATGGCCTTAGCCTTTTCATATTACAAAATATTTTCTTGTATGTGTGTGTCCTTACTGTTTCTTTAAGAATATTTTGTGAGGTATCAATAAGCCTTTTGTCTTTCAATGACAAAGACCCTATAATTTATAGTCCAGTTGATATGTTAAAGACAACACCACTAATTGGTTTTGTAGTTGAGACTAAAATTTCTGTGGTCTTCTTTCCAACTTCATTTGGATCACTCTTTGACAGGTTACTGATTGTGCTCTTTCTTTTTTCTGTAACTCATTTGGAATCTGTGTTGTTTTAATGTTCATTGCATTTTAGGTTATCAGTTTTAAGTTAAATGTCAATGTGTTATTTATAGAAAAATATTTTCAAAGACACAAACTATTATAAAGAAAAATTTAAAGTCAGCCATAATATAGTCTCCCAGATAAGTTATGCCTTAATAGTTATAACTTGGTTTCTTGAATAATGATATGTAGAGAGTTTATACCGTGTACCAGGCAGTTGGTTAAGAACTAAGACCCAAGAAAGAAGCAGCTCTACTTCTGACGGAAGTCACAGCCAGATTCTTCTGAATGATTTTCTATACATATGTTCTCAAATTTCAATATTTTTTCCATGACATCCTTTCTGCACGGTGTCTTTTGTCCACATGGTGACTTTTGTATGTAAGATTCACTCTTTGGGTTGGAGACTCCTGTGTCCTCCAAGGTTTTAGCCTGTATATGGCTTGTCTTAAGCCTTTTGTCACCTGGTTTCTGTCAAGGATCTGAGAGTGCAAGCCCTGGGAGGTACTGGACAGAGGGAGGAAGAAAGAAACTGTGACTTTTTCTCGCTTCTGGTGAGGGTCTCTGGCAGCTCCAGGAGCTGTAGGCAACTGACAGCCGCATGGGAACTGTGGGATCCAGCACACCAAAGGCAGTTTCTATAGCACTGGCAAGATAAAGGCCAGTGGGTTGCAGTGAGGTAGGTCCCACTACTGCTGCTAAGTCGCTTCAGTCGTGTCCGACTCTGTGCAACCCCACAGATGGCAGCCCACCAGGCTCCCCCGTCCCTGGGACTCTCCAGGCAAGAACACTGGAGCGGGTTGCCACTTCCTTCTCCAATGCATGAAAGTGAAAAGTGAAAGGGAAGTCTCTCTGTCGCGTCCGACTCTTCACGACCCCATGGACTGCCGCCTACCAGGCTCCTCCATCCATGGGATTTTCCAGGCAAGAGTACTGGAGTGGGGTGCCATCGCCTTCTCCAAGGTCCCACTAGCAGCCCCAGAATGTAATGTGTCCGTCAGTTCGGTTCAGTGCAGGCAGGTGGAGCCCCTGTGTTTGACAAGGACTCCTCGTCCTTGGGTGATGACACTCCCTTTGCTGCTTCTCGAGTCTCCATTCTCCCCTTTGCTGTCTCTTAAACCATGTCCTATATTATCCCTTCAGCTTGAAATGTGTCAAGAGTTTGTAAACCGAATAAATTATGACTCAATTACAATACTTTTAAACTATTTCCATTACATTCAAATTTTAAAATTATAATTTGTGCTGAAATAAAAGTGATCCATAGAAAGTACTCTCTGAATGAAGATGTTCTGAGACAATTTAGGAAGAGTGTAAATTATTTGAAATTTCTCATACATAAAATTTCTCATACTGAAAAGCTTCAAAGTGTGCTGACATCAAATTTCACTTGAACTAGCATTATTTTATTTATTTATGTTTTTAATTAAATTTTTTTTTAACTTTACAGTACTGTATTGGTTTTGTCATACATTAACATGAATCCGCCAAGGGTGTACATGAGTTCCCAGTCCTGAACCCCCTCCCACCCCCTTCCCCATATCATCTGTCTAGGTCATCCCAGTGTACCAGCCCCAAGCATCCTGTATCCTGCATCAAACCTAGACTAGCGATTCATTTCTTACACGATAGTATACATGTTTCAATGTCATTCTCCCAAATCATCCCACCCTCTCCCTCTCCCACAGAGCCCAAAAAAACTAGCATTAAAGTATATATGTTTTTTCATTTTAATCAGTTTGATAGACATATCACCGTTTAACTCATCTTTCTTGATTATTAGTGTGTTTATATGACTTTTCATGTTTATCCATGTAAACAATGCTTATTTGAAACATGTATCTTCTTCATAAGCTTTTTTATATTGAAAGATTTTCTATTTTATATTGAAAGATCGAAAGATTTAAAAAAATGTGTTAATATATTGTTAATATGTGTTAATATGTTGAAAACAGTCATTTGTAAATAGTGTGTATTTGTATTTCAATTTTGAGTTTGATACTTTGACTCAGAATTTTAAAAAGTAATTTAGTTTAACATATAAACTTTATTTCTTTTTGCACTTACATGTTTAGAAAGTCCTTACACATTTTGATAGGCTAAAAATTATTAACTTTTACAAACCTCTAAAATTAATGGTTTAGTCACTAAGTTGTGCCAACTCTTGAAATTCCATTGCCTGTAGCCCACCAGGCTCCTCTGTCCTTGGGATTCTCCAAGCAAAAATACTGGTGTGGATTGCCATTTCTTTCTCCAGGGTTTTAAGAGTGAGTTTAAGAGCATTTTTGTATAGGGAGGCCTGGCGTGCTGCAATTCATGGGGTCACAAAGAGTCGGACACGACTCAGCAACTGAACTGAACTGAACTAAACTGAAATCCTAATACAGTGGTAACTTATGTGGGTCTGGCATGGAATAGATTTCAAACTTGATTGTTTTCAAGTGGAGATTAACTTCAAATGCTAAATGAGTCTTTAATTCACTCATTCCAAAAATATTATTCACTGCTAGTTATTTGCCTGCCACTAGTGCAGTTTCATAATGGTGAAAACAAGATTTTTTCCTTATAAAGTTCATATCCTGGTGAAAAATAAAGGCAATAAACTACAAAATATGCAGTATTGTGTCAGATGTTAATAACTGCAGTGACTAAAACTAAGGCAGAGTGAGAGAATAAGAATCGCGATGAAATCTATTTTATACTGCCTTATTAAGACCACATTAAGAATGTGAAGCTTCAACACTCCCCAAAATGAAACAAGTGAGCGAGATATTAAATATCTGGGCAATGATATTTTAAATAGAGGGAACAAGAAGTGGAAGGCCCTGAGAAAGAAACTTGCCATGTGTGTCACTAGTCAGCAGCAACTTTTCTGAAATAAAAATTTTGGAGAAACATACAAGATTAGGGTAGATATTGACCATGTGGCAGGTTCATCAGAACTGTGAGAGACTTGCAAAAGCCCAATTATCATCAAAATATGATTAAACAAATTATTTTAAAGATGCATGTACAAATTCACAAGACTACATTAGCAGTTTTCTACTGCTAAGCAATTTTAAATTCTTGGCTTAAATTACACTTGTAATGGCTTGTAATCATTTCTACAGTTTTGTATTTCAGTTTGCTAATAGTTGTTAAGAAATTTTCATCTACATTCAAGAGGTATATTGAGATTTAGTTTCTGTTTATATCTTGACTAGATCTGATAGAGTGCCTGATGAATATGGATGGAGGTTTGTGACATTGTACAGGACACAGGGATCAAGACCGTCCCCAAGAGAAATAAATGCAAAAAAGCAAAATGGCAGTCTGAGAAGGTCTTACAAATAGCTGTGAAAAGAAGAGAAGTGAAAAGCAAAGGAGAAAAAGAAAGATATACCCATTTGAGTGCAGAGTTTCAAAGAGAGAGAAGAAAGACTTCCTCAGTGATAAGTGCAAAGAAATAGAGGAAAACAATAGAATAATAGAATGGGAAAGACTAGAGATCTCTTCAAGAAAATTAGAGATAACAAGGGAACATTTCATGCAAAGATGGGCTCGATAAAGGACAGAAATGGTATGGACCTAACAGAAGCAGAAGATATTAAGAAGAGGTGGCAAGAATACACAGAAGAACTGTACAAAAATGATGTTCACAACCCAGATAATCACGATGGTGTGATCATTCACCTAGAGCCAGACATCCTGGAATATGAAGTCAAGTGGGCCTTAGGAAGCACCACTACAAATAAAGCTAGTGGAGGTGATGGAATTCCAGTTGAGCTGCTTCAAATCCTAAATGATGATGCTGTGAAAGTGCTGCACTCAATATGCCAGCAAATCTGGAAAACTCAGCAGTGGCCACAGGACTGGAAAAGGACAGTTTTCATTCCAATTCCAAAGAAAGGCAATGCCAAAGAATGCTCAAATTACTGCACAGTTGCACTCATCTCACACTCTAGTTCCAGCTTTCTTGTGTGTTTAGCTTAGGTTTTGTGAGTGCATTGCTATTTACCCCATGAAATCATGTGTACAACACTCTGCTTTGTAACTGGACTTGTATTATCTCTTTTTTCTGTTACCACCCATTTCATATTAGCTGCATGGTTAGTCAGCTTATAATTAAATTAACCATGAATCACTTTAGCGGCCTGTGAAGTAACTAGTCTATTTTGTGGTCTTTTGCCACACTGTTTTTATAATTTGCATCATTGGCTAATTAGTTGATATTTAAAATTCTTTGATGATTTCTCTGTGGTTTCATGCTTGATTTCTTTTCGAATATTTGTAAAAGAACAGTTTTGTATGTTTTCCTTGCTGTTTGAGTTCTCTGATGGTGTGTCTGCTTTCATCATTGGTTTTGATTCCCTGTCTCATCCTGTTGTCTGCTTAGTTGTCGTCAATCCAGACCCCCGCTCCCGACCCCTGAGGCTGTAGTTTACCCATCCATCTCCCCACCCCCATCCCCCCACTCGCTCTGGTCATAGCAGTGCTGTGCTCCACAGCATGTGTCCCCTTGTTCGGGTTTGTGATTTGTCTTCATGTCTCATTAAATGGTGTTTTTCCCCCATAGCAGTAAGTTGAATCGGTGTATCACTATGCAGTTACAGGAGAAGGCAATGGCAACCACTCCAGTAGTCTTGCCTGGAAAATCCCATGGACGGAGGATCCTGGTAGGCTGTAGTCCACGGGGTTGCACAGAGTCAGGCACAACTGAAGCGACTTAGCAGCACACGCTAGTAAAGTAATGCTCAAAATTCTCCAAGCCAGGCTTCAACAATATGTGAACCGTGAACTTCCAGATGTTCAAGCTGCTTTTAGAAAAGACAGAGGAACCAGAGATCAAATTGCCAACATCCATTGGATCATCGAAAAAGCAAGAGTTCCAGAAGACAACTGTTTCTGCTTTATTGACTATGCCAAAGCCTTTGACTGTGTGGATCATAACAAACTGTGAAAATTCTTCAAGAGATGGGAATACCAGACCACCTGACCTGCCTCTTGAGAAATCTGTATGCAGGTCAGGAAGCAACAGTTAGAACTGGACATGGAACAACAGACTGGTTCCAAATAGGAAAAGGAGTGTGTCAAGGCTGTATATTGTCACCCTGCTTATTTAACTTCTATGCAGAGTACATCATGAGAAATGCTGGGCTGGAGGAAGCACAAGCTGGAATCAAGATTGCCAGGAGAAATATCAATAACCTCAGATATGTAGATGACACCACCCTTATGGCAGAAAGCAAAGAATATCTCAAGAGTCTTTGATGAAAGTGAAAGAGGAGGGTGAGAAAGCTGGCTTAAAGCTTAACATTCAGAAAACTAAGATGATGGCATCTGGTCCCATCACTTCATGGCAAATACATGGGGAAACAATGGAAACAGGGACAAACTTTATATTTTGAGGCTCCAAAATCACTGCAGATGTTGACTGCAACCATGAATTAAAAGACGCTTGCTCCTTGATACAAAAGCTATGACCAACCTAGACAGCATATTAAGAAGCAGAGACATTACTTTGCCAACAAAGAACCATGTATTCAGAGATATGGTTTTCCAGTAGTCATGTATGGATGTGAGAGTTGCACTGTAAAGAAAGCTGAGCACTGAAGAACTGATGCTTCTCCAACTGTGGCATTGGAGAAGACTCTTGAGAGTCCCTTGGACTGCAAGGAGATCAAGTTAGTTAATCCTAAAGGACATCAGCCCTGAAAGGAAGGAATGATGCTGAAGTTGAAACTCCATAATGCTTTGGCCACCTGCTGAGAAGAATTGACTCATCAGGAAAAGACCCTGAAGCTTGGAAAGAGTGAAGTTCAGAGGAGAAGGGGGGTGACAGAGGATGAGATGGTTGGATGGCATCACTGGCTGGATGGTCATGAGTTTTAGTAAGCTCTGGGTGTTAGTGATGGACAGGGAAGCCTGGCATGCTGCAGTCCATGAAGTCACAAAGAGTCTGACGCGACTGAACAACTGAACTGAACTGAACAATTGTGTAAATTCAAGGAATATATATTGATTTGATTCATCGATGTATTATAATATGAGTAATATTGTAGCATTTTTTAGCAATTCTCTGTGAATGTCACGCAGTCATGTCTGACTGCCTGCAAGCCTGTGGGCTATACAGTTCATGGAATTCTCCCTGCCAGAATACTGGAGTGGATACTCTCTGCTGCTGCTGCTGGTAAGTCACTCAGTTATGTCCAACTCTGTGCAACCCCATAGATGGCAGCCCACCAGATTCTCCTGTTCCTGGGATTCTCCAGGCAAGAACACTGGAGTGGGTTGCCATTTCCTTATGCAATGCATGAAAGTGAAAGTGAAGTAGCTCAGTCGTGTCTGACTCTTTTCTGACCCCATGGACTGCAGCCTACCAGGCTCCTCTGTCCATGGGATTTTCCAGGCAAGAGTACTGGAGTGGGTTGCCATTGCCTTCTCCAGGGTATTCTCTACCGTGTCACATAATTACTTTTTTTGCGTTGTGTCTGCTGTGATAATTAAATCTCTTCTCTTGACAATTTTTCTGATTACAATACAAAATTTTTTACATATTTACTATTATGTCTATTAAATATTCAGGATTTATTTATCTACAGTTTGTTTGTTCCCTTATCAATACCTCTTTTTCCTCATTCTTCAGCTGTTGAGAACCACTTTTTACTCTCAGTTTTCATAAACTTTTTTTTAGATTACACATTCAAGTGTTACACACAGCATTTGCCTTTCACTGGTTTATTTCACTTAATATAATGTTCTCAAAGTCCATACATGTTGTTAAAAATGGCAGGACATCCTTCTCTCTCATGGTTAGCTAATATTTTATTGAATTAGTTCACAAATAGTCCACAAACCCCATAGATTTAATCTATCCGTCCACTGATGGGAAGTCGATTATTCCCATTATCAGTATATTGTTAATAATACTATAATACTGCATTTGGGAGTGCAGACATCCTTTTGATATTCTGTTGTCAATTCTTTGTTTATGTTTTTAGAACAGGAATTGCTGGGTCATATGGAGAAGACTCTTGAGAGTCCCTTGGACTGCAAGGAGATCCAACCAGTCCATTCTAAAGGAGATCAGCCCTGGGATTTCTTTAGAAGGACTGATGCTGAAGCTGAAACTCCAGTACTTTGGCCACCTTATGTGAAGAGTTGACTCACTGGAAAAGACTCTGATGCTGGGAGGGATTGAGGGCAGGAGGAGAAGGGGATGACAGAGGATGAGATGGCTGGATGGCATCACGGACTCGATGGACCTGAGTCTGAGTGAACTCTGTGAGTTGGTGATGGAAAGGAAGGCCTGGCATGCTGCCATTCATGGGGTCACAAAGAGTTGGACACGACTGAGCGACTGAACTGAACTGATGTTAATTCAGTTGTTAATTGTTTTAGGGAAACTCCATAGTTTTTTTCATAGTAGCTTCACCAATTAATTACCATAAAAATGCACAATACTTCCCTTTTCTCCATATCCTTGTTAATATGTGCTGTTTCTTGACTTCTGGATAATGGCCATTCTAACAGGTGTGAAATGATATCTAATTGTTGTTTTGACATGCATTTTCTGATGATTAGTGATGTTAAACATCTTCACATGAGCTTGTTGGATTTTTGTACATCTTCTTTGGAAAAATGTGTATTTAGCTCCTCTGCCCATTATTTAAGCAAAATTGTTTGTATATTAATATTGATTTATATGAATTTATATATATTCTGGATATTTACTCCTTATTCATTGTATGATTTGCAAAATTTTTGTTACATTGTCTTGCCTTTTCATTTTATTGATTATTTACTTATTTGTGTAGAAGTTTTTTTAACTTATTTAACTTATATGCATAGTACATCATGAGAAATCCTGGGCTGGATGAAGCACAAGCTGGAATCAAGATTGCCAGGAGAAATATCAATAACCTCAGATATGCAGGTTATGGCAAAAAGCAAAGAAGAACTCAAGAGTCTCTTGATGAAAGTGAAAAGGAGAGTGAAAAAGTTGGCTTAAAACTCAACATTAAGAAAACGAAGATAACGGTATCTGGCCCCATCTCTTCATGGCAAATAGATGGGAAACAATGGAAACAGTGAGAGACTATTTTCTTGTGCTCCAAAGTCACTGCAGATGGTGACTGCAGCCATGAAATTAAAGACACTTGCTCCTTGGAAGAAAAACTATGATCAACCTAGACAACTTATTAAAAAGGAGAGACATTACTTGCCAACAAAGGTCTGTCTAGTCAAAGCTATGGTTTTTCCAGTAGTCATGTATGAATGTGAGTTGGACTATAAAGAAAGCTGAGCACCAAAGAATTGATACTTTTATACTGTGGTGTTGTTGAATATTCTTTTTTAAAAATTATTTTTATTTTATTTATTTATTTTTAAAAACATAAATTTATTTAATTGGAGGTGAATCGCTTTAAAATATTGTATTGGTTTTGCCATATATCAACATGAATCCACCACAGGTATACATGTGTTCCCCATCCTGAACCCCCCTTCCTCCTCCCTCCCGTACCATCTCTCTGAGAGTCCCTTGGACTGCAAGGAAATCCAACCAGTCTATCCTAAAGGAAGTCAGTCCTGGATGTTCATTGGAAGGACTGATGCTGAAGCTGAAACTCCAATACTTTGGCCACTTAATGCAAATAACTAACTCACTGGAAAAGACTCTGATGCTGGGGAAGATTGAAGGCAGGAGGAGAAGGGAACAATAGAAGATGAGATGGTTGGATGGCATCAGTGACTCAATGAACATGAGTTTGGGTAAACTCCAGGAGTTGGTGATGGGGTCCCTGGTGGCTCAGAGGTTAAAGCATCTGCCTGCAACACGGGAGACCCGGGCTCAATCCCTGAGTCAGGAAGATCCCCTGGAGAAGGAAATGGCAACCCACTCTAGTATTCTTGCCTGGAGAATCCCATGGACAGAGGAGCCTGGTGGGCTACAGTCCACGGGTCGCAGAGTCGGACACGACCAAGCACCTTCACTCACTCAGGGAGGCCTGGCATGCTGCAGTACAAACTGTTGGACATGACTGAGTGACTGAATTGAACTGAACCAAGAAGTTTTTAAGTTTACCAGTTTTTGATTTTTACTTTTGTTCATCTGCTCTGTTGTCATAATAAGAAAATCATTGCTAAGACCAATGCTGAGAAATTTTCATCTATGTTTTATTCCTAGAATGTTACAATATCAGTTCTTCATGCTGTAGTCATTGATCCATTTTGACAAAATTTTGTGTATTGTGGAAGATAAATTGCCCATTTCATATTTTTGCATGAGTTCATCCACTTTTTCCAGCACTGTTTCTCACAGAAACTACTGTTTTCCTAGTGGGTGTTTTTGGCTCCTTTGTAGAACAATAGCTGAACATATATGCAGGAATTTAACTCTGGGCTATCCATTCTGTTCCAATGGGTGAATATTTATTTTAAGAATGTATCATTCAGTTTAAATTATTTTACTATTAATAGTATATTTTGAAATCAGAAAATGTGATGGATCCAGGTTTGTGTGGTTTTCTTGGGATTGCTTGGTTTCTTTGGGCTCTTTTGTGGTTCTATACAAATGTTAAGATGATTTTTCATTTAATACCATTAAAATTTTGATAGTAATTGTGTTGAATCTATAGATGGCTTGAATATAATGGACATTTTAACATAGTTACTCTTCTGATTCATGAACTGGGATGTCTTTCCATTTGTTTTATATCTTGTTTCTTGATATCTTTCCGCAAACTCTTGAAGTGTTGTTATTTAGATCATTATTTTCCTTGGTATAATTTATTCCTACATATATTATTATTTTTGATGTTATTTTAGTTGGAATGATATTTTTACATGTTTAAATACTACTCCATAGAAATTTAAATGCCTTCTGTGTGTTGATTTTATATCCTGCAACTTTATTGAGTTTATTCCTAGCTACAAAGGTTCTAGTTTTCTAACTGTATATTCTTGCCTCCTTTGTCATAGATTAATTGGTCATATAAATGTGTGTCCATTTCTTGGCTCTCTATTCTGTTCCATTGATCTATGTGTCTTTGTTTGTTCCAGCATCATACTATTTGAATATTATAGGTTTATAGTACAGTCTGCAGTCATGGGTTATGATATCTCAAGCTCTGTTCCTCTTTCTCAAGATCATTTTGGCTGTTTGGGGTCTTTTTCTATATATTCAAAAATTTCAAAATTATTTGTTCTAGTTATGTGAAAATTTTCATTGTTATAGGGATTGCATTGAAAACGTAGAGCACCTTGATCAGGATAATCAGTTTAAAAATATTAAATCTTCCAATTCAAAAGAAGGCTATATTTTCCATATTTTTTTTTGTCTTCAATTTCTTTCATCAGTGTCTTATAGTTTTCCAAATACAGGGTTTTTTTTTTTTTTTTTTTAACCTCCTGGATTAATGGATTCCTACGTATTTTTGAAAGGCAATCCCAAAGAATGCTAAAACTACCACACAGTTGCACTCATCTCACCTGCTAGTAAAGTAATGCTCAAAATTCTCCAAGCCAGGCTTCAGCAATACGTGAACTGCGAACTCCCTGATGTTCAAGCTGGTTTTAGAAAAGGTAGAGGAACCAGAGATCAAATTGCCAACATCCATTGGATCATGGAAAAAGCAAGAGAGTTCCAGAAAAACATCTACTTCTGCTTTATTGACTATGCCAAAGCCTTTGACTGTGTGGATCACAATAAACTGTGGAAAATTCTGAAAGAGATGGGAATACCAGACCACCTAACGTGCCTCTTGAGAAATCTGTATGCAGGTCAGGAAGCAACAGTTAGAACTGGACATGGAACAACAGACTGGTTCCAAATAGGAAAAGGAGTACGTCAAGGCTGTATACTGTCAACCCTGTTTATCTAACTTATATGCAGAGTACATCATGAGAAATGCTGGTCTGGAAGAAACACAAGCTGGAATCAAGATTGCTGGGAGAAATATCAATAACCTCAGATATGCAGATGATACCACCCTTATGGCAGAAAGTGAAGAGGAACTAAAGAGCCTCTTGATGAAAGTGAAAGAGGAAAGCGAAAAAGTTGGCTTAAAGCTCAACATTCAGAAAACAAAGATCATGGCATCCGGTCCCATCCCTTCATGGGAAATAGATGGAGAAACAGTGGAAATAGTGTCAGACTTTATTTTGGGGGTTCCAAAATCACTGCAGATGGTGACTGCAGCCATGAAATTAAAAGACACTTAGTCCTTGGAAGAAAAGTTATGACCAACCTAGATAGTTATATTCAAAAGCAGAGACATTACTTTGCTGACTAAGGTCTGTCTAGTCAAGGCTATGGTTTTTCCTGTGGTCATGTATGGATGTGAGAGTTGGACTGTGAAGAAAGCTGAGCACCGAAGAATTGATTCTTTTGAACTGCGGTGTTGGAGAAGACTCTTGAGAGTCCCTTGGACTGCAAGGAGATCCAACCAGTCCATTCTAAAGGAGATTAACTTTGGGATTTCTTTGGAAGGAATGATGCTGAAGCTGAAATTCCAGTACTTTGGCCACCTCATGCGAAGAGTTGACTCATTGGAAAAGACTCTGATGCTGGGAAGGATTGGGGGCAGGAAGAGAAGGGGACGACAGAGGATGAGATGGCTGGATGGCATCACTGACTCTATGGACGTGAGTCTGAGTGAACTCCGGGAGATGGTGATGGACAGGGAGGTCTGGTGTCCTGCGATTCATGGGCTCACAAAGAGTCGGACATGACTGAGCGACTGAACTGAACTGAAGTATTTTTTTCTATTTTTATTTTTTACTTTTGATGTGACTCTACATGGGACTGTTTCCTTAAGTTCTACTTCTTATAGTTCATTATTAGCATATAGAAAAGCAACAGATTTCTGTATAGTAATTTCCTGCAAATTTACTGAATTCATGGAGCATCTTTAGTAGTTTTTCACTGCTGTGTTTAGGATTTTCTATGTCTAATATTCTGTCACTTGCCAGCAGTGACAGTTTTGCTCTAGATTCGAGTTCATGTGAGATTCTGTGTGGTTCTTTTAATAATGAAGTCTCTATTTTGCCCTGGATTTTTCAGTGGCTTAGAGAGTAAAGAATTTGCCTGCAGCACAGGAGACCTGGGTTCATTTCCTTGGTGGGGAAGATCCCCTGGAGAAGGAAATGGCAACCCACTTCAGTATTCTTGCCTGGAAAATCCCATGGACAGATGAGCCTGGTGGGCTAGTCCATGAGGTCACAAAGAGTCGGACACGACTAAGTGACTAACACACACACTATTTTGCCCAGTCCTTCGAGTCTCTAGAAAACAAGTCCTACTGGCCTTTACACAAAATGCTCTGGGAACTTATCTTCCGAGTGGAGGACTCCCAAGGTTTGAAGTCTACCATGGGTTCATAAGGCTCCTATGGGACAATGTTTGCAGTACAATTATTGTCTAGTTTATGTATCACCTTCCTAGGGTTATGAGACTTGATTATATTGTAAACCCTCCTCTTCTATCCATCTCATTGCTATACCTTTTTATGTTTTTTTGTTGTAGAAGATATTTTTGATATGTTCTGGTCTTTTTATCTAGTTGTGTTCTGTTATGTTTTCACTGAACAGATTTGTGGTGTTAGGGTACAGATTCAGTAAGACTCTGTTTATGTATTTTTCCCAATCCCTCCTACCTGTAGAGTATGGTCCATTCCACTTAGATTGACACCATTAGGCTCACCATCTTCACTCACCCAGACTCCCTACTTCTAGTCTTGTACTCCTTCAAATGATTACCAACAATTTAGCATTTCTAAAATGCAAGTCAGATCATTTTTATTGTTTTTGAAGACCTAGATACAAAAGGGCAAGAAAATAGAAGATAAAGTGAATAAGGAATAGAGAAATTACTGGAATAATTACTTCACTTGCCTTGTCAATGACATTACCTTTAGTCGTGATGTTCTTTTCCCACGACATCAGGTCCCTGAGCAAGTCCCCCTACCCCAGAATCCTTTACTAATCTGAGGGTAGCATCTAGAGCTCCCAGGTTTTCTCTCAGCACCACTTTGTTTGGCTGAACTTGCTTGTCAGATGTGGAACATCAAATGCATCAAAATAATATATATATATATATATTTTATTATAAGTGTTTGTACAAACTACACTTACAGTTCCCATTTGTAGGGATAGTAGGCATGTTCAATTAGGATTCTAAACTAACTTGGCTCTTATTTTTAATTATAAGATAAAAAATATTGTTTGAGTCAATGAAGGACCAAATGTTTCTTCTCCTTGCTTATATAATGTTACATCCTTCAAATCTTTGCTTTGATACCATCTCATGTGAAAAATGTTCCCTGCCTGAGAGAAAGAACATTGGGGTTAATATAATTCTGTCCATTTAGGCTTAATATTTTCTCCACAGTACCTTGTGTGGTATTGTGTTTTCAATATACCACAAGAAGCTAAGGATTTCAGACAAGAAACACTCACTAGGTAGCTTCAGAATTGGATCATGAGGAACAAACCAGTCCACAAAAAGACAGGCAGAAGATATGTAGTAGTCATGATTAGCTGTGATAGAATAAACATGATTTCTAAGATTTGTCACACAGCCACCAAGCAGAAACTATGGACTAAAAAGGAAGAAATGTCTGATAACTTAGCCTTTATTTTTAAGTAATTTCAAATATATACTGGTACCAAGGATAATAATAGTACAATGAACACATATAAAGCTTGCCTACATTAACCTGTTAACCTTCTTTTGCTTCATCACATTTTTCTGTCCATCTCTTTCCCATTAGTTGCGTAAATTATGATATTTTACTCTAAATAATTTAGTTATGTATTTCCTAAGTATATGAATACTATTCCTCAGCATCACTGTACACTTATCAACTTTGTAAAAGTGGAACATGGGTTCAGTATAATTGTAAAAATAATTTTTACAAGAAGTATAAAATTAAAGATAAATTTTATAAGAAGTATAAAAATGAGCTTTTCAGTACAGGGAAACAGTTCCTTCAAAGGGATGAATATAGGATGACACATCATGGTAGGACAATCCAAAGAATAACTTAAGCAGAAGACTATATATTTCTGATAAGTAAACTGAAGAATAAAGCATTAGCATAAAAATATCTTATTTCATAGTTCTCTGAAAGGCAGATTCCACATTCAACAAGTTCTTTAGAGCCCCTGTGACATCCTTATTCCTAAGACTATAGATTAAAGGGTTTAGAACAGGAGTGAGTATGGTGTAAAATATAGATACAGCCATGTCCTTCTCAGAGGTGTGGTAGGAGCTGGGGAACATATAGCTGTAGGTTGAAGTTCCATAGAAGAGGATGACCACAGTCATGTGGGAAGAACAAGTCATAAAGCCTTCTTCCGGCCCTCTGCTGAATTCATCCTGTGGATGGTGAGGAGGATGAATGAATAAGAGCCTGAAATGACTGTCACAGGGATGAGGAGCATGAGGACACAGCACAGGTACATGAGTGTCTCATACAGGGAAGTGTCTGAGCAGGAAAGCTTCATTACAGCAGGGACCTCACAGAAGAAGTGATGGATCTCCCGGGAACTGCAGAAGGGAAAGGTCATGGTGATGGGTGTGAGCATAAAGCCATCCACTGATCCCAGGAACCAGCAGCCAGACACCAGGAGGAGCCACACCTTATGGCTCATGAGGGTAGAATAGTGGAGTGGATGACAGATGGCCACATAGCGGTCATAGGCCATGGCAGCCAGAAGGAAATATTCTGAACCTCCTACTGTTAGATAGAGAAACATCTGCATTCCACATTCAGGGGCTGAGATCTTATTCTTACCCATGACCTGGTCCATGAGCATCTTGGGAACAATTACAGAAATGTATATCATGTCCATGAGAGACAATTGGCTGATGAAAAAGTACATGGGAGTGTGGAGGTGGGCATCAGAGTATATCAGAAGGATCAGCATGATATTCCCAGACAAGGCCATCAGGAAAATCACAAAAATGACCACACAAAGAAGAACTGGGTACTTGGTTTGACTGAAGAGTCCCATGAGAATGAGATCCAACTGTCCAGTGTAGTTGGCTACCCAGCTGGAGTTGTCCATGAGATTTCACCTAGACCACCAAGGAGAGCTTTGTGATTAATAGATTATTCATGGGATATGACCACCTGAAATGAATATCTAGTAAGATTGTGGGGTATGCGTGTGCTCATGTGTGTGCATGCTCAGAAACTCAGTTGTTCTAATTATGAAGAAATGTCACAGGGCTGTAGATTTTGGGATTAATAATTGCTTGCAATTTAGTTGAAATCTGAGATTCCACAGCTTTACCTTAAGTAGTTGGTTACTCAGAGTAAAGCTACAATGATTTGTTACAGAAGTCAGAATTGAATCAGTCCGTTTTAAGGAACCAACAAATCTTATAAAGTCTTTGAATGTATTCCACATGAGAAAGAATTAGAAAGTAACTGAAACATAATTTGGGGAAAATCCATACCAAATGTTTGAACTCCCTTTGCCTGTAGGTTCTGGCCTTGCTGAGAGGCTCTGTGATTATGTGGAGGGAGCCACGCATCCACAGGAGAAGACAGGGATCCTCAGAAAAGCCAAATATTTAGTTATCCTGAGGGCCCTGAGTGAGGAGCCCAGGTTCTGAGGCGGGACTATGGCTGCTGGTTCACATTGTCCTCTACCTACCATTCCTCCGTCCGCAGTACATAAAAATAATACAGTTTGGTCTCTGATATGGTTAGGATTAAATGAGGTAAATGAAGTAAACTAAATTGCTTAGAGTATTACCAGTTACTAAGCATGTATATTGTCAAAGTATTAAAATCTAGAGTTATGCCAGCAAATTCTGTGTAAAAGATTGCTATTACATAATAGTATTTGTCTATTATTTGAGATGCATTATTTCAGTTTGATAGTTTTAGCGTCTATTTACACATATAAGAATTTGATTATTTCTGTAGTTCTGAAATAATATAATACATAGATTTGTGTGATGTACATATATACGCATGAACGTACCTGTATGTATAATCTCAGACTTTTGTAAATGCATCCAAACACTATAAAATATCTATTTACATAAATATGTACATGTAAATATATAAAAATATTTTTTATTTTAATTTTGCTATGCAAAGCTTTATGGAAAAATCTCATCTCACTTCTGTCTAGTACAGCTTCCCCAACACAATGTCCTTAAAGTTCATGCCATTTGTTCTAAATCTCAGTGAGAACTAGCATTTAGATGATAACTGTCATTTATAAGACAAAGCTTTAGTTGTTTCATGAATATCATCTATCTGTTTTATTGTCAATGGTGGTAAATTTTTCATGGAAACAGAGATACAGAAAGGAAATGTGAAAAACAGGAGTCTTTGACTCCAATTCAAGGTTCCCTCCTCTATCTTTTTGTTCACAGCCTACAACTATCTTGGAGGATGAAGACAAATCAAAAAAAAAAATTAAACTTTTTTATACTTAAGGAGGTCACAGTCTATTCAGGGAAACATATCATACAAAATGTGATTTAAAGTAGAATTTTAAAAGAGATACAAAGTAAATAAGAAAGAGTGATAAAAGAATATTATGTCTGGCCTTGCTGAAGAGAATCACAAAGCCCAGATATATATCTACATCTGCTCTTATGGAGATTAAAACTTTGAAATTATTCAATTTCTTACATGTTAAATGTTAAAATATATATTATTACAAATCAGAAGGAAATGTTGGCTCCTCTTTCTGGGAAGACTTTACATTTCAGAAAAAATTGCCAAATTTCATATATATTTTATATTCTTCTGTTTTCAATTTATCTTTTAAAAATTTTAATGGGAAGATAATTGCTCCATAATGCTGTTTTTCTTCTGCCACACAACGATGTGAGTCACTCACAAGTATACACCCTGTAACTCTGAACCTCCTTCCCATCCCCCATCTCAACTCTCTAGGTTGTTTTAATAACAGATTATACTCTTGTAACAATCCCAGAGACTAATGACAACATTTGACTTATAAACAATTCCAAATTCTGGGATGCTAAAGAAGTAGACAGCACTGAAAATGAATTTGATGCCTTAATATGAATAATAAATTTGGGGAAAATTTCATTAAAAATATAATATTTATGTCAAGTTCCACTTACACTGGCAGATGAAAGCTGAGATCTATGTAAACTGTAAAAACAGTCCAACAAGCTAAAGAAACACTTGTGACTGAGTCGCTGCTTGTGGTCAAAGTGAAGTAAGGACCAATGTAGTGACTGGCACATGTGAGGACCTCAAATCTGTGTGCTGAATAAATGGTGGGTGAGCAGAAAGGTGAGTAGGAGGCACTGGCCAAATCTCCGTTGCACTTTGATAAATGGGAGCCACTGTGATCAAGCCACACTGAAGAGCCCATGTAGGACTCTGGACAAACAAGGCAACACAGTCTGCACAACACCAAGCGACTGGCCTCACTGATTGCTCTTACTGTTTTCTATCCAATTGCTTGAGGTTAATGTAAATTGGAAAAGTGCATATTTGACTTGGGAAATTATTAAGAGTAGAATAATATCAAATCTTATATGAAATTGACAGCATCTTAGCCATTGTCCTATTGTTTTACCATACTTTGCCTCCCAAGAGCCTATGAGGTACTTATTAATTCACCTTAATTTTTCCCTTTATAGATTAAATGATTCAGGTTCCTACAGCATTGGCCTATCATCATACCATCCCCCTGAGGGAACGTGTGTCTCAGCTCTCGCATCAGGACACAGCTTGTAATGCTGCCTATGTTCTCTAGGTCATAGTCTTGTCTTTACAGTCTATAATTCAGGTACTAGCCACGCATTATCATTTCATCCAGGAAACATAAATAAGATTGAGACATTTTTTTAATATTATAATTTATAGTATTAATCTTTATTCAGTGTAAAACTACTCCTTTTTTTGTGTAAAATTTCTGTCTCAAGGAAACAAGCTCATCATACAATAATAAAGGAGGAATATATATTCTTTTGCCCCTAAATAGCTGGAAATCAAAACCCATTTTTAATATGTTGCAGTAAATAATGTTACATAAAAGATTATGAAAAAGAAATACTATCTTTCCATAAAAACAATATGGAAATATAAGGAAATGTAGTATCCTGGAGTATAATGGAGTATTATACTCCATTATAGAGAAGTAGACTCCATTATAATGTAGTAAAATGGAAAAATAAGGAAACATAGTCTAGAATTAACAGAATGTGCAAGAAGCAGAATAAATCAAAACCAGTGATTACCCTTTTGATTCCGTAGTCTTGTTTTTTGCTATCTGACTGACTTCAACATCAGATGATGCCTGAATTCTCATTAAGGTGGACTAATGGAAAGTGTCCACAGTTAACAGTATAAAGAGAAACAGGAGTGTGATTTCATCCCTGTTATATTATGCCCACTGGGGGAATGGATGATGGTTTCTATTGATAAATTCCCTCTGGGATCTTCAAGTAGAATGCAATTAAGACAGCTTAAAAAGTTACTAGATATCTCTGTTGTACTTTTCTGGTTTCCTTCTCATGTGTTTTAAAAATTTTTTCCATTTGTTTTTAAATTAGAAATCTCAAAAATATGAACAATAATCTCAAATTTTACCATAATTGATAAAATCTTATTTATGACAAAAATGATATTTTATATATGGCCTTAGTCTTTCTACAAAATTTTTTTCCTTATGTATATTTATATATCTATTATTTGTTCAAGAATATTTTGTGAGATTTTGATGCCTCTCTTATCTTTCAAAGATACAGATTCTGAAATTTTCAGATTAATTTATGGATCAAAGACTGCACCACTAATCAGTACTGTGGTTAAGACTAAAATTATGATGATCTTTACGTTTTCATCTGGATCATTCTTCAATAGGTAACTAATTGTATTCTGTTTTGTTTGTTTGTTTATTTGGTTGTAATCTCTATTGCTTTAATATTGAATTGCATTTTAGATATTTGGTCTTAATTTAATGTATACAAGAATCATACAAATATTAAAAAACACAACTTGTTGAAATAAAAATTTAATAATCAATCATAGTGTACTCTTCCAGATAAAAGTTATTCCTTAATACTTATATCTTCCTTTCAGACTACAGATATTTAAGAAATGTATACTGTGTGCTAGGCTTCCCAGGTGGCTTTAGTGGTAAAGAACCAGCCTGCTAATGAAGGAAACGTAAGAGATGTGGGTTCGATCCCTGGGTCTGGAAGATCCCCTGGAGGAGGGCATGGCAACCTACTCCAGTATTCTTGCTTGAAGAATCCCATAGACAGAGGAGCCTGGTGGACTACAGTCCACAGGGTAGCAAAGAGTCGAACATGACTGAAGTGACTGAGTGCACACACACCTACCATGTACCAGGCAGTTAGGATAAGCCAAGAAATAAGATAAGAGTGACTCTATCCTCACTAAACTTGCAACCAAAGTCTTCTGAACATTTTTCTGTATGTGTTCTCAAATTATAATTATTATTTTCGCATGGTATCTTTTTGCATGCTATACTTTGTCCAGACAGTGACTTTTGTTGTAAGGCCCACACCTTGGGGGTTCGGGCCTCCTGTACCCTCCAAAGTTTGAGCTTGCAGATGGTTTGTACTAACCCTTTTATTACCTGGATTTTCTTAAGATTCTGAGAGTGCAAACCCTGGGAGGTACTGAACAGTGGGAAAAAGGAAGAAGTTGCATCTTTTCTTGCTTTTGGAGATGATCTCTGGCAGCTTCAGCAGCTACTTTCAAGTAATGACCATTGGGGAGCTATGGGATACAGAGCCCCAAGGGTAGTTTCCATGGTGTTGGCAGGATGCAAATGTCTGGGCTTCATCAGAAGAGGATACTATTAGTAACCACAAATTGCAGCATCTTTATCAGATCAGCTTGGGGGCACTTGGGGGTCCAAGTCTGTTGAGGACTCTGAGGGTGAAGACTCTTTTCTGCTTCCTCAGCCTTCATGACAGCCCTTTGTCAACGTTCTGCCAATTTCCCTGTATTAAATCCCTTTAGTTTGAAATTGTAAAATATTTGTATGTTACTGGACACAACAATGGGGTTAATATCTTATCAAATTAATTATACATATATTGAATAGTTATGTTGAATTCACATTTATAAATTATACCTTGTGTGAAATAAAAGTGCTTTCATAGAAAGCACTACCTGAATGTAATTTTTTCTAAGTTAAACTACAACAGCATTTAAAATGTTTTAAGTTTCTTCATGCACAACACTAAATTTCTTTCCAAAAACATACTCAAATAGTGCTGTTTTAAATGCATGCAAACTCATACTGCTAGCCATATGACAGGTTGTAATTAGAGAGACAAGGAGCAAGCCCTTAGTCTGAAAGGACCAAGCTCCTTTCAGGACAAGGAAACAACTTTATTCAGAAAGCCAGCAGACCAAGAGCCTGGTAGACTAATGTCCCAAAGAGTCATCTTACTAAAGTTAAAATTCAGAATGCTTTTAAATTTAAAAAGGAGGCAGTATGGCTAGTTGTTGCAAAATACTTCATCCTAAATTTCTTTGTTCTTGCAGCTGCTCAAGTAGGTCTGGTCACAATGTTCTACAGATTTCTAACAAGTCCATCATTATCTTTTGTTCTTGCAACTTTTCATCTCTATATGAATGGAAAAGTGTTTTACATTAAAGGTTAATACCAGGAGACAGAGCATTGAGATATTCCCTTACAAAAGCACAGAGCCATCATGATTAAGCACAAGTGATAGAGCACAGAGATAAAGAAATACATTCAATGTGGAGTCAGGTTTGTTCTTCTTTGTAACAATTTCCAACTGTAGCTGTCCATTCTAAAAATAGCAAGGAGAGATAAGAAAGGCTTCTTCAGCGATCAATGCAAAGAAATAGAGGAAAACAACAGAATGGGAAAGACTAGAGATCTCTTCAAGAAAATTAGAGATACCAAGGGAACATTTCATGCAAAGATGGGCTCGATAAAGGACAGAAATGGTCTGGACCTAACAGAAGCAGAAGATATTAAGAAGAGGTGGCAAGAATACACAGAAGAACTATACAAAAAGATCTTCATGACCCAGATAATCACGATGGTGTGATCACTCGCCTAGAGCCAGACATCGGGAATGTGAGGTCAAGTGGGCCTTAGAAAGCATCACTACGAACAAAGCTAGTGGAGGTGATGGAATTCCAGTTGAGCTATTTCAAATCCTGAAAGATGATGCTGTGAAAGTGCTGCACTCAATATGCCAGCAAATCTGGAAAACTCAGCAGTGGCCACAGGACTGGAAAAGGACAGTTTTCATTCCAATTCCAAAGAAAGGCAATGCCAAAGAATGCTCAAACTACCGCACAATTGTACTCATCTCACACACTAGTACAGTAATGCTGAAAATTCTCGAAGCCAGGCTTCAGCAATATGTGAACTGTGAACTTCCAGATGTTCAAGCTGGTTTAGAAAAGGCAGAGGAACCAGAGATCAAATTGCCAACATCCATTGTATCATTGAAAAAGCAAGAGATTCCAGAAAAAAATCTACTTCTGCTTTATTGACTATTCCAAAACCTTTGACTGTGTGGATCACAACAAACTGTGGAAAATTCAAGAGTTGGGAATACCAGATCATCTGATCTGCCTCTTGAGAATCCTGTATGCAGGTCAGGAAGCAGCAGTTAGAACTGGACATGGAACAACAGATAGGTTCCGATTAGGGGAAAGGAGTATGTCAAGGCTGTATATTGTCATTCTGCTTATTTAACCTATATGCAGAGTGCATCATGAGAAATGCTGGGCTGATTGAAGCACAAGCTGGAATCAAGATTGCCAGGAGAAATATAAATAACCTCAGACATGCAGATGACACTACCCTTATGGCAGAAAGTGAAGAAGAACTAAAGAGCCTCTTGATGAAAGTGAAAGAAGAGAGTGAAAAAGTTGGCTTGAAGCTCAGCATTCAGAAAACTAAGATCATGGCATCTGGTTCCATCCCTTCATGGCAAATAGATGGAGAAACTGTGGAAAGAGTGACAGACTTTATTTTGGGTGGCTCCAAAATCACTGCAGATGTTGACTGCAACCATGAAATTAAAAGATGCTTGCTCCTTAAAAGAAAAGTTATGACCAACTTAGACAGTATATTAAAAAGCATAGACATTGCTTGCCAACAAAGGTAGGTCTAGTCAAAGCTATGGTTTTTCCAGTGGTCATGTATGGATGTGAGAGTTGGATCATAAAGAAAGCAGAGCACCAAAGGACTGATGCTTTTGAACTGTGTTGTTGGAGAAGACTCTTGAGAGTCCCTTGGATTGCAAGGAGATCCAATCAATCCATCCTAAAAGAAGTCAGTCCTGATTATTAATTGGAAGGACTGACGCTGAAGCTGTAACTCCAATACTTTGACCTTCTGATGTGAAGAACTGACTCATTGGAAAAGACTCTGATGCTGGATAAGATTGAAGGTGGGAGGAGAAGGGGACAGAGGATGAGGTGGTTAGATGGCATCACTGACTTGATGGACATGAATTTGATTAGACTCTGGAAATTGGTGATGGACAGGGAGTCCTGGCATTTGCAGTCCATGGGGTTGCAAAGAGTCAGACATGACTGAGTGACTGAACTGACTGACCCAAGATTCTCTGCCTCATGCTATCTTTGTACAACCATTTTAAAGTAAAGGGGTCATTTTCTCCTTTGGTACTTTACAACAAGTGATTGTTTCCAGGAAAGTGAAGCAAAATAGAAAATAAAGTCAGCATTATTCATCTGGTAGGGAGCTTGGCTTGAAAGAGCTTCTTAAAATGTTTTGCTTTTTTTGTCCTATCCAGTTTTTGGAGTAGTAGGTTTTTAAAATTTATAGTCTTATTTTGACTAATTTAACAAAAGAACGAATGCTTAGTACCTTGTATGGTCCTGTCTACTTAGCTGCAAGTTGATGTTTGGGTGCTTGTTCTCTCCAGGATTTGAGAAGGACCCGATCTCCTGGCTGGAAAGAGTACAGGATCACCTGAGTTGGGAGACAAAATTATTGACTCAAACTCATAAACAAAAGTTATTATTGCCTAAAATCTTAACATAGTTGGCAACTTCTATGTCCTTTAAGACATTCCCTTGCCTGTACAGATACCTGGAATGGTCTAACATACAATATTTCAAAAAGACTTAATTTGAACTTGCTTTGGGAACCACTTTAATCCATAGCTGGGAAGGACTTGTTACAAATTAAATTAGTCTCCTGATATATTTATCAATGCTCTCTCATTATTTCTGCTTTTCCTGTTGATTGGGTTCTCTAGAATGAATGTAATTTCCAATCAATATGGCTTTGTCATTTTGAAGGATAGTTGATAATATAAATGAAAGAATACATTCTTTAAGGATTATTCTATCTACTTCAGACTTTTTTTTCCTGTCTAGGTGGAATATGCTGCCACTCATCCTGGAAAACTGTCCACAAACACAAATAGCGTTGGCATTTTTGGCCTTTCCTGAGCTATTGTCATCCGTACTTCTGGTCTTACCTTTTCAGAGACATCAGGGTGAGGACATTCTATCTCTTTTTCTGAGTTTTCTATGACAGTTATATGTAGGTTTAAAGCATGTTCCATGGGGACTCTGATATCAAGTTGTCATTTAATTTACAGAGGAGATCTTGGCCCTGACAAGGGATAGGAAAATTAGGCATGTATAATAAACTATATTTTGTGTGAGATTTCATATTTGAGCCTGCAATTGTTGTAAAAATAATCAGCCTTGTCCTTCTAACTGATACCCCAGTGGCTGGGGTAGACTGGAATATTCTATGTGCTAACTTGGTATTTTACATGGAATACATTTCCCCTGTGTCTACCAGAAAGTCAGACAACTTATTCTCCACTGTCAGTTTTACCAAGGGCTCCTGTTCAGTTCAGTCGCTCAGTCGTGTCTGACTCTTTGCAACCCCATGAATCGCAGCTCGCCAGGCTTCCCTGTCCATCACCATCTCCCAGAGTTCACCCAAACTCATGTTCATCGAGTCGCTGATGCCATCCAGCCATCTCATCCTCTGTCGTGCCTTTCTCCTCCTGCCCCCAATCCCTCCCAGCATCAGAGTCTTTTCCAATGAGTCAACTCTTCACATGAGGTGGCCAAAGTACTGGAGTTTCAGCTTCAGCATCATTCCTTCCAAAGAAATCCTAGGGCTGATCTCCTTTAGAATGGACTGGTTGGATCTCCTTGCAGTCCAAGGGACTCTCAAGAGTCTTCTCCAGCACCACAGTTCAAAACCATCAATTCTTCAGCACTCAGCCTTCTTCACAGTCCAACTCTCACATCCATACATGACCACAGGAAAAACCATAGCCTTGACTAGACAGCCCTTTGTTGGCAAAGTAATGTCTCTGCTTTTGAATATGCTATCTAGGTTGGTCATAACTTTTCTTCCAAGGAGTAAGCATCCTTTAATTTCATGGCTGCAATCACCATCTGCAGTAATTTTGGAGCCCCCTGAAATAAAGTCTGACACTGTTTCTACTGTTTCCCCATCTATCTGCCATGAATTGGTGGGACCAGATGCCGTGATCCTCCTGTAGGGATATTTGAATTGAGTGTCTTAAATCTAGGTAAGCCCCTGAGTCTCTTCGTTCATCATCTGAATATTCTTTCCTTTTTGCCATCTGGGAGGTCCCACTACTTTTTCTTTTCTTCAGCTTCCCTTTAATTTGGGGCATTCTCTTTTCAGTGTCCTACCTCTTTATAATATGCACATTGTCCTTTATCTATTGATAGCTTAGCTTTCTTAGGGTCTCCTATCTTTGGAGAATTCAATGCAGCAGCTGGAAATGGGGCATTTCACCTTATGTTTTCCTTTTTCTGTTTCTGTTCTTTGCTGATGACTATTTTAAAAGCAATGTATACATACCAACTGAAAAAAGATCATCCTAAATGCATCATCTAATTGTTGCAATTTTCAACTGATATCTGAGGTGTTTTGCTGAAAAAAGGCTATATTTACTATCCTAACATTTTCGGAGGACTCAGGATCTGCTGTAGGCCTGATAAATCCTTTCTCAAAATTCAGAGGATTCTTTCTTTCTTTATTTTTTGTTGAATTTCTTGAATTTGGTTCAAATTATTTTGCTACCCATAAATGTAGTGAAAAGTGAAATAGCTCACTTGTGTCCAACTCTTTGCTACCCCCATGGACTATACAGTCCATGGGATTCTACAGGCCAGAATACTGGAGTTGGTAGCCTTTCCCTTCTCCAGAGGATCTTCCTGAACCCAGATCTCCCACATTGCAGGTGGATTCTTCACCAGCTTAGTCACCAGGGAAGCCCAAGAATACTGGAGTGGGTAGCCTATCCCTTCTCCAGCGGATCTTGCTGACCCAGGAATGGATCAGGGGTCTATTGCATTGCAGATGGATTCTTTACAACTGAGCTATCAGGGAAACCCATAGCATTTAGGCCGCCCATGAAATAATGGAGTAAGGGAAATTGCTTTGCCCAAGGGGTGGATCTGGTCCAAACTAGATGTCCTATTGGATCTTAGATGATGATTTCAGCTCAGGTCTCTATGTCTCCCAGGTAGAGGATCACATAGTTCAAAGGTAGTGGGTCATACATAAAAACCCAGCCTGATGGCTATTTGCATTTAGGCCCCCTATAGAATAATGGAGTAAGGGAAATTGTTTTGCCCCAGGAGTGTATCCTAGTTCAAATTGGATGCCCTATTAGATCTTACATAATGATATCAGATCATGTCTCTGTGTCTCCCAATTAGAAAATTCTAATTGATGCCTATAAGGAAGGGCATCATTCTGACCATTTCTTGAGTCCCAGTGTTGGGAACTGAGGCACGTGCTATAGAAATGAGAGGCAGTGAAAGGGGGTTATCCTAATTTCCTTTTCTTATTTTCCTTAATATACCAGCTTAGATGCTTGCACAGGGTATTTCATCATTCTTCCCCACTTCTTTACAAAATAGCTCTAATAGCAGGATTGTATAAAACCATTCAAAAGACAAGGCTCTTCACCATTTTGTTGTAAAATCATAAACAGCAATGTGTCTTCTCTGTCCATTATGGAACTTTTTTCTTCCACTTAAGAATATCTTACTTTAAAATAAGAACAGACAGGTTTGTGTTTTCCTTCGTTTGACATCTGAAAAAGTTTTAAACATCACAAAACTGATTTGACTATAAATGGAAAAATAGTACTGAAACAAAATGAAACCAAATACCCAAGCAACAAACAAAAATCTTAAATAAACCCTCAAGCACAAGAACTGTGAACTCAACCCCATGTAATATGATTTCTTAGAGAGTGTTGGGTCCACACCTATGGTACAAGAGACCAGAGACAGTGCCTTTGTTAATTAACAAAGCATGAGTAACAGTCGGAATGTTTTGTTTTAAATACAGTGTAATGTACACAAGGTCCCAAGATAATTCTGTATAAATCCCTTGTGGAGATTCTAACAGGTACTCTGGCCAAATATTGTTGCAATAATTTATAATGAGGCCACTTCTAAAAAATGTTGATGTATGGCAAAACCAATATGATATTGTAAAGTAATTAACCTC
Organism: Nanger dama; assembly: GCA_917880005.1. Classification (NCBI taxonomy): domain Eukaryota; kingdom Metazoa; phylum Chordata; class Mammalia; order Artiodactyla; family Bovidae; genus Nanger; species Nanger dama. Next base: position 102,088 of record CAKJTW010000168.1, read on the forward strand.
CAATTAAAATAAACAAATTTATATCTAAAAAATGTGCTCCAGAGGGCTTTATTTAGGAATAGATGAAAACTTCCCCATCTTTTAAAGACAGAGATATAAAATAAAACAAAACAAAAATAACATATACAAATGAAACAAATGAATCAGTTCAGAAATCAGGTAAAAGTCCAGCAAGTATTTCTTCTCCAGTAGGATATGCCACTCAAATACAAAACAAATTGACTTCTGGAGAAAAAAAAAAGCCCCAAATGAAGGGGGAAAAGAGTTTTTGGCTATATGTACTGAGGGACTTACTGTTCTGTATCAAATCAATCAGCCTCCATGTGTTGATTTCTTACCCATCTGCCAAGCACTGGGGCAGCCAGTGGCACTGCAGGAAATTTTGAAGAGGAGAGCCTCAGAAATTGTCTCTAGTAGCCACTAGGGCCTTCATCTCCAAATTTCCCAACCAGGGCCTCCTGGCCATGAGCATTATGACTCCTGACAGTTCCACCAAAATTTGTTATGGGGATCAAGCTCCTAATGCTCACTACATCACAGGCCAGTAAATTGAGAGACATGGCACTGGGACAAGAAACAGAGACTTCATTCAGTAAGCCAACAGATCTAGAAGGTGGTAAACTAATATTCTAAAAAAAAATCTAACCTCAGTTAGAATAAAAACTTCTTTTATACTAAAAGTGTGAGGGTTGTAACTGGTTGTTACAAATTCTTGGTGTAGGAATCCTTTGTCTTTGGAGCTGTTCAAGTAGGTCTGTTCACAGTATGCCTATAAACCTCTAATAAGACAATTGCTATTTTTTTCTTCAACATTTTATCTCTATATGAAAGTATTATAACTTTTTGAAGTTATAAAAGTATTGTAAGTTATTTTTCAATGACCTATCACTATATTCCTTTAAGATATCTTATTTTATTGATATTGTTTATAATAATTTTTAATATCTGGTGAAATAATTTTACTTGTTTTTATCATATTTACAGTGACTATGTCAAAATCTTTCCTACTTCTTTTAATTTAAATTGATCTTTCAATTCATTTGCTAACATTCAGGAGATCTAACTAGAATTTGTATTAACATAATTAAAATATTTGGGAAGGATTGATATTGTTTAAATGCTAAGAACTTGTATTGATATTCATGGTAGTTATATCAGGTTACTCAAATGTTAGAACAAATGCTTATTTTTTTCCTTGATATTTTTCCACAGTACTTCTTTTGATTATTCTAAGGTAGTGGATCTCATGACTTCTCTTTTATCTGAATTTACTCTTTTGGAGTGGGAGTATCTATTCCACAGCTGTCCTATCACTGTATTTTTAGAAGAGATAACATGTTGTCTGGTTTCACAAGTTCACAGATGAAAAGAAATTCTGCCCCAGGAGACTCATTTATACCTAATTTATAAGTGTATAAAATTTTTGATTTGGTGTTGATCCTGGATTGGGGATCAATACTTTTGGGGATGTTGGGATAAGGTAACTTTATTGGGTAGCTATGAAGGACATGGATTTGGGGGAGCAGAGGTTAGAGTTTAATGAGCTGATTTCTTCTTTCAAAATCCATATATTAAAATCTTAACTTCCATTGCACCATAATGCGATCTTATTTGGAAACAGATTGGTAGCAGGTATGATTAGCTAAGGTAAGGTCCCATTAGAAACTTAACAACAACAACACTACCCAGTTTGTGGTCCTTTGTTATGCCTAACTAATATAATATTTTTCTCTTTAAGGAAAATCAATAAACATCAATTCAATTAGATTCAGTTCAGTAGCTCAGTCATGTCCAACTCATTGCAACCCCATGGACTGAAGCAAACAAGGCTTCCCTGTCCATTACCAACTCCCAGAGCCTACTCAAACTTATGCCCATCAAGTCAGTGATGCCATCCAAAAATCTCATTCTCTGTTGTCCCCCTATCCTCCCGCCTTCAATCTTCCCTAGCATCAGGGTCTTTTCCAATTAGTCAGTTCCTTGCATCAGGTGGCCAAAGTATTGGAGCTTCAGCTTCAACATCAGTCCTCCCAATGAATATTCAGAACTGGCTTATTTTAGGATTGACTGGTTTGATCTCCTTGCTATCCAAGGGACTCTCAAGAGTCTTTTCCAACACCATAGTTCAAAAGCATCAATCCTTCAGTGCTCAGCTTTCTTTATAGTCCAACTCTCACATCCATACCTGACTACTGGAAAAACCATAGCTTGACTAGATGAACCTTTGATGGTAAAGTAATGTCTCTGTTTTTTAATATGCTGTCTAGGTTGGTCATTGGAGAAGGCAATGGCAACTCACTCCAGTACTCTTGCCTGGAAAATCCCAGGGGTGAGGGGAGCCTGGTGGGCTGCCGTCTCTGGGGCCGCACAGAGTTGGATATGACTGAAGTGACTTAGCAGCAGCTGCAGTAGCAGCAGATTGATCGTAGCTTTTCTTCTTTTAATTTCATGACTGCAATCACCATCTGCAGTAATTTTTGAGCCCCCCAAATAAAAGTCTCTCCCTGTATCCATTGTTTCCCCATCTATTTGCCACGAAGAAATGGGACAGGATCCAATGATCTTAGTTTTCTGAATGTTGAGCTTTAAGCCAACTTTTTCATTCTCCTCTTTAACTTTGCTCAAGAGGTTCTTGAGTTTTTGTTTGCTTTGTGCCATAAGGGTGGTGTCATCTGCATATCTGAAGTTGTTAGTTCTCCTGGCAATCTTGATTCCAGCTTGTGCTTCATCCAGCCCAGTGTTCCTCATGATGTACTTTGCATAGAAGTTAAATAAGCAGGGTGACAATATACAGCCTTGACGTACTCCTTTCCCGATTTGTAACCGTCTGTTGTTCCATGTCCAGTTCCAACTGTTGTTTCCTGAACTGCATACAGATTTCTCAAGAGGCAGATTAGATGGTCTGGTATTCCAATCTCTTGAAGAATTTTCCTCAATTTGTTGTGATCCACAGAGTGAAAGGCTTTGGCATAGTCAATAAAGCAGAAGTAGATGTTTTCTGGAACTCTCTTGCTTTTTGATGATCCATCGGATGTTGGCAATTTGATCTCTGGTTCCTCTGCCTTTTCTAAATCCAGCTTGAACATGTGGAAGTTCACTGTTCACATGCTGTTGAAATGTGGATTGGAGAATTTTGAGCATTACTTTACTAGCAGGTGAGATGAGTGTTAACTGTGTGGTAGTTTGAACATTCTTTGGCATTGTCTTTCTTTGGGATTGGAATGAAAACTGACCTTTTCCAGTCCTGTAGCCACTGCTGAGTTTTCCAAATTACTGGCATATTGAGTGCAGCCCTTTCACAGCATCATCTCTTGGTCAAACAAGAATAAACATCAACAGTTTAGGAATCGTGAACTAAAATGGGCTGGAAAGGGTGAATTTAACTCAGATGATCATTGAATACTACTGCTGGCAAAAAAATCCTTTAAAAGAAATGGAGCAGCCATCATTGTTAAAAAAGAATTCAAAATGCAGTACTTGGATGAAATCTCAAAACTGACAGAATTATCTCTGTTTGTCTTCAAGGCAAACCATTCAATATAACAGTAATCTAAGTCTATGCCCCAACTAGTAATGCTGAAGAAGCTGAAGTTGAATAGTTCTATGAAGACCTACAAGGCCTTCTAAAACTAACACCCCCAAAAGATGTCTTTTCAATAATAGGGGACTGGAATGCAAAAATAGGAAGTCAAGAGATTCCTGGAGTAACAGGCAAATTTGGCCTTGGAGTACAAAATGAAGCAGGTCAAAGGCTAGCAGAGTTTTGTCAAGAGAATGCACTGGTCATAGCAAACACATTCTTTCAGCAACACAAGAGAAGACTACACATGGACATCACCAGATGGTCAACACCTAAAGCAGATTGATTAAATTCTTTGCAGTCAAAGATGGAGAAACTCTATACAGTTAGCAGAAACAAGACTGGGAGATGACTGTGGCTCAGATCATGAACTCCTCATTGCCAAATTCAGATTTAAATTGAAGAAAGTGGGGAAAACCACTAGACCATTCAGGTATGACCTAAATCAAATCCCTTATGATTATACAGTGAAAGTGACAAATAGATTCAAGGGATTAAATCTGATAGAGTGCCTGAAGAACTATTGTACAAGAGGCAGTGATCAAGACCAACCCCAAGAAGGAGAAACACACCAAGGTAAAGTGGTTTTCTGAAGAGGCCTTACAAATAGCTGAGAAAAGAAGAGAAGCTAAAGGCAAAGGAGAAAAGGAACATATACCCATTTGAATGCAGAGTTCCAAAGAATAGCAAGGAAAGATAAGAAAGCCTTCCTCAGTCATCAATGTGAAGAAATACAGGAGAATAATAGAATGGGAAAGACTAGAGTTTTCTTCAAGAAAATTAGAGATACCAAGGGAATATTTCATGCAAAGATGGGCACAATAAAGGACAGAAATATTATGGACCTAACAGAAGCAGAAGATATTAAAAAGAGGTGGCAAGAATACTCAGAAGAACTATTCAAAAAAGATACTCATGGCCCAGATAACCACAATGGTGTGATCACTCTCCTAGAGCCAGACATCCTGGAATGTGAAGTCAAGTGGGCTTTAGGAAGCATTACTTTGAACAATGCTAGTGGAGGTGACAGAATTCCAGTTGAGCTATTTCAAATTAACATCAGGAAGATATCATTTCTATGTAAGTGAATACCAGCTTAATGTTATTAAGTGGAATGAAAACTTTGTCATCAGCTTGAACTGCCATGACAAATTATTACAGATTGGATATCTTAAACAAAAGAACTTTATTTCCCTATAATTCTGTAGATTAGAATTCCAATATTAAGATTTTCTTAATTCAGTTCTGGTGAGGATTTCTTCCTGGCTTGCAGACAGCCATCTTCTCATTATTTCCCCTTTGTGACTTTACACAGTGTGCAGAAGGAAAGAGAGTGTGCTCTGGTATTTCGTCTTATAAGAAGACTAATCTTGTTGGATCAGAGTGGCACACTTTGGGTCTCATTTAATCTTATTTGCTTCCTTTGGGTAGCCGGCTCCAGACACATTCAGATTACAGATTAGGGTTTAAACATATAAATTGGAGGATGGAACTACAGACCTTCAGTGTATAACAAACACTCATCAGAAATACTTTTTTTTTCTTCTTTAAGGAACAGTTGTTCATTAAGTTTGTGATGGGAAGTAAATGTTTCAACCCAGGAAAATGTTGAAAAATAAGAGCAGTATTGGAGTGTAGACTATTTTGATACTTAAAGTCCTATAATAAAAGAATGTAACATTAAAGAAAGTCTATCAACTGACATACTTACAATTATTATGGGATAATGACCTCTCAAGTCATTGTAAAAAAAAATTGCTAGTTTTTATTTAATTCAAAATTTAAATGTAATTAAATATTGAGTAAGTATTTCAATTAAAAGAAAGCAAAAGTCACAGTAAATAATGTAGTATGTTATTCTGCTTCCAACTGAACCTTGAATTAAAGACAATTATAAAGATATTGCCACATAAAATTCTTAAGAAATGAAAACACATTTCAATAATAAAGGATATATTCAGAGAAACTGAATTTCAGGGAATGTGATACCAGTAGAACATCAGATGAAAAATATATGCAATTAAAGATGAAGATAAACATTGTTGTTTGTTAAACATAACAGTTGTTGGGAAAGTAAATCCTAATAGTTCTCATCATAAGAAAAAAAACTATTCTTTTATTTCTTTAATTTTCCATTTAACTTTTCATTTAAAGAAGTAAAAGAATATATATATATATTTGATAAGAACTATTAGGGTTTACTCTCCCAGCAACTGTTGTGTATAACAAACAACAATGTCTATTTTACTTATCATGCTATATTTTACATCCCTAGTACTTATTTATCTTGTAACTGGAACTTTATACCACTTGAGTGCCTTCATTCAGTTCCCCATCTGGGCACCCTCAGCCTCTGTTAACCAAAAATCTGACCTCTTTTGTTAGGTGTTTGTTTGTGTGTTTCTTTGGTTGTGAAGTATAATTAATCAAGCACATCACATTAGCTCCTATTGAAAAACATAATGGTTCAGTATTTCCATATATTTCAAAATTCTCATCATGTATGCTAGTTGCAATACGTCATCATAAAAGTTATTACATATGTTATTGACTATGTTACCCTCACTGTATATTTCACACATTTATTTTGCAACTGAAAGTTTTTACCTCTTAATCTCCCTCAACTAATTTTTTCCTCTTCCTCTTCCCCTCCCCTTTGACAACCACATATTTGTTCTCCGTTTCTGACTGTATTTCTGCTTTGTTATGTTTCCTCATTTATTTTTCAGCTTCCACATGCCTATGTAATCGTACAGCATTTGTTTTTCTCTATCTGGGTTGCTTCACTTAGCATAATAAACTCTAGGCCATTCTATTAGTCACAGATGGCAATATTTCTGCTATTTGTATGGTTGAGTAATATTTTGAATATACATAAACCATATCTTCCTTATTCATTCATCTATTGGTAGGCATTTTGCTTCCATAGTTCAGCATCTGCAAATAATGCTCCTATGAACTTTCAGGTGCATATATATATATATATATATATATATATATATTTGCCTTGGAGATGAACAGAGATCATTCTGTCATTTTTGAGATTGCATCCAAGTACTGCATTTTGGACTCTTTTGTTGACCATCATGGCTACTCCATTTCTTCTGAGGGATTCCTGCCTGCAGTAGTAGATATAATGGTCATCTGAGTTAAATTCACCCATTCTAGTCTATTTTAGTTCGCTGATTCCTAGAATGTCGACGTTCACCCTTGCCATCTCTTGTTTGACCACTTCCAACTTGCCTTGATTCATGGACCTGACATTCCAGGTTCCTACACAATATTGCTCTTTACAGCATCGGATCTTGCTTCTATCACCAGTCACATGCACAACTCGGTATTGTTTTTTTTGTCTCCATCCCTTCATTCTTTCTGGAGTTATTTCTCCACTGATCTCCAGTAGCATATTGGGCACCTAATGACCTGGGGAGTTCCTCTATGCCCCAACCAGTAACGCTGAAGAAGCTGAAGTTGAACGGTTTTATGAAGACCTACAAGACCTTTTAGAACTAACACCCCCAAAAGATGTCCTTTTCATTATAGGGGACTGGAATGCAAAAGTAGGAAGTCAAGAAACACCTGGAGTAACAGGCAAATTTGGCCTTGGAATGTGGAATGAAACAGGGCAAAGACTAATAGAGTTTTGCCAAGAAAATACACTGGTCATAGCAAACACCCTCTTCCAACAACACAAGAGAAGACTCTACACATGGACATCACCAGACGGTCAACACTGAAATCAGATTGATTATATTCTTTGCAGCCAAAGATGGAGAAGCTCTATACAGTCAACAAAAACAAGACCAGGAGCTGACTGTGGCTCAGCTCATGAACTCCTATTACCAAATTCAGACTCAAATTGAAGAAAGTAAGGAAAACCACTAGACCATTTAGGTATGACCTAAATCAAATCTCTTATGATTATACAGTGGAAGTGAGAAATAGATTTAAGGGCCTAGATCTGATAGATAGAGTGCCTGATGAACTATGGACTGAGATTGGTGACATTGTACAGGAGACAGGGATCAAGATCATCTCCATGGAAAAGAAATGCAAAAAGCAAAATGGCTGTCTGGAGGGGTGCCTTACAAATAGCTGTGAAAAGTCAAGAAGTGAAAAGCAAAGGAAAAAGGAAAGATATAAGCATCTGAATGCAGAGTTCCAAAGAATAGCAAGAAGAGATAAGAAAGCCTTCTTCAGCGATCAATGTAAAGAAATAGAGGAAAACAACAGAATGGGAAAGACTACAGATCTCTTCAAGAAAATTAGAGATACCAAGGGAACATTTCATGGGAAGATGGGCTCGATAAAGGACAGAAATGGTATGGACCTAACAGAAGCAGAAGATATAAAGAAGAGGTGGCACGAATACACAGAACTGTACAAAAAAGATCTTCACGACCCAGATAATCACAATCTTTTGATCACTCACCTAGAGCCAGACATCCTGGAATGTTAAGTCAAGTGGGCCTTAGGAAGCATAACTACGAACAAAGCTAGTGGAGGTGATGGAATTCCAGTGGAGCTGTTTCAAATCCTAAATGATGATGCTGTGAAAGTGCTGCACTCAATATGCCAGCAAATTGGGAAAACTCAGCAGTGGCCACAGGACTGGAAAAGGTCAGTTTTCATTCCAATCCCAAAGAAAGGCAATGCCAAAGAGTGCTGAAACCACTGCACAGTTGCACTTATTTGACACACTAGTACAGTAATGCTCAAAATTCTCTAAGCCAGGCTTCAGCAATATGTGAACTGTGAACTTCCAGATGATCATGTTGGTTTTAGAAAAGGCAGAGGAACCAGAGATCAAATTGCCAACATCTGCTGGATCATGGAAAAAGCAAGAGAGTTCCGGAAAAACATCTACTTCTACTTTATTGACTATGCCAAAGCCTTTGACTGTATGGATCACAATAAACTGTGGAAAATTCTGAAAGAGATGGGAATACCAGACCACCTAACATGCCTCTTGAGAAACCTATATGCAGGTCAGGAAGCAACTGGTTAGAACTGGACATGGAACAACAGACTGGTTCCAAATAGGAAAAGGAGTACGTCAAGGCTGTATATTGTCACCATGCTTTTTAACTTCTATGCAGAGTACATCATGAGAAATGCTGGGCTGGAGGAAGCACAAGCTGGAATCAAGATTGCCAGGAGAAATATCAGATATGCAGATGACACTACCCTTATGGCAGAAGGTGAAGAAGAACTAAAGAGCCTCTTGATGAAAGTGAAAGAGGAGAGTGAAAAAGTTGGCTTAAAGCTCAACATTCAGAAAACTAAGGTCATGGCATCCGGTCCCATCAGTTCATGGCAAATAGATGGGGAAACAGTAGAAACAGTGGCTGACTTTATTTTGGGGGCTCCAAAATCACTGCAGATGGTGATTGCAGCCATGAAATTAAAAGACACTTACTTTTAATCTTCAAATAAAATAAATAAATTTATATTAAAAACCCCACAAAAATAGACACTTACTCTTTGAAAAGAAAGTTATGACCAACCTAGACAGCATATTCAAAAGCAGAGACATTACTTTGACAACAAAGGTCCATCTAGTCAAGGCTATGGTTTTTCCAGTGGTCTTGTATGGATATGAGATTTGGACTATAAGGAAAGCTGAGTGCCAAAGAGTTGATGCTTTTGAACTATGGTGTTGGAGAAGACTCTTGAGAGTCCTTTGGGCTGCAAGGAGATCCAAGCAGTCCATCCTAAAGGGGATCAATCCAGGGTTTTCACTGGAAGAACTGATGTTGAAGCTGAAACTCCAATACTTTGGCCACCTGATGTGAAGAGCTGACTCATTTGAAAAGACCCTAATGCTGGGAAAGATTGAAGGAGGCAGGAGAAGGGGATGACAGAGGATGAGATATTTGGATGGCATCACTGACTCAACGGACAGGAGTTTGAGTAAACTCTGGGAGTTGGTGATGGACAGGAAGGCCTGGTGTGCTGCAGTCCATGGGGTCACAAAGTGTTGGACACAACTGAACGATTGAACTGACTAACCAACAGACTGGAGGAATATCTATTTAGATTTCCCATCCAGTTTTTGATTGGGTTGCTTGTTTTTTTGCCTTTCATACTGAGATACATGATCTGATTGTTTATTTTGGAAATTAATGCTTTGTCAGATGCTTCATTTGGAAATATTTTTATTAATTTTGGGGGTTCTCTCTTTTATCTTATTTTTGGTTTCCTTTGCTGTGCAAAAGCTTTTAAATAACTCTAGGTACTAGGTCAAAAGTTCTTGTGATTTATGTCAAAGAATGTTTTGTTTAGGTTTTATTCTAAGGATTTTATAGAGACTGCTCTTGTATTTAGGTCTTTAATCTATCTTGAGTTTATTTTTATGTTTGTGTGAGACAGTATTCTAATTTCCTTCTTTTACATGTAGCGATCCAATTTTACTAGCATCACTTATTGAAGAGGCTGTCTTTTCTTCACTGTATATTCTTGCTTTGTATGTCACCAGTTAGGTGACCATAGGTGCATGAGTTTATATATGGGCTTTACAAACTATCCCATTACTCTATATTCCTATTTTTGTGCAAGTACCATAGCATAGTGTTATTGTAGTTTTGTATTATACTTAAGTCAGGGAGCTTGATTCTTTCAGCTTTGTTTTTGTTCATCAAGATTGCTTTGATGATTCCAGATCTTTTGTGTTTCCATTAAAAATAATTTTTTTGGTTATAATTCTTGAAAGTTCTAATTCTTGAAACTGCTAATATGGTAGGGAGTACACTGAATAAATACATTTCTTTGAGTATACAGTCACTTTCATAATATTAATTCTTCCAATCTAAGAATGTGGTGTATATTTCCAACTGTTTTTGTTGTCTTTGATTTCTTTCATCGCTATCTTATAGTTTCCTGTATAAGAGTCTTTTGTCTCCTTAGGTATGATTATTCCTAAGCAATTTATTCTTTTGCTGCAATGGTAAATGGAATTGTTTCCTTAATTTCTTTCCCCCATATTTTGTAGTTAATGTATAGGAATGCAAGAGATTTTTATGAATTATTTTTGTGTTATGAAAATTTACCAAATTCATTGAGGTGCTCTATTATTATTCTGATGGCATCTTTTGTATTTTCTATGTATAATATCATGTCATCTGCAGACAGTAAAGGTTTACTTCTCCTTTCATAACTTAATTCCTTTGATTTTTTTTTCTTCTTCTGTGATTGTTGGGTTTAGAACTTCCAAAACTATTTAATAAGTGTATTAAGAATGTTTAATAAGTTTAATAAGAATGTTGAGTGGGCATCCTTGCCTTGATTCTAATCTTAGAGGAAATGCTTTCAGTTTTTAATTATTGAGAATGGCTTGCTGTGGGTTAGTCACATATGGCCTTTATTATATTGAGATAGGTTCCTTCTATGCTCACTTTGTGGAGTTTTTATATATACCATTAATCAGTATTGGTTATTTTCAAAAGCATTCTGTGGCTAATGAGATAATGATACAGTTTTTAGTCTTCAATTTTTAAAATAGTATAGCACATTGATTGATTTGTGTAAAGGATCCTTGCATCCCTGATATAAATCCTACTTGATCATGGTGTATGATTCTTTTAATTGAATATTTCAGTTTTTAAACTGCTAGTTCAATTTCTTGAGTCACATTTGAGCCAATAGTCTTCAAATTTTTTAAATTAAGGATCGAGTCCCATTCTAGATGATGAAAGGTTAGGAGCTCTGTAACTGACTGAGTTCTGTTCAGTTTCAGAGTCACTGCACACCAGATTAGAGACACTTCCAGAGAAAATAAAGGACATAGTAACTAACGCACATGGAAATATGAAGTGAAGTATAATATAGTGTTGGTGTTGCTTAGTTGTTATGTCTTGTTCCACTCTCTTGAGACTCCATGAACTATAGTCCACCAAGCTCCTCTGTCCATGGGATTTCCCAAGAAAGAATACTGAAGTGGGTTGCCATTTCATTCTCCAGGGGATCTTCCCAATCCAAGAATTAAATTCATGTCTTCTGCATTGGCAAGTGAGTTCTTTACCATTGAGTCATCTGGGAAGACCATAAAATAGTGCACTTAGGTAAAAAAAAAAACGGAGAAGGCAATGGCATCCCACTCCGGTACTCTTGCTTGGAAAATCCCATGGATGGAGGAGTCTGGTGGGCTGCAGTCCATGGGGTCACTAAGAGTCGGACACGACTGTGACTTCACTTTCACTTTTCACTTTCATGCATTGAAGAAGGAAATGGCAACCCTCTCCAGTGTTCTTGCCTGGAGCATCCCAGGGACGCGGGAGCCTGGTGGGCTGCTGTCCATGGGGTCGCACAGAGTCGGACGTGGCTGAAGTGACTTCGCAGGTTAAAAAAAAAAAAAATTGTGAGATTTCAGGACATCTGAAGTCTGAATTATGTAGCGATTAAAAATAAGAATCAGACATCTTTGAGACTAATTATGTTTGCACTTTTAAACACATTTCCACAAAAAGTCAAACACAGCGTTTAGAGCACACACATTTTGCCTCACCTTTTCTCTTCTTCCACATATTCTGCTCCACCAGAGAGTAAGTCTGAGCCACACAAGCTAAAAGAAGCTGATTTTACCATTCCAAGGCCAGGGAAATCAGGCTTAATTTCAGGAGACAGAGTGAAACAGTTATATCATCAGTTTCTTTGTGTTAGGGAATTCAGACAAATTTCTGTTGTTTAGGCATTTGCATTTTTGAACAAACACAAAAACTAACAAAACTTGCAAAGTCAAAATGACTTTTCAATTTTCTTATTTATTCTTATTATCCATATCTGCTATCCCAGTACCCTGAACACTACTCTTTTGAAAAGACTTTCTAAGAACTACCTTTTTTGTTGTTGTTGTTGTTTTTCCATTTGTTTTTGCCAGTTACATTGTAACCTTGCACTCATGGTACACATGGGAATTGAACATGTTTGCCATTTATGTGCTACAGCTATCAAAAAGCAAATCTAGTTTTTCCATACAGGTAAAGAGTCAGACTCAACTGAGCAACTTCCACTCACTTGCTCATTGTGTGTATGTGCTCAGTCACTAAGTTGTGGACAACTCATTGTGACCTCATAGACTATGGTCTGCCAGTCTCCTCTGTTCATGGGATTTCCCAGGTTGCATGCAGTACTAGATTGGATCCAGGGGATCTTCCTGACCTGGGTTTCAAAGCCATATCTCCTGCATTGGCAGGTGAGTTCTTTACCACACAGCCACAGGAAAGCCCTGGTGGTACTGTAGATTCTTTTTAAAATTCAGATGGATATTTTCCAGTTTTAAATCACAGTTTCATTTAGAAGTTCTCTCACTCTCTCTTTGTAAAAACAATTCTGAAATTCAGAAAGGCAGTATCAGACAGACCATACAGATCAGAATCAGAACTTGATCCAGAACTGTTTTAAAATGTTCCTGAGATTGCAAATACCTCAATGGAAGTATATTGGAACTATTAAAGTGGGTTTATCAGTTTTCATAGTTGAAAAATAAATGTATTTGGCTAAAGGCCAATTTCAAGGACAGTGTTCAAGATCCTCCATTGTCCCTTATGATCTCCCCACCTCTCCTGTATAAGCGTTGCACACTATTTTTCTCAGAACACTTTCACTTTATGGTTCTAGGTTAGAGTTTCACAAGAACAAGAATCCCATTCAAATTAGGAAAATAAAACTTAGGTGGGGAGCATTATTTCTTGGGGTCTGACATATGACTTCATGAGACAGTGGAACTTTCCCTAATGTGGTAGTTTCAAAGACATTTCTATGATTTAGTTTCATCCCATCAGAGGATGGTATGCCTGTATGGCATCACTGATGCAATGGACATGAACTTGAGCAACCTTCGGGAGATGCTGGGGGACAGGGCAGCTTGGCATGCTGCAGTCCATGGAGTCACAGAGTCGGACACTACTGAGTGAGGGCATCAGAGGATGGGATGTCTGGATGGCATCACTGATGCAATAGACTTGGGCAACCTTCAAGAGATGTTGAGGGACAGGGCAGCTTGGCATGCTGCAGTCCATGGGCTCGCAAAGTCAGACACTACTGAGTGACCGAACAACAACAGCATATTATACATATATATATATATATATATATATATATATATATATATATATACATACAGCTGCCTGTATCCAGTGCAGGCAGCTTCAGATAATTCCATGATTCCTACTTCTTCACTCTAGCAAGCGTGTTAAACTCAAGTAGTGACTTAGTATTTTTCCAAAACTCCATGTGAAGGCTGACAGATCTCCCTCACCCTCTTCAATGTTTATTTAAGTCCTATTTGTACATAAAAGTTTTCAGGCCTGTAGCACTGCCCGTAGCTTTGTTCTCCACACAAATTCAAACTGATATAGTTTATATACATCTCATAAACTATAACCTTTAAAGCAAAACACCTTTTCCCAATGTTATTTTTCACAAAATAATTTTATTTTTGAAAGAATGCAATTGATTAGAAAAAATTAGAAGACTAAAGATAAGAAAAATTGTTTATGGCCCAGGATGTGGGAGGGGGTTCAGGATTGGGAACGTGTACATGAATCCTTGGTGGATTCATGTTGATATGTGGCAAAAGCAATACAATATTGTAAAGTAAAAAACTAAAATAAAATCTGAAAAAAAGAAAAATAGTTTGCTATAGTCTTTGAATGCAATATATTACATATCAGTTAAGGTGGCAGTTGGAAATACTGAAAAAAAAACTGTTAATAAGATCATTCAGAAAATTTTTATATTGTTAGTTATGAGATATGATATTTCCATACCTTTCCCTTGAGAATGTGCAGCCACTTTCTCTTATTAGTAGGTATGTTTGTGTCTATCCTTACCCTTCTCTAGTTTACAATCACTCTAATTCTGGAGAAAATATTGTAAAATAAATATTTATTTATTAATATACTTAGTATAAATTTAATTTTATATTGAATTATATATAATTCATTGTATATTATCTAATATACATGTATAATATACTTATATGCATGTATATATGTGTACATGTCTACGCCCATGATATCAGAAGACGACTGCTTCTTGGAGGGAAATCTATGACAAACCTAGACAGAATGTTGAAAAGCAGAGACATTACTCTGCCAACAAAGGTCCATATAGTCAAGGCTATTGCATTTCCATTGGTCATGTACAGTTGTGAGAGCTGGACCGTAAAGAAGACAGACACCAAAGTATATATACCTTTAAGCTATGGTGCTGGAGAAGACTCCTGGAAGTCCCTTGAAGAGCAAGGAGATCAAACTAGTCAATCTTAAGGGAAATCAACCCCGAATACTTGTTGGACAGACTGATGTTGAAGCTGAAGCTCCAGTATTTTGGTTATCTGATGTGAAAGGCCAACTAATTGGAAAAGTCCCTGATGCTGGGAAAGACTGAGGGCAGAAGGAGAAGAGGGCATCAGAAGATGGGATGCCTGGATGGCATCACTGATGCAATGGACATGACCTTGGGCAACCTTCGGGAGATGATGAGGGACAGGGCAGCTTGGCGTGCTGCAGTCCATGGGGTCGCAGAGTCGGACACTACTGAGTGACCGAACAACAACAACATATTATACATATATATTATATTACTTAATAAAATTTATTGTATGTTATCATTTTATATTTAAAATGTCTTGTCATCAACTTATGATGGCAAGGTATTTTAAAATATATTTTGTATCTAGTATATAAGTACATTTTATTTATTTAAGTATACTTAGTTTAATATTTTAAAATTAATTTCATTTAATATATAAAATATATATTCTTATAGTCTCCCTATTCATTCCAGTGTAAGGTGTACTTAATTTGGTGTTGACAGCTTCCTGATGTCTCCACTGACTTTTATACTCATGTATGTTCAAGTGCTGGTCCTCTCTTTGAAATGTTCTTTTGTCTCTTTACATATATACAATCTTCAGTTTAGGATCACTGCTCAAATCTGGGATTTGCATCTAGATGCTGCATGGCTCTCTGGGTAGAGTCATCTCATAGTTCTTATGACTGGGAACTCATGTCTGCACAGCTCTCTCCTCCAGTAGCTAATAAACGCCTCGAGATAAGGGCTCGTGTTCTGGCCAATGCTATGTCTCTCATAAACTGCAGTGCATCTATAACATAGCAAGTAATTAAATAAAAGTTTAATAAATGATTGAACAACCCAAGGATCTAGGAAGATTTGCTGTTTCAAAGAGTTTGAGGGACTTGCTTGGTGGTACAGTGGTTAAAAAGCCACCTTCCACTGCAGGGGATGCAGGTTCAATCCCTGTTCCAAGAAGATCCCACGTGTCTCAGGGCAGCTAAAGCCATGGGCCACAACTACTGAGCCACAGCTCTAAAGCCCAGTTCTGCAACTACTGAAGCCCATGCACCCTAGGGCCCATGTTTCACGAGAGAAGCCATTGCAGTGAGAAGCCCTTGCGCCACAAGAGAGCAGCCCCTTCTTGACGCAACGAGAGAGGAAGATCTCAAGCAGCAATGAACACTCAGCACAGCCAGTAAATAAATAAATGAAAACAAATGAGTAATGAAAAAAAGTCTGACTGGCAGCATGACATTTACATAAAAGAATACTGATAAATACAGATTTGTGAGAAAACATTAAATTTTATACAATATGGTCTTACAGCCGAATCAAATTTTTATGTGGAACTGTCCACTGAAAGATGACAAAGACCAGAAAAGCTATTCTTTGATTCAACAGACAGCTGACAAGCTCTTCTCATGTGACGTAATCTACAGTGGCTCCCTCCTGTCCATGAAGAAGTGGGGCAGACACAGAGAGGCAGTGTCATGGGCAAAGTCACCTTCATCCTGTCACACATAAAGAGGGGGCAACATTTATCCAGCCCATGGGTCCTGAAGGCCCAGACCATAGACCAGTATCTGTCTGGGTCCAGTTAGGAAGCTGGCAGCACAGAAAACAGGAGGTATGAGGCAGACAAAGCATACCTCCACCTCCCCCACCCATGAAAAAACTATCTTCCATGAAACTGATCGCTGTTGCCAGAAGGCTTGAGGACTGCTTATCTAGACTCTTTGAGAGGACCTGAATTAGGCAAATGAGTTAAATTCACTTAACATCCAAAGTTCCATGATGATGATGATTAACTTGCAAGTTCTACCTAAGTGAAGAGAAATCAATGTAGTGGAGGGATAATCAGCTCAACAGAACTGCTGGAAAGCAAATCTAAGATTTACTGAGATAAAAAGAGAGCTCACATTTTTGGACCAGGTTTTAGGGCTGTCTGTGCATATTATTCTACTTACTCTTCAAGGAACTTTGCTTAAAAGCTTTGCATTTCCACATCTCTAAAGTGATATAAAGCCACTCTGGAATGGCTTGCTGCTAAGTCACTTCAGTCGTGTCCGACTCTGTGCGACCCCATAGACAGCAGCCCACTGAACTCCTCTGTCCCTGGGATTCTCCAGGCACTGGAACGGCTTGGGCAACTTCAAAATGCCACACAGATCTTGAGAATTAAAAAGCCATATATAGACCTAAACTGAAGATTAATCTCTTTTATTTTATTACACCTACTCACAGCAGTCCCTCAATTTATGGATGAATTTAAATCCAAGTTTTAGTTTTTCTTTTGTGTGTGTGTGTGTGTGTGTGTGTGTGTGTGTGTGTGTGTGTGTGTATGTTCCTGAATGACAAACAGGTAATCCATCCATACATTAAGAACAAATAAAATCGACATAAAAATAATACATAAGACTTATCTAATGATACCAGCAGATAATGATAGGTAACACTGTTTGATTTGCCTTTTGATTGTGTCCACTTGGGACATTTTGCTTTTCTTATTTCTCTAATCACACTGATTCTAAAACAAAATGTTACTGACCTTTACAAAATCATATCTTTACTTTTCAGGTACGGATTTTTTTCCTATTAGGTGGAGTTATTTTAAATTTCAGACAAATTTCATGCATTGCATGAATAATCATAAATGAGAATTAAAATTATTCAGTTATAAGTCTGTTGTAAGGTATTAGGCATGTGAATATCAGATATCTATCCCTTGATAGCAAGATCAGGGTTCTGTTTCAAATGATATTAGACACTAAAATTTGGAGTCCAAACCCCTTGCACATTGATCAGATTAAATGTATTTTTTCTAATTTCTCACATTGGGTAAAACTAGACACACAAATTATTTTTATCATGATGCTACTAATAAGTTACTTAGGCCATGCATGCTCAGGCGTGTCAAACTCTTGGTGATTCCTTGGACAGACTACTGTCTATGAGATTATCCCAGCAAGAATACTGGAGTGGGTTTCCGTTTCCTCCTCCAAGGGATCCACCCAACCCAGAAATCAAACCCGCATCTCCTGAGACTTCTGCATTAGCAGGCAGATTCTTTACCACTGAACCACCTACTAAACTTACAGACATTCTATTTGTAGCATGATATGCAATAAATGGGGCTTCCCTGGTGGCTCAGAGGTTAAAGTGTCTGCCTGGAATGCGGGAGACCTGGGTTCGATCCCTGGGTAGGGAAGAACCCCTGGAGAAGGAAAATGGCAACCCACTCTAGTACTCTTGCCTGGTAGGCTACAGTCCATGGGGTAGCAAAGAGTCAGACATGACTGAGCGAAAAGTAATAACAGGTGAATATCCCCAAAACTTTTTGTTAATTCTGTTTCAGAAGGAAACTACTAAGAAGATTAAGATTTCCTAAACTTCTATCCTCCTTCAAGGATCTTATATTTAGTTTACATATGTCATCTCACTTCTTATGATAAAGAGTAAAGAAACTAAGTATGAAATTACTTTTAATTATTTTTACATATCCTTATAGCCTGTGAAGTTAGATGAATGCATTAACTCAAGGAAACTTTAATGTAGATTGATATTTGGTTTATGTAGCATTATTTTTATAGCCAAAGAGTAAATTTGTATTTGTACTATGAGTCTCATACTCAATATTTTAAAAAAATGTGTACATTGTTCTTACTAAGGTATAATAGCACTCATTGGAACCCTGTGGTTGCCACATGTGAATTACGAGCTGAGGGATATTACAGGGCAAGGAAAACTAAAAGATCTCATGTGTTATGCTGGGATCTGGATTCTTCTCAGTGAGTCACATTTAGGATTAAGGATTTCACATCCAGTCTCATATTAAAAGATGAATAAACCTGGGATGGGAGATTAGATCAAAGGCACTATGTGAGTTTTCTTTATGTCAATTATTGCTTCATGGATAAAAGGCGTATAAGGACATTAAATATAATGAGATAAATTATGATGCGTAAGCAGTATGGAGGAGAAATGTCACATGCATAAGAAAGAAGGAAGTTATAACTGGACTCAGTGTTGGGGGCCCTGGAAGCAGAGGACAAAGAAGAGAAATTGGTGGGGGATTTTATAATAGGGGAAAAATATATGGTCATGCTCAGGCTTTCCTCTTTACAACTTTCCTTAGGCTTAGCCCTGACTGCATCCTGCTCCTCAGAGCCCCTGTGACATCCTTATTCCGGAGGCTGTAAATGAGGGGGTTCAGCACAGGGGTGATGATGGTATAAAGGCTGACACCATCATGTCCTGCTCAGCTGTGTGGTAGGAATCAGGAAGCATGTAGGTGTAGATGGTGGCACCAAAGAAGAGTAGCACTACGATCGTGTGGGATGAGCAGGTGGCAAAGGCTTTCCTGAGGCTCTCTGATGAACTCATTCTGTGGATGAGGTGCAGGATGAGGGCATACGAGCTTGAGATGACCACAGTGGGGATGAGGACCATGAGAACACAGGCACAGGTACATGATCATCTTGTAGAGGGAGATGTCAGAACAAGACAACTTCAGCAGAGCAGGAGCCTCACAGAAGAAACTCAGGATTTTTCTGGAATGACAGAAAGGGAAGCTCATGGCTATGGGGGTGACCACAAAACCATCCACCATTCCTACGAACCAGCATCCAGACACCAGGCATACACAGACTCTCTGGTTCATCAGCAGGGGATAATGGAGAGGTCTGCAAATGGCAGCATATCGGTCGTAGGCCATGGCAGACAGGAGGAGAAACTCATTTCCAGCCAGGGTTAGATAGAAGAATATCTGGATCCCACAACCTGCAGGAGAAATTGTGTGATCTCCTGTCACCTGGCCCAGGAGCATCTTGGGCACAGTCACAGATATGTACATGAGGTCCATGAGGGAGAGCTGGCTGATGAAGAAGTACATGGGGGTGTGCAGGCGGGGCTCCAGGTGGACGAGGATGATGAGGAGGGCATTCCCAGCTAGGGCCATCAGGAAGAAGATGAAGGTCACAGTGTAGAGGAGGAGGGCATGTTTGGTTTCACCAAAGAGCCCCACAAGGATAAAATCATTTGAAGTTCGATTCTGTGAATTTTGACTCCCTGAGTACATGGTTTTGGTTACAGTTCTCACCTGAGGAAGAAATAAGATTCATTGGTTTTAGATGTTTCAAACATATGTACTTTTCTTAACACTTTTCCAATAAGAAAACTACTTTGAGCTATTTTTAAAAAATGAAGTTGTATTGATGTAGAATCAAAAGTTCAAAGCCAGGTTGCATTTTGGCCACAAATCTAGAGAAGAATATGAAATACATCTGGAAAGCTGAAAACTGTATAAACAGACAAGTTGTTTACACTCAGCATTATTTGTTTTTTACCCCAAACTGGAGATATAAAAGGATCATCTCATGGGATGATCAGAAATTTAGATTAGTAAAAACACAATGAGTCTGTAACAATACAAATGTTGAATGAAGCTGTTCAGTAAAGCTCCTACTCCACTTTTGGACGCATTAGCTCCTCCAGTGCTCAGTGATAGAAGTCAAAGCTGCAGATAATGTTAATAGTAATATTGTTAATTGTGTTAACATAACTGAAGTTTGTTGAAACTTGAAATGTGAAATATTTTCTACTCTTTCCTTGCTAAACACTTCTGTTTATTGTGTTTTTCCTTGAATAGTAAAGCTCCATAAAGATGACCATCAGGGGCATCGGAGCAGAAAATGCCCAGCCTTCCTGAGTAGAGCAGCTCAGGTTACCAACCTGGTGTGGGGCAGAAGAGTAAGACTAATGCAGACCTTTACAGGGGAGGAGGTCACTTGTGTACAAATAACATGCAGGAAAGGAGTGCAGAAAGGGTTCATAGGAAGAAGCATACCCAGGGTGCAGATATTGTGCAGGGAAAGTGGGGCAGGGAGGGAGCAGACCTCGTACAGGGCAGAAAGGCACTCAGGATATGGACATGATGCAGGGCAGGAGAGGTGCCGACCTAGCATGCAGAAGGAGGGCACTTGGTTCCAGACCTTGTACAATAGAGGAAACATTCAAGGTACAGACCCTGGTGGAGCAGGAGGTCAACTATATGCTGATCGATCCCCCTCTTAACCTCAAAGTCTAAATCACTTATTGTATTAAGTTTATACAGAGAAATGATTTTTGCAAGAAACTACAAAAACAGAAGCTACTGATGTCCTGCATGGCAATTATTTAGTTGAAAAAATCTTAAACATTTATTTCTCCTCTGGCTGACTCCATTTATTCCCCGCAGGTAATCAAGACATTAGATATTTCATGCCCAGTAAATGAATGAATGAAAATAAATGTGTATATGGAACAGCTGGGTTAAACGAAACATAAAGCTACATCCCTATAACATAGCATAGTGATCCCTCTATTACTTTGTTTACTCAGAAAAGTAGTAAAATTCTCCTTTCTATAATTTATCAGCCTTGATTGACAATTGCTTTGCCTGAAAATATCAATTTTCCATTTTAATTGCTGTAGTCCTAAAATTATTTAAATAAACAAGATAATCCAATTCTAGATTATGGAAAAGTCAGGAGTTTCATGACTGATTGAGGTCTGTTCAGTCTCAGATTTTCTGCACAGTTCAGAGAAACTTGCAGAGAAAAAAAAATCACACAGTAACAGACACATGTGAAGCAAAACATAATGTACCTAGGTCAAAAAAAAATCTTGAATTTCAGGAAATCTAAAATTATTATTACGTAAGAGATAGCAATAGTAATCACACATCTTTGCTCCTTTTTTTCTTTGCAGTTCTGTAAAGTTCTGGAGATATATGTTAACATGCCGCATTTCAGGAAAAAGACACAAGTTTGAGCACTTACCTTTTGTTCCACATTCTCTCCTCCATCAGAGAGTGAATGTAAGCCACACCAGCTGAATGAACCTGGCCTGGGCATCAGGTATAAATCCAAATGGTCGGAGGAGAGTTACATCATTGATTTTTTTACTTTAGAGAATTGAGGTAAATGTGTCTTCTTAGGTCTGTGGCAGTGTTGAGTAAGCGTAAAAACTAAACTGTCCTGGGGAAAGTCAGGAGGAAGTTTCAGTTTTCTTATTTATTCATATTATCCACACTTGGCATCAGTTCTACTCTGAAATCTTACTTTATTAAAGACTCTCTCAGAATCCACTGTATTGATTTCTGTTTTTCCATTAGGATTTGTAAGTTATGTTGTAACTTTCCGCTCATGGTACAGATGGGAATTCCCAGGTGGTGCACTGGTAAAGAATCTGCCTGCCAATGGAGGAGACACAAGAGACTTGGGTTTGATCCCTGGGTTGGGAAGATCCCTTGAAGTGGAAAATGGCAATCCATTCCAGTGTTCTTGCCTAGGGAAGGAATTCCATGGACAGAGGAGCATGTTGGGCTACAGTCCATGGGGTTGCAAAGAGTTGGACACGACTCAGTGACTGAGCACAAACCATTTAGGAGTTGGAGCTATCAAAAACAAACATATCTGCTTTTTAATAAAAATAATGTACATTTTGAAAGTTAAAAATTATTTTTCCCAGTTTATATATTTTTCCTATATATTTATTTAGAACATTCTCTCTCTCCTTATAAAAACAAATTAAATTTAAGAAAGGCAGAACATAAACATCTAGTGAGAACTTGACCCAGAACTGATTTAAAATGTCTCTGATACTAAAATTGCATAAGAGAAAATAGCTTGGTATTATTAAAGTTGGGTTATCAGTTTCATAGGTTAAAAATAATGTGTTTGGTCATAAAAGTTCAAACACACATTTTGATCTGGTCAGCTTCATGGACAGTGTTCAAAATCATCTATTGTCCCCTTGTGATCCTCGGCTGCGACGGCGCTCAAGTGCAGCCCGAGAGGAGCTACCTGAAGTCCGAGGCCAGGGGCAGCGGCTGAGAGGAGCAACCCCACGTCCCAGGAGCGGTGGCTGTGTGGGCGCAGGAGGGCCTAGGAGAGCTACTCCACGTTCAAGGTCAGGAGGGATGGTGGTGAGGGGATACCCTCGTCCAAGGTAAGGAGCAGCAGCAGCGCTTTGCTGGAGCAGCTGTGAAGAGATAACCCCATCCAAGGTAAGAGAAACCCAAGTAAGAAGGTAGGTGTTGCAAGAGGGCTTCTGAGGGCAGACACTGAAACCATAATCACAGAAAACTGGTCAGTCTAATCACACGGACCACAGCCTTGGCTAACTCAATGAAACTAAGCCATGCCATGTGGGGCCACCCAAGATGGGCTGGTCATGGTGGAGAGGTCTGACAGAATGTGGTCCACTGGAGAAGGGAATGGCAAACCACTTCAGTATTCTTGCCTTGAGAACCCCATGAACAGTATGAAAAGGCAAAATTATAGGATACCAAATGAGGAACTCCCTAGGTCAGTAGGTGCCCAATATGCTACTGGAGGTCAGTGGAGAAAGAACTCCAGAAGAATGAAGGGATGGAACTAAAGCAAAACCAATACCCAGTTGTGGATGGGACTGGTGATAGAAGCAAGGTCAGATACTGTAAAGAGCAATATTGAATAGGAATGTCAGGTCCATGAGTCAAGGCAAATTGGAAGTGGTCAAACAGGAGATGGCAAGAGTGGATGTTGACAGTCTAGGAATCAGCGAAATAAAATGGACTGGAGTGGGTGAATTTAACTCAGATGACCACTATATTTACTACTGCGGGCAGGAATCCCTTAGAAGAAATGGTGTAGCGATCTTGGTCAACGAAAGAGTCTGAAATGCAGTGCTTGGATGCAATCTCAAAAATGACAGAATGATCTCTGTTCATTTCCAAGGCAAACCATTCAATATCACAGTAATCCAAGTCTATGCCACAACCAGTAATGCTGAAGAAGCTGAAGTTGAACAGTTTTATGAAGACCTACAAGACCTTTTAGAACTAAAACCCCCAAAGATGTCCTTTTCATTATAGGGGACTGGAATGCAAAGGTAGGAAGTCAAGAAACACCTGGAGTAACAGGCAAATTTGGCTTTGAAATACGGAATGAAGCAGGGCAAAGGCTAATAGAGTTTTGCCAAGAGAACACACTGGTTATAGCAAACACCCTCTTCCAACAACAAAAGAGAAGACTCTACACATGGACATCACCAGATGACCAACACCAAAATCAGATTGATTATATTCTTTGCAGCCAAAGATGGAGAAGCTCTATACAGTCAGCAAAAACAAGACCAGGAGCTGACTGCGGCTCAGATCATGAACTCCTTATTGCCAAATTCAGACTTAAATTGAAGAAAGTAGGGAAAACCACTAGACCATTCAGGTATGACCTAAATCAACTCCCTTACAATTATACAGTGGAAGTGAGAAATAGATTTAGGGGACTAGATCTGATAGACAGAGTGCCTAATGAACTACAGACTGAGATTGGTGATGTTGTACAGGAGACAGGGATCAAGACCATCCCTATGGAAAAGAAATGCAAAAAAAGCAAAATGGCTGTCTGGGGAGGCCTTGCAAATGGCTGTGAAAAGTCAAGAAGTGAAAAGCAAAGGAGAAAAGGAAAGATATAAGCATCTGAATGCAGAGTTCGAAAGAATAGCAAGAAGAGATAAGAAAGCCTTCCTCAGTGATCAATGCAAAGAAATAGAAGAAAACAACAGAATGGGAAAGACTACAGATCTCTTCAAGAAAATTAGAGATACCAAGGGAACATTTCAGGGAAAGATGGGCTTGATAAAGGACAGAAATGGTATGGACCTAACAGAAGCAGAACGTGTTAAGAAGAGGTGACAAGAAAACACAGAAGAACTGTACAAAAATGATCTTCAAGATAATCATTATGGTGTGATCACTCATCTAGAGCCAGACATCCTGGAATGTGAAGTCAAGTGGACCTTAGAAAGCATCACTATGACCAATGCTAGTGGAGGTGCTGGAATCCCAGTTGAGCTATTTCAAATCCTGAAAGATGATGCTGTCAAAGTGCTGCACTCAATATGCCAGCAAATTGGGAAAACTCAGCAGTGGCCACAGGACTGGAAAAGGTCAGTTTTCATTCCAATTCCAAAGAAAGGCAATGCCAAAGAATGCTCAAACTACCACACAATTGCACTCATCTCACACACTAGTACAGTAATGCTCAAAATTCTCGAAGCCAGGCTTCAGCAATACGTGAACCGTGAACTTCCAGATGTCCAAGCTGGTTTTAGAAAAGGCAGAGGAACCATAGATCAAATTGCCAACATCCGCTGGATCATGGAAAAAGCAAGAGAGTTCCAAAAAACATCTATTTCTGCTTTATTGACTATGCCAAAGCCTTTGACTGTGTGGATCACAATAAACTGTGGAAAATTCTGAAAGAGATGGGAATACCAGACCACCTGACCTGCCTCTTGAGAAACTTATATGCAGGTTAGGAAGCAACAGTTAGAACTGGACATGGAACAACAGACTGGTTCCAAATAGCAAAAGGAGTACATCAAGGCTGTATATTGTCACCCTGCTTATTTAACTTATCTGCAGAGTGCATCATGAGAAACGCTGGACTGGAAGAAACATAAGCTGGAATCAAGATTGCCGGGAGAAATATCAATAACTTCAGATATGCAGATGACACCACCCTTATGGTAGAAAGTGAAGAGGAACTAACAAGCCTCTTGATGAAAGTGAAAGAGAGTGAAAAAGTTGGCTTAAAGCTCAACATTCAGAAAATGAAGATCATGGCATCCGGTCCCATCACTTCATGGCAAATAGATGGGGAAACAGTGGAAACAGTGTCAGACTTTATTTTGGGGGCTCCAAAATCACTGCAGATGGTGACTGCAACCATGAAATTAAAAATGTTTACTCCTTGGAAGGAAAGTTATGACCAACCTAGATAGCATATTGAAAAGCAAAGACATTACTTTGCCAACAAAGTTCCGTCTAGTCAACGCTTGGTTTTTCCAGTGGTCAATATGGATGTGAGAGTTGGACTGTGAAAAAGCTGAGCAACAAAGAATTGATGCTTTTGAACTGTGGTTTTGGAGAAGACTCTTGAGAGTTCCTTGGACTGCAAGGAGATCCAACCAGTCCATTCTAAAGGAGATCAGTCCTGGGTGTTCTTTGGAAGGAATGATGCTAAAGCTTTTCAGCTGGCCACCTCACGTGAAGAGTTGACTCACTGGAAAAGACTCTGATGCTGGGAGGGATTGGGGGCAGGAGGAAAAGCAGACAACAGAGGATGAGATGGCTGGATGGCATCACCAACTCCATGGACATGAGTTTGAGTGCATGGGGTCACAAAGAATCGGACACAACTGAGCGACTGAACTGAACTGAACTGATGTAAAGAATAATAGATCAAGAATTAATGCTCAGAGAATAGAACTGAGGAATAACCAAAGAAATACCCTAAGTCAAGAATAAATAACCCATGACAAATAACCCTGTGTGACACAAGATTGCTATGTAGTATCTTTCATTGTTCCTCTTTTAAAATGGGCTTGTTATGGTTATCCTGTCCCTATTCCAGTACTGTTTTTTTTTTTAAATTAAATTTATTTATTTTTTTAATTACAATACTGTATTTGTTTTGCCATACATTGACACGAATCAGCCATAGGTGAACACAATTGCCCAATGCCGAAGCCCCCTCCCACCTCCCACCCCACATCCTCTACCTGAATCATCCTGTGCATCAGCCCCATGCATCCTGCATCCTACACCAAACATAGATTAGCGCTTCGTTTCTTACAGGAAAATACACATGCTTCACTGCCATTCTCCCAAACCATCCCACCCTTTCCTTCTCCCTCAGAGTCCAAAAGTCCACTCTATACCTCTGTGTCTCTTGTTGTCTCACATATAGGGTCATCATTACTGTCTTCTAAATTCCATATATACGTGTCAGTATACTGTATCGGTGTTTTTCTTTCTGGCTTACTTCACTCTGTATAATCGGTTCCAATTTCATCCATCTCATTAGAACTGAGTCAAATTTATTCTTTTTAAGGGCTGAGTAGTATTCCATTGTGTATATGAACCACAGCTTTCTTATCCATTCATCTGCTGATGGACATCTAGGTTGCTTCCATGTCCTGGCTATTATAAACAGCGCTGCAATGAACATTGGGGTACATGTGTCTCTTTCAATTCTGGTTTCCTCAGTGTGTATGCCCAGCAGTGGGATTGCTGGGTCATAAGGCAGTTCTATTTACAATTTTTAAGGAATCTCCACACTGTTTTCCATAATGGCTGTACTAGTTTGCATTCCCACCAGCAGGGTAAGAGGGTTCCCTTTTCTCCACACCCTCTCCAGCATTTATTGCTTGTAGACTTTTGGATCGCAGCCATTCTGACTGATGTGAAATGATACCTCATTGTGGTCTTGATTTGCATTTCTCTGATAATGAGTGATGTTGAGCATCTTTTCATGTGTTTGTTAGCCATCCGTATGTCTTCTTTGGAGAAATGCCTATTTAGTTCTTTGGCCCATTTTTTTATTGGATCATTTATTTTTCTGGAGTTGAGCTGCATAAGTTGCTTATATATCTTTGAGATTAGTGTTTGTCAGTTGTTTCATTTGCTATTGTTTTCTCCCCATTCAGAAGGCTGTCTTTTCACCTTGCTTATAGTTTCCTTTGTTGTGCAGAAGCTTTTAATTTTAATTAGATCCCATTTGTTTATCTTTGCTTTTATTTCCAGTATACTGGGAGATGGATCATAGAGGATCCTGCTGTGATTTATGTCGGAGAGTGTTTTGCCTATGTTCTCCTCTAGGAGTTTTATAGTTTCTGGTCTTACATTTAGATCTTTAATCCATTTTGAGTTTATTTTTGTGTATGGTGTTAGAGAGGGGTCTAATTTCATTCTTTTATAAGTGGTTGACCAGTTTTCCCAGCACCACCTGTTAAAGAGACTGTCTTTACTCCATTGTATATTCTTGCCTCCTTTGTCGAAGATAAGGTGTGCATAGGTATGTGGGTTAATCTCAGGGCTTTCGATTTTGTTCCATTGATCTATATTTCTGTCTTTGTGCCAGTACCATACTGTCTTAATGACTGTGGCTTTGTAGTAGAGCCTCAAGTCAGGCAAGTTGATTCCTCCAGTTCCATTTTTCTTTCTCAAGATTGCTTTGGCTATTCGAGGTTTTTTGTATTTCCATACAAATCTTGAGATTATTTGATCTAGTTCTGTGAAAAATACTGCTGGTAGCTTGATGGGAATTGCATTGAATCTGTAGATTGCTTTAGGTAGTATACTCATTTTCACTATATTGATTCTTCCAACCCATGAGCATGGTATATTTCTCCATCTATTAGTGTCTTCTTTGATTTCTTTCATCAGTGTTTTATAGTTTTCGACATATAGGTCTTTAGTTTCTTTAGGTAGGAATATTCCTAAGTATTTTATTCTTTTCATTGCAATGGTGAATGGAATTGTTTCCTTAACTTCTTTTCTACTTTCTCATTATTAGTGTATAGGAATGCAAGGGATTTCTGAGTGTTGATTTTATATCCTGCAACTTTACTATATTCACTGATTAGCTCTAGTAGTTTTCTGGTCGAGTCTTTAGGATTTTCTATGTAGAGGATCATGTCATCTGCAAACAGTGAGAGTTTTACTTCTTCTTTTCCAACTTGGATTCCTTGTATTTTTTTTTCTGCTCTGATTGCTGTGGCCAAAACTTCCAGTACGATGTTGAAGAGTAGTGGTGAAAGTGGACACCCTTGTCTTGTTCCTGACTTTAGGGGAAATGGTTTCAATTTTTCGCCATTGAGGATAATGTGAGCTGTGGGTTTGTCATATATAGCTTTTATTATGTTGAGGTATGTTCCTTCTATTCCTGCTTTCTGGAGAGTTTTTATCATAAATGGATGCTGAATTTTGTCAAAGGCTTTTTCTGCATCTATTGAGATAATCATATGATTTTTATTTCTCAGTTTGTTAATGTGATGAATTACATTGATTGACTTGCAGATATTGAAGAATCCTTGCATCCCTGGGATAAAGCCCACTTGGTCATGGTGTATGATCTTTTAATGTGTTGCTGGATTCTGATTGCTAGGATTTTGTTGAGGATTTTTGCATCTATGTTCATCAGTGATATTGGCCTGTAGTTTTCTTTTTTTGTGGTGTCATTGTCAGGTTTTGGTATTAGGGTGATGGTGGCCTCATAGAATGAGTTTGGCAGTTTACCTTCCTCTGCAATTTTCTGGAATAGTTTCAGTAAGATAGGTGTTAGCTCTTCTCGAAATTTTTGGTAGAATTCAGCTGTGAAGCCGTCTGGACCTGGGCTTTTGTTTGCTGGAAGATTTCTGATTACAGTTTCAATTTCCGTGCTTGTGATGGGTCTGTTAAGATTTTCTATTTCTTCCTGGTTCAGTTTTGGAAAATTGTACTTTTCTAAGAATTTGTCCATTTCTTCCAAGTTGTCCATTTTATTGGCATATAATTGCTGATAGTAGTCTCTTATGATTCTTTGTATTTCTGTGTTGTTTGTCGTGATCTCTCCATTTTCATTTCTAATTTTGTTGATTTGATTTTTTTCTCTTTGTTTCTTGATGAGTCTGGCTAATGGTTTGTCAATTTTCTTTATCCTTTCAAAGAACCAGCTTTTTGCTTTGTTGATTTTGCTATGGTCTCTTTTGTTTCTTTTGCATTTATTTCTGCCCTAATTTTTAGGATTTCTTTCCTTCTACTACCTCTGGGGTTCTCTATTTCTTCCTTCTCTAGTTGCTTTAGGTGTAGAGTTAGGTTATTTATTTGACTTTTTTCTTGTTTCTTGAGGTATGCCTGTATTGCTATGAACTTTCCTCTTAGGACTGCTTTTATAGTGTCCCAAAGGTTCTGTGTAGTTGTGTTTTCATTTTCATTTGTTTTGATGCATATTTTGATTTCTTTTTTGATTTCTTCTGTGATTTGTTGATTATTCAGAAGGGTGTTGTTCAGCCTCCAAATGTTGGAATTTTTAATAGTTTTTCTCCTATAATTGAGATCTAACCTTAGTGCATTATGGTCAGAGAAGATGCTTGGAATAATTTCAATTTTTTTGAATTTATCAAGGTTAGATTTATGACCCAGAATGTGATCTATTCTGGAGAAGGTTCCATGTGCACTTGAGTAAAAGGTGAAATTCATTGTTTTGGGGTGAAATGTCCTATAGATATCAATTAGGTCTAACTGGTCTATTGTATCGTTTAATGTTTGCATTTCTTTGTTAATTTTCTGTTTAGTTGATCTGTCCATAGGTGTGAGTGGGGTATTAAAGTCTCCCACTATTATTGTGTTATTATTAATTTCCCCTTTCATGCTTGTTAGCAATTTTCTTACATATTGCGGTGCTCCTATGTTGGGTGCATATATATTTATAATTGTTATATCTTCTTCTTGGATCGATCCTTTAATCATTATGTAGTGGCCTTCTTTGTCCCTTTTCACAGCCTTTGTTTTAAAGTCTATTTTATCGGATATGAGTATTGCTATTCCTGCTTTCTTTTGGTCTTTATTTGCATGGAATATCTTTTTCCAGCCCTTCACTTTTAGTCTGTATGTGTCCGTTGTTTTGAGGTGGGTCTCTTGTAGGCAGCATATATAGGGATCTTGTTTTTGTATCCATTCAGCTAGTCTTTGCCTTTTGGTTGGGGCATTCAACCCATTTACATTTAAGGTAATTATTGATAAGTATGCTCCTGTTGCCATTTACTTTATTGTTTTGGGTTCGGGTTTATACTTCCTTTTTTGTGTTTCCTTTCTAAAGTCTATCCTTTAGTATTTGTTGGAGAGCTGGTTTGGTGGTGCTGAATTCTCTCAGCTTTTGCTTGTCTGGAAAGCTTTTGATTTCTGCTTCATATTTGAATGAGATCCTTGCTGGGTACAGTAGTCTTGGCTGAAGGTTATTATCTTTCATCACTTTAAGTATGTCTTGCCATTCCCTCCTGGCCTGAAGAGTTTCTATTGAAAGATCTGCAGTTATTCTTATGGGGATCCCCTTGTGTGTTATTTGTTGTTTTTCCCTTGCTGCTTTTAATAATTGTTCTTTGTGTTTGGTCTTTGTTAGTTTGATTAAAATATGTCTTGGGGTGTTCCGCCTTGGGTTTATCCTGTTTGGCACTCTCTGGGTTTCTTGGACTTGGGTGATTATTTCCTTCCCCATTTTAGGGAAGTTTTCAACTATTATCTCCTCAAGTATTTTCTCATGGTCTTTCTTTTTGTCTTCTTCTTCTGGGACTCCTATAATTCGAATGTTGGAGCGTTTCATATTGTCTTGGAGGTCTCTGAGGTTGTCCTCATTTCTTTTAATTCGTCTTTCTTTTTCCCTCGCTGATTCATTTATTTCTACCATTCTATCTTCTATTTCACTAATCCTATCTTCTGCCTCCGATATTCTACTATTTGTAGCCTCCAGAGTGTTTCTGGTCTCATTTATTGCATTATTCATTATATGTTGACTCTTTTTATTTCTTCTAGGTCCTTGTTAAACCTTTCTTGCATCTTCTCAATCCTTGACCCCAGGCTATTTATCTGTGATTCCATTTTGATTTCAAGATTTTGGATCATTTTCACTATCAGTATTCGGAATTCTTTCTCAGGTAGATTCCCTATCTCTTCCTCTTTTGTTTGGTTTGGTGGGCATGTCTCCTGTTCCTTTACCTGCTGGGAATTCCTCTGTCTCTTCATCCTGGTTGTATTGCTGCGTTTGGGGTGGCTTTTCTATATTCTGGGAATTTGTGGAGTTCTCTTTATTATAGAGTTTCCTCTCTGTGTTTGGTGTTATATCACTGGTTTGTCAAAGTTTCTTGATCAGGGAGGCTTGTGTTGGAATTCTGGTGGGTGGATCTGGATTTCCTCTCTCTGGAGTGTTGTGACGTGTGAAGTAATGGGTTATGAGACGTCAATGGTTTTGGAGTATTTTGAGTTGCCTATGTATTGAAGCTCAGGGGCTTGTTCTTGTGTTGCTGGAGAATATGCATGGTATGTCTTGCTCTGGAGCTTGTTGGCCCTTGGGCAGTGCTCAGTTTTAGTATAGGTATGAAGGCGTTTGATGAGCTCTAATTGGATAATGTTCCCTGTGTTCAGGAATTCTTTGTTGATCACAGGATTTGGAATTACTCCTCCTGATTCTGGTTTTCAGATTTATTTTTAGAATAGCCTCATGATTTCTCCATCTATTCGGCACTAATATTAAAACATCTAGGTTAATGATGATAGGTTTCTCCACCTTGAGGGTCGTCCCTAGAGGATAGGTGGGTTACTTGGAGGAGAGAAGAGGGAGGGAGTAGTTAGAGGTGAGTGGAATGGGATGAGGTGGAATCAAAAGAGGAAAAGGAAGTTAGCCCGTAGCCACTTTCTTGTGTGTGCTCCGAAGTCTGGACTGCTCAGAGGTGGTCACAGAGTTATACTTGGAAGAGGAGAGGAAGGAAGTAGATAGAGGTGGTCAGGAGGATAAAAGAGGGAGATGGGAAGGAGGGATACAGATCCGGTCAGTGACCAGTTCCCTTAGAGTTCTCCTCCTTCTGGAATGCTCAGAGGTTCATAGCGTTGGGTAGAGAGCGGGAGGGTGAGGGAGGGAGACAAAAGCCACCTGGTGGGGAAAAGAGAGATTCCAGAGGTGGAGAGAGTGGTTAAGCCAGTAGTCTTGCACTCATGTAAAACTGGGTATTGAGGATTAGGTTTTTAAAAGTACAAAATTGTCAACAAATACCAAAATGCCAAGATTAAAAAACTGGAGTATAGATTGGATTTTCAAAGATAGATTATTGAAGAGAAGAAGAATGAGGAGAGAGACGTTTTAAAAAAAATAGAGAAAAAAAAAAAAAAGTAAAATATAATAAAAGATTCCAGAATTATTAAAAGACAACTTCCTTCACCATTAAGACTACATACGGCGTTTGCTTAAATGATAGGGTTTCTTTTTTTTTTTTAAGTAATATTAGGTTATAAAAATAATAACTAGAAATATAGAAGGCTTAAAATTTAAGGAAGTTTAGGGGAAAAAAGGATGAAAAAGAAAAGGATAAACAAATTTAAAAAGGAAAAAAATAATTTTTAAAGAAAGAAAAAAAATTCTTAAAAAAAAAAATCACGCTTCCACATCACCCCCCCGCCAAAAAAAAAATTTTTTTTGATCATAAAAGTAGAGACGGCGTATCTGTCGCTTTCTCTGTCGTTGAGGACTGTGTGGGGTCGCTACCAAGGCAGTTCCCTCTGTTTGCCTTCCTCTGTTTGCTGGTCTCCTCCGTGTCTGATTTCTGTCTTGCCACAGGGAGGGTGGTGGTGAACTCTGCACTGGGCTTGCCCCTTCCCAATCCGCGGGATAACCGTGTGGGGCCTGGCCTATGTTTCATGCAATTCCCTGGTTTTAGCCGCTCAGGATTGGCGCTCAGGAAGTCCCCTCCGGGTGCCGGGTTTGGTCCCAAGTCCGAGTGGCTAGGGAGTTTGGCGCGGACTATTGTTGCATCTTCTGGGCTTTGCGGGTCGCTCAATTTTCTGGGATCTCCGCCGGGGCTCTTTCTCAGGCTGATGATGACCACTCAGATACCCCCAGAAGTCTCATCAAAGAGGCCCGCTTGCAATTTGGTAGGTAATGACTCTCTTGAGCTGCGACTGCCCTCTTCCAGCGCTTCAGGCTCTGGCTGCCTGTCGCCGGTGGGGGATGGTCTGCAGCCGGCTATTTCCGATCAGTCCTTTGTTCTGTGCGCGGGCCTGTCAGTGCCTTATGTTCGGGCGTTTCGCGTGTTAGTTATCTCCCCAGTCTCGTTTGCTAGTCCGGGATAATTCGTTCTATCCACGCGCGGACCCGATTCTGGCCCCGTTACGCCCGATTCTCGAGAAAAGCCCTGCAGCCTACGTCTCCCGCGGCCCAATTCTTAGAGAGCACTGTCGCGGGTGCGCTCCTCCCTGCCCAGCCCCCACTGCTGTCGGACGCAGGCGTTTGCGCTGCTTATCCGCTGGGGGTTATACTGTTGAATTCGTAATCTGTTGGTTTTAATTATTTATTTATTCTTCCTTCCTGTTATGTTGCCCTCTGTGCTTCCAGGGCTCGCCCCATGCACAGCTGTGAGAAAGTTCCCCAATTTTAGGGAACCTCTCTCTTTAAGAGTCTCTTCCTGGGACGGGATTCCCTTCCCGTGCCGGGGTTCCCTCCCTACCTCCTTTGTCGCTCTCTTAGTTCTTTAAAATAAAATAAAATAAAATAATTCCTACCAGGTTTTGAAGCCAATGATCTGCTTTGCTGGATGCCTGATGTCCTCTGCCAGCAGTCAGAAGTTATTTTGTGGAATTTGCTCAGCGTTGAAATGTTCTTTTGATGAGGTAGAGAGGGAGAAAGTGTTCTCCCCATCCTATTCCTCCGCCATCTTTTTTCTCCCCCTATTCCAGTACTGTTCATTGAGTTGTGGGGAAATAGTAACATCTCTGAATAACACTTTATTCATATGCATCTGGATAAAAGAGGGCACTTTAGGATCTGACGTAGATCACAGAATAATAGGCATAATTGATTGCAGTTCTTGGGTGACTGTTAGTGGTGAATGATATTTTACTGTGGCTCTCAGTGTACATGTGCACTGAGGTGGCTAAATTATTGTCTCCTTTGCTCTTCAGCAGATAAATTTTTCAAGTTTCCCAAGAAAAGGAGTGTATTTTCTGCCTCTTCACTTTGGGCTTGGCCAAATAGCTTGCATGAATGAAAGGAATCTAATCAGTAGTGGAACTGTGCCAGTTCCAAATCTAAGCCTCAAGAAAGATCTATGTCTATGCTTGCCTTCTCATACCTCTATAGTCATCATGAGGAGAATATGATCAGTTAGCACAGTAATAAAAATGTGTAACTTAGAGTAACACACTTAAGCCAAATCAAGATCATTAGAGCCCCCACAGGCAACATACAGGTGCAAGAAGATAATAAATGTTTACTGCTTTCTGTCACTAAGGTTTTGTGATTTTTTTTTTTTAATTTAGTAAACACTGATTGGTAGAAAGTGAAAAAAGTGAAGTCGCTCAGTCATGTCTGACTCTTTGTGACCCCATGGACTGTAGCCTACCAGGCTCTTCAGTTCATGGAATTTTCCAGGCAAGAGTACTGGAGTAGGTTGCTATTTCCTTCTCCAGGGGACCTTCCTGACCCAGGGGATCGAACCTGGGTCTCCCACATTGCAGGCAGATACTTTACTGTCTGAGCCACCAGGGAATTGGTAGAAGACTACTATTTTGAGTCAGTGGGTAATTTTTTTTTTAACATGTACTATGTTTGTGAAAAAGTGGACACAGTGGTAGATTTTATTTTCTTGGGATCCAAAATCACTGCAGATGGTGACTGCAGCCGTGAAATTAAAAGACACTTGCTCTTTGGAAGACAAGACATGACAAACCCTAGATGGCATATTCAAAAACAAAGACATCACTTTGCCGACAAAGGTCAGAGCTATGGTTTTCCAGGAGTCATATATGGATATGAGAGTTGGACCATAAAGAGGGCTGAGTGCCAAAGAATTGATGCTTTTGAACTGTTGTACTAGAGCAGACTCTTGAGAGTCTCTTGGACAGCAAGGAGAACAAACCGGTCAATACAAAAGGAAATCAACTCCGAATATTCATTGGAAGGACTGATGCTGAAACTGAAGCTCCAATACTTTGGCCACCTGATGTGAAGACCTGACTTATGGGAAAAAACCCTGATGGTGGGAAAGATTGGGGTCAAAAGGAGAAGGGATCAAACAGAGGAGGAGATGGTTGGATGGCATCACTGGATCAGTGGACATGAGTTTGAGCAGACTCTGGGAAATAGTGAAGGACAGGGAAGCCTGGCATGTTGCAGTCCATGGGGTTGCAAAGAGTCAGATATGACTTAGTGATTGAACAATAATGTTTGTGAACGTATATGTATATATATATATACTTTTTTTTTCACTTCTGGCCAAGAAAATAGAAATTTGAGGGACTCAAACAACAGGTATTTTAAAATAAGAATAAATCAGATCTGTCATGCTGAGTAGAATATCAAATTAAACTAGCAGTTGAGAGAAAACAAGAGGAACTTATTCATCAACGATTTCATCTTCCTTAAGTTTCTCAGTGAACTTGAGCATCTCCTCCACCTCATCAGCATCTGCACTATGGCCTTTCTTGTCTGCCGGTGTGCTGATTCTCCACCTCCCCAGGCATGTGAATGCAACCCCTCCCTTTTTAATTTTTAAAGTGTTGAGTACAGGTGTATAAAAATAAAGCTAATTTTCACTTATTGATCCAGTATGCTTTAAACCTAATGAACTCATTTATAGATTTTAATAGTTTTTTAGCAAAATCCTTAGATTGCATGCCTTCTGTAAATATACTTAATGTTACCTCTTGCTTTCCAAGCAAGGTGTTTTTATTTATCTGTCTTCTGTAATTATCCATGGATAATTATAAATCCATTCCTTGGATTTATCTTCCAGCACAATGTTGGATAGAAACGATTAGGGCAAATATTCTTGTCTTGTTGCTGATTTTATAGAGAAATTGCTTAATTTTTTTCAATTAAATATGATGCTACTTGTGTTTCTCTAGCATGTCTTATCTTGGACCTAAGAAATGTTTTTCTATTCCTAGTTTGCTGAGTTTTTACATAAATGCAGTTTGCAGAGTAATATTTTTTCTATGTATATTGATAGAAGTATACATTGCATTTCTTTTCTCTATTCATAAGTGTATCATATTAATAGCTCTTTATTGCTAAGCAACCTTTAATTTTTAAATCAAATGACACTTGGTCATGGCTTATAATGATGTTTATGATTTTGTACTTCAGCTTGCTAATAGTTTGTTAGGAAATTGCCATGTACATTCAAGAGGTATATTAGTACACAGTTTTGATTTCTATTAATATTTTTGTCTTTATTTGGTTATAAAGAAAACTGAGCTTTGAATGAGTTGGGAAGTATTCTTCCTCATGTATTCTGATATAATTAAGAAATATAACATTGATATATTTCTTAAAAACTTGATAGAACTTATGGCTAGATCTCTCTGGTTTCATTATTTTCTTTGCAGAAAGATTTTAAGTTAATCATTTACAGCCCTTTTGGATTATCTATTTTTCTTGGATTTATTTTTAATATTGACATAAATTTGACATGATTCCTTATTGCATGTTTTGGGGAAAAAACCCATAAATTTGCAAATGAGATCTAAATAAACTCAAAACCTTTGCACAGCAAAGGAAATAGTAGACAAAATGAAAAGATAACCCACAAAATGGGAGAAAAAATTTCAAATGATGCAACTGAAAGCAATTAACTTCAAAAATTTACAAATATGACTCTCAATATAAAAAAAATTAAAAAAGCAAACAACCGAATCAAAAATGAGCAAAACACCTAAATATACATTTCTCCAAAGAAGACATATAGATGTCCAAGAAGTACCTGAAAAGATGCTCAACACTGCTAATTATTAAACAAATGCAAATCCTCATTGCATATCATCACCTCCTTTGTAATAAATTAATTTCCCATGTAAACATGGGTTTATTTCTGGGCTCTCTACTCTGTTCCATTGAACTAGGTGTCTGATTTTGTTCCAGTCACCATACTGGAACAAAAGCTTATTGAAGCTTTGTAGTATAATCCAAGGCTTCTCCAATGACTCAGTGCTAAAGAACCTGCCTGCACTGCAGGTGACACAGGAGACCTGGGTTCAATACCTGGGTTGGGAATATCCCCTGGAGGAGGCTGGCAATCTACTCCAGTATTCTTGCCTGGAGAATCCCATGGACAGAAGAACCTGGTAAGCTACTGTCCTTAGGATTGCAAATGTCAGACATGACTGAAGTGACTTAGCACACATGCACACACCGTATAGTCTGAGTCAGTTCTCTTCTTCTTTCTCAAGGTTGTTTGGCTATTTGGAATCTTTTGTGAGTCTATACAGATTTTAAAGTTATTTGTTATAGTTCTATAAAAAATGTCATTAGTATTTTGATAGGAATTTCAGTGAATCTATAGATTATCTTAAGTATGATTATTTTAACAGTATTAATTCTTCCAATCCATAAACACTATGTATCTTGCAATTTGTTTGTGTTATGTTATTTGCTTTCATTAGTGCCTTATAGTTTTTGCAGCGAAAGTCTTTTTCCTCCCTCAGTTTTATTTGTAATTATTTTATCATTTTCAATGTGACAGTGAAGAAGATTATTTTAAGTTCTTTTTCTGATAGTTCATTATTAATGTATTAGTAGTGTTTGGTTTGTCTGTAGGATTTTTTAAATGTAAAATATCATATCATTTGCAAACAGTGACAGTTTTACTTCTTCCTTTCCAACTTGGATTTCTTATGCTTATTTTTCTTGACTGATATCTGTAGCTAGGATTTCAGTGCTATGTTAGAAAAAAGCAGTGATAGTAGGAATCCTTGTCTTGCTCATGATATTAATGGAAATGTTTTGTGATTTTCATATATGGCTTTTATTATGTTCCCGCTATATCCAACCACTCCATTCTAACGGAGATCAGTCCTGGATGTTCTTTGGAAGGACTGGTGCTAAAGCTGAAACGCCAATACTCTGGCCACCTCATGCAAAGAGCTGACTCACTGGAAAAGACTCTGATGCTGGGAGGGATTGAGGGGAGGAGAAGAAGGGGACGACAGAGAATGAGATGGCTGGATGGCATCACCGACTCGATGGACATGAGTTTGAATGAACTCTGGGAGTTGGTGATAGGGAGGCCTGGTGTGCTGCAATTTATGGGGTCGCAAAGAGTCAGACATGACTGAGTGACTGAATTGAACTGAACTGATACCCACTTTGTAGATCAATTTTATAATAAATGAATGTTGAAGTTTATCAACAGCTTTTTCTGCATCTATTGAAATGGTCCAATGGCTTTCATTCTTCAGTTTTTTGTGTTGTATCACATGAATGATCTGTGTATATTG
The DNA here is from genome assembly GCA_917880005.1 of Nanger dama. Classification (NCBI taxonomy): domain Eukaryota; kingdom Metazoa; phylum Chordata; class Mammalia; order Artiodactyla; family Bovidae; genus Nanger; species Nanger dama. The sequence goes on from CAKJTW010000168.1 coordinate 140,793, forward strand.
AATCACCTTTTCTTTCCTTAGATAAACACTGTATCATGGTTTATGAATCTTTTAAAGTCTTGTTCTATTTGGTTTGCTAATATTTTGTTTTGGATTTTTGTATCTATGTTCATCAGTGATACTGACCTGTAGTCATTTTCTTATTTAGTGGATTCTGTGTCTGGTTTTGATACCAGCGTGTTGTAGAATTAGGGCTTGTAAAATGAATTCTGAAGCATTCCTTACTCTGGAATATTTGTTAAGAATAGGGGATAGGCATTAATTCTTCATTAAATGTTTGGTGAAATTTACCTGTGAAGTCATCTGGTCTTAGAATTTTGTTCGTTGGGAGTTTATTTATTACTGATTCAATGTCATTACTTTTAATTCATCTGTTCATATTTTTTATTTCTTCCCAGTCAATTCTTGGGAGATTTCTAAGAATTTGTCTGTTTGTTCTAAGTTTTCCACTTCGACATATAGTTTTTTCATAATAATCTTTTATGATTGTTTATGTGCTATTTGCTATAATGTCTATTTTTTATTTCTGGTTTATTTATTAGGATCCTCTTTATCATTTTTATTGATGAGTCTGGTTAAATTTTTATGAATCTTGTTTATCCTTTAAAAAAATGCCTCTTAGTTTCATTTACCTTTTCTATTTTTTGTTGGTCTCTTATTTATTTCTCCTCTGATGTTTATGATTTATTTTCTTCTAGTGACTTTGGGTTTTGTTTGTTCTTTTTCTGGTCCTTTTAGGTGTACTCTTAGGTTGTTTAAAAATTTTCTTGTTTCTTGATCTAAGTGTGTGTCTTTGTAAGCTTCCCACTTAAAACTGCTTTCGTTGCATCCTATATTTTGTTGCATCCTACATCCTAGACTTTGACTCATTCTTTTTCCTGAGTTCCTTAAGTATTTTGGAACTCTTTCTCAGGTATATGGTTTGTAAATATTTTTCCCTTTTTACTCTGTTTAGTCTTTTTGCAATCCACTTGCTTCACGGACATGCAGTTAAATTACATGTTAATTTAATTGTTACTTCAAAATTCTACTTGGCAAAATAAACCCTATAAATTGAAGGTGTACAAAGTAAAATAGATTAAAAACTGTGTAGAGTAGTTTCCCAAAAATAGGTTTTTTTTTTTTTAATTTAACTGATTGCCAGATAACCAATTTAATTGATTGTGCTTCAGTTGGACTTCTCAGGTGGCAGTTATGACCAACCTATACAGCATATTAAAAAGCAGAGACATTACTTTGGCGACAAAGGTCCATCTAGTCAAAGCTATGGTTTTTCCAGTGGTCATGCATGGATGTGAGAGTTGGACTATAAGGAAAGCTGAGTGCTGAAGAATTGATACTTTTGACCTGTGGTGTTGGAGAAGACTCTTGAGAGTCCCTTGGACTGCAAGGAGATCCAACCAGTCCATCTGGAAGGAGATCAGTCCTGGGTGTTCATTGGAAGGAGTGATGTTGAAGCTGAAAGTCCAATAGTCTGGCCACCTGATGCGAAGAGCTGACTCATTGGAAAAGACCCTGATGCTGGGAAAGATTGAGGGCAAGAGGAGAAGAGGATGACAGAGGATGAGATGGTTGGATAGTATCACCAACTCAATGGACATGGGTTTGGGAGGACTCTGAGAGTTGGTGATGGACAGGGAGGCCTGGCGTGCTGCGGTTCATGGGGTTGCAAAGAGTCAGACACGACTGAGTGACTGAACTGAACTGAGTGGTAAAGAACCCATCTGCCAATGCAAGAGACATAAGAGGTGCTGTGATCCCTGGATCAGGAAAATCCACTCAAGTATTCTTGCCTGGAGAATCCCATGGACAGAGGAGCCTGGTGGGTTATAGTCCATAGGGGTGCAAAGAGTTGGACATGACTGATGCAACCTTAGGACACATACACACTCTAATAAATAAATGTGGAAATGGTTAATTAACTTAATTAATGTACTTTACTGTTTTATGCTGTTCTCATAGATTTACAAATCCTGAGTGTGGTATGCTATAAAATGTGCTATATTTTATTAGTTGATATAAATATGCAAATATTATCTCTAACAGGTAAACTATGCATTACAATTTTAAAAGAAGAAAATGATCCTAAGGTATAATTTACAATAACCAAAACACTAATTTCCATCAACAACAAAACAGATAAATTGATCTTCATTCACATAATGAATAATACACAGCATGAGAATGCACAAACCACAGTTGCCTGTACTTGTGGTTGATTCAGCATGACATTGAATAGAAGAAGCCAGATATGATGGATAAACAGTGCACGCTGTGTGATTCAACTTATGTAAATTTAAAATCCAAGTGAAACTAATTTATGATGTAAGAAGTTAGAATTCTGTATACCTCGGGGAGGATATTGTGCTTTGGGAGGAGAGGAGCAGGAGGACAGGAACCTACTTGGACTCTGGCCACAGTTTGTTGTGTATCTGTGGGTAGACTGTGGAATGAGTTCAGATTCTGAAAACAACTTGAGCTGCACATGAATGACTTTTGCGACTTTTGTATTGCATGTTTACTGCACTAAAATATTGCTTAAAAAGACAAGGTATGATTAAGAAATATCCTTAACTGTTACAAGGCATTTCAACAATAGGGAGTTACTGTAGCTACATTGTGGTTCTGGGGCCCTACTTTGGAGACTGGCTGCTCTGTTGCTCAATTGTATAATGTGGAACAGGTGAGCGTTTTGTATCTCGGTGTCCCTATCCACATTTTAGGGTGGTATTAGTACCTACCCATGTGGCTACCAAAGGGATCAATCTCTGAACACCTGCCATGTGCTTGAACATGTGTCTCCCTCTTATGTACATGCCTATCTTGACAACAGGAATAGGCAGGGTATTTGTTACACACCTTTCATTATAAAGCACCAGAATCCTCAACTGCATATTCAATTTCTATAGATTCTTTCTTCCTTGAAATTTGTGTATCAGAAAATTTTTATTATTAAACATACTTTGCTTTTGAAACCAGAAGTATTATAATAAAACTATTAATGGTAGCTATATATACACCTTGACCTTAGAACCTGGAATTTCAACTCTTACTTCTACCAGAAGAAACATATGGAACTATTCACTAAAGCATCATTCATATTAGAAACTTGAGAAACACTCAGAAGGTTTAAGATAAATGTCATATAATTTAAGATTTTTCCAGGCATTACACTTTATCAGTTAAATTTTTAGCATAATTTGCAATGAAGTGAGGGAAGAAATCTTTTTAATCTATGTTGTAAATGCAAAAAAAAAAAAAAAAAGAAAACTACTTTCCAATATCTTTATCTTAGTGGTTCTAGGGGATAAAAGTAGGAGATATTATTTTTATTATTTATGTAATTATGTGCCTTTCAAATTTTCAAGAATTGTTCTAACTTAAAATTACAGTTAAAATGTTCACATCATTAATAAAGTGCCCTATATTAATATATAGTCTCAAAATGAAATAAAATATTTTATTGCAAAAGTATATTTAACATTAATAATAATTGAAAATGTAGAATTTATCTGAATATTTAGTACTGTGCAAATTTAACTTATGACTACATATTGAGTTGGCTATTAGATAAAATTTTCATCAAGAAACAAAGGGAGAAAAATCAAATCAATAAAATTAGAAATTAAAATGGAGAGATCACAACAGACAGCACAGAAATACAAAGGATCATAAGAGACTACTATCAGCGATTGTATGCCAATAAAATGGACAACTTGGAAGAAATGGACAAACTGTTAGAAAAGTATACAACTTTCCAAAACTGAACCAGGAAGAAACGGAAAATCTTAATAGACCCATCACAAGCATAGAAATTGAAATTGTAATCAGAAACCTTCCAGCAAACAAAAGCCCAGATCTAGACGGCTTCACAGCTGAATTTTACCAAAAATTTAGATAAGAGCTAACACCTATCCTACTCAAACTCTTCCAGAAAATTGCAGAGGAAGGTACACTTCCAAACTCATTCTATGAGGCCACCATCACCCTAATACCAAAACCTGACAAAGATGCCACCAAAAAAGAAAACTACAGGCTAATATCACTGATGAACATAGATGCAAAAAAGTTTATTGATCTGTGGAATTAAAAAAATATTTTTCAAAGACACATAAAGCATAGGTACCATATTTTATAAAGAAATTACATTAATTATGTAAACTGCATAAAAACACCTAAAAAAAAAATGGTGGTGAGGCAATGAGTGCAGATATGGTAGCTGCCTGGGAATTTCCTGTAACACTCTGAGAAATTACTGATGAAAGCACTCATTTACCCAAGAATTTTTTTTTTTTAATATGGAAGAGACAGGACTGAGGATGCCGGTCTGAAGTTACATTAGCAAGGAAGAAAAGCTGATGCCTGTCTATAAAGCAGCAAAGCATAAGCTGTCTCTGTTTTTTGGTGGCAATGCTTCCTGTGATATGAAGCTGAAACCTCTCTTAGTTTATTATTTAGAGAACCCAAGATCCCTTAAAAACATAACAAAGGGCTCTCTTCCCGTTGTGTGGAAGAGTAACCCCAATGTCTGGGTTACACAGGCTATTTTCCAGGACTGGATTTTCCATTTGTCTATAGGTGAATTTACAGATAAGTAATGAGATTTACACAGGAATTATCAATATGAACATTCTCTTTGGAATAGGACTAGTCATTTCATAAGTGCTTCCCAGGTGGTTCAGTGGTAAAGAATACATCTGCTAACACAGGAGATGCTGGTTTGATTCATGGGTCAGGAAGATCCCTTGGAGAAGGAAATGGCAACCCACTCCAGTATTTTTGCCTGGAAGTCTGGCAGGCTACCATTCATAGAGTCACAAAAGATTTGGACATTAACGACTAAACAGCAACAACAGAATAATTCCTTAGTGAATTCATAATTGTATATACACTGAATCAAATTTCTACTTATAAACTCTATTTAAAGAATCAAAAAAAGACTGGATATATGTATAACTGATTAATTTTGCTCTATACTTGAATCTAACAGAGCACTGTAAATCTATACGCCAATAAAATTTTTTTAAAGTCACCATATTAAAAAAAGATAGCCAAGGGAATAGAAAATTTCTCTTTAAAGATATTCAGCTCATATATCTGTTTATTAGTAAAAATTAAGAAATAATTTAAATATTAAGCTCTGGGAGAGATTTTTATTGAAAAAAAATTTTCACAAGCAATATTAACTACAAGAAAATTAGCATTAAACTTGTGTTTAAAACTGAATGTTAGAACCCCAGCATATTTTTAATCTTAAGTGTCTAAGGAGAAAACCAATTAAAAGGAACTTAATGACAGCAAACTCATTTATCAAAAGTTGGAACTGTATAATAAATGCAGCCACAAAGGAAGCTAGATTAATCTACACATTGCTTTTAGTATTTGCATTTCCTGAAATAAACATTCTGACAAATACAACCTTTTTTAATATTTATTTACTCAATAAACATAATTTTCCTTAACAGAGAGGTTTGGGTTAGCAAGTTTTGCTGTATTCATGCTACAAATAAATGGTTATTTAAATAGAAAATAAAGCAAATTTATGCATTAAAATAAAAGAAAAATCACCGGAAAGTAATTCATCCTCAACAAATAAGGAATTCACAAATATTGCCACATGATTACAAGATACAAAGTATATACACCATGGACTAAATCTGGCTCTTCCAATCAAGAGGCTGATAGACTTTCAGTTCAGTTCAGTTCAGTTCAGTTTAGTTAGTTGCTCAGTCATGTCCGACCCTTTGAGACCCCATGAATCGCAGCACGCCAGGCCTCCCTGTCCATCACCACTTGCTGTAGTACACTCAGACTTGCGTCCATCAAGTCAGTGATGCCATCCAGCCATCTCATTCTCTGTTGTCCCCTCTTCCTCCTGCCCCCAATCCCTCCCAGCATCAGAGTCTTTTCCAATGAGTCAACTCTTAGCATGAGGTGGCCAAAGTACTGGAGTTTCAGCTTTAGCATCATTCCTTCCAAAGAAATCCCAGGGTTGATCTCCTTCAGAATGGACTGGTTGGATCTCCTTGCAGTCCAAGGGACTCTCAAGAGTCTTCTCCAACACCACAGTTCAAAACCACCAATTCTTCAGCGCTCAGCTTTCTTCACAGTCCAGCTCGCACATCCATACATGACCACTAGAAAAACCATAGCCTGGACTAGATGGACCTTTGTTGGCAAAGTAATGTCTCTGTTTTTCAATATGCTATCTAGGTTGGTCATAACTTTTCTTCCAAGGAGTAAGCGTCTTCTAATTTCATGGCTGCAGTCACCATCTGCAGTGATTTTGGAGCCCCCCAAAATAAAGTCTGACACTGTTTCCAAATGTTCCTCCATTTATTTCCCATGAAGTGATGGGACCAGAGGCCACGATCTTCATTTTCTGAATGTTGAGCTTTAAGCCAACTTTTTCACTCTCCACTTTCACTTTCATCAAGAGGCTTTTTAGTTCCTCTTCACTTTCTGCCATAAGGGTGGTGTCATCTGCATATCTGAAGTTATTGATATTTCTCCCAGCAATCTTGATTCCAGCTTGTGCTTGATAGACTTTATTTTTACATTTTTGATAATTTCTTTGCAAATACCATAATAGTTAAAGAGAAGCCTAAGGCTGTGCATTTATTTTTATCTTTTTAACACTTTACAAATTTTATTATTCTTTTAAACAAAATAATAAGCCATGTTAACAAATATTTTAAAATGAAACTTTATTTTTCCAAAATAAAAACAGATGTAGTGAGAAGAGTAGTGGTATTTTATTTTTTTGGTTTGTTTTTTGCAAATCCCATGCTTGCTTCTGCATCCCATCTGTTGCTGAAAAACCTTAATGTATATTCACCAGAGAATGAGAGTAAAGAAGTCAAATGCTGTCTTAATGTTAATATGAAAAATAGTTTTAACTCCACAGAACCACTTAAAGCATTCCCAGGACACATATTGAGCATTGACTCTGAGTCAGATTTTCTGTTTCAAGACACTTATTTTAGCTATGCTGATTTTTAAATTTAGTTATAAGTGACATAAAATATTAGTTTCAAGTGTACAACAGCAATTCAATATTTTTTAAATAAATTTATTTTAATTGGAGGTTAATTACTTTACAATATTGTATTGGTTTTGCCATACATCAACATGCATCTGCCACAGGTATACACATGTTCCCCATCCTGAACCCTCCTCTCTCCTCCCTCCCGGTACCATCCCTCTGGGTCGTCCCAGTGCACCAGCCCCAAGCATCCAGTATCATGCATTGAACCTGGGCTGGTGACTCATTTCATATATGTTATTATACATTTCAATGTCATTCTCCCAAATCATCCCACCCTCTCCCTCTCCCTTAGAGTCCAAAAGACTGTTCTATACATCTGTGTCTCTTTTGCTGTCTCACATACAGGGTTATAAGCTCACTGAAATAGGACCAGTTACCAACACTCAACATACAATTTTTTTTAATTGGAGGATAATTGTTTTACAATTTTTTTAGTTCAAAATTATTTTATTTAATTTATTATTATTTTTAATATAAATTTATTTACTTTATTTTTTTAATAGTTTATTCTACATTACAATACTGTATTTGTTCTGCCATACATTGACATGAATCAGCCACAGGTGTCCACGATCTCCCAATGCCGAAGCCCCCTCCCACCTCCCACGCCATATCATCTCCCTGAATCATCCTGTGCACCAGCCCCATGCATCCTGTATCCTGTATTGAACATAGACTGGTGCTTCATTCTTACGAGATAGTATACTTGTTTCAATGCCATTCTCCCAAATCATCCCACCCTCTCCCTCTCCCTCAGAGTCCAAAAGTCCATTCTATACCCCTGAGTCTCTTTTGTTGTCTCACATAGAGGGTCATCATTACTATCTTTCTAAATTCCATATATATGTGTCAGTATACTGTATTGGTGTTTTTCTTTCTGGCTTACTTCACTCTGTATAATTGGCTCCAGTTTCATCCATCTCGTTAGAACTGAGTCGAATTTATTCTTTTTAAGGGCTGAGTAGTACTCCATTGTGTATATGTACCACAGCTTTCTTATCCATTCATCTGCTGATGGACATCTAGGTTGCTTCCATGTCCTGGCTATTATAAACAGTGCTGCAATGAACATTGGGGTACATGTGTCTCTTTCAATTCTGGTTTCCTTGGTGTGTATGCCCAGCAGTGGGATTGCTGGATCATAAGGCAGTTCTATTTGCAATTTTTTAAGGAATCTCCACACTGTTTTCCATAGTGGCTGTACTAGTTTGCATTCCCACCAGCAGTGTAAGAGGGTTCCCTTTTCTCCACATCCTCTCCAGCATTTTATTGGAGGTTAATTACTTTACAATATTGTATTGGCTTTGCCATATATCAACATGATTGTTATGGTGGTCTCTCTTGTACATGAACATGAATCAGTCATGCTGCTGCTAAGTCACTTCAGTCGTGTCCGACTCTGTGTGACCCCATAGACGGCAGCCCACCAGGCTCCCCATCCCTGGGATTCTCCAGGCAAGAACACTGGAGTGGGTTGCCATTTCCTTCTCCAATGCATGAAAGTGAAAAGTGAAAGTGAAGTCACTCAGTCGTGTCCGACTCTTAGCTACCCCATGGACTGCAGCCTACCAGACATCTCCGTCCATGGGATTTTCCAGGCAGGAGTACTGGAGTGGGGGTGCCATTGCCTTTCTCTTGAATCTGTCATAGAATGTTCAAATTACTGAACAAATGTGCTCATTTCACATGCTAGCAAGGTTATGCTTAAAATCCTTCAAGACAGGCTTTAGCAGTACAATGTTCAGATGTACAAGCTTGGTTTGGAAAGGCAAAGGAACCAGAAAGGAGACTGAGAAAATACACCAGTCATGGATAAAACAAGAGAACTCAGAAAAACATCTATTTCTGCTTCATTCACTAAGCTAAAGCCTTTGACTGTGTGGATCACAACAAACTGTGGAAAATTCTTAAAGAAATGAGAATACCAGACCATCTAACCTGTCTCCTGAGAAAACTGTATGCAGGTCAAGAAACAAGAGTTAGAACTGGACATGGAACAACTGACTGGCTCAAAATTGAGAAAGAAGTACAGCAAGTTTGCATATTGTCACCCTGCTTGCTGCTGCTGCTGCTAAGTCACATCAGTCATGTCCAACTCTGTGTGACCCCATAGACGGCAGCCCACCAGGCTCCCCGTCCCTGGGATTTTCCAGGCAAGAAAAGTGGAGTGGGTTGCCATTTCCTTCTCCAGTGCATGAAAGTGAAAAGTAAAAGAGAAATTGCTCAGTTGTGTCCGACTCTTAGCGACTCCATGGATTGCAGCCTACCGGGCTCCTCCACCCATGGGATTTTCCAGGCAAGAGTACTGGAGTGGGGGTGCCATTACCTTTTCCATCACCCTGCTTATTTAAACATATATGCAGAGTACAGCATGTGGAAATACTGGGCTGGATTAATCACAATCTGAAGTCAAGATTGCTGGGAAAAATATAAGCAACCTCAAATATTCAGATGATACCACTGTAATGGTAGAGTATGAAAAGGAACTAAACAGTTTCCTGATGAAGGTGAAAGAGAAGAGTGAAAAAGCTGGCTTAAAAGTCAACTTTCATAAAACTAAGATCATGGCATCTGCTTCCAGTTCAGTTCACTCGCTTATTCATGTCCGTCTCTTTGTGACTCCATGAATCACAGCACACTAGGCATCCCTATCTATCACCAACTCCCAGAGTTCAACCAAACTCATGTACATCAAGTTGGTGATGCTATCCAGCCATCTCATCCTCTGTTGCCCCTTCTCCTCCTGCCCCCAGTCCCTCCCAGCATCAAAGTCTTTTCCAATGAGTCAACTGTTCGCATGAGGTAGCCAAAGTATTGGAGTTTCAGCCTCAGTATCAGTCCTTCTAATGAACACCCAGGACTGGTCTCCTTTAGGATGGATGGTTGGATCTCCCTGCAGGCCAAGGGACTCACAAGAGTCTTCTCCAGCATCACAGTTCAAAAGCATCAATTCTTTGGTGCTCAGCTTTCTTCATAGTCCAACTCTCACTTCCATACATGACTACCGGTAAAACCATAGCCTTGACTAGACGGACCTTTGTTGTCAAAGTAATGTCTCTGCTTTTGAATATGCCATCTAGGCTGGTCATAACTTTTCTTCCAAGGAGTAAGCGTCTTTTAATTTCATGGCTGCAGTCACCATCTGCAGTGATCTTGGAGCCCCCCCAAATAAAGTCTGATACTGTTTCCACTGTTTCTCCATCTATTTGCCATGAAGTGATGGGACCAGATGCCACGGTCTTCGTTTTCTGAATGTTGAGCTTTAAGCCAACTTTTTCACTCTCCTCTTTCACTTTCATCAAGAGGCTTTTTAGTTCCTCTTCACTTTCTGCCATAAGGGTGGTATCATCTGCATATCTGAAGTTATTGATATTTCTCCCAGCAATCTTGATTCCAGCTTGTGCTTCTTCCATCTCAGCGTTTCTCATGATGTACTCTGCATATAAGTTAAAGAAGCAAGGTGACAATATACAGCCTTGACGTACTCCTTTTCATATTTGGAACCAGTCTGTTCTTCCATGTCCAGTTCTAACTGTTGCTTCCTGACCTGCATACAGGTTTCTCAAGAGGCAGGTCATGTGGCCTGGTATTCCCATCTCTTTCAGAATTTTCCACAGTTTATTGTGATCAGACAGTCAAAGGCTTTGGCATAGTCAATAAAGCAGAAATAGATGTTTTCTGGAACTCTCTTGCTTTTTTAGTGATCCAGCAGATGTTGATCTCTGGTTTGATTTCTGGTTCCTCTGCCTTTTCTAAAACCAGCTTGAAAATCTGGAAGTTCGTTTCAGTTCACGTATTGCTGAAGCCTGGCTTGGAGAATTTTGAGCTTCACTTTACTAGTGTGTGAGATGAGTGCAATTGTGCAGTAGTTTGAGCATTCTTTAGCATTGGGATTTGAATGAAAACTGACCTTTTCCAGTCCTGTGGCCACTGCTGAATTTTCCAAATATGCTGGCATATTGAGTGCATATTCACAGCATCATCTTCCAGGATTTGAAATACCTCAACTGGAATTCCACCACCTCCACTAGTTTTGTTTGTAGTGATGCTTTCTAAGGCCCACTTGACTTCACATTCCAGGATGTCTGGCTTTAGGTGAGTGATCACACCATCGTGATTATCTGGGTCATGAAGGTCTTTTTTGTACAGTACTTCTGTGTATTCTTGTCACCTCTTCTTAATATATTCTGCTTCTGTTAGGTCCATACCATTTCTGTCCTTTATTGAGCCCATATTTGCATGAAATGTTCCTTTGGTATCTCTGATTTTCTTGAAGAGATCTCTAGTCTTTCCCATTCTGTTCTTTTCCTCTATTTCTTTGCATTGATCACTGAGGAAAGATTTGTCTCTCCTTGCTGTTCTTTGGAACTCTGCATTCAGATGCTTATATCTTTCCTTTTCTCCTTTGCTTTTCACTTCTCTTCTTTCACAGCTATTTGTAAGGCTTCCTCAGACAGCCATTTTGCTTTTTGCACGTGTTTTCCATGGGGATGGTCTTGATCCCTGTCTCCTGTACAATGTCACAAACCTCCATCCATAGTTCTTCAGGTACTCTGTCTATCAGATCTAGTTCCTTAAATCTATTTCTCACTTCCACTGTATAATCATAGGGGATTTGATTTAGGTCATACCTGAATGGTTTAGTAGTTTTCCCTACTTTCTTCAATTAAGTCTGAATTTGGCAATAAGGAGTTCATGATCCAAGTTACAGTCAGCTCCCAGTCTTGTTTTTGCTGACTGTATAGAGCTTCTCCATCTGGTTCCATTACTTCATGGAAAAGAGATGGGGAAAAATGGAAACAGTGGAAGGTTTTATTTTGGGGAGCTCCAAAATCACCGCAGATGATGACAGCAGCCACAAAATTAAAAGACACTTGTCCCTTTGAAGAAAACCTATGACATATTTGGACAGTGTGTTAAGAAGCAGAGGCATTACTTTGTTGACAAAGGACCATATAGTCTAAGTTATGGTTTTTCCAGTATTCATGTACAGATGTTAAAGTTGGGCGATAAAGAAGGCTGAACCCTTGATGCTTTCTAACTGTGGTGCTTGAGAAGACTCTTGAGAATCCCTTTGACAGCAAGGAGATCAAACCAATCAGTCCTAAAGGACATCAACCCTGTGTATTCATCTGAAGGACTGATCTGGAACTGAAGCTTCAATATTTTGGCCACCTGATGCCAAGAGCTGACTCATTGAAAAAGACCCTGATGCTGGAAAGGACTGAGGGCATGAGGAGAAAGGGCCACAGAGGATGAGCTCTTTGTATGCATCATCAACTCAACCGGCATGAGTCTGAGCAAATTCCAGGAGACAAAAAGGAGACAGAAAAGTCTGCCTGGTTGCAATCCATGGCATCACAAAGAGTCAGACATGACTGAGTAATTGAAGAACAACACTTCCAACCTTTAGTCTGAGTCCACCAAGCAGCATGGGAGAGAAAAGGCAGTGCAAGCAAAGTTTAACACATATCCTTTCACAGCTGAGTAATATGGCAAACTTTAGTTGCACTAGTGGCTGTAGAGTTGGACTTTTTAGCTTTTTGGTCACTACAATCAGTAAGGTCAAAGAAGAGAGTGTTGAAATAGATTTTTGGGGAAGTCTAAGGTGTCCTATCAACTAGAATTGTCCAGATTTTTTCTTCTTTTGGATTCAGCTTAGTTGTTTTCAATAAAATGTTAATTGTATTCCAATATTACTTCTCCTTATTTATTCTACTTATGGATCAATAAATTGTCACCACCCATCTCAGTTTATCCAAGACTGAAGGACATTCTGAAGGAATATAGGAATATATTCCTAAGACTGAAAGAATGTAGGAACTTCAAGTGCTAAGACCGAGAAAGTCTCTGGCAAGCTGGATTGAGTTGGGCACCATATATATATATATATATATATATATATATATATATAAGTTAAATGGTGACACATAGCTCAGCCAGAAAATACACTCCTCAAACTCCTTTGCAGGTATAGATGGCTACATAACAAAGATCAGATAAGGGGAATATAAATGGAAATGACGGTTTCAATTTCTTGCCAACTCTTTAATGAAAAGTCTTATCCTGGACCCTTTCTTTCTCCTCATTGTACTAGCTGGAAATGGTAATAACTGAAATAACTATTTGAAGACATATGGAAAGAGAGACATTGCCCTTATATAATTTGGTGGAACATAATCTAGCTATATTTACTCTAAATTATTTTGTGAAAAAGATCTCTTTCTTAACTGATCCACTGCATTTCTTTATCTCTTTGTCACTGCCACTCTTGGAATGCAGTTGCTTTAATTAAAATAAGTAAAAACATGTGACATTTAGTAGCAGAAGAATTTGCTTGCAATGCAGGAGACCTGGGTTTGATCCCTGGGTCAGGAAGATCCAGTGGAGAAAAATACTGGAGAATCCACTCCAGTATAATTGGCTGGAAAACTCCGTGGACTCCAGAGGAGCCTGGAGGGGTACAGTCCATGAGATCTCAAAGAGTTGGACATGACTCAGTGACTAACTTAGCACTATTGTCGGAGCATAAGGAACAAAAAAATACATGCTAGGAAATCAGGACATTTTATTGTGCTGTGCTATGAAAATTAATAATATGTGATCAGAAATAATTTAAAGGCAGAGTCCATGTTCTTAGAACTTGCAGCTATATGGGAGGCAGTTATTAAAATGTAGAATATTTAAGCATTTTGACTTCCTATTGATACTGTTAGCAAGCAATCACATTAAAGATGTGTACTGGTAAGAACTGGTCAACTTGTGAGCACAGATAAAAGAAAACTGAGCCTCTCCAAGGGGAGCTTATTTCTCCCTGTGACTTAAATTGCTTAATGCTAAAAAATTGTATAGTCTGCAAAGGTGGAAAAGCCAGTTGGTTATGATGCACAAAGCCCAAAATATCCCCTATGATACTGCTGAATATAAAATATTTATTCCAAAGAGGAATGAGGGGCATGGCTAAAGCATTCTTTCAAAAAGATAAGAACAAGATGGCTTGGACTGTGAGGATTTGTTCCTAGTTACCAAAAAAAGTATCTGATATCAGACTTACTATTCAATTATAAACAAGGAAAAAGTACATTTTTCCTTGAGGTCATTTTGTTTTTCAACTATGTATCAGAAAACTTAATCTCAATGAAAGAACAGCAGAATGAATGGACAGAGAGGAAGAAAAGATTAGAGTAAGGTTGCAAGGTGGTTGAAATTTGTGGTTTCGTTTTGGTTATGGAAAAGGAAGAAGTTGAAGAGGAGACCCAAATTCTGTTAATTTTTTTTAGTTTTGAGTTTGTAGTAAATGCTAAGGAGCTCAGTCAGTACTTCACAACATTTAGAAGATAATAGTGCTCATAAAGCTGAGAAGTTTCAAAGATAGGCCATTGCTGGAAACATGTTGGAGTTCAGATCCTCCCAACATGGAACAGTCTTTTATAACACCTTGGTCATTTATGTAAGATTTCAATAAGGCCATACATAAGTTCTTTGCATGAGGCAGAAGGGAAAGGCTGAAATAAATGTGCCTTCACAAAGCTTTAGTGCAATCCTCTGGGGGCTCAAAGTGATTTGTTGCTAATATATCTGCCCTATAATTTAACCAGTTATATCTGATTATATTTATTTCTATATGCTATAGATGAAGATGAAATAGTGAGAAACTCCAAAATGTATGACTAAAAATGGAAAAAAAAACCACACCAAAACTAATTACTAGGGATACTAAAAAGGACAAACTGACAGATAATCAAGAAATAAAATATTGATTTGGGTCCTATACTCCTCTTTTTGCAGAGCAGAAATAAATGAAATAGAAATGAAGAAAATAATAGCAAATATCAATGAATATAAAAGCTTGTTTGTTCTTTGAGAAGACAAACAAAATAGACAAACCTTTAGTCAGACTCATCAAAAAAAAAAAAGGTCGGGGAGAGGATTCAAATCAATAAAATTAGAAATGAAAAAGAAGAAATTATTACTAACACTATAGAAATGCAAAGGGTCTTAAGAGACTACTACAAGCAGCTATATATCAATAAAATGGACACATTCTTAGAAAAATACAACCTGCCAAGAGTAAACCAGGAAGAAATAGAAAATATGAACAGACAAATCACAACTAATGAAACTGAAATTGTGATTAAAAATCTTCCAACAAACAAAAGTCCAGGACCAGATGGCTTTACACACAAATTCTATCAAACATTTAAAGAAGAGCTAATACTTATCAGAGGATGAGATGGTTGAATGGCATCACCGAATCGATGGACAAGGGTTTGGGTGGACTCCAGGAATTGGTGGACAGGGAGGCCTGGCGTGCTGCGGTTCATGGGGTCGCAAAGAGTCAGACATGACTGAGCGACTAAACTGAAGTGAACTGAATACCTATCCTTCACAGTTCAGTTCAGTTCAGTTGCTCAGTCATGTCCGACTCTTTGTGACCCCATGAACTGCAGCACGCCAGACCTCACTGTCCGTCACCAAAACCCAGAGTCTGCCCAAACCCATGTCTATTGAGTTGGTGATGCCATCCAATCATCTTATCCTTCATAGTCCCCTTCTCCTCCTGCCTTTAATCTTTCCCAGCATCAGAGTCTTCCAATGAGTCAGCTCTTCGCATCAGGTGGCCAAAGTATTGGAGTTTCAGCTGCAACATCAGTCCTTCCAATGAACACCCAGAGCTGATCTCCTTCAGAAGGGACTGGTTGGATCTCCTTGCAGTCCAAAGGACTCTCAAGAGTCTGCTCCAACACCACAGTTCAAAAACATCAATTGTTTTTGGCATTCAGCTTTCTTTATAGCCCAACTTTCACGTCCGTACATGACTACTGGCAAAACCATAGCCTTGACTAGTCAGACCTTTGTTGACAAAGTAATGTCTCTGCTTTTTAATATGCTGTCTAGGTTGGTTATAAGGGTGGTGTCATCTGCATATCTGAGGTTATTGATATGTCTCCTGGCAATCTTGATTCCAGCTTGTGCTTCTTCTAGCCCAGCTCATGATGTACTCTGCATATAAGTTAAATAAGCAGGGTGACAATATACAGCCTTGACGTAATCCTTTTTCTATTTGGAACCAGTCTTTTGTTCCATGTCCAGTTCTAACTGTTGCTTCCTGACCTGCACATTTCTCAAGAGGCAGGTCAGGTGGTCTAGTATTCCCATCTCTTGAAGAATTTTCCACAGTTTATTGAGGAAAAGGCTTTGACATAGTCCATAAAACAGAAATAGATGTTTTTCTGAAACTCTCTTGCTTTTTCCATGATCCAGTCGATGTTGGCAATTTGATTTCTGGTTCCTCTGCCTTTTCTAAAAACAACTTGAACATCTAGAAGTTATGGTTCACATATTGCTGAAGCTTGGCTTGGAGAATTTTGAGCATTACTTTACTTTGTGTGAGATGAGTGCACTTGTGTGGTAGTTTGAGCATTCTTTGGCATTGCCTTTCTTTGGGATTGGAATGAAAACTGACCTTTTCCAGTCCTGTGGCCACTGCTAAGTTTTCCAAGTTTGCTGGCTTATTGAGTGCAGCACTTTTACAGCATCATCTTTGAGGACTTGAAATAGCTCACCTGGAATTCCATCACTTCCACTAGCTTTGTTCATAGTAATGCTTCTTAAGGCCTACTTGACTTCACATTCCAGGAAGTCTGGCTCTAGGTGAGTGTGAGTGATCACATCATCATGATTATCTGGGTTGTGAAGATCTTTTCTGTATAGTTCTTCTGTGTATTCTTGCCACCTCTTCTTAATATCTTCTGCTTCGGTTAGGTCCATACCATTTCTGTCCTTTATTGAGCCCATCTTTGCATGAAATGTTCCCCTGGTATCTTTAATTTTCTTGAAGAGATATCAAGTCTTTCCCATTCTATCCTTCTCAGGCTCTTACAAAATTTGCAGAGAAAGGATCACGGCCAAGCTCATTCTATGAGACCACCGTCACCTTGATGTCAAAAAATCAGATAAGGATGTCTTGACAAGGAAAAAAAAAAATTACAGGCCAATATCACTGATGCACATAGATTGAAAAATCCTCAATAAAGTGCTAGCAAACTGAACTTAACTCATAAAAAGAATCATACACCATGATCAAGGGGGATTTATCTCAAGGATGCAAAGATCTTCAATATATTCAAATTGATCCCTGTGACACACCAATATTAACAAACTGAAAAATAAAACCATGTGATCATCTATTGCTCTTGAATCTCTATTTTATATATCTCACTCTGATCTTTATTATTTCCTTTATTCTACTGACTTTGGGCTTTGTTTTTCTTCTCCTTTAATTCTTCATATGGTAGGTTAGGGTGTTTGGGGTTTTTCTTGTTTTCTAAGGTATTCATCCATTACTGCAAACTTCCCTTATAGTGTTATTTTTTTAATATAAATTTATTTATTTTAATTGGATGCAAGTCCATGTGCCTGACACACAGTGAGACCAAACCATACCAAAGCTTCAGAGTTTGGAGTAGAGAAACATTTATTTTAGGCCCATACAAGGAGACAGGTGCCTCATGCCTTAAAATTCCCACATTCCCCAAAAGCTTTCAGCAAAGTCCTTTAATAGGAAAGATGAGAGAGTGGCATGGTTAGTTGTTGCAAACTCCTTGGTGTCAGATTCTTTTCTCTTGAGGTCTTGTCACAGTAGGTCAAGATGTTCCTTTAAATCTCTACCAAAAGAAATGTTATTCCATGTTCTAACAAGCATGAGTAAATCCCAAGGCTCAACTTTTGCCCTCCAATGTCCAGGCCCTAGGTAAGAGGAAGGGATCCCTGCATGGCCATTTCCTCAAGTACCCAGGCTGGGTCCTCCTTCCAGTTCCTAGGCCCAACTGAAGAGGTAGATCTCAGTGTCTATGATGAGGTCTCTGAAACTCTGAAGGGCACAGGCCTTCTTTGGTCAATGGGACCCCTAGCTCACCATCTCTCCCTGGGGCCAGAGGGCCTCAAAGACTCATAAAGAAGTCCTAGGTTTGATTCTCTCTTCATGCTTTTTCATGAGAACCACTGTTTGGCTGACCATGGGTAGAATGTGACTTCTAACTGCCATGCTAAGGATCATGCATTAATGGTCCTGTGGTAATGGTTGCAAGGTAATGGTCATGAACCTATCCCGTTCCTATTATACCATCAGTAATTTTTCTGTGTCACAGAAAATTACACAGATTTTGGAAAGTTGTGTTTTCATTTTCATTCACCCTGAAGTATTTTCTGACTTCCACTTTTTTCTTTATTAACCCATTAGTTGGTTAGCATGCTGAGTATCCAAATATTTTCATTTTTTCCATTTTCTGTCATGTCATTGATTTGTACTTTCAAGCTGTTGTTGTTCAAAAAGTTGCTTGATAAAAATTTCTACCCACTTAAATTTGGTGAGACTTCTTTTGTGGCCTACCATGTGATCTCTCCTAGAGACTGTTTCATGTGCACTTGAAAAGAATGGACATTTTCCTGTTTCTGGATGGAATGTCCTGTAGATATAGCTTCAGTTCAACTGGATTGGCATGTCATGTAACATGTTTCCTTATTGATTTTCTGTCTGGATGATCTGACCATTGATATAAGTAGTGAGGGGGTTAAGGTCCCCTATGATTATAGTATTATTATTAATTTCTCCTTTTGTCTATTAATATTTTCTCTATATTTAGGGCTCATATATTAGGTGCACATATATTTATAATGTTATATCTTTTTCTTGTATTTTTTTCTTTATCAGCTTTTTGCCCTTCTTTGTCTTTTGTCATAGACTTTGCTTTAGAGTCTATTTTGTGTGAGTATTTCTACCCTCCACTTTCTTGTCATTTCCATTTGCATGAAATATCATTTTTCATCTCCTCACTTTTAGTATGTCTGTGTGTTTAGGTCTACAGTGAGTCTGCTATATACAGCATACAGATTATTTTTTAATACAATCAGCCACCCTATCTCTCTCTTTTGTTTGAACATTTTGTTCACTGACACTTAAAGGAATTATTGATTGGTATGTACTTATTGCTGTTTTGTTTCTTGTTTTCTTGTTGCTTTTATAGTTCTTTGTTTTTCCTTCTTTTATAAACTTCCTTTGTGGTTTGGCTAGTTTTTCAATGTTATGCTGTGTTTTCTTCTATTTAACTTTGAACATTTATTGTGGATTTTTGATTTGTGGTACTAAAGTGTTCATATATGTGGACTATAAGTATATCCACTTATTTTAAAGTGATAGTCATTTAAATTCTAACACATTCTAAAAGCTCTATATTTTTAAAATTCAGGCCCCCATGTTTTTGTGTCGTATTTTGCATCTTTATGTTCATCCCTTAACTGTTTTTTTGTTTGTTTGTTTGTTTAGTTTATTCATTTTACAATTTTTGGAATTTAAATTTTGTATTAGGTATTTTATGTGGTCAGTTCACAGACTTTACTGTTTATTTGCATTTACTAGTGGGATTATTCCTTTCTTATAATTCTTCTTATTGTAGCCTTTTCTTTTCCACTTAAAGAATACCCTTTAACAGTTCTTATAATGTTGAAATAGTATTGATTATTTTTTTTAGTTTTTGCTTATCTGGCATCCATTTATCTCTCCTTCAAAATGATAATCTTCCTGAGTAGAGTATCTAAGTTTGCAGATTTTTCCATTTCATCATTTAAAACATATCATACCATTGCCATCTCACCTGCAAATTTTCTGCTAAAAATCAGCTGTTAGTTTTATTAGAGTGTTGTTGTATGTGACTGTTTTGTTTTGCTACCTTTAGAATTCTGTTTTTACCTTTTTAAAGTTTTAATTATGACAAATCTTATCTGTTTGGGTTCATCTTATGTAGGAGACTTTGTGCTTCCTGTACCTGAAAATCCATGTCTTTCTTCAGATTTGGGTAATTCTCAGCCATAATTTTATCAGATACAGTTGTGTTCCCTTTCCTTCTTTCTTCTTCTGAGATCACTACAATGTGAGTGTTAGTATGCTTGATGCCCCAGAGGCCCCTTAAACTATTCTAATTTTTTTAAGTCATTGTTGTTTTATTTTATTTTTTAAAATTTTATTTTTACTTTATTCTACATTACAATACTGTATTGGTTTTGCCATACATTGACATGAATCAGCCACAGGTGTACACGATCTCCCAATGCCGAAGCCCCTCCAACCTCCCACCTCCCACCCCATATCATCTCTCTGGATCATCTCGTGCACCAGCCCCAAGCATGGCGCTTCGTTTCTTACATGATAGTATACATGTTTCAATGCCATTCTCCCAAATCATCCTACCTTCTCCCTCTCCCTCAGAGGCCAAAAGTCCGTTCTATACATCTGTGTCTCTTTTGTTGTCTCACATAGAGGGTCATCATTACTATCTTTCTAAATTCCATATGTATGTGTCAGTATACTGTATTGGTGTTTTTCTTTCTGGCTTACTTCACTCTGTATAATTGGCTCCAGTTCTATCCATCTCATTAGAACTGAGTCAAATTTATTCTTTTAAGGGATGAGTAATACTCCAGTGTGTATACGTACCATGGCTTTCTTATCCATTCATCTGCTGATGGACATCTAGGTTGTTTCCATGTCCTGGCTATTATAAACAATGCTGCAATGAACATTGGGGTACATGTGTCTCTTTCAATTCTGGTTTCCTCAGTGTGTATGCCCAGCAGTGGGACTGCTGGGTCATAAGGCAGTTCTATTTGCAATATTTTAAGGAATCTCCACACTGTTTTCCATAATGGCTGTACTAGTTTGCATTCCCACCAACAGTGTAAGAGGGTTCCCTTTTCTCCACATCCTCTCCAGCATTTATTGCTTGTAGACTTTTGGATCGCAGCCATTCTGACTGGTGTGATATGGTACCTCATGGTGGTCTTGATTTGCATTTCTCTGATAATGAGTGATGTTGAGCATCTTTTCATGTGTTTGTTAGCCATCCGTATGTCTTCTTTGGAGAAATGCCTATTTAGTTCTTTGGCCCATTTTTTGATTGGATCGTTTATTTTTCTGGAGTTGAGCTGCATAAGTTGCTTGTATATTTTTGAGATTAGCTGTTTGTCAGTTGCTTCATTTGCTATTGTTTTCTCCCATTCAGAAGGCTGTCTTTTCACCTTGCTTATAGTTTCCTTTGTTGTGCAGAAGCTTTTAATTTTAATTAGATCCCATTTGTTTAGTAAAACTCTCACTGTTTGCAGATGACATGATCCTCTACATAGAAAATCCTAAAGACTCCACCAGAAAACTACTAGAGCTAATCAATGAATGTAGTAAAATTTCAGGATATAAAATAAACACTCAGAAATCCCTTGTATTCCTATTCACTAATAATGAGAAAGTAGAAAAAGGAGTTAAGGAAACAATTCCATTCACCATTGCAATGAAAAGAATAAAATACTTAGGAATATACCTACCTAAAGAAACTAAAGACCTATATATCAAAAACCTATAAAACACTGATGAAAGAAATCTAAGACGACACTAATAGATGGAGAAATATACCATGTTCATGGATCGGAAAAGTCAATATAGTGAAAATGAGTATACTACCCAAAGCAATCTACAGATTCAATGCAATCCCTATCAAGCTACCAGCAGTATTATTCACAGAACTAGAACAAATAATTTCAAGATTTGTATGGAAATACAAAAACCTAGAATAGCCAAAGCAATCTTGAGAAAGAAGAATGGAACTGGAGGAATCAACTTGCCTGACTTCAGGCTCTACTACAAAGCCACAGTCATTAAGACAGAATGGTACTGGCACAAAGACAGAAATATAGATCAATGGAACAAAATAGGAAGCCCAGAGATAAATCCACACACCTATGGACACCTTATCTTCGACAAAGGAGGCAAGAATATACAATGGAGTAATGACAATCTCTTTAACAGGTGGTGCTGGGAAAACTGGTCAACCACTTGTAAAAGAATAAAACTAGGTCACTTTCTAACACCACACACAAAAATAAACTCAAAATGGATTAAAGATCTAAACTTACGACCAGAAACTATAAAACTCCTAGAGGAGAACATAGGCAAAACACTCTCCGACATAAATCACAGCAGGATCCTCTATGATCCACCTCCCAGTATACGGGAAATAAAAGCAAAAATATTCTAATTAAAAAAAAAAATTTGGTTTGTTCTTGTTTGTGGATTGGGTGATTTTCATTTTCTCTCTTCCAGATTGCTTATGTCTTTTTCTGAATCATTTAATCTGCTATTAATTTATTCTCATACATATTTCATTTAAGTTATTGTACTCTTCAGCCTTGTCTTTTTAACATTTCCTTGTTCCTTGTTTAAATCCTAACTGTGTTCATATATTTTTTCCCATGTTCAGTTGCTTTCCATTCTGTATGTGGTGAGCTATTTTTCTCCAAGGTTCTTTTTAATTATTCTTTCTTTTGAAACATATTCCTCTATTTTCTCATTTTAATTCTCATTGTCTCTGCAATTAGGTAAAACAGTTACTCTTGTAGGTCTTGAAAATGTGTCCCTTACAAGACCCAGATAGTAATGTCCCTATATAGCTACCATGTGGGCTTCTCTGGTGGCTCAGTGGTAAAGAATCTGCCTGCCAATGCAGGAGACACAGGTTTCATCCCTGGGTTGGGAAGATCCCCTGGAGAAGGAAATGCAACCCACTCCAGTATTCTTGAATAGGAAATCCCATGGATAGGAGACCTGGGCAGGCTACAGTCCATGGGGTTGCAAAAGAGTTGGACATGACTTAGTGACTAAATGAGTCAGTATGTGCCTTGTGGCTTTGTTTGAGGATCTGGATCTGAAGTGAGCATGAGTCATATATTTATATTCTACTCTTTGTAACCCCATGGAATAAAGCATGCCAGGCTTTTCTGTACTTCATCATCTTCCGGGAGTTTGCTCACTCATGTCCATGGAGTAGATGATACCACCCTATCATTTCATCCTCCATCATCCCCTTTTCATTCCCTCCTCCTGCCTTCAGTCTTTCCCAGCATTGGGTTCTTTTCTAATGAGTTGGTTGTTTGGATCAGGTGGACAAAATATTGGAGTTTCAGCTTCAGCATCAGTCCTTCCAAAGAATATTCAGGACTGATTTCTTTTTGGATTGACTGGTTTGATCTCCTTGTCGTCCAAGGGACTCTCAAGATTCTTCTTCAGCACCACAGTTTGAAAGCATAATTTCTTCAGTGCTCAGCCTTTTTATGGTCCATCTCTCACATCCATACATGACTACTGGGAAATCCACAGCTTTGACTATATGGGCCTTTGTTGGCGAAAAGGTATCTCTGCTTTTTAACATTCTGTCTAGGTTTGTCATAGCTTTTGCTTCCAAGGAGCAGACATCTTTTAATTTCATGTAGTGACATGTGCACTGGCAAAGGCTGTCCTCATCCTTTCTGAGGCAAGTTTAAACTAGTTCCATTGTCTCTAAGTTTGTGCACTCTCCTTGGTATTGGAAGAATCTGCCCTAGTGGAGAGCAATGCTGAAGCCAGATAGGCTAGAGCAAATGCCTATTGCTCCCTGGGGTGTGTGCACTAGGGTCATTCATGCAAGCTGGTCAGAGTTTCAAGCAGCTTTTAATCTGCTGTCTCAGCAAGCACTGTGACTTGAAGTAAACAAGCCTGTGTGCACACTCTTCAAGAGCTGAACCTTAATTTCCTATAGCTTTCTAGTAAGTCCCACTGATTTTCAAGCCAGTTATCCTAAAGCTGAGTTTCTGAATATGTGACTTGAACTCATCACTCCCCAGAGAAAATCCACAAGCCTGTGATATCCATCCCCATCTTTCTTTGTGTCCCCTGCTAGGGGGTGTAGGCCCCTGGCCAGATTGCTTCTCCTCCCTTTCTACTCAAATCTATGAATAATGTTGACATAGTCCCTCAGTTTTTATTTGTTTGGGAAGGACTTCTTTCCCTTATTTTTGAATTTTTTTTCTTTTTATTTTCTCATATATTTTTGATTGGTGGTTTGTTTTTATCAGCACTTTAAAAGTATAATTTCACTCCTTCCTTGCTATTGCTGATGAGAAATCCATTATTAGTCTTGCAGGGACTCTCTTGTACATAACAAGTAATATTTCTCTTGCTCCTTTTAAAAGTCTCTTTGTGTTGGAATTTCAACAATTTGTTTACAATGTGTTTTGATTTAGGTGTTTTTTTTTTTGTATTGCTTTTATTTGGTATTTTTAGACTTTATGAATCTTGATGTCCATTTTCCATCCAGATTTGTAAAGTTTCTAGCATTATTTCTTTAAATAAATTTTCCAGTCCTTTCTTTTTCCATTTGTTTCCTGAGATACCACTGTCTTATCTATTCAGTATGTTATACAAGAATACCATAGGCTAGGTGGCTTATAAATACTGCTGCTGTTGCCAAGTTGCTTCAGTTGTGTCCAACTCTGTACAACCTCATAGATGGCAGCCCACCAGGCTCCCCCATCCCTGGAATTCTCCAGGCAAGAATACTGGAGTGGATTGCCATTTCCTTTTCCAATGCCTGAAAGTGAAAAGTGAAAGTGAAGTCGTTCAGTTGTGTCCGACTCTTAGCGACCCCATGGACCACAGCCTACCAGGCTCATACATCCATCCATGGGATTTTCCAGGCAAGAGTACTGGAGTGGGGTGCCGTTGCCTTCTCTGGCTTATAAATAAGATATACTTATTTTTCTGTTTCTAGAGACTAAAAGTCCAAGATAAAGGTGCCAGAAGATTTGGTGTCTGATAAGAGCCACTTCTCTTGTTTAAAGGTACCAATTCAATTCATGAGGATTCTGCCTTCATGATTTATCACCTCCCCAAAGTCCCACCTTTAAGTACTATCACACTGAGAATTAAGTTTCCACATATGCATTTTAGGGTACACATCTGTTCAGCATCCGTAATGCATACACTGGTTCTCATGATTGTGCCAGTTCAGTTCTGTAGCCTTTTTCTCTCTTTTTTATTATTTTTATTTTGCTTATCTGACTACATGATTTTGAGTAACTTGTCTTTGAGTTCACCAATTCTGTCTTCTGCTTAAGTATTACATTGAAACTCTCAATTGAATTTTTCACTTGTATTATTGTATACTTGAATTCCAGAACTTGTTTGCTTGCTTTTTTATAGATCCTATCTCATTGATATTATTTTTTTTCAGGTACAGTTTTCCTGATTCTCTGGTTGTTATCTGTCTTTTCTTCTATCTCACTGAGCTTTTCAAATAATCATTATTTTAAGTTCTTTGTCAGGCAAATCACAGATCTCCATTTTGGGGCAGGGTTAGTTACTAGAAATTTATTTTTCCAGTAGTATCATATTTTCCTGATTCTTTGTGTTCCTTGTAGCTTTGTGTTAATGTTTGAGTATTTGAAGAAGCTGCCTGTTCTAGTTTTACAGAGAAAAGCCTTCAGCAATAACTGTTTATAGAGATTCTGGAGATCACTTAGACATCTCAGTGCATACTTCACTACTCTCCCTCAACTTTCAGGGTTTTGCAACTTCTTCCAATCTCACTGAGCTATACTGACTATCATAACCTTTTCTCCCTCTTTATCTAGGAGATAAATGGAATAATGGCAGGCTGGGTGCAAGCCTCATTGCTCTTTCCTCTCCTGAAAGAATCATGCACCATCTCTCAATATTCCAGAGACATGCAAGTGTCTGAGATCCATCTACCCCCATTCTTTAGAGTGATGCAATGAAATGCTGAGAAAAACTTGGTATGAGATTTTCTTCCCTCTTTAGGAAGAAGTCTCAGAATTGCACACCTCTTCTCAAACCAGGGCTTTCCTGGTGACTCAGATGGTAAAGAATCTGTCTGAAATGCAGGATACCAGGATTCAATCCTTGGATGGGGAAACATCCTCTGGATAAGGGAATGACTATACACTCCAGCATTCTTGCTTGAAGAATTCCAAGGACAGAGAAGCCTCTTGGGCTACAGCCCATGGGGTCACAAAGAGTCAGACACTACTGAGTGACTGCCCTTTTACTTTTTAATCCTACAGTATCATGCAGACTGCTGTTAGGCCCCATATTTGTCTTTGCTTTTAGCTTGCCTCTAGCATCTAAACTATGCTGGATGTCTTAGTCCTCTTAGTGAAGTTTAAGCATAAATTGGTCCCTTGGGTTTGTGATCCAAAGGCTGGTATGTATGATGAGTATTTCTTTCACTTTTCTCTGAGGGCCAAGTTGTAGATAGGATATGTGTAAAAATTTAAAGCTCCTATGTCAGTTTTTCTTCTTGGGATGCCCTCTAAATTATCTTGCTAGTTTGCACATTTATTTTATGGACTGAACTGGATCATATCCCAGATTACTGCAGCTACTAGACTTCTGTGTTCATTTGCACTAAGATCACAATTTTCGAATTATGTGAGCCCTCTTTAGCAAACGGTGGCAAAGCTGTTGTTTTTCACTGCCTTGTTTCACTGTCCTTTTTGAACAACCACTCAAAGTACCTGAAGGTGGGCAATGGAAACAGCCTGGATCAAAACACACAAACAAGCTATTCTTACAGAGATTTTAGTAGTCTCCATGAACAAACACTTGTAAACTTGTTATATAATCTTCAATCATGTAACAGAGCAATGAAATAGTGTGCTCTTTTGTTGATTATTAGGGAGAGAATTTGCCCAGCAACTCACTTCTTATGATCAAAAATTAGAAAACCATCCCTTCAGTTTAGTTTGCAAGTTTCTTACAGAAGTTATGCATCTTGCTTGTCATTCACAAAATATTTTTGTTGTATGCATGTGCCCAAATTTAATATTTAACAGAGGTTTTTACTAAATGGTATCACACTGGTCATTTTGTAACATATCTTTCTCATTAACTTTATTTTTAAAATATTTTAAATAAGTCATTATTAATATTGGTTATTGATGTATCCACTTTATTTTATTAAATATTTAGGCTTCTTCTTTATTTTTCATGGCTATAATAGTGTTTATGATGTATATTTTTGTATAATCTTCTTAGAAGTCTTAAGTTAGTAATAACTTCTTCAAATTTATGAGGGTATCGAATTCTCCTCTGGAATGGTTGCACTAATTCCCTCTCCTTTTCTCTCTTTCATTTACTTATTCATTCAGCAGATATTAATAAGTATGTATTACATGTCAGTCATAGTGCTGTGCTAGGGGAAAACAATAAAATAAAGCCATTTGCCTATCAAGTATAGAACAACATAATATCATTATGTTAGAAGCTGATATGTGTAATGAAAGCAGAAAAAGAAAGGGAGGTAGGTGAGGATTAATGGGAGACAGTATTGCACTTATAAGTACAGGAATGGGTCAATCATAATGGACAATGTTGTGCTGCAGTAAAAACAACTTCAACTTATCATTGACTTTCTTTTTAATATAAATTTATTTAAATTGGAGGTTAATTACTTTACAATATTGTATTGGTTTTGCAATACATCAACATGAATCTGCCACAGGTATACACGTGTTCCCCATCCTGAACCCCCCTCCCTCCTCTCTCCCCATACCATCCCTCTGGGTCGTCCCAGTGCACCATTGATTTTCAACAAACTAGTGTGTATGAGGTACCCATACTGTGAGTGTGTTCAGTGGGACTGGGGCTCCACTAACCAAAAATCTCTCAGGGACTCAAGATGACAGAGCTCTTCATTGACTATTTTGACATTTTATTTTATTGAATCCTTTTATATTTGTGGTTATAGAAGAACCTTTATTGTTTTTTAGTCACTAAGTCTTGTCTCAGAGAAGGCAATGGCACCCTACTCCAGTGCTCTTGCCTGGAAAATCCCATGGACGGAGGAGCCTGGTGGGCTGCAGTCCATGGGGTTGCTGAGGGTCAGACATGACTGAGCGACTTCACTTTTACTTTTCAGTTTCATGCATTGGAGAAGGAAATGGCAACCCACTCCAGTATTCTTGCCTGGAGAATCCCAGGGACGGGGGAGCCCGGTGGGCTGCCATCTATGGGGTCACACAGAGTCGGACACGACTGAAGTGACTCGGCAGCAGCAGCAAGTCTTGTCTGACTCTCTTGTGAACCCCATGAACTGTAGCTCACCAGGCTCCTCTGTCCATGGGATTTCCCAGCAAGAATACTGAAGTGGATTGCCATTTCCTTTTCCAGGAGGTCTTCCTGACTTAAGAATCCATCCCACAACTCCTCTCTTTGTAGTCTGATTCTTTACCTTAATTGAGGTGAAATGTACACAAAACATTCACATGTACAGCTCATTAATGATGTCATTATATTAATTAAAATTTATTGAGAGAGAATTTCAAAACTTGATATATTCAAATATATTAACTCTCCACCTGTGATTTTTAAAGATTTATTTTAGGACATCCATGGTGGACCAGTGGTAAAGAATCCTCCTGCCAATGCAGGGGACTTGGATTCTATTCCTGGTCAGGAAGATTCCACATGCTTCAGGGCAATGAAACTCATGTGCCATAACTACTGAAGCCTGTGCTCAACAAACATGGAAGCCACCACAATAAGAAGACCTCATACTGCAATTAAAATGTAGCTCCTGCTCACTGCAACTAGCGAAATTTTGCACACAGCAATGAAGACCCAATGTCGGCAAAAATAAATAAAATTTTTAAAAAGATTTGTTTTACATTTGAAACTTTCTTATCTACACAGAATTCAGATACCTTTTACATTTTTAACTTCAGTTATAAACACATAATTTATGTGGAGATTTTGCTCAAATTTAAAAATAAGTAACTATATAGGAATAAGTGATATAAAGCCCATGAGAGTGGTATAAATGATGCACTGTGATATCTCAAATGTGTGACAGTTCACAGTGATTGAGGATAGAGAATGCACAAGTTTTCATTTTAGCTGAACATGTAGGGACTCAGAATTTAGACAGAAACCAAGGGATTAAGTTCACAGAAAGGAAGGATACAAGAAGGGTTCAATTTGAAGGTACCAGAGACCCAAGAGCTGATTCTTATTCCTAGTGTTTGGACCTACTTGTCCACAGGATCATACAGGGGCCTGAAATGAATTATTCAGTCTTTGTACCCATGATGTGCTGAGAAAGATTCAGCACAGTGCCCAGGACCAAGTCAGCACTGGTAAATATTAATTATTTTTTCATGGCTTTTTCCATTTCTGAATTATGTATTCTAAGTTTGATGCAGCAGACTTCAAGGGAAATCTTTGAGCCTTTGAGGTTAGGAATAAGGGGAAGGAAGATCACCCTGTCATGGAGAAAGCTTAGACCACATTTGCACATTAGAACTATAGATGTCTTGAGATTCACAGAAGCATAGGAGGTACATAAATGTTGCCACTTTTGTTTGATTCTGAGAAACTGACACCCAGAGATGTTAGTGGCATGACTAAGATTATGCAGTTAAAAGTAAAGGTAATACTTGAACAACAGTTCTGCAGGTTTAGACCAAAAATTTTTTCTATTATAAAATCCCTTTTGCTGCCATCTGGCTTCCTCTATCCTATCCCAATAGCATGAAAATAGGAAACTGAGCAGAATCAGAAAGCTGAGTTGTTGGTAACATTTTAAACTCGGGTTTCTTTGAGTTTGAGAGTCATATTAATGAACTTAGATACACAATTAGAAAACACAAATTGAATTAATGTTTCATATAAAGCTATAATGGGCTTTTAAATCTGCTATGTGGCATGGAGAAGAGATATGAACTGAAGATACAACACCTGCACCTTCAAGTATTAATATATTTGTTATACTATGGAGCATCTGAAGCAGTCACTGGATGGCACAGTGTCACACACAAAAAGTATGCAACTACAGAATGACCACAGAATGTGTGAGGGGGAAAACACAGTTTTAAATCAGTTCTGGGTCAAGTTCTGACTTTGTTGTTTATATTCCCCAAATATTTCCTTTCTGAAATTAAGATTTATATTTACAAAGAGAGAGAACATTTTAAATAAGCATGAAAAAGGAAAAATGTGATTTTAATCTGAGTAGTATATTTTAAACAATGTACAATATCCTTATGGAAAAGAAAGATTGCTTTTTGATAGGTGCAGCACCCAAGTGGCAAACACATTCAATTCCCATGTATACCACGAGTGGAAATATACAATGTAACTGGTATAGCAAATGGAAAAACAAAAAACAAAATGGTGGATTGTGAGAGTGCCTTAAAAAAGTAGAGTTCCAAGGATGAGCTGAGGGTAGGTAATATGAATAAATAAGAAACTTCAAAATTCCTCCTTGCTTCTCCAGTCTTGTTAGTTTTTATGCTTGTTTAATGCTATGAAGGGCTGAAGAACATTTTATCTCAATTCCCTAATGTGAAAAAACTGATGATGTAACTTTCCCACTTTTTCTCCTGAATTTAAACATGATTGCCTTGGCTTTGGAATTGTAAAAGCAGCTTCACTGGTGTGACTCAGATTTACTCTCTGAAGGAACAAGAAGGACTTAAAAGGTATATGCACTATATTATTTGCTTGTCTCATTCCTGGAATGTGGCTTGTTAGCATGTTTCCTCAGAAATTGATAAAGGAGCAAACAAAGGAAGGAGCAAAGACATCAAAGATAACAAAGAAATTGTTATCTTTAATGTAATTCTGAATTTAGATTTCCTGAAGTCATACACTTTTATTTTTTTAATTTTTTTTGCTCTAAGTTCTAAACTCTAAATTTTGCTCTAAGTTCCCTACATTACACTTTACCTACCCATGTATTTCAGCTATTATGTGAACTTTTCCTCTACAAATTTCTCTAAACTGGTGTGCAAATTTCTCTAACCTTGAGACTGATAAGTCTTTCATTGAGCACCTGAACTTTCCATAACCTAGAACTCTATCCCTAACTTAAATAAGTATAGGATAATTAGGTTAAGTATAATTCAGAAAGTTGAAAAATGAAATATTCAGGCAAAGCACTTGTTGAACAAAACTGATAATTTTTGGACAAGAGAATTTTATTAGTTTCCTAAGAAAACTGAAATACAGGACTGGAGAGATCAAGATTGGGTTGCAGCTTTGTGCGTGGTTAAATCAGCTCAGTTCAGTTCAGTTCAGTCGCTCAGTTGTGTCCGACTCTTTGCGACCCCATGAATCGCAGCACGCCAGGCCTCCCTATTCATCACCATCTCTTGGAGTCCAATCTTATTAACTCCTATCACTCACTCATTCACTGTGCATGAAATATCTAATATTTTAGACACTGTTTGGGAGAATAAATAACATGAGAAAAAATGTTATTCAATTCATTTTAAACTAAAATAATTGCTATTCAGGACATATGTTACTTTTTTAAAAAAATTCCTGTAAAAATCATTTGTCTAAGTGAAACTTAACATATTAAATGCCTTAGATGTTATCTTGGGGCTTTGAAGGGGACCAAGCAGGACATTCCTGGACTCTTGGCCTTTATCAGCTCTGTATCCTGATGGCCCTCCTTGCTCTGTACAAGGTCTGCACACTGAGTACCCTTCTGTCCTGCACCAAATCTATACATCTTCTGGCTCCCATACTGTATAAGACTGATCCCCTCTTGCTTTCTGTCCTGCATGAGGTCTTTACCTAGAGCTGCTCTCCACAGTCAGGCTGGGCAGTCTTTGCTCTGATACCCATGGTGGTTCTGCTTTAAAATGGAGCTTCACTGTGCAAGAAACAGTTGAGTAAATTGAAATGTTTAGTGAGGGAAGTGGAATTAATGGAAACATGACAGAAAAATATTTAATGATGTTTCAGATTTCAGTAAACTTAACTTATATTAGCACAATTAACAGTATTAATGTTGACATTAGCACCAGCTTTGACTTTAATTTCTGAGTTTTGGATGGCCTACAGTGTCTAAAAGTGGAGTAGGAGCTTTAGTGAGTGATTTCATTCTACATTCATATTGTGTTAAAACTTATTGCATGTTTCCTACTCTAGTTTTCTGATCATCCTATGAGATGAGTCCTTTTATATTCTCAGTTTAGGGGAAAAATAAGTAATTTACAGAGTGTAAGCAACTTGTCTGTTGGCATAGTTGTCACCTCCCCAGGTCCATTTCATAATCTCCTCAAAACTTGTGGCCAAAGTGCAACCTGGCCTTTCAGAAATTTGAACATTTGACTTTACATCAGTACAATCTCATATTAAAAAAAAGATAGTTCTAAGTACTTTTTGGAAAAATCTTAAACAAATATGTGCATATGAAATTTCTAAAAGTGATGGCTCTTCTTTTCGTCTTCAGTGAGAACTGTAACCATGTGCTCAGGGAATCAAAATTCACAGAATCAAACGTTGAATACTGATTTCATCCTTGTGGGGCTCTTTGGTGAAACCAAATACGCCCTCCTCCTCTACACTGCGACCTTCATCTTCTTCCTGATGGCCCTAGCTGGGAACGCTCTCCTTATCATCCTCGTCCACCTGGAGCCCCGCCTGCACACTCCCATGTACTTCTTCATCAGTCAGCTCTCCCTCATGGACCTCATGTACATATCTGTGACTGTGCCCAAGATGCTCCTGGGCCAAGTGACAGGAGATCACACAATTTCTCCTGCAGGTTGTGGGATCTAGATGTTCTTCTATCTGACACTTGCTGGAGCTGAAACTTTTCTCCTGTCTGCCATGGCCTATGACAGATATGCTGCTATTTGCAGACCTCTCCATTATCCTTTGCTGATGAACCAGAGAGTCTGTGAATGCCTGGTGTCTGGATGCTGGTTCCTAGGAATGGTGGATGGTTTGTTGCTCACACCCATAGCCATGAGCTTCCCCTTTTGTCATTCCAGAAAAATCCTGAGTTTCTTCTGTGAGGCTCCTGCCTTGCTGAAGCTCTCCTGCTATGACATCTCCCTCTATAAAATGCTCATGTACCTATGTTGTGTTCTCATGCTCCTCATCCCCATTGTGGTCATCTCAAGCTCATATGCCCTCATCCTGCACCTTATCCACAGAATTAATTCAGCCAAGGGCCACAGGAAAGCCTTTGCCACCTGCTCCTCACACATGACTGTAGTGTTACTCTTCTTTGGTGCCACCATCTACACCTACATGCTTCCCGATTCCTACCACACAGCTGAGCAGGACATGATGGTGTCAGCCTTTTATACCATCATCACCCCTGTGCTGAACCCCCTCATTTACAGCCTCCACAATAAAGATGTCACAGGTGCTCTGAGGAACAGGATGCAATTAGGACCGAGCCTAGAGAAAGTGGTAAAGGGGAAAGTCTAGGAATGACCACAACTCTTTCAACTTTTATATTATCCCTCCTTTCTTTTTTTCTGCCTTCATTTGTCTGCTGTTTACAGGGTCCCCCAAACTAAGTCTAGTCATGTCTTTCTTCTTTCCTATGCCTGTGACATTTCTCCTCCATCCTGTTTATTCATCCTAATTTATCACGTTAAATGTAACATTCTTATGGTCCTTTGATATATGAGTCCTTTTATCCTTTTTGTCAACATTGCCATAAAGAAAACTATCTCATCTCACACCCCAAGTTTATCAATCATTTTAGTATGAGACTTGATTTTGAACAATAGCAGTAAAAGTGAATTACTATGAAGTCTTCAGGAACTACTATATTCATGAACAAAATGATCCAAGTGTCTAGTGTTTTGGGAATATGTGAAATTAAGAAAAAATACATTTCCTTTGATTAATGTACAAGAAGGAGACTTGGATTCTCAGTTGCTGAGGTACCACCACTTGGAACAGAACCTTTATCTTGCTATCAAAGGTTAGACACTGGGTATTCTCATACCTCATACTTGCTGCGTGTCAATAGACTGACAAGTGGTTTCTCTACATGGCATGTCAACTCAATGCTTTTGCTACTCGTTTATGATTATTCCTATAGTGTTACATAAGGAAATTGTCTGAACATGGAAATAACTCCACCAATGAGGGGAAAGAACCTATACCTAAAAAGTGAGAGCTTTATCTAGAGGTAGGGTAAAATTTTAGTTTTAGAAACTGCTGTGATTACATAAATAAAAGAAGCAAAACTGCCCAAACTGACACTATCAATTAAACAATTTTAATAATCTTATTATTAACAATATCATTAGGTAAGTCTTAGATATTATCTTTCCAATCAGTTTGATTTTTGTTTTTAATGAGTGTTTGATTTATGTATTTGTCATCCAAGAACACAAAGTGCAAAGAAAAACAAATATTGATTTTGAATTTACCCACAAATAGGGGGACTGTTGTGATTAGATGTAATGAAATGAAAAGAATTAGTCTTGAGGTTAGTTCAGAATCTGCCTCTTCAGTTCTCAAGAGCTATATGGTATTTGTGAACTTGCCCAAGCCCTAACAGTTTCCTTACAATCACTTTTGAGATGGGGAAAGCAAAATTTGCTATTCAAGTTCCTTGACAAATACGGAGGTAATATGCACAGGCAGTCCCTAACACCTGTTGCAAACTGTGATTTCTAGTCCCACCTCTGTATTTTCTACTCTTTTTATTTGCCTTCAAGTGGTGGAGCTGTGAGAGACTGTGTAGGATCAAGGAGACCTCTAGCTAAATCCTAGCTTGCTACACAGCAGCTTTAATATCAAATTATCCCCCACCCCCCACCCTACTATCTTGATTTCACTACCACTAATAGAACTAGCAACAGAACATCATCATGGTACTTTGCATATTAAGTGAATTAAATTCACTTGTCCAGTCCAGGGCTCAGTCCCTTCAAGGGTCTGTTGTCCCCTCTTAGGTATGACTGGATAAATGTGGCTTTACCCCTGGCTCTGACTCTGTATGTCAGAGCCCTGGCCCTGCTTCTTCATGAGCATGAAGGAGCCAGTGTAGACTCTGTCACATGAGGAAAGTTCGTGAGCTGATGTTGAATTAAAGATCAGTATTGCTGGCCTTTTAAAATCTTTCTATTAGAAAGGTCAATGTAAGTACTTGGCTAACCTGTAAAACCATCTTGTAAAACACTTTATCTTTTTATCACAAATCTAGTATTTAACCAATGTTCTTTCATTTCATATCAGTGTCATTCTGCTAATTAAACTCTTTGAAAATCTTCCTAGGCTCTTGGTTTATTTAATCATTTATTAAACCTTTATAGATTACTTGCAATTTTACAGAAATTCTGAAGTTTGTGAGGACACAGCAGTGGCCAGAATGCAACTACTTATATCTAGGGGTTTATTTCCTAGCAGAGAAGAGGGCTGTGCAGACTTGGGATCCCAGTCATAAAAACTATGAGAGCCCTACAGCATCTAGTAGGGGACACCAGATTTGAACAGTGATTCCAAAATAAAGATTATATATTTGTAAAGAGACAAAGGAACACTTCAAAGAGGAAATGCTTGTGAGGAAATATGAGTATAAATGAAGCAGTGGGAATTTCAGAAAGCTGTAAATATCAAATTGAAGATGCATGTAGAGTGGTATGAATAGGGAAGCTGTAAGAACACATATTTTATATATTATATGCATATTATTTGAATATCATATATTATATACATAACATATACAAAATTCTTGTTATCATTCAATTTTTGATTACTCTAAATGCAGAGTAAATTATGCACAATAATTATGTTCATATACCGCTTTTGAACTGTGGTGTTGGAGAAGACTCTTGAGAGTCCCTTGGACTGCAAGGAGATCCAACCAGTCCATTTAGAAGGAGATCAGCCCTGAGATTTCTTTGGAAGGAATGATGCTAAAGCTGAAACTCCAGTACTTTGGCCACCTCATGCGAAGAGTTGACTCACTGGAAAAGACTCTGATGCTGGGAGGGACTGGGGGCAGGAGGGGAAGGGGACAACAGAGGATGAGATGGCTGGATGGCATCACCGACTTGATGGACGTGATTTTGAGTGAACTCCGGGAGTTGGTGAAGGACAGGGAGGCCTGGTGTGTTGTAATTCATTGGGTCGCAAAGAGTTGGACAAGACTGAGTGACTGAACTGAACTGAACTATTAATTTATATAAAATTAAATATATATTAAGTATATTAATAGACATTATGTTTACAATATTTATTCTAAAATTATAGTAACTGGAGATTGGAGGAGGGCAAGGATAGAGACAGGCATACTTAAGAGAAAGTGGTTGTCCATCCTCAAGGGTGAGGTATTGGGATACCCTACTTGCATAAACAACCATCTGAAAGATTTCTGAAAGATCTTCCTAAAAATTTCCCCCAGCTTTTCTTCTTTTTAACAATTCCATCTGTGAAGTAATTGAACAATACTTTTTATCAAAGAATAAAGCAAATCATCCTAATCTCTAGCCTTCTATATTCTTCCAATCTATTGCATAGTTTCTATAACAAAATTTTAATGTGAAAAATAGTATTGAAAAGCATGTAAAGACTTTAAGGATGCATCTTATGGAATGTTTGCAAATGAATCATCCAGGGCCCATCCCCCAAACCTAGAATGAGAATTACTCTGGTGCCTGGAAGCTCTCAACCTGTTTATTCAAGACCAGCTCTTGGTTGCCAGGTAGTCATTATTTTGAATTTTATTTAAAAATCATTTTATTGTTTTTATTCACAGATTTATTACCTGTTTTTGTACATCTAACAATGTCAATTGATTTGGTGTACATATGGACTAATCATGTTGCTTGTATTTTTGCCTTTCTCATAGAATCTCTTATTATTATGTTTAAAAAAATTCATCCATGTTTTTGAATCATGGAGTTATTCATTTTCTGTGCTGTATAAAATAGAATTTTCTGACTATACTTTAATCATGCACTCTTGTGCTGATGAATACATATATTATCTTCATTTTTTTAGCAGTTATGAACAATGCTGCTGTTTTTGTACATGTGTCCTGGCGGTATGAATTCTTATATCTCATAATCAATAAACAGTTCACAGAATCAGTATCATGTAATTTTCTGGCTCCCCTAGTGATGTCCTTGTTTTCACTGCTGATAATAGTTTATGATTGTTTGTGGTTTCTCTTTTCTTTCTTGATCATTTTCAGCAGAAGTTTATCAGTATTGTTTGTCTTTTCGAAGAACTGTCAGTTTGTTGATGTGCCTTATTGTATGTTTTGTTTCTTTTACTCTCTTTGGTTTATGTTTGCTGTTATATGACCTATTTTATTTTTTTAGTTTTTTTAAAAAATATTTTAATTGGAGGCTAATTACTTTACAATATTGTGGTGGTTTTTGCCATACAATCACATGGATCAGCCATGGGTGTACATGTGTTTCCCATCCTGATCCTCCCCATCCCATCCGGCAGGGTCATCCCAGTGCATTAGCCCTGAGCACTCTGTCTCATGCATCAAATGTGGACTGGCGATCTATTTCACATATGATAATACACGTGTTTCAATGCTATATGATATTTTTAAAAGGATGTTTAAGTCATTGAATAAAAAGATAGGCTAACATACATATTTAAGCCTCTAAATTTCCTTTTACTTGGTGCCTTTGAAGTATCTTATAGGGCTGATATGTGAATATTTTATTTGACCCAAATATTATTTAAAATAATATTTTATCATCTACAAACATGTGAGACATTCTTATTTATGTTTTAATGCATTCTGAATTCAAACTCTGAGTACAGAGATTTAATCTTCTGAAGTGTTTGACACCTTATATTATGGGTCTTGTGTGATCATTTTTTTGGTGAAAATTCTATATTTTCCTCTGTCATTGAATGTAAAATTTTTCATGTGTTCATTTGGAATTCTGATGTTAAAATTTTATTAATTTTTATCTATTTCTTCTCTCTATTGTAGAGAAGGGAATGTGTTATAATCCCCCTCCTGCTACTTTGTTTTCTCTGTAGTTTTTTGCTTTGTTTGATATATTGTCTTTGTGTTTAGTCACTAAGTTGTGACTGACTCTGCAGCCCCATGAACTGGAACTAACTGGGCTCCTCTGTCCTTGGGATTTCCCAGGCAAGAATACTTGAGGGGGTTGTCATTGCCTTGTCCAGTTGATGTGTTTTAGGGATATTTTTATTAGGTTTATAAAATATTTTAACAGGCTATCATACATTTTATTATGTTTAAGTGACTTTCTTTGGATTAATGAATTTTCCCTAATTTGTCCAATAAAGCAACTTTCTTTAGGTTTGCTGCTGCTGCTGCTGCTGCTAAGTTGCTTCAGTTGTGCAAATTTCTCTGCACTATGCAAAGGGCAGTTAGGATTTTAAGATAGTTAAACCTCATTTTTGCATTCCCAGTTCAGTTCAGTTCAGTCACTCAGTTGTGTCTGACTCTTTGCAATTCCATGGAATGAGCATGCGAGACCTCCCTGTCCATCACCAACTCCCGGAGTTTGCTCAAACTCATGTCCATTGAATCGGTGATGCCATCCAACCATCTCATCCTCTGTCGTCCCCTTCTCCTCCTGCTTTCAATCTTTCCCAACATCAGGGTCTTTCCCAATGAATCAGTTCTTCACATCAGGTGGCCAGAGTATTGGAGTGTCAGCTTCAGTATCAGTCCTTCCAATGACTATTCAGGGCTGATTTCCTTTAGGATGGACTGGTTGGATCTCCTTGCAATCCAAGGGACTCTCAAGAGTCTTCTCCAACACCACAGTTCAAAAACATCAATTCTTATGCACTCAGTTTTCATTATAGTCCAACTCTCACACCCATATATGACTACTGGAAAAACCATAGCTTTGACAAGATATACCTTTGTCAGTAAAGTGTTGTCTCTGCTTTTTAATGTTCTCTCTAGGTTGGTCATAGCTTTTCTTCCAAGGAGCAAGTGTCTTTTAATTTCATGGTTGGAGTCACCATCTGCAGTGATTTTGGAGCCCAGAAAAGAAAGCCTGTTACTAGTTCCATTGTTTCCCCATTGAGTTGACATGAAGTGATGGGACCAGATGCCATGATTGTAGTCTTCTGAATGTTGAGTTTTAAGGCAAAATTTTCACTCTCCCCTTTCACTTTCATCAAAATGCTCTTTAGTTCTTCTTTGCTTTCTGCCATAAAGGTGGTGTCATCTGCATATTTGAGGTTATTAATATTTCTCCCAGCAATCTTGATTCCAGCTCTGTGTGAGGGTGAAAGTAAAGTCTCTCAGTCATGTTTGACTCTTTGCGACCCCACAGGTTATAAAGTCCAAGGAATTCTCCAGGCCAGAATACTGAAGTGGTTAGCCTTTCCCTTCTCCAGGGGATCATCCCAATCTTGGGATCAAACCCAGGTCTCCTGCATTGCAGGTGGCTTCTTTACCAGCTGAGCCACAAGGGAAGCCCAAGAATATTGGACAGGTTAGCCTATCCCTTCTCCAGCAGATCTTCCCAACCCAGGAATTGAGCTGCGGTCTCCTGCACTGCAGGTAGATTCTTTACCAACTGAGCTATCATGGAAGCCCTTGAGTAGAGGTTAAATATGCAAGGTGATACTATACAGCCTTGATGTACTCCTTTCCCATTTGGAACCAGTCTGTTGTTCCATGTCTGATTCTAACTGTTACTTCTTGAACTGCATACATATTTCTCAAAAGCCAGGTAAGGTAGTTTGGTATTCCCATCTCTTGAAGAATTTTTCACCATTTTTACACAGTCAAAGGCTTTGGCATAGTCAATAAAGCAGGAGTAGATGTTTTTCTGGAACTCTTTTGCTTTTTTGATGATACAGTAGATGTTGGCAATTTGATCTGTGGTTCCTCTGTCTTTTCTAAATCCAGCTTGAACCTCTGGAAGTTCATGAATCATGTACTGCTGAAGCCTGGCTTGGAGAATTTTGAGCATTACTTTGCTAGCATGTGAGATGAGTGCAGTTGTGCAGTAGTTTGAACATTCTTTGATATCGCTTTCTTTGGGACTGGAATGCAAACTGACCTTTTCCAGTCCTGCGATCACTGCTGGATTTTCCAAATTTTCTGGCATATTGAGTGAAGCATTTTTAACACCATCATATTTTAGGATTTGTAATAGCTCAGCTTGAATTCCATCATCTCCACTAGCTTTGTTCATAGTGATACTTCATAAGGCCCACTTGACTTTACATCCCAGAATGTCTGGCTCTAGGTGAGTGATCACACTATCATGGTTATCTGGGTCATGAAGATCTTTTTTTGTACAGTTCTGTGTATTCTTGCCACCTCTTCTTAATATCTTCTGCTTCTTTTAGGTCCATACCATTTCTGTCCTTTATTGTCCTTTATTTTATGCCCATCTTTGCATGAAATGTTCCCTTGGTATCTCTAATTTTCTTGAAGAGATCTCTAGTCTTTCCCATTCTATTGCTTTCCTCTATATCTTTGCATTGATCACTGAGGAAGGCTTTCTTATCTCTCCTTGCTAATTTTTTGAACTCTGCATTCAGATCGGTATATATTTCCTGTTGTCCTTTTCCTTTCACTTATCTTCTTTTCTCAGCTATTTGTAACGCCTCCTCAGACAACCATTTTGCCTTGTTGCATTTCTTTTTCTTGGGGATGATTTTGATAACTGTCTCCTGCACAATGTTACAAACCTCCTTTCAGAGTTCTTCAGGCACTCTATCAGATCTAATCCCTTGAATCTATTTGTCACTTCCACTGTATAATTATAAGGGGTTTGATTTAGGTCATACCTGAATGGTATAGTTGTCCCCCGCCCCTTTTTTTCCTTCAATTTCAGTCTGAATTTTGCAATAAGGAGTTCATGATCTGAGCCACAGTCAGCTTCCAGTCTTGTTTTGGCTGACTGAATAGAGCTTCTCCAACTTAGACTGGAAAGAATATAATCAATCTGATCTCAGTACTGAGCATCTGGTGATGTCCATGTGTAGACACTTCTCTTGTGTTTTTGGAAGAAGGTGTTTGTTGTGACCAGTGTGAACTCTGTTAGCAACTCTTGGCAAAACTCTGTTAGCCTTTGCTCTGCTTCATTTTGTACTCCAAGGCCAAACTTTCCCGTTACTCCAGGAATCTCTTGACTTCCTACTTTTGCATCCCAGTACCCTATGATGGAAAAGATTTTTTTTTTTTTGGTATTAATTCTAGAAGGTCTTGTAGGTCATTATAGAACTGTTCAACTTCAATGCATTCAGCATTAGTGATTAGGGCATAGACTTGGATTACTGTGATATTGAATGGTTCGTTTTGGAAATGAACAGAGATCATTCTGTCATTTTTGAGACTGCACTCAAGTACTGCACTTTGGACTCTTCTCTTGACTATGAGGGCTATTCCATCTCTTCTAAGGGATTCTTGGCCACAGTAGTAGATATAATGATCATCTGTATTAAATTCTCCCATTCTGGTCCATTTTAGTTCACTGATTCCTAAAATGTCAATGTTCACTCCTGCCATATCCTGTATCCAATTTACCTTGTTTCATGGACCTAACATTCCAGGTTCCTTTGCAATACTGTTCTTACAGCACTGGACTTTACTTTCACACCAGTCACATCCACAACTAGGCATTGTTTCCATTT
Source organism: Nanger dama (assembly GCA_917880005.1). Classification (NCBI taxonomy): domain Eukaryota; kingdom Metazoa; phylum Chordata; class Mammalia; order Artiodactyla; family Bovidae; genus Nanger; species Nanger dama. The sequence continues at coordinate 182,096 of CAKJTW010000168.1, forward strand.
TGGTTCAGCCTCTTCATTCCTTCTGGAGCTATTTCCCTGATCTTCTCCAGTAACATATTGGGCCCCTATTGACTTGGGGAGTTCATCTTTCAATGTCATATCTTTTTGCCTTTTCATATCATTCATGGGGTTCTCAAGGCAAGAATGCTGAAGTGGTTTGCCATTCCCTTCTCCTGTGAACCATGTTTTGTCAGAATCGTCCACCATGACCCGTCCATCTTGGGTGGCCCTACACAGCATAGCTCATAGTTTCATTGGGTTAAGCAAGGCTGTGATCCATGTGATCGGTTTGGTTGATTTTCTGTGACTATGGTTTTCATTCTGTCTGTCCTCTGATGGATAAGGATTCGAGGCTTGTGGAAGCCTCCTGATGGGAGGTACCTGCTATGGGGCAAACTGAGTCTGGCTCTGATGGAGGGGTGGGTCATACTCAGTAAATCTTTAATTCAACTTTCTGCTGATAGGTGGGGCTCGTTCCCTCCCTGTAGTTTGACCTGAGAACAAACTATGGGAGGGGTAACGGCAGTAATGGTAACCTCCTCAAAAGTACTTATGTCAGCATGCTGCAGCTCCCAGGACTGTTGTATTCAGTGCCCCTGATCCATTGGCAGGCCACTGTTGACCCACGCCTCTGCTGAAGATTCCTGGACACTTACAGGCAAGTCTGGCTCAGTCTCTTGTGGGGTCACTGCTCCTTTCTCCTGTGTCCTGGTGCACACAAGGTTTTGTTTGTGCCCTCCAAGCATGTGTTTCTACAGTCTTGTGGAATCTGTAATCAAATCCTACTGGTCTTCAAATTCAAATTCTCTGGGGGTTCTCAGTGCTTTTGCTGGATCCCCAGGTTGGGAAAACTGTTCTGGGCCCTAGAACTTTTGCAACAGTGCAAGAATATCTTTGGTATAATTGTTCTCCAGTTTGTGGGTAATCTGCTTGGTGGCTGTATGGTGGGACTAATGGCAACCTCCTCCAAGAGGAGTTATGTCACACGTCACACCTCCCAGATCTGCTGTAGCCAGAGGCCCTGTCCCTGCAACAGGTCAGTGCTGATCCATGGTGTCTTAAGAGACATGCAAACACTCAAAGGCAAGTCTGGCTCAGTCTCTTTGGGGTCTCTGGGTCCTGGTGCACACAAGGTTTTATTTGAGTGCTTTGAGCATCTTTGGCAGGTATGAGGTTTATACACATATGCATATATCAACTATTTTTTAGATTTTTTTTCCCATGGAGGCCATTACAGAGTATTGAGTAGGGTTCCTTGTCTTAATGGCAGTTTATTATTAGATGTCTATTTTTTATATAATGGTGTGTATATGGGTTTCCTTGGCAGCTCATTGGTAAACAAATTGCCAGCAATTCAGGAGCTTCAGGGGATGCTGTTTCAATCCCTGGGTCAGGGAAGATCCCCTGGAGGATGGTATGGTGACCCGCTGCCCCAGTATTCTTGCCTGGAGAATCACTAGGCAGAGGAACCTGGCAGGCTACAGTCAATAGGGTCACAGAGAGTCAGACACATCTGAAGTGACTTGGCATATATGCACGCAGTGTGAGTATGCCAAACACAGTCTCCCAATTTATCTCTTCTCTCTTCATCTCCTGGTAACCATTTGTCTGTTTTGTACATCTGTGACTCAGCTGCTCTGTTTTGTAACTTAGTTAATTTGTACCCTTTTAAAATATTCCACATATAAGTGATATTATATGATATTTGTTTTTCTGTGGCTTAGTTCAATCTCTAGGTCTGAGAATCTCTAGGTCCGTTCATGTTGCTGAAAATGGCATTATTTTGTTCTTTTTATAGTTGAGTAATATTTCATTGTACATATATACTGCATTCCATTCACCTGTTTATGGACAAACCTACCTATGGAGACAAAAGATTGTATGCAGAAAACTATAAGATACTGATGAAAGAAACCAAAGATGACACAAACATAATGATAGACATACCATATTCTTGGACTGGAAGAATCAACATTGTGAAAATGACCATACTACCCAAAACAAGTATGATTCCTATCAAATTACCAATGGTATTTTTCATAGAAATAGAACAAAAGATTTTGCAATTTTTATAGAAACACGAAAGACCCTGAAAAGCCAAAGCAATCTTGAGAAAGATAAATGCAGCTGGCACATAAATGGTAGTGAATATATATTTTTGGAATGAGTGAATGAAAGATAGAATTCTTTAGTCCTTGAAGTTAGTCTCTACTTGAAGACCATGTTAGAAATCCACTCCATATTACACCCCCAAGAATTTATTGCGACTGTTCAAAAATACCATGAAACTCATTCTTTAAAATAAATGCAAAATTGATTATTTTTAATGATTCCAAACTGTGTAAGGACTTCCTAAACCCCAAAATGCTAAAATAAACCACACATTAAATAAAATATTCTGATGAGATAAAATATCACAATCAAAAATTTAGGAAAAAATAATGAACACTACTCACAAAGAGTTACTATTCTTAATATAGTAATGCTTTCATACCTTTAAAGAAAAACTTTTAAAAATTAAATGTGCAAAAGATATAAATATGTTTCACATAAGCAGTAGTTACATGGATAAACATATGAAAAGTTATGACCATATTAGTAATCAAGAAAGGCAGGTGTGGATAAAGACAAATTAGCCAATATGGCATGGTCAGGCTCTCTTGCTCCATGTTCTGTAAACAATGACTGTGCATGGTTGTGTAACAGCTGAGACTGCTTATAGCATTGCACATGCATGTCACAAGGTACACACTTGCTCACAGTGTTGTGTGTGGTTATGTTGTGTTATGTTATGACTGCTGCTATGGCTGCTGCTTCAGCAAGGAGAGATGCTGTTTTATGGCTGCTGTGCCAGCCAGGAGAGAATAAGTGTGTCTGCCGTTCCTATGGTTCCTTGAGCTCTTCTAGCCTCTTAGCTCATGCCTTGTCTACCCTGGGTTCAGCGAACAGTGTGAATAGTGTGAATAGCAAGATAATTGGTGTCACAAACAAGATCAGCAATATAGCAGGTATTCATTATATGACTATCAAATTGACTGAGATGGAAAAGCACATACAACTTAATGTAGTTCAAGTGAAATTTGATATCATAGCACATTTGAAGACACATTTGTGGAAAAGCAATTCTGTGTTGTGTATGAAGAAACATGAAGTATTTCCACCCAGCTCCTCTGTCTATGGGATTCTCCAGGCTAGAATACTAGAAAGGATTGCCATTCCCTTCTCCAGGGAATATTGCTCACCCAGGGATTGAACCTGGGTCTCCTGTACTAGAGGCAGATTCTTTACCATTTAAACTACCAGGTGAGAGAGTCATTTCCTAGGCAGGTTGATAAGAAGTCTAGGGGTCCCCAAGGAGAGAAGGGTCTGGAATTCTCAAGGAGGAAAAAGGACAAACTTTATTTCTCTACATTCCTTAGGATTGTGTATCCTGCCTGAGGACAGTCTCTGGATTAAACCTGGGTAATCATGTTATGGCAGAAAGTGAAGAGGAGCTAAAAAGCCTCTTGATGAAAGTGAAAGAGGAGAGTGAAAAAGTTGGCTTAAAGCTCAACATTCAGAAAATGAAGATCATGTCATCTGGTCTCATCACTTCATGGGAAATAGATGGGGGAACAGTGGAAACAGTGTCAGACTTTATTTTGGGGGCTCCCAAATCACTGCAGATGGTGATTGCAGCCATGAAATTAAAAGATACTTACTCCTTGAAAGGAAAGTTATGGCCAACCTAGATAGCATATTCAAAAGCAGAGACATTACTTTGCCAACAAAGATCTATCTAGTCAAGGCGATGGTTTTTCCAGTAGTCATGTATGGATGTGAGAGTTGGACTGTGAAGAAAGCTGAGTGCCGAAGAATTGATGCTTTTAAACTGTGGTGTTGGAGAAGACTCTTGGAGTCCCTTGGACTGCAAGGAGATCCAACCAGTCCATCCTAAAGGAGATCAGTCCTGGGTGTTCTTTGGAAGGAATGATGCTAAAGCTGAAACGCCAATACTCTGGCCACCTCATGCAAAGAGTTGACTCATTGGAAAAGACTTTGATGCTGGGAGGGATTGGGGGCAGGAGGAGAAGGGGACGCCAGAGGATGAGATGGCTGTATGGCATCACTGACACGATGGATGTGAGTTTGAGTGAACTCCAGGAGTTGGTGATGGACAGGGAGGTCTGGCGTGCTGCGATTCATGGGGTCACAAAGAATCAGACACGACTGAGACTGAACTGAGCTGAACTGAATCATGTTATCTTAAAATGTAAATTATAGGAGTAAGTTTACAAGGATTGTATAACAATAATGTATTCTGCCTGAAGGCAGTCTCTGGACTAAACCCCTAGCTAATTCTGTTATCTTAAAATGTAAATTATGGGTGTAGGTCTGGTGTGGTCTTTACAACCTCCAGACATTCTTTGGATTCATTGGATAGTATATAACTCCATTGCTAACACTAGCAAGGGCATACTCTTTCTACCCTTTCTGATGTCTATGTCAGAAGCTCTCTCTATCTCCTTTATACTTTAATGGAACTTTATTACACAAAAGCTCTGAGCGATCAAGCCTCGCCCCGGGCCCGGGATTGAATTTTTCCCCGGGGGGGGGGAACCTGGGTGAAGGCAGGAAAACGGCGGCCCAGGAAAAACACCCACGGGCCAGAGCCTCGCTGGCCACATACGGACCTGGTCAAGGAAACCCCCCAGAATGTATCTCCTCTGCGAGGGTGTTGCCAACCGAACAATCCTGCAAACTTCCCACCAACAAAGTATCCACCCACCAGGCCCCCCCACCACCACCCCACCCCGAAACCCGCGGCGCGGTTCGTGATTCAGCAACAACCTTTCAGCGCAGGGTGGGGGAAGCGCACAAGTATTCTATACCCTCTGATAAATTATCTTAGGGGAAATTACATTCAGAGAATATTTTCTATGTATTTTTATCATTCTTTCCACAGCATAACTTGTAATTTAGAATGTGAATGAAACACAATTATTCAATATTATGGCGAATTGTAATTAATGTATATTCATTTGATAGAATATTAACCTTATTATTTAATATCCAGTTTCATTTTACACACTTTGAAGTGAAGAAATTTACTTCAGGGGATTGGTTATGGGGATGTCAATAGGCTGGAGTGAAAGCTGGAGGAAAAGTGAAAGAAACATCAAGTCTTTGCCAAATACTGGAGCCTCACATTCCCCACACTACTGAGCCGACTGAGATGCTGCGTTCTATGGTTACTGAGGGGACCCCTCCCTGCTGCAGCCCAGAGTCCTGCTTCACACTAACGACAGTGGAACTGCCTTTGAGGTACTGGAACTTCCAGTTCCTGCATGTTTCTCAGTAGCTCACAGCTACTGCCAGAGATGTTCATCAGAAACAAGAAAAAAGATGCAATTTCTCTTTTTCTCACTATCTAGAGCCTCCCAGGTCTTGCACCAGAGTCTTCTGGGAAACCAAGTGACAAAGTGGTTAGAACAAACCATTTGCAGGCTGAAACCCTGGAGGACGTGGGAGGCTCCAGCCCCCGAGTGTAGGCCTTTTAAACAGGAGTCACTCTCTAGACAAGGATGCCATGGACAAAAGATGGCATGGAAAAATAATCAATATAGTTTGAGGGCACACATATAGAAAAAGGTTCAGAAGAATTTGCCTGCAAGTTTCCTGATGGTGGGGTTGCTTCTTGTTGCCTAGTTTATCCCAACTACCTAGTGTTTGATATATAGTTTGTAGATATTTGTAATCTCAAGGCAAAATAAAGCTGTTAAAGCATGTTTGTCTGATAGATTAGATTATGGCTTCTTTAAAATATTTTTTTGTAATAGTTTCTTTTTTTAATATATATTTTCTATAAACACGATGTTGACATTTCAATTAAAAAAAAAACCCTAAAATGCAATGCAACACAGATTACAGCTGAGTAACAAAAGAAAGAACACAATCAGCAAAGCATTAATAATGAAGAGTGAGCCAGATGAAGATGTAAAGGAGACCCTCTCAAATTTATCTCAACTACATTACTGATTATAGATACTCTTTTTGACATATCAGTTAGACTATATCTGTGAAAGGTATATATCTGTGAAAGGGTCTATATCTGTGAAAGGTAAGGCAAACACCAATACTTCATAAAATATTCTTAAAGATTACATGGGGATACATATATATATAAAGTGTTTCATAAATATATATATATAAAACACTTTTAATGTGAAAAGGCTAAGGCTTATATTAGATATATAAGCTAATATCTATTTCATAGAAAATTTATTGATGATGGCAAAGATTTAAAATTATTGTTAATATTGGTTAGGAGTTCTGCTTTAATAATAAAAGTGGCTAAAAATGAGAAAAAAGTTAGAAAAGTGCAGTACAGATATTTGTTACTTTTAACGCTCTTGATTTCATTATTCTACAAAGACCCAGAGGGAATTTATCTATAGAAGACCATATTCCACTCCCTTAATGGGCTAAGTAAAACCAGGGATGATGTCACTCTCCTGTTTCTTTTATATAGTTAATTGTGGCCACTTTCCATTAGTCCATCTAGATGAAGCTTTTGGCATCATCTGATTTTGGAGTCAATCAGACAGGAAGACAGGAAAAAAAAATCAAAAGGGTAACTAATATTATTTTTACTTGAGTTTCTGTCACAATTCTGTAAATGTTTGAACTTATTTCTAAATTTTTTCACTATCATCTTTTTCTCTGGAGAGAAGGAAATGCATGTGTGTGTGTGTGTGTGTGTGTGTGTGTGTGTGTGTTTCTTGAATCTTTCATATTACATTTAGTTACTGCAACATATTAGGATACAAGTTTTGATTTCCAGTTATATACAGACAAAAGAATACACACCCTCCTACATTATTGTAATTTCTTTTCTTGAGACTGAAATTAATAGAAGAAAAGGGACTAATTTTACTTGGTATGGGTATTTCTGGATGTTAGAACATTGAAATAAATGTCTCAATCATATCTGTTTCCTAGAGGAAATCTACAGTTGGTAGCTAATACCCAAATTGTAGACTGTAGAGGAAACAGTGGGTTCTACAGAATTTATGCAGTATTACAGACTCTGTGTCCCAACTCTTGAGCCGAGACACAAGTCTAGGCAGATGCCCCAAGAACCTGAATTATTTAATTTGTAAAAGGAGAAAATAAGATGAGTAAGTACTTCATAGGCTCTTGGGGACAAAAAGCACAGTAATGCAATAAAACAATTGCTTAGAAGCTGCCAGATTAATGTAAGATTTGTTACTACTCTACTACTACTACTGTTAATAATTGCTGAGTTTAATAAGCACCGTTTTGTTGATTTTGAACTCAGGCAATTTGGTAGAGAAAAGTAAGAAAAAAATTGGCCTCGCTTTTGAATAGGGAGGCCAATTGTGTTTTGTGGTACAAACAGAATTCCCTTATCTGTCTGGTGTCCTATGTATTCAATGTCACTTGAACACAGCGACTTTCATTTACCAAAGAAATTAAAGTCCCACTTCCCACTTGCCCTCTGCTCTCTTTTCATTTACTCAGCAAATAGATTTGAGGTCTTCACTTGTACCAGCCACTGCACTGGTCCTTGCTTCATTCTGACCACAAATAGACTCAGTCACAGGTGTAATTTCATCTTAATTGTACAGTTTTAAAATTTTACGCAGATGGAGCTCAGCATTCATTTGCCAGTGAAGGTAGAAACTGACAGAAATATAAGTTAATGCAATGTGTGGCAAATTAGTTGTATATCTATGTTAAATCACCAAAGTTGTCTCCAGCTTCATCACTCCAGAACATGGGATTGTTAATAAGCTGAATACTGTAATTAGTCTTGGGATTATTACAAGAAGATAAAATATATTTGAAACTTGGAAATTATACTTGAAATATTACTGCATCATAAGCATTTTTAAACTCTTTCCAGAAAGTGGAGCCAATATTTCCTCTTGTTGATAAAGACTTATAAAACTTAATATTAAACATGTCAGAAAATGAAAAGCTCCAAAATGTAATCTGTCTGATAGAAATCTTAGGAGAAACTACTCATTCTCTTAAGAAAGTTCAGGTGTATTTTTCCCTACTGTTCTTAACAATTTATTTTGTATGTCTTTTAATAATATTTCTCCCTCATTGACTGATTATGACCTTCTTAAGTGTAACCAAGTTTAATTTTTTCTATTTGTCTTCAGCATTGAACACAGATATGTACTGTGAGCAGCAAGAGAGGGGACAGAACATTACATGGAGTCAGAGACTCCTCAGTGTTGCTCAGTTTTCCTTTACGCATCTCTTTTTCCATGAAAACTTGATTGCTGTAGGCAATAAAGCAGATAATGCTTGGAAAACAATGAATGCCTTGTCTTATAAATGGCTGTGACCTTCTAAATGCTAGTTCTGTTCCCTGATATTTGAAACAAACAGTAGGAACTATAAGGAGATGATGTTGCAGAAGCATGTATTAGATAAAACAGAGATGGGATTCTCTAGGAAACTCTGCTTACCCACAGTTAAAATTGGAAATATAAATTATACTTATTTATATGTATATACTCTTATTTGCTTAAATATATATTTATGTAGAGTTTGCATCAGGACATCTCATGACATTGAACTTTGGCAAATTTACTATTAGTAACTGATTGTTTTAACCCATAATATATTTACTGAAAGACAAGTTAAGAATTCTTTCTCTTTCAAAGAATGTATTGAATTGCAGGAATCTTACAATCCTCAAATCTACAACCCCTAACAATCTCCTCTTATTAGCACAACTGGATTGCATACATGGCTGTGCATGCAGGTGTGTATGCACACACAGACAAAAACACAAACACACATGCAGCAAAAGCTCACTAAACATTAATATCAGGCGGTCATATTGCATGAGCAATCTATTAGTTACAAAGCTCTCCTTGCTTATTTAGGTGAAACTTCATGGACAACTCCACCTGGGTGGCCAACTACACTGGACAGTTGGATTTCATCCTCGTGGGATTCTTCAGTCAATCCAAGCACCCAGCTCTCCTTTGTGTGGTCATTTTTGTGATTTTCCTGATGGCCTTGTCTGGTAACAGCATCCTGATCCTTCTGATACATTCTAATGCCCATCTCCAAACTCCCATGTATTTTTTTATTAGTCAGTTGTCCCTCATGGATGTGATGTACATTTCTGTCACTGTGCCTAAGATGCTCATGGACCAGGTTATGGGTGTGAATGAGATTTCAGCCTCTGAATGTGGAATGCAGATGTTTCTCTATTTGACTCTAGTAGGTTCAGAATTTTTTCTTCTGGCTGCCATGGCCTATGACCGCTATGTGGCCATCTGTCATCCACTCCGTTATTCTATTCTCATGAACCATAGAGTGTGTCACCTCTTGGTGTCTGGCTGCTGGTTCCTGGGATCAGTGGATGGCTTTATGCTCACACCAGTCACCATGACCTTTCCCTTCTGTAAAACCAGGGAGATCCATCACTTCTTTTGTGAGGTCCCTGCTGTAATGAAGCTTTCCTGCTCAGACACTTCCTTGTATGAGACACTCATGTACCTGTGCTGTGTCCTTATGCTCCTCATTCCTGTGACAGTCATTTCAGGCTCTTATTCATTCATCCTCCTCACCATCCACAGGATTAATTCAGCAGAGGGCAGGAAGAAGGCTTTCACTACTTGTTCTTCCCACATGACTGTGGTCATCCTGTTCTTTGGAGCTGCAGTCTATACCTACATGCTCCCCAGTTCCTACCACACCCCTGAGAAGGATATGACTGTATCTGTATTTTACACCATACTCACTCCTGTTCTTAACCCTTTAATCTATAGTCTTAGGAATAAGGATGTCACAGGGGCTCTAAAGAAAATGTTAAACATGAGATCTGTCACAATACTGTAAAGTAAAACATTTTTGTACTAATGGTTTATTTTCCTTCACTGTACATTAGAAATGTATAGTCTTATGCCAATATTATTCTTCAGATTTTTATGCCATGATGTATCATCCCATATTCATCCCTGAGAGAGTTGATAGGTAGTCCAGGGCCCTTCCAGTAGGAGGTGAGCATTCTCCCTCATGCTTTCCTTAAGCCTTGTGCAACAATATATCTTGCCCTAGAATTGGCTTTTCTTTAGGTCCAGAGCTAATGGTCACACAGCATGATGTCTTACTCATGGAAATGATTTTATTAAACATTTCTTATACTACATTATAATTTTTTAAAAATAGGTGAAATTAGTTTAAAATCCGAGTAAGGCATGGATCCTACCTGGAAGGAATTTGAACTGTAAATGCAGTTTGTGCAATAATTGTAACTGCTGTTACTCAGTCACTAAGCCATTTTTGACTCTTTGTGACCCCACGGACTGCAGCATGCCAGGCTCCTCTGTCTTCCACTATCTCCCAGAATTTGCTCAAATTCTGCATGTGGGTGTTTTCAATGAATCAGCTTTTCACATCAGGTGAAAAGGACATCTCATGACACTAACTGATTGTTTTAACCCATAATATATTTACTGAAAGACAAGTTAAGAATTCTTTCTCTTTCAAAGAATGTATTGAATTGCAGGTGGCCAATGTATTGGAATATCAGCTTTAGCGTCAGTCCCTCCAAAGAATATTCAGGGTTGATTTTCTTTTAAGATTGATTGGTTTCATCTCCTTGCTGTCCAAGGGACTCTCAAGAATTTTCTCCAACACCACATTTCAAAGACATAAATTCTTTGGTGTGTAGCCCTGTTTACAGTCCAACCCTCACATCCATACATAACTACTGGAAAAATCATAAGTTTGACTATATACACCTTTGTCGGTGAAGTGATGTCTCTGCTTTTTAAAACATTGTTTAGGTTTGTCATAGCTTTCCTTCCAAAGAGCAAGCATCTTTTAACTTCATGGCTGCAGCCACCATCTGTAGTGATTTTGAAGCCCAAGAAAATAAAATCTGTCACTGGTTCCACTATTTCCCTTTCTATTTGCCATGAAGTGATGGGAATGGATGCTGACTTTAGATGTCTTTTCTTTTTTTTCTAATGTTGAGTTTCAAGCCAGCTTTTTCATTCTGTCCTTTCAGTCTCATCAAGGTGCTCTTTAATTCCTCCTTTCTTTCTGTTATTAGAGTAGTATCATCTGCATATCTGAGGTTGTTGATATTTCTCCCAGGAATCTTGATTCCATCTTGTGATTCATCCATCTTAGCATTTCACATGATGTTTTCTGCATGTAAGTTAAATAAGCAGGGTGACAATATATAGCCTTGTTGTACTCCTTTCTCAATTTTGAACCAGTCCATTGTACTGTGTCTGGTTCTAACTATTGCTTGTTGACTCACAAACAGATTTCTCAGGAGACAGATAAGGTATTCCTGTACTTAATCTCTCTGTATTCACAAATGATAAGATATTATATGTTAAAAATTCTAAGAAATATAAATACTACTGAATTCTATTAGTTCATTACAATATAAGACAAATATGCAAACATTTTATTTCTAAATGCCAGGTATTAACATTCTAAAAATAAAATTTAAAAAATAATTAATCAAAGAATAAAATATCCAGAATTTGGGGAGAAACTGAGCAAAACTACAGTTAAGATTCATGCCTGAAAAATACAAAACTTTGTTGAAAAGTTTTAGAAAGACCTAAATAAACAGAAATGCATCTCATATTCATAAATCAAGGATTTAATATTATTAGGATGGACACACTGCTTAACTTAATTTACAGATTAAATACAATCTTTGTCAAAATTGCAGCTGGCTCTTCTATAGAAATTTGGAAGCTGATTCTAAAATTCATATAACATTGCAAAGTACTTTGAAAAGCCAAACCAATAAGCAGAAATAATAAACTTGGAAAATTCCACTTCCCAATTATAAAAATTGCTACTAAGCTACAGATATCAAAAGAGCATTCCACTTGCATAAAGTGAAGTGAAAATTTGCTCAGTCATGTCTGACTCTGCAACCCTGTGGACTATACAGTCCATGGAATTTTCCAGGCCAGAATACTGGAGTGGGTAGCCTTTCCCTTCTCCAGGGAATCTTCCCAACCCACTTGCATAATGTAGACATTTAGATCAATAGAGTAGGATTTTTGTCTAGAAACAAACACACATTTATAGACAATTTATTTTCAATAGAAGTTCCAAGACAGCAGGGAAAGAATAGATGATTTAACAAAAAAACACTGCAACAAGTAGATATCCATGAGTAAAAAAAAAAAAAAAAAAGAAGTTGGTACCCCAACTCACAACTTACACAAAGTTAACTGAAAATAAAGACCTAAATTCAATGATAAAAATATAAAGCCCTTGGAAAAAAAAAACATATGAGTAAATCTTCTTGATCTTTTGGCTTCTTAAATATGGTAACAAAGTACTAAATGTACCAGATTTCAAAAAAAAAAAAAATTTCATTTCATCAAACTGAAAAACGAAGTCCCCCATAGAATGGAAGAAAGCCCCCCCAGGCTCACCTGAGCTCCAGAAATTTGTCCAAGGACAACCATTTAAAGGTGTACCACTAATGAGAGTGAGGGAAGGAGTGATTGTGTAAATAGGAGTGATTTTGTGATTAGAGCAAGCCTCTTATTCACACAATGAATGAAATGAATCCAAGAGACTGTGAGTGGGTAAACAAGAAAGAGAGTAAACAAAGAGGACAGATAGATGGAGAAAGAGAAATGGGATACCTGAGTAGATGAAGGAAGAGACATAAGGAGAGTCAAAGAGGAAGAAAGAAGAATAAATACCAGGAAGAAAAGTTGAGAGATGAATGGAAGTACAGAACAAAAGAAGGACAAATGAGTGAATGATTATTTGGATGGATGAAAGAACTGGTAGGATAGAAAAATAGATGGAAAAATACATTAGGGAGACGTTGAATAAAAATGCAAATTTCACCATTAATAGTGAATAGTCATCAGTGTTTACATCTTTACTTTGATACTTCTGCGGCACCCATACAATATTTTGTTAGTAGGAGTCATAAATTACAAGCTCATTATAGAACTTCAATTCATTTCTGTAGGAAATTATTGCTCAAATATACCCTTCTAACCCAGAAAAATACAGAAAATAAAATTTGACAAGCCAGTACCGTTGCTGCAGGTGCAAAAGAGACCAAAGGCTCAGCATTTTTCCTCCCACTGACATCTTGGCTCCACTCAGAAGACCAGTCTGAGTTTGGGGAAAGCTCCCTTTCTGAGTGAAAAGAAAAGCTTGGCAAAAGACCCATGGAGGCTGAAATGAAAGATGGATGCAAAGATATTTACTTGTAGGAGGCTCATTCAGACCAAGTCCATTAAAACCTGGAGACAAAAAAGGAGAGGTGAAAGAGGAGACGCATTAATGAGAGGTGAAAGAACAACCCCAGATTTCTTTGTCCATGTGTGGCTCCTTTATAGATGCCATTTTCTCTGTACCAGGTGAGCATTTATTCATCTTCTATTCAGACTTAAATGTCATCTCTATTATAAAGGAACTCCTTACCATTTGATTAGAATGACCCTTCTATACCCACCTCTCCAACATGTCCCCAACAAGAGACCCTCATTACATTTTTATCCACACATTTTTGCCCCCACCCATTTTGCCCCCATTTTTGCTTGCTATGTGCCTCTTTACCCTCACTGGCCCAGGGAAGGGGTGGTTGACCTTTGGGGGATGCAGTCCACTTAGAATCTCTCCAGTTGTCATCACTGTATGCTTCATTTCCAGCCTTGTTGAACCACTTACAGTTTCTCCACACTGTCATACATTCTTATTCTGGGATCTTTGCACATGCAGTCACTTCCGTCTGGATGTTCCTCCTCTTCTTTCCTTATCTGGGTAATTTTCTGATCATCCTTCAGGTCCTCACTTAGATACCTGCTCCCCCAAGAACTCTCCCACATCAGGTCAAGAACTACTTCTAGTACCCACAGTATCCAACGCTTAACATATCACAGCCCTGGTTATCTTCTATATGAACATTTATTATTTATCCCCATTTTCTCAAGATTGTGACCTCCATGAGGTCAGGGAATGGGACAATCTAGTTTATCTTTGTCCTGCCAGACCCCTAGCACCTAGCACATTGCCTAATCTGTGTAAAAACTAAAATCCTAATGAGTGGAGAAGAACTAAAGAGCCTCTTGATGAAAATGAAAGAGGAGAGTGAAAAAGTTGGCTGAAAGCTCAACATTCAGAAAACTAAGATCATAGCATACAGTCCCATCATTTCATGGCAAATAGATGGGGAAACAGTGAAAACAGTGGCTGACTTTATTTTTTTGGACTCCAAAATCACTGCAGATTGTGATTGCAGCCATGAAATTAAAAGACATTTATTCCTTGGAAGGAAAGTTATGACCAGCCTAGATAGCATATTAAAAAGCAGAGACATTACTTTGTAACAGAGGTCCGTCTAGTCAAGGTTATGGTTTTTCCAGTGGTCATGTATGGATGTGAGAGTCGGACTATAAAGAAAGCTGAGCACTGAAGAACTGATGCTTTTGAACTGTGGTGTTGGAGAAGACTCTTGAGAGTCCCTTGGACTTCAGGGAGATCCAACCAGTTCATCCTAAAGGAGATCAGTCCTGGGTGTTCACTGGAAGGACTGATATTGAAATGAAACTCCAATATTTTGGCTACCTGATGTGAAGAGCTGACTCATTTGAAAAGACCTGGATGTTGGCAATGATTGAGGGCAGGAGGAGAAGGGGATGACAGAGGATGAGATGGTTAGATGTCATCACTGACTCAATGGGCATGAGTTTGGGTAAACTCTTAGAGTTGTTGATGGACAGGGAGGCCTGGCGTGTTACAGTTCATGGGGTCATAAACAGGTGGACACGACTGAGTGAATGAACTGAACTGAAAGAGAGATAAGCCAAATGTGGTACATCTACCCAAGGGAATGTCATTCAGGCTTTCAGAGAAGGAAACTCAGACACATGCCACAACATGGGTGAAACTTGAGGACATTATACTAAATGAAATAGACCAGTCACAAAATAACAAATACAGGATAATTTTGCTTATATTACTTGCACAGAATAGTCAAATATTTAAAGACAGAAAGTAGAATGGTAGTTGCTGGGTAGATGGAAATGGAGAGCTATTGGCTGATGTGCATAGAATTTCAGTTTTGAAAATTCTAAAAACTGGTTGTAAAACTATGTATATACCTAACACTACCACACAATTGCACTCATCTCACATGCTAGTAAAGTGATGCTCAAAATTCTCCAAGCCAGGCTCCAACAATACATGAACCATGAATTCCCTGATGTTCAAGCTGGTTTTAGAAAAGGCAGAGGAACCAGAGATCAAATTGCCAACATCTGCTGGATCATGGAAAAAGCAAGAGAGCTCCAGAAAAACATCTATTCCTGCTTTATTGACTATGCCAAAGCCTTTGACTGTGTGGATCACAATAAACTGTGCAAAATTCTGAAAGAGATGGGAATACCAGACCACCTGACCTGCCTCTTGAGAAATCTGTGTGCAGGTCAGGAAGCAACAGTTAGAACTGGAGATGGAACAACAGACTGGTTCCAAATAGGAAAAGGAGTATGTCAAGGCTGTATATTGTCACCCTGCTTATTTAACTTCTATGCAGAGTACATCATGAGAAACGCTGGACTGGAAGAAACACAAGCTGGAATCAAGATTGCCGGGAGAAATATCAATCACCTCAGATATGCAGATGCCACCACCCTTATGGCAGAAAGTGAAGAGGAGCTAAAGGGCCTCTTGATGAAAGTGAAAGAGGAAAGTGAAAAAGTTGGCTTAAAGCTCAACATGCAGAAAACGATCACCGCATCTGGTCCCATCACTTCATGGGAAATAGATGGGGAAAAAGTGGAAACAGTGTCAGACTTTATTTTTTGAGCTCCAAAATCACTGCAGATGGTGACTGCAGCCATGAAATTAAAAGACGCTTACTCCTTGGACGGAAAATTACAACCAACCTAGATAGTATATTCAGAAGCAGAGACATTACTTTGCCGACTAAGGTCCGTCTAGTCAAGGCTATGGTTTTTCCTGTGGTCATGTATGGATGCGAGAGTTGGACTGTGAAGAAGGCTGAGCACCGAAGAATTGATACTTTTGAACTGTGGTGTTGGAGAAGACTCTTAAGAGTCCGTTGGACTGCAAGGAGATCCAACCAGTCCATTCTGAAGGAGATCAGCCCTGGGATTTCTTTGGAAGGAATGATGCTAAAGCTGAAACTCCAGTACTTTGGCCACCTCATGCGAAGAGTTGACTCCTTGGAAAAGACTCTGATTTTGGGAGGGATTGGGGACAGGAGGAGAAGGGGATGACAGAGGATGAGATGGCTGGATGGCATCACTGACTCTATGGATGTGAGTCTGAGTGAACTCCGGGAGATGGTGATGGACAGGGAGGCCTGGCGTGCTGCGATTCATGGGGTCGCAAAGAGTCGGACACGACTGAGCAACTGAACTGAACTGAACTGTACTGTACACTTAAATGTGGTTCTGATATGTTTTGTATTTTGTTTGTTGTTTTAAGTCATATCTAACTGTAAGTCATATCTAACTCTATGGGACCCCATGGACTGTAACCTGCCAGTCTCCTCTGTCCATGGGATTTCTCCTGGCAAGGATACTGGAGTCTGTTGTCATTTACTTCTCCAGGGGATCATCTTGACCCAGGGATAGAACCCGTGTCTCCTCCATTGACAGGCAGATTTTCTTTCTTTCTTTTCTTTCTTTCTTTCTTTTCTTTCTTTCTTTCTTTCTTTAACCACTGAACCACCACGGAAGCCTGACCTGTATTTTACTACAGTTTAAAAAAGTCAGCTCCCACCAAGGGTCTCCCTAGTGTGGATCCCGCTGATTTTCTCACATCTCATCTCCTCCCTCTCCCTTGCTCTCTGATTCAGTCACAATGGTCTCATTGATAGTTATGTGATAAAGCAAGTACAGCAAAAAATTATCAGGAATTTGATTACAATTATAATAAGTATTTCTTATTTATTTTGTTTTAAGTAAGTTAGCATGCATTTATTATTATATTCGGCTAGTAATTTAGATCCACATTACAAATTTTTGCTCTTTTTGGACTATCAGTATACTTTGGCAATTAAAAGCCCATACATTAGATAAATTGTCCCGCCTCTGCCTCAGTTGTACCCACAAAACCTATGTAATATTGCTCTATGTTGCCCCTGCTCTCAGGAGTGTCACAGTCCTCCAAGAGAAATCCCTCAGATGTCAGTTCCTCCTCTTGGCTTTGGATGAATCCTGGGACCTGGTGTTATATTTTTCTTTGGAGTGAAAGTACAGTCTTGTAGACTTTCCTTTCTTTTATTGTTGTGCTGTGTCATGTAGGACCTGGGCTTCCGGGAACAAAGATTTCCCTCATGTGCTGAAAGTCTTCCCTGACAGAGGCCAACCTGTTATGCATCTCCATAACAGTTGCAGCCATCAGAAAAGGAAGCTTTCAGCTTAGAGGCATCAGTTTCTCCATCTTCCTCTTTCTTGAAAAACAAATTTAATAGTGTGAAAACACATTTACATGAGACTTGGAAAATACAGAACAAAGTTACATATAGTTCCAAAAGTGTAATGTGACATTTACCAAGAAGGATCTTTGACTAAGCCATCAAAAGCCTCAAAAGTTAGAAGACTGAAAAAAAAAATCACAGAGTGTAATTGCATAGAAAGTGAAAGTGAAGTTGCTCAGTTGTGTCTGGCTGTTTGCAACCGGTGGACTGTAGCCCACCAAGCTCCTCCGTCCATGGGATTCTCCAGGCAAGAATACTGGAGTGGGTTGCCATTTCAAGAAAGCATTTAAATGAGAAATTAATAAAAATACTTTAAAAACCTATGTGTTTGGAAATTAAATGTCCACTTTTAAGTGATAGGTGTATCTAAGTAGCCATAATAAGGAAAATTAGAAAATATTTTTTAACTGAATTGCTTTTAGAGTTTTCTAGGAGATGAAGTTCAAAATGCCAGATAAAAGCCCTTTAGCTCCTGGTTATGGCATGGGTACTTGGGGTGACCTCAGCTCAGTGACTGTTTACCCACTAAGATTGGAAGCATTTTGAGATTTTAATTGGTACAGCTGTGCCCATGCATGGCCATGTATTATCAGTTTGGTGACATCCATTCCTGGACCTCTCAAACCCCTCTTCTCAAGCTTTATCTTTCAGACTCCCATCAGGAGAATTTCAGGCTCTCGCCCACCTTCACTGAGCATAGCTCAAGGCAGTGGAAAAGAACACAGCCATCCCCAGGGCTATAGCTGGGTGGACTCAGGGCAACTACTGCTTTGGCACATTGGTAACAAGACAAATTTATTTGTGGTTAGGCAACCCACTCCAGTACTTTTGCCTGGAGAATCCCATGGAGGGAGGAGCCTGGTAGGCTACAGTCCATGGGATCGCAAAAAGTCGGACACAACTGAGTGACTTCACTTCACTAAAGGCAGAGAATTGGTGGGAGGAGATTGAGGATGAAGGTTGTCAAGAAATACAAACATGAGGAAGAAAATGGCAGAAGAGTAGGTGGACATGGAATATATCTCTCTCCATGGATACATTAGGAATATACCTTCAGATACAGAAGTGATTGCAGACCACCAGCTGAGAGCAGGCAGGAGTACCTGACCACAGGGAAAAATATATAGAACCATGCAAAACTTGTTAGGATGAAGGAACAAGGAGAGAAAATCAGGAGAGTTAGTAAGACTAGACTTACCTTCAGTGGGTGGGGAAACTGAAGCAGGGGTCCGAGTTCAGGGTATTTGTTTGTGACTTAGAAACATTTGAGGCTGAGAGTGGAGCAGCTGATCTGTGACAGCCTAAATGGAATGATAATCAAATAGACATTCCTTTCTGTAGCCATTCGTACCCCAGACAGGGTTGCAGTTCCTCTAGAAGGCACAGTATGGATGTGAGAGTTGGACTGTGAAGAAGGCTGAGCGCCAAAAACTTGATGCTTTTGAACTGTGGTGTTGGAGAAGACTCTTGAGAGTCCCTTGGACTGCAAGGAGATCCAACCAGTCCATTCTGAAGGAGATCAGCCCTGGGATTTCTTTGGAAGGAATGATGCTAGAGCTGAAAACTCCAGTACTTTGGCCACCTCATGGAGAAGAGTTGACTCTTTGGAAAACACTTTGATGCTGGGAGGGATTGGGGGCAGGAGGAGAAGGGGACGACAGAGGATGAGATGGCTGGATGGCATCACGGACTTGATAGACGTGAGTCTGAGTGAACTCCGGGAGATGGTAATGGGCAGGGAGGCCTGGCGTGCTGTGATTCATGGGGTCGCAGAGTCGGACATGACTGAGCAACTGAAATGAACTAGAAGGCACAGTGGCTGGGAGCTGAAGTGTAGGAATTGTGAACCAACCCCAGGACAAAGCCTGCTGTTGACTGCAGGGAGACAGCCTGAGGGGACATGAAGGATATTGTGGTGAGAAATGCCTGTGGAGAAAATTCAGGCAGCCATGGCAGCAAGCGGATACTGCTGAGTCATGCATAGGGGATGAAGCCATCCTGGTAGCCTCTCTCTCCTCACACACTGAGACCAACACCAGCAAGTGAACAGTAGAGATTCTGGCCTTTCAAGTGCTTGAGGCATGGAACAACAGAGAAGGATCCCAGCCAGAGGAGCCCTTCATGTGCCTGATGCACCAAGCAACAGAGAAGTACCCCAGGCAGGGGAGATCTCTAAGTGCATGAATGGGTGGAGCAACAGAGAAGGACTAGCCAAAGAGGCCTTCTGATTGCTAGCTGCCAGAGACTAGAAAAAAGACTGATAGAGCCATAGCTGCAGCTGAGGCAGTCTGTGTCCCTGCACACTTGGTACTGTCAAGCAGCTGCCCCACTTTCACACTCAATCCTCACTGGGGCAGAACTGCCACAGGCTAGAAAATGTCCTGCATCTGTGCATGTGGGTTGCTTTAGTGGTGACTAAGTCTTTGTGATCCTGTGAACTGTGGCCTGCCAGGCTTCTCTGTCTGGGGGTTCTTCAGGCAAGTGGAGTGGGTTGCCACTCTTCTAGAACAGCATATTTCCTGCTGCCCTAGCCACCAGCTCCCGGGAGTACCTGGTGCTGCCAGGGCCCCTGTGACCCAAGCAGCTGTACCATGTCCACGACTGGCACTCAATGGGGCAAACCCAAGACCTCATGGTCACCTCAGGAGCAAACTCCTGTTGACAACCCACATGCAGAGATGGAGATAAAGCCACAATTGAAACCCAGGGACAGTGTGGCTAAGGAAGAAGACCCAAAACCTTCCCATCAGCTGTACAAGCTGTAGATTAAATCTACACGATCAACTAGGCAGACTCTGTGTCTATGGAATATATTAAAAAAACATTAAGAGTTCTCAAAAGAAAACAAAAACAAAAAGTGCACCCACTAGTTCTGACAGCTCTGGATATTGGAGGCAAAAACACTCAGGAGTAGGACCAGATTAGAGTCTGAGCTGCCCCCAGCAAGTCCAGAGACCAGCAATGTTGGAATGTATCTAGGGAGGCAAGGTGGACTGTGACTCCAGCGAGGGAATGTACACTGATAGGAGAGACTCAAGAGAAGAGTTTATTATTCTTATATTTTGACTTTTACTGTAGTTTCTTCTGGATTTATTATTAAATTTCCCCCTCCCCCTTGTTGTTGTAGTTGTCAATTTCACTAATACTATTAAATCTATTTACACTTTTGAGAATTGTTTTTAAAATCACACATTTCTGTAATATGTTCCTGCCTCAATGTTGGCTTTTTGTGGTTCTGTGGGGTTTTTCTTTTTTATTCATTTTTTGACTTTTCTTTTAATTTTAATTAAAAATTTAAAATTATTTTTCTACATTTATTCCTTTGTTTGCTTTTGCAGTTAATCTTTAATATACATAAATCTCAATCTACCACTAATTAACTTTGCATTTCTATTCTTTTTCTCACCATATTTGTTTTGTTTTTGTTTATTTATTCCCCAGGTAGCACTTTGCTGTAGTTTTGTTTTCCAGTTTATAGTTTAGTTTTGTTCTTAACTGGTGGATTTCATTTTTGGTTTCCTTTGTTTGCAGGGTCAATCTATTATGCTTAATTTTTTTGGACTGTTTTTGTTCTGCTTATGGGTGTATACGTATGTGTATATTCCATTATTTTATTTATTATTTACCTGATTTTGTAATTGCCATTTGCCTAGGGTGCTTGTTTTCTTCCTCTTTTTCTGTGTATTTATTTTAATCCCATTTAATGCCATAACAAACCACAAGTGGAATCTCTGTTTCCAGCCAGAGATCAAGCCCTGAGCCTTTGGAGTGGGAGTGCTGACTCCAAGACCCTAGACTACCAGAGAACTCTTAACCCTAGGGATTATCAAGTAATGAGAATTCCACAAAGGCAACTACTTGTATACAAGACCTATCATCATCCAACTACCAGTAGCACACTTTGCACCCTCACCCAAACAACAAACAAAACAAAAATACAAACCCAATCATCAGCAGACAGGATTACCACCTCACTCAGCCCTGCCCATCAGAGGGAAGGGAAAAAAAAAGCAAAACACTTCACCTCCACCCACCATAATACAAGCAAAAATCACACCCTACACAAAGCTTACACAACTGGACCAAACTAATGAGGCCAGAAACCAAGGAAGAAAAAATTCAACCTTGAAACGTGGGAAAAGGAGAACTCAAACACAAGTTTTTTTTTTTTTTAAAGGAAAGGCAGAGAAATACTGCACAAAGGAAGGAACAACCTAAAAACACACAAGTCCAAATAAATGAAGAGAAAATAGGCAAACTACCTGAAAAAGAATTCAGAACAGTGATTGTAAAGATGACCCAAAACCTTGAAAACAGAATGTAGAAAATGAAAGAATCAATGAACAAGGCCTAGAAGAATTAAAGAATAAACATACAGGGACAAGCAACACAATTATTGAAATTAAAAATATTCTAGAAGGAATCAATAGCACAATATCTGAAGCAGAAGAATGGATCAGTGAGCTGGAAAGTAAAACGGTGGAAATAACTGCTGAAGAGCAGAATAAAGGAAAAAGAATGAAAAGAATTTAGAACATTCTCAGAGACCTCTGGGAGAATATTAAATGCACCAACGTTCAAATTATAGGGGTCCCAGAAGAAAAAGAAAAAAAAAAGTGTATGAGAAAATTTTTGAAGAGACTGCTGTTGAAAATTTCCCCAACATGGAAAAGGAAAGAATCAAGTCCATGAAGAGCAAAGAGTCCCAAATATGACAAAAGAAAGAATGCCAAGACACATACTAATCAAACTAACAAATATTTAGCACAAAGAAAGAATATTGAAAGCAGCAAGAGAAAAGCAACAAGTAACATTAAGGGAAACCCCTATGTTTAACAGTTGATCTTTCAGCAGAAACTCTGAAGGCCAGAAGGGAATGGCAGGATATATTTAAAATACTGAAAGAGAAAAATCTACAACCAAGATTATTCTACCTGGCAGGCATCTCATTCAAAACTGATGGAGAAATCAAGCTTTACAGACAAGCAAAAGTTAAGAAAATTTGCTACCACCAAACCAGCTTTACAACACATGTTAAGGGGCTTATATATTCAGGAAATACAAGAAGAGGAAAAGATCTAAAAAAAAAAAAAAAATCCCAAACAAGAAAATGGCAATAGGAGCATATATATCAATAATTACTTTAAATATAAATGGATTAAATGCTTCAACCAAAACACATAGACTGGTTGAATGGGTACAACAACAAGACCCATATATATGCTGTGTACAGGAAACCCACTTCAGACCTAAAGACACATATAGACTGAAAATGAGAGGATGAAAAAAATATTTCATGGAAGTGAAAGTCAAAAGAAAGCTGGAGTAGCAATCTTCATATCAGACAAAATAGACCTTAAAGTAAAGAATACTACAAGAGATAAGGAAGGACTCTATGTAATGATCAAGGGGTCAATCCATGAGGAAGACATAACAATTGTAATATCTATGCACCCAACATAGGGGTAACTTGATAGATAAGGCAAACACTAACAGACATAAATTGAGAAATTCACAGTAACACAATAATAGTAGGAGACTTTAATACCCCACCTGTAGCAAAGGAAAGATCATCAAAACAGAAAATTAATAAATAAGGAAGTACAAGTCTTAAATGACACATTAGACCAGATGGATCTCATTGATATCTTCAGGACATTCCATCCAAATGCAGAATACATCTTTTCTCAAGTGCACATGGAACATTCTCCAGGAAAGACTACAAATCAACTTTCAGTAAATTTAAGAAGATTGAAATCATATCAAGCATCTTTTCTGATGACAACACTATGAGACTAGATATCAGCTACAACAAAAAGACTAAAAAACACAAACGCACGGAGATTAAACAATACATTTCTAAAAAACCAACAGGTTACCGAAGAAATAAAAAGTGAAATCAAGGAAATTTCCAGAAACAAATGACAATGAAAACACAACAACTCAAAAACCTATGGGATGCAGCAAAAGCAGTTCTAAGAGGGAAGTTCAGTAATACAATCCTACCTCAAGAAATAAGAAAAACATTGAATAGACAATTTAACTTTACACCTAAAACAGCTGGAAAAAGAAGAACGAAAACCCAAAGTTAGCAGAAGGAAAGAAATAAAGATCAGAGCAGAAATAAATGAAAAATAATTAGCAAAGATTAATAAAACTAAAAGCTGGTTCTTTGAGAAGATAAACAAAATTGGCAAATCTTTTTACCCAGACTCATCAAGAAAAAATGAGAAAAGAATCAAATCAACAAAATTATAAATGAAAAAAAATATAAATAATATAAATTAATATAAATGAAAAAGGAGAGGTTACAACAGACAATGCAGAAATACAAAGGAGTATAAGAGGCTACTATGAGCAACTGTATGGCAATAAAATGGATAATCGGGAAGAACTGGATAGATTCTTAGAAAATTTCAGTTTTCCAAGACTGAACCAGGAAGAAATAGAAATTATGAACAACTCAGTTACAAGCATTGAAATCAAAATTGTGATCAAAAATCTACTTAAAAACAAAAGCCTGGGACCAGATGGCTTCACAGGTGAATTCTATCAAACATTTAGTGAAGAGCTAATGTCTATCCTTCTAAAGCTCTTTCAAAAAGTTGCAGAGGAAGGAACACTTCCAAACTCATTCTATGAGGCCATCATGTGATACCAAAACCAGAAAAAGACAACACAAAAGGAAACTACAGGCCAATATCACTGATGAACATAGATGCAAAAATCCTCAAAAAAATTCTAGCAAACAAAAATTCAACAGCACATTAAAAAGCTCATACACCATGATCAAGTTGGGTTTATTCCAGGGATGCCAAGTATCCAATATACATAAACTCAGTGTGATACACCATATTAACATATTTAAAGATAAAAATTATATGAAAGTCATAATAGATGAAGAAAACGCCTTTGACTCATAAAAAGAGCTTTTATGATAAAAACCCTTCAAAAAATGGGCATAGAAGGAACCTACCTCAACATAGCATATATAGACTTTACTCCTTGAAAGAAAAGATATGATCAATCTAGACAACATAATAAAAGCAGAGATATTACTTTGCCAACAAAGGTCCATCTTGTCAAGGGTATGATTTTTTCAGTAGTCACATATGGATGTGAGTTGGACTATAAAGCTGAGCACCAAAGAACTGATGCCTTTGAACTGTGATGTTGGAAAAGACTCTTGAGAGTCCTTTGAACTGCAAGGAGATCCAATCAGTCCATCCTAAAGGAAATAGGTCCTGAATACTCCTTGGAAGGACTGATGTTGAAGCTGAAACTCCAATACTTTGGCCACCTGATGCTAAGAAATAACTCACTGGAAAAGACCCTGATGCTGGGAATGATTGAAGGCAGGAGGAGAAGGGGATGACAGAGGATGAGATGGTTGGATGACATCACTGACTGGATGGACATGAGTTTGAGTAAGCTCTGGGAGTTTGTGATGGACAGGGAAGCCTGGTGTGCTGCAATCCATGGGGTTGCAAAGAGTCGGATTTGACTGAGCAACTTAACTGAACTGATATATGATAAGCCTGCAGCAATCATTCTCAATGGCTAAAAACTGAAAGCACTCTAAGATCAAGAATAAGACAAATGTGTCTACTCTCATCACTATTAACACAGTTTTGGAAGGCCTAGCTATGGGAATCAGAGAAGCAAAAGAAATAAAAGGAATCCAGACTGGAAAAGAAGAATTAAAGCTCTCACTGTTTGCAGATGACATGATATTATACATAGAAAACCCTAAGGATACTATCAGAAAATTACTGCAGCTAATCAGTGAATTTAGCAAATTCATGGGATACAAAATCAATACACAGAAATCATTTGCATTCTTATATATTAACAATGAAACAGTATGGTACTGGGAGAAAAATAGAAAGATAGATCAATGGAAAAAGAGCCCAGAAATAAACCCACACACCTATGGGTATCTTATTTTTGACAAAGGAAGAATGAATATACAATGGGGCAAAGATAGTCCCTTCAATATGTGGTGCTGGGAAAACTGTACAATACATGTAAAAGAATGAAATTAGAACACTTCCTAATACCGTACACAAAGATAAACTCAAAATGGATTAAAGACCTAAATGTAAGACCAGACACTATAAAACTATTAGGGAAAACATAGGCAGAACACTCAAAGCCAAAACTCTCTGTGACCTACCTCCTAAGTAATGGAAATAAAAACAAAAATAAACAAGTGGGACTTAATGAGATGGATGAAATTGGAGCCGATTATACAGAGTGAAGTAAGCCAGAAAGAAAAACACCAATACAGTATACTGACACATATATATGGAATTTAGAAGGACAGTAATG
Source organism: Nanger dama (assembly GCA_917880005.1). Taxonomy (NCBI): domain Eukaryota; kingdom Metazoa; phylum Chordata; class Mammalia; order Artiodactyla; family Bovidae; genus Nanger; species Nanger dama. Next base: position 207,921 of record CAKJTW010000168.1, read on the forward strand.
ATGACCCTCTATGTGAGACAACAAAAGAGACTCAAAGGTATAGAATGGACTTTTGGACTCTGAGGGAGGAGGAGGGGATGATTTGGGAGAATGGCATTGAAACATGTATACTATCTTGTAAGAACGAAGTGTCAGTCTATGTTCAATACAGGATGCAGGATGCATGGGGCTGGTGCACGGGATGATCCAGGGAGATGATATGGGGTGGGAGGTGGGAGGGGGCTTCTGCATTGGGAGATCATGGAAACCTGTGGCTGATTCAAGTCAATGTATGGCAAAACAAATACAGTATTGTAATGTAGAATAAAGTATTAAAAAAATAAACTTAAAAGCTTTTGGACAGCAAAGGAAACTATAAGCAAGGTGAAAAGACAACCTTCATGATGGGAGAAAATAGAAAATGAAGCAACTGACATAGAATTTCCAAAATATACAACCAGCTTATGCCACTCCATACCAGAAAAACAGACTACCCAATCAAAAGGTGGAAAAAAGACTTAAACAGACATTTATCCAAAGAATACATACAGTTGGCTAACAAACATAAAAAGATGCTCAACATTGCTAATTATTTAAAAAAATGCTAATCAAAACTGGAATGAGGTCACCTCACACCCGTCAGAGTGGCCATCCTTAAAAAGTCTACAAATAATGATAGAGAGGGTGTGCAGAAAAAGGAACCCTCTTTCACTGTTGGTGGAAATGTAAACTGATTCAGCCACTATGGAAGATAGTATGGAAGATTCTTTAAATAACTAGGAACAAAACCACCATATGACCCAGCAATCCCACTACTATGCATATAACCTGAGGAAGCCAAGACTGAAAAGGACACATGTACCACAATGTTCATTGCAGCACTGTTTACAATAGCTCAGTTCAGTTGCTCAGTCATGTCCGACTCTTTGCGACCCCATGAATCACAGCTAGAACATGGAAACAGCCTGGACGTCTGTCAATAGATGTAGGGATAAAGAAACTGTGGTACATATGCATGATGGAATATTCCTTAGCCATAAAAAGGAATGCATTTCATTTGAGTCAGCTCTAACGAGATGGATGAATCTAGAGCCTATTATACAGAGTGAAGTAATACAGAAAGAGAAAGATAAATATTGTATATTAATGCATATATGAAATCTAGAAAGATGGTACTAATGAATTTATTTGCAGGGCAACAATGAAGAAGCAGACATAGGGAACAGACTTATGGACAGGGGTGGGAGGAGGAGAGGGTGGGATGTATGGAGAGAGCAACATGGAAACATGTTACCATATGTAAATTAGATAGCCATAATTTTCTGTATGACTCAGGGAACTCAAACAGGGGCTCTGTATCAACCTAGAGGAGTGGGATGTATGGGGAGATGGGAGGGAGGTTCAAGTGGCAGGGAACATATATACACCTATGGCTGATTCATGTTGATGTTTGACAGAAAATTCTGTTAACTTCTGTAAAAAATGCTGTAAAGCAATTCTTCAATTAAAAGATACATTCAGTTTTAAGATAAATGTAAAAGAAGTAATGTACATGAGGGCCACACTTAACACTGAAAGTAAGGATTATTATAATAAAAATGTTACAGTATGAGATAAATGCTATAAAGTTCTATAGTAATCAGTTTACAATACATATAAATCATATCATTGTGCTGCATATTTAAATATATGGTGCTGTATGTCAATGATCTTATAAAATGAAGATTTATTAAAAAGAAAGAATAAAAATGCAAAAATATCACTGAAAGAGAACTAATAGCTGTTTTTCCTTTAGAGGTCTTTATTAAATCATAAATGTACAACAACTTCTTAGTACTATAAGACACTTCAGTTTTTAAATGTCTTATACCATGATCCTAGAAAACAGTTTTTCCAACTTTGTGAGAAAAATCTTGAAAACAGGTTAACATGTCACTGGACATTAAAAATTAATGTTATCAAAGAAGGGATGCTTCTATCCTCTTGAAAGAAACAAAAGTTGGGAATCTGTCTCAAAAGCAATTTTTTTCATTCTTTCCTCCATAGTAAGGTGATGTTCTTAATTACCAACCCATTCACAAATGACTCTCTACATCTGTTCTGGTGTCTTCTGCTACATCACTGCCATAGTCATGGCATGACTGAGAAGAGTTTCCTTAAAGTCATTATTTGGATAACCTAAAGCTGCCCTATTACCTCTGGGCTCTTATCCTCTCCTCTTTATACAGTCAAGTCCACGTAAAATAGGAAGCTAAGTCAATCCATATCCAAGTCCTCCACCACCAGAAACTCCTTTTCCTCCTCCATAACCAGGGCTAACTCCCAAATTGCTACTTCCTGGTCATTCTCCACACCTATTATAACCATGACCAAGTCCACTGACCACTTCTCAATCCATTAGACCATCCTCCAAAGCTACATCCTCGTCCTGACCCTGGTCCAACATTTCCATCATCACCAGGAGAATCTCTAAAACCAGCTTTGTCTCCCCTTCCACTTCTAGAACTCTGGACTTGTTGCATTTTAGGTCGAGAAAAGGCCTTTCTTACTTCTGCATGATGGCCGTTGATGGTATGGTTTTTCTGCAACACAATCTTATCCACGGGATCATGGTCATCAAAAGTCACAAATGCAAAGCCTCTTTTTCTTCCAGACTCTCTATCAGTAATTATCTCAATGGCATCTATTTTTCCATATTTCTCAAAGTAATCTCTAAGATGATGTTCCTCGGTATCTTCAATTCCACCAACAAACAGCTTCTTCACAGTCAGGAGAGCCCCTCGCTGTCCAGATTCCTCTCTTGGGACAGCACGTTTGGGGGCAATTGTTTTCCCATCAATAGAATGAGGTCTGGCAGCCATGGCAGCATCCACTTCAGCCATGGATGAAAAGGTGACAAAACCAAACCCTCTTGATCTTTTGCTTGCAGGGTCCCTTAGGATCTCACAGCTTATAAGCTTTCCCCACTGCTGGTAGTAGTTCCTCAGACTTTCTTCTGTGGTTTCGGAGCTCAAGCCACCAATAAAGAGTTTACGGAATTGTTCATGTTCCTTCTTTTTCCTCAAAGAAATAACAGTTTGGAAACTTTGCTCGATCTTGGACTCCATCACTTCAGCCGTTTTCCTGGTGAGGGAAGGTGAGGGAGATGAGGGAGATCTCTGGGAAAGCTCAGCAACCTGACTGTTGAGTGCTGAGGTAACAAGAAACTAGACCCTAACTCACCACAGATCTGAGGGGAGAATATCCACTGCTCTAGGAACAACACCTTCTAAGAGCAGCTTCACAACCACCTGGTGCCACCCTTTGAAACTCTTGAGCACCTTTCAATTTTCCTGCAAAACATCATTTACATTAGTGACTTTTCCTGATTCAGGAATCCAAATTAATATTACATTTTCTATTATTTTTTTCCAATTTTAGATTGTACATATATTACTACCTTTTATTTCATATTGTTTTTCTCACTAAATTGGATATCCAGTGAAGATAAGATTGATCTAGACTTTAAAGTTTAACACTAACATATAGCAACATCAATATGTTTAATTCTTAGGAAGTGCTCAGAATTTGAGAAAACTATCCACACCAAAAAAGAAAAATTTTTTTCTACGTTTTTCAAATAAATTCACTATAGTTAAGCACTGATAATCTCTTGTGGTGGACTGCAATCATATCTTTTCAAATCATTTTTCTGTGTAATCTATTTTAAGACTCATATTGATGTATGGCAAAACCAATACAAGATTGTAAAGCAATTAGCCTTCAATTAAAATAAATAAATTTATATTAAAAATAAAAGCACACACAAAGGAAAAAAAAAAGACTCCAGCCACAGTAATTTCTTTAAGATGTAAAGCTAATCAGTGTACCCTTTCTTTTAAATATCTGTCCACATTGGTAAGCTAATCAGTGTACTCTTTCTTTTAAATATCTGTCCACATTGGTATTTTTAAGGGGAGAAAAAAAAATTAAATTCCATTCCTGCTGTTCTGCCATAATTATTAACACTGCCTCTTAAAACACTCAAGATGTTTGAGTCTGGAGGGAAAGTTACTTGATCCAAGTTACTTGTTACAGAACACCTAATATTATGCCAAGTTGCGAACTAACCCAGGATTCATAATTCCACTTAACAAAGTTACTGCCCCAATTTATTTTAATCCTGATGAGATAAAAGTGTTAATAGGCTAAAGAATGTCTACTCTAGTGCAAGGCATGAATGACTCTGACAATCAGTAAGACCAATGCAGGAGACATGTAACAAGAGCAGTAAGAAAGGCAAAAGGGAGGGAAAATTAACTACAATTTCAGATGATGATGAGATTATAGGAAGTCTGACTCCTGATATCTGAGCAAAGGAAAAAAGGATGGAGGTAGAGTTCCCTGGGGGTCCAGTGTTTAGGACTCATTTTTACTGCTGTGGCCTGGATTCAATCCCTGGTTGGGGAACTAAGATACCAAAACATAAAGGGAAGAAAGGAAAACTGGGAAAAAAACATTGTGACTAAGGAATTCTAAGATAGAACAATTTATGCAACACAGGGATAAACACTACTTTGCTTTCCAGAGATGTTGATTTTAAAAACTAAAATGTTGGGGCTTGCCTGGTGTCCAGGGGTTATGAATATTCCTGCCAATGCAGGGGACACAGGTTTGATCCATAGCCTGGGAAGATTCCTCATGCCATGGAGCAACTGAGCCCACACCCTAGAGCCCTTGAGCTACAACTACTGAATCCAGTATACCTTAGAGCCCACGCTCTGCAACAAGAAAAGCACATGCACTGCAACTAGAGAAAACCTGAAAGTAATGAAGACCCAGCACAGTCATAAAAAGTAAAATCTAAAATCTGGACTGTTATTCCCAAGAAAGTTTCATATACAAAGGTATGTAAAACCATGAATCATAAATAAAAACTTAAAAACTAAAATCTGGACTATTATCCCAAGAAAGTTTCATATACAAAAGTATATAAAACTGTTTCTTAATACTGCTGCTGCTGCTGCTGCTGCTAAGTCGCTTCAGTCATGTCCGACTCTGTGCGACCCCATAGACGACAGCCCACCAGGCTCCTCAATCCCTGGGATTCTCCAGGCAAGAACACTGGAGTGGGTTGCCATTTCCTTCTCCAATGCATGAAAGTGAAAAGTGAAAGTGAAAGTGAAGCCGCTCAGTCATGTCCTACTCTTAGCAACCCCATGGACTGTAGCCTACCAGGCCCATCCGTCCATGGGATTTTCCAGGCAAGAGTACTGGAGTAGGTTGCCATTGCCTTCTCCACCTTCTTAATACTAACACCAAGGAAATAACTTCAATAAGGTAACTTCTTGTTTTAAGAGTAAAATCTGCTAACTTAAGAAGAGATTTTACCAAAGAAAAAAAGAAAAAAGGCATTCTTGCCATCGATAAAATGCCACACTTACCAGAACAGACTGATTTGTGAATACTGGTTCTCCCAGTTCCAAGAGCTGTCCTGTGACCCAAACCTGAGATGAAGGCAACCAGTAGCTTGCTGGAGATAGTGACTTCTGCCCCTGATTACCTTTTTATAGACTAACAGAGTGGATAATCCAATCGGTAGATAACCCAGGCACACCCTATTTTAGATTAATGAGATTGAAGAGATTCTAAAAGAAAAAATATGGGGCTACTGATATTTGCATAATGTCCTAGATGAAAAAAAAGTAATATGTTTGTACATGGGGAGTGTTACTTAGCGTTTATGTCAACATTTTATGTTTCCTTTTTCTCCCACTATGGAATACATTCTGCAAAAATAAGAATGGAAGTTTCTTGACATAAAACTTTTCAGATAAGTTATGCTTTTATAGGAAAAAATAGAGACTGTTTAATGTTTTTCAATAAAGAATGTCAAGACACTTATTGACAAGACTATAATATCTATATCATACAGCCAATAACAAAACTAGTGTTTTGGGCATTTACATTTCACCTAATTACTGAAATTTGAAATGATCGCAACCATATTGCTTTTTCCTTACCCTTTGACCTAAATAGTCTCTTTACACTTCACTTCACTTTTATTATTCCAGGATTCCCTAATCAATTTGTCAGTCCTAATCATATACAAATCTGGGTGTAATTACATTTGTGATTAAATTATGAATATTTCATTTAATAGTCTAATGCACTTAAAGTCTAATACTTTCACCGCCTTTGCCAAAGTCTAAAACCTTAGAACACTTTGAATTATATTACACTTTCCTGAGTGTTTTATTATTTCTGTAATGCATTTTAATTCTATCTATATTCATGAGATGTTATCTGTCACTGCTGTTTAGTCAGTAAGTCATGTCTGACTCTTTACCAGAGATGTAACTAGTTCTTTATAAAACAAAATTAAATTATATTTATTTCCTAATCATTGCTTCCTTTCCTCCTCATTCCATTCTGCATTCCTAATTTTCAATCTGGGATTATTTTCCTTGGGGCTTAATATCTCACTCTAGTATTTTGTCTAATTCAAAGCTGTTAACAATGAAATATTTCACTTTCAGTTTTTTTTTTAAATTTAATTTTTTTACTTTACAATACTGTATTGGTTTTGTCATACATTGACATGAATCCACCACAGGTGTACATGAGTTCCCAAGCCTGAACCCCCCTCCCACTACCCTCCCCATATCATCTCTCTGGGTCATCCCAGTTCACTTTCAGTTTTTAAAGACATCTTTACTTGGGGCAACATTGATGCTTGATATAGAATTCTGGTTTGATATTGAGAGGGTAACAGGCAGGGAGGCCAGGGGTCTCCAAACGGAGGAAATAGCTTGCGAGTGTCAGACATTTTATCTCTCTTAAGCGGCAGGAGGAAACAAACTAGCGATACTTTTTCCTTCTCTATACAAATTTAAAAGGAGGTTTCTCTTAAAATTCTGTGTTGCCATAATGACCCTTGGTTTCACTTGAAGTTAACCATCGCCTTTTTCTTATGGAAATGTTTATCTTAAGCTATGCTAATGTACTGTGCTTTTACCCCAAACTCTGTCTTCAAGTCGGTTCCGCCTTTTGGGCCCAGAACCTACTTGATAAACCAGTATATTATACTCTGATATTGTTCCTCTAATCTATGTAAATGAAACTATTTGTATGGTGATCTGCCCTTCTTCAAGATTCAAGTTAATCATTTTATGGCCCAAGATAAACCATTTGGAGCCAAGGTTATCCCAAATACATCTTATGGGTGAGGGGCCTGGTGCCATTCTAAGTTTTGAGACATTCCTTTCTTTCATTAACAGACTGCTGGTGACTATATAACATCCAGCTGAAGACTAGCAGGGGTTACTCTTTCTGCCCCTTCTGATGCCTATGTCAGAAGCTTTCTCTATCTCCTTTATACTTTAATAAAACTTTGTTACACAAAAGCTCTGAGCAATCAAGCCTCGTCTCTGGCCCCGGATTGAATTCTTTTCCTCCAGGGGCCAAGAATCCCGGCGTCGTGATTCAACCACAACCTTTTATTATGATAATTATCACACTTTAAAAATAGTGTTGTGTTAGTACTTACTTATTTTGTTTCAATATCTGTGTCAAAAATTAAGCTTTATCTTACATATTTGGCTTCTGTGTTCTCTACAGATTCATTAAGTTAATTTTGGCTTTTAGACCATAGGATAGCTTTTCATTGTTTCTTCTGCATATACTTGTGTTAGCTAATGTTGAGTTACTACAAATGTAGGTGGATGCCTTTCACCAATATGAAATGTGCTTTTGTGACTGAAAGTGGGGTCTAGCTATTTACCACTCAAATGCCACTGAAGAGGCAAGGTTGGTAGAAAGGAAAATTTGGTTCATTTTGGATACCAGAAATGGGGGTGGGGGAGAAAGGACGCTTATCCAAAGGCCAACTTCCAACCTCATACTTAGGGAGTACTAGCTTTTATTGACAGAGGGAGGGGGCTACATGCAGAAACAGCACAGTCAGCTCTGACAGTCATCTTGAAATTGGTCATGCAGTAGCGTGACCAATGTCATCTTGATTGTTTTAAGTTGTTCAGTTCAGTTCAGTTGCTCAGTCTGTCCGATTCTTTGCAACCCCATGAACTGCAGCACGCCAGGCCTCCCTGTCCATCACCAACTCCCCGGAGTTCACCCAAACCCATGTCCATTGAGTCAGTGATGACTTCCAACTTCCATCTCATCCTCCGTCGTCCGCTTCTTCTCTTGCCCTCAATGTTTCCCAGCATCAGGGTCTTTTCCAGTGAGTCAGCTCTTCGCATCAGGTGGCCAAAGTATTGGAATTTCAGTTTTAGCATCATTCTTTCCAAAGAAATTCCAGGGTTGATGTCCTTCAGAATGGACTGGTTGGATCTCCTTGCAGTTCAAGGGACTCTCAAGAGTCTTCTCCAACACCACAGTTCAAAAGCATCAATTCTTTGGCACTCAGCCTTCTTCACAGTCCAACTCTCACATCCATATGTGACTACTGGAAAAACCATAGCCTTGACTAGATGGACATTTGTTGACAAAGTAATGTCTCTGCTTTTTAATATGCTGTCTAGTTTAGTCATAACTTTCCTTCCAAAGAGTAAGCATCTTTAATTTCATGGCTGCAATCACCATCTGCAGTGATTTTGGAGCCCCTCAAAATAAAGTCAACCAGTTTCCACTGTTTCTCCATCTATTTGGTTTTAAATATAATTAGTCTTTATCCTTGGAGAAGGCAATGGCACCCCACTCCTGTACTCTTGCCTGGAAAATCCCATGGATGGAGGAGCCTGGTAGCTGCAGTCCATGGGGTTGCTAAGAGTCGGACATGACTGAGTGACTTCACTTTCACTTTTCACTTTCATGCACTGGAGAAGGAAATGGCAACCCACTTCAGTATTCTTGTCTGGAGAATCCCAGGGACAGGGGAGCCTGGTGGGCTGCCTTCTATGGGGTTGCACAGAGTCAGACACGACTGAAGCGATTTAGCAGTCTTTATCTTCAGGGTTGGTTTGTTCCCATTTCCTTGAGGCAAATTCCCAGAATTATGTCAGATTATGTCTTGGCTATAGTTAACTTCTTTCACGTGTTGAAAGTTTCAGTATCTAGCTCAGAGGGTGTGTTCAGAATTTATTTATAGCACTTGAGGAGGAATTAAAAGACTCCCTTGTAGCTCAGTCAGTAAAGAATCTACCTGCAGTGTAAGAGACAAGGGTTCAATCCCTGGGTCGGAAAGATCCCCTGCAGAAGGAAATGGCAACCCACTCCAGCATTCGTGCCCAGAAAATCCCACAGACAGAGGAGCCTGGTGGGCTGCAGTCTCTGGGGTCTCAAGGAGTCAGACATGACTGAGCTATTAACACTTAGTTACTTACTTGCTTAATGACTAAACTAAATTTCTTATTCTTGTTGGGCTCTTTTCCTTTATTCTCGCATTTTCTCGTTTCTCTGCTTAAACTTATTTTTGACTAAAATTTTTCCACAGACAAAAAGCAAGCTGAGGACATGGGGGAATGGTGAAAGACCATAAGACCTTGCTCTGTAACAATACCAATTTCTCCATACTTTCTCTCTGTTCCCCTTTTAATCAATCTTTCTTCCATTTTAAGTCTGTGTTGTTTATTATTTTTCACTCTCAGTTTCTGTTGAAATATTTGCTCTGCCTTACTCTTTAGTAATCCAGGTAAAAAGTGTAGTATCAATATCTTCTTAATTACCAAAATTTTTAGTTTCATTTCTAAGACAGACAGAATAAAAAACTTTGATTTTTAAAAAGGAACAGTTTTACAATAAGGCCATATGGTGAAAAAAAAATTTTACCACCTCTCGACTGATTTGAATAAGCTCTGATAATCCTAGTTTGACCTCATAGGGTCTAACACTCTCCTGCCCTACACGAGGAGGAGCTAGTAATGTAAGTCTGAGGTCTACTCAGAGAAGAGGGTTTTTCCTTCTCCCCCACTTTCCTTTGATTATAAAATTGTGGCCCACTTAATCCTTGGGGCAGAGGTCCCTTGCCTGCTTCTTTGCATTGCTTATAAGCATCCTATATTAATAAATCTATTTATTGCCTATCACTTTGCCTCTTGCTGTTTCTCTTCCTGAGTTCCTTCTGCACTAAGATATGAAGAATCTGAGGCTCAGTAAGTACAGACACCAGGTGAGTGATTCTAATTAAAAGACCATGGGTTCGAGTTCCAGTATGAGGTACACAGTTTCAGGTGTGTTCTTGAGGGTGTTTCTGGAAAAGACTAGCACTTGATTCCATACAGCAAGTAAATAAATCCACTTTCATGAATGTGAGTGGGTGTTTTGCTATTTGGTCAGGGCCCAAATGGAAAAAAAGTGAAGGAAGGATTAATCCATTCTCCCCCACTGGTGCATCCAGATTTTCCTGCCTCCGGGCCCCTCCTGGTTCTCAAGCATTTGGAATTAGAATCAAGTATACTGCTGACTTTTCTGGCTTTCCAGTTTGGAGATGGTAGTTTCTGGGACTTTTTCATCTATTAAGCTACTGAGTCAATTCTTACAATAAATTTTCATATATATATATATATATATATATATACACACACATACATATACATATATATATTCTTACAATAAATTTTCATATATATATATAGTTCTGGTGAACTCTTTTATGCTTTAAAACATAAAACAAAACAGATTTATGTTTTAAATGGATCATTGTGACTGGAATCTATACCTGAATTAATGGAGAAAGGATTAGGAATCTTAAACTGTCATTGCTAATCTATTAGAGGAGGTCATTCAAAAGATGACATCTTGCAAAAGTATGGTTAGTGGATGAATTTTCAATATACCAAAAGTAAAGATTTAAAAATTTACCAATTTGTAAATTGGCCTGGGTTTGGATAGTAATCTTCAGATTTCTCTCTTTGTCTCACACTAGCTTTGTAATGTCCCTAAATCTTTTTCTCAATGTATAATACCTATACCAGCATTATCAACATCAACTAGGAACCTCTTAGAAATGAAAATTCTCCATTCCCACCTAAGACCTATGTGGGCTGAAGTCCAGAAATCTGAGTTTTAGAAGCCCTGTAGCTGATTGTGACAGCACGCTTATCCAGACAGAAAAATGATGGAATATCCAAGTAGGCTGAGACATTCACCATAGGTAACAGTGTTTGTCCCTCATTTTACTCAAACTACATATTTTAAATTTAAAAAGAAAACTCAAGAAATATGCCTCGACTTCACAGAGGAAACAATGAGACTATGAAATAGGTCAAACAGAAAACTGGCTTCAGCTCCAGCTACCCTGTAAGGCTTGTATCTGCACTGTGTCTGGAACTACATGTTCCAGAGGTCAGTGACAAGAATAATTTCCTAGGCTGATAGTGAGTTCAGGAACAGCCAACAGGAGACCACCTTGGAGATCAAGAGACTCCAAGGACTACAGGTTGCAGCAGTGAAGGAGAACTTGTATGTCTTTTGGATTTTACAAATACCTTAACAACAATTGCACCAAGTAGTTCTGATAAATCCTTTGGCGAGTATAAGGGTGGATGGGGGTCTGCATACTAGTCCTAAGAAAGCCCAAGAATGTCCATATCTATCATAGATGAGCCCAGAAACAGACCAGGTTCTCTTGCAACCTCTCCTTAGGAATCAGGAAAATTCTGGAGATGACAAGAAACAGAAGCAGATTGTGAAGAAAGTGAGAGGAAAGGTGGATAAAAATAAAGGTTAAAGTTTCACTAGAGCCTTAGGGAAACAGGCCCTCCTGTTAATCTGAAGACAAACCTTTATCTCAAGAATGTGTAAGGGGCTCATATCTAAGGCATGCAGCCTCTGGGGGATGTTTATCTCAAAAACCATTCCAGGAAATTATTTTCCAGAGAACGGTTAACAGTAAAAATGCAACTGTCCAGCCATGTCGACCTGATAACAAATAAACCTATCCCTGAAAATGTCAAGACCTGTACACCAATCAGTTCGCTCCACCCTAGCTGTACCAGTTTGTGGTTTTTGTGCTTAAAAACTGCTCTGTAACAAATGTTCGGGGTTCGATCTCCCCTGGTGGTGATCGAACCCCGGCGTGCCAGCCTAATAAATCCTCTTGCAGTTTGCATCGAGTCCGAGTCCTGGAGATTATTTGGGCGACGGTTCCCTGAAAGAGGCCGAGAGGTCTAACAAAAGCAGAGGAGAGATTGCCACTAGCCTTGAAGACAGACGGGATAGCCAGGGAAGAAGAGAGGAAGAATACCCAAGAAAGACCCTAGAAAACACAGTAAGGAAGGCAACATTCATGCTGAAGAAAAAGAAAGTGGTGCAGACCTTGAGAAATTCATCTTATGATGTATCTGATCTTTCATCAGCATATCCTTGCAATGTCCATCGTCATATTCATGTTTCATAGTGAAAGGCTGTTGCTGAACCATGAGAGACTCCAGGATTCTTGGCCTCCAGTGGAGAAGAATTCAATCTGGGGCCAGAGATGAGTCTTGATCGCTCAGAGCTTTTGTGTAATAAAGTCTTATTAAAGTATAAAAGAGATAGAGAACGCTTCTGACACAGACATCAGAAGGGGGATGGAGAGTGCCCCCTCACTAGTGTTAGCAAGGGAGTTATATACTTTTAATTAGTTATTGCAAAGAATCAAAAGAATGTCTGGAGGTTGTAAAGATCTTACTAGACCCACTCCCGTAATTTACATTTTAAGAGCCAGAATGTTTTCAGAAAGGAGAAACTGTCCTCAAGCAGGATACATTGTTGTTATGTAATCCTTGGAGGTTAAACTGAATTGTTTGTTGTGTAATCATCAGCTCCATGCTTAAAGACAAAAACGTTTTATGTGACTAAGAATGTAGAGAAAAAAAACCTTTTGTCCTTTCCTCCTCCTTGGGAATGCCAGACCCCTCTCTCTTTGGGGACCCCAGACTTCTTATCAACCTGCCTAGGAATTGACTCTCTCAACAGAAAACTCAATTTACATTTTCCTTGATTGGTTTTCATTTTTAAAGGCTGAGGTTTTACTTTCTGATTTGAATTTACATTTCTTTCCTCTAGTACTTACACTCAAAGAAGAGATATCTACTCAAGTCAGACTTTTTTTTTCTGTTAATGCTGTATTAAATCTGATTTTATACATTATTATCTTCTTAATAATAATTGGTTTTGCTTGTAAGTTTAGATAAAATCCATCAACCTTTCCATTATTTGTCATATCTTTATTCATATATAGGTTATTTTTATATTACTGAGAACTGACTGTGGCTCAGATCATGAACTCCTTATTGCCAACTTCAGTGTTAAATTGAAGACAGTGGGGAAAACCACTAGACCATTCAGGTATGACTTAAATCAAATCACTTATGATTATACAGTGGAAGAGAAATAGATTTAAGGGACTAGATCTGATAGACAGAGTGCCTGATGAACTATGGACAGAGGTTCATGACATTGTTCATGACAGGGATCAAGACCATCCCCATGGAAACGAAATGCACAAAAGCAAAATGGCTGTCTGAGGAGGCCTTACAACAGCTGTGAAAAGAAGAGAAGCGAAAAGCAAAGGAGAAAAGGAAAGATATAAGCATCTGAATGCAGAGTTCCAAAGAATAGCAAAGAGAGAAAAGAAAGCCTTCCTCAGTGATCAAGGCAAAGAAATAGAGGAAAACAACAGAATGGGAAAGACTAGAGATCTCTTCAAGAAAATTAGAGATACCAAGGGAACATTTCATGCAAAGATGGGCTTTGATAAAGGACAGAAATATCTGGACCTAACAGAAGCAGAAGATATTAAGAAGAGGTGGGAAGAATACACAGAAGAACTATACAAAAAGATCTTCATGACCAAGATAATCATGATGGTGTGATCACTCACCTAGAGCCAGACATCCTGGAATGTGAAGTCAAGTGGGCCTTAGAAAGCATCACTATGAACAAAGCTAGTGGAGGTGATGGAATTCCAGTTGAGCTATTTCAAATCCTGAAAGATGATGCTGTGAAAGTGCTGCACTCAATATGCCAGCAAACGTGGAAAACTCAGCAGTGGCCACAGAACTGGAAAAGGTCAGTTTTCATTCCAATCCCCAAAAAGGCAATGCCAAAGAATGCTCAAACTTCTGCATAATCACACTCATCTCACATGCTACTAAAGTAATGCTCAAAATTCTCCAAGACAGGTTTCAGCAGTACGTGAACTGTGAACTTCCAGATGTTCAAGCTCGTTTTAGAAAAGGCACAGGAACCAGAGATCAAGTTGCCAACATTTGCTGGATTATTGAAAAAGCAATAGAACTCCAGGAAAACATCTATTTCTGCTTTATTGACTATGCCAAAGTCTTTGACTGTGTGGATCACAATAAACTGTGGAAAATTCTGAAAGAGATGGGAATACCAGACCACCTGACCTGCCTCTTGAGAAATCTGTATGCAGGTCAGGAAGCAACAGTTAGAACTGGACATGGAACAACAGACTGGTTCCAAATAGGAAGACGAGTACACCAAGGCTGTATATTGTCACCCTGCTTATTTAACTTATCTGCAGAGTACATCATGAGAAACGCTGGGCTGGAAGAAGCACAAGCTGGAATCAAGATTGCTGGGAGAAATATCATTAACCTCAGATATGCAGATGACACCACCCTTATGGCAGAAAGTGAAGAGGAACTAAAAACCTCTTGATGAAAGTGAAAAAGGAGAGTAAAAAGTTGGCTTAAAGCTCAACATTCAGAAAACAGAGATCATTGCATCTGGTCCCATCACTTTGTGGCAAATAGATGGGGAAGCAGTGGAAACAGTGTCAGACTTTATGTTTAGGGCTCCCAAATCACTGCAGATGGTGATTACAGCCATGAAATTAAAAGATGCTTACTCCTTGGAAGGAAAGTTATAACCAACCTAGATAGTGTATTGAAAAGCAGAGATATTACTTTGCCAACAAGGGTCCATCTAGACGAGGCTATGGTTTTTCCAGAGGTCATGTATGGATGTGAGAGTTGGACTGTGAAGAAGGCTGAGTGCCGAAGAATTGATGCTTTTGAACTGTGTTGTTGGAGAAGACTCTTGAGAGTTCCTTGGACTGTAAATCCAACCAGTACATTCTAAAGGAGATCAGTCTTGGGTGTTCACTGGAAGGACTGATGCTGAAGCTGAAACTCCAGTACTTTGGCCACCTCATGTGAAGAGTTGACTCATTGGAAAAGACCCTGATGCTGGGAGGGATTGAGGGCCAGAAGAGGAGGGGATGACAGAGGATGAGATGGTTGGATGCCATCACCTACTCAATGGACTTGAGTTTGAGTGAACTCTGGGAGTCGTTCATGGACAAGGAGGCCTGGTAAGTTGAACACGACTGAGTGACTGAACTGAACTGAACTGAATATTTATATAAGAAATTGAGTTCCTTAGTACTTGATAAAATTATCATTTCAAGTAAATGAGAAAACTCTGATTTAAGAGGATGAGGGAAACAAGTATTAAAAATTGGCTAAATTTTCATTCAATAATAAGTCTTTTATTTTTGTTTCATTTTAAATTAGTATATTACATTCATTTAGAATTTTGAAACTCGAAAAGAGTTGCAGTAATCCCTGGGAAAATCATGATTTAGCTTAATATTTTATCCAAATATGAATTTTTACACTAACTCACAATTGAAGAAACAGAATACAGAAGGTGCAGTAAAAGATATTCTAAATAGCATTTAAATATTGTGAGATAGTGGTGTGGTTGAGGCAAGAAGGATGTGTTCAATGTATAAATAGTTAGATCGATACTAAATGCTTTGAGGAAAGTAAGTAATCTGTGATAGAATACCTATTTAAGTCTTGATGACTGAGTGTAGTTTGAATGAAGTGAGTGAAGTTGCTCGGTTGTGTCCGACTGTTTGCAGTCCCTTGAACTGTAGCCTACCAGGCTCCTCCATCCATGAAATTTTCCAGGCAAGAGTACTGGAGTGGGCTGCCATTTCACTCTCCAGGGATCTTCCTGACCCAGGGACTGAACCCAGGTCTCCTTCATTGCAGGCAGATGCTTTACTGTCTGAGCCACCAGGGAAGCCCTGAGTGTAGTTTATGGACTCAAAAAGAGAGCAGAATCACTTGATAACTAGAGGTGAAGCAGTTTTTCTGTTTAACATTTAAATGAATAAATAGAATATCATTTTTTTTTCCTGAATGATTCTTTGATCAAGGCTAAAAATGTGATAGAGATTCAGGAGAAAAGAATCCAAGAAGGCCTATTTCCCTTGGAACCTAATTTATACCTAAAACTTTTCAAAAAATTCTTATCAGGTTTTAGGAGAATAATATAGCACTTTGGGGCAAAGATGCAGCCTAGTAGCCCAGCACTGGATGCCAAGATGGAAAAGATCTCTATGGACCCCATGACCTTGCCCTTGGTGTTGTGGTAGACTGGGATGAAGGTGACCCAGACTCTGCAGAACACCAGCATGCTGAAGGTCAAGAATGTGGCTCCACTGGAGGTGTCAGGTAGGGTCTTGGCCAGGAAAGCCAAGGGAGAAGGTCCGCAGGGCTAAGGGGCCCGAGTATCCCAGGACACAGTAGAAGGCAGTGACTGAACGCTTATTACACATGATGAAGAGCTCCTTAGGCTCAGAAGGAGTGTCCATCTCAAGGAACAGGGGAGGGGTGCCCAGTCAGACTTCACAGATAATCACTTGGATGAGGGAGCAAATGGGAATGACATTGTTAGAAGCTCCTGTTACCAGCTGTTGTCTCATGGTTCCTCCTGGTTTCCTGGCCTTGAATGTCAGAATCACAGTCAGGGTTTTGGCTGAAACAGCCACCATAAACACAGCTCCAAATGTAATTTGTCTGAGGGTGCAGGTGGCTTTTTTGGGATGGGCAATGAAGGGTAAGCAGCAGAGGAAGTGCAGGAGGAGGGAGATGAGCAGGACATAGCTGAGACCCCAGTTACTGGCCTTGACTATGGGGGTGTCTAAGTGTTTCACAAGAAACCCACAGAACCACAGCTGTAATGACTCCGAGTTACAGAGTTATGCAGGCCAGTGACATCCCTGAGGAATCCTTGAAGGCCAAGAAGGTCACAATTTTAGGGAGGTAGTGATTTCTCTCACTGTTTGGATACTCTTGGTCTGGGCACTGGACACACTGCTTTGAATCTGGGAATAAAGCATTTTTTTTCATTTGTACCACATTTAAATATGGGATGAACAAAAGTATTTCTTGTCATTGTGCATACGTGCATTGTGCATATTGATCATTTCTGATGTCATAGAAAAGTGTAGGTGAGGATCTAGAAATTGGAAACTTTGTGTGTTCTTGTGGGAATGAAAAATGGTATAGCTGCTGTGGAAATATATCTAGCAGTTCTTCTAAAAATTAAACATCACTGAGCATTTCCCATGAGGTGTATAGTCCCCAAAATTGAAGGCAGTGACTTGAATAGATAATGACTTACCAGGATTACTTACAATAGCTGAAAAATGGAAGCAACCCTAATGGCCACTGAAAGATAAATGGTTAAACAAAATGAGACATATACATACAATGTGGTATTATTCTCTCTAAGAAGAGAAATTAATTTATCACATTGAATAGTCAAATCATGGACACAGAAAGCGGCATGGTGTTTACAAGGCTACGTGCTAAGTGCTCAGTTGCTTCAATTGTGTCCAACTCTGTGAGACTCCACAGACTGTAGCCCTCCATGCCCCTCTGTCCATGGAATTCTCCAGGCGAGAATACTGGAGTAGATTGCCATGCCCTTTTCCAGGGGGTCTTCCTGACCCAGGGGCTGAACCCATGTCTCTTACACCTCCTGCATTGGCAGGCGGCCTCTTTACAGCTAGTGCCAGCTAGGAAGCACTGCAAGGGAGGGGAGTGACTGTTTCTTGGCAACAGAGATGAAGACAGGGGTGATAGCTCTGTGGAGGGACAGTGGAGACGGTCACACAGCAACAGAAATTCATTGATGTCCCCAAATTGTACTCATAAAAGTAATTAAAATGGCAAGTTTTACATGATGTATATTTTTACCACAATAAAAATGGAGAGGTAAAAAAATGAATAAGGTCATGAATTAAACTGTTGCCCAGTGACTCCTTTTCCAAAGCCCTCAGTTTCCTTTTCCTTATGAAATAGGTAAGAGGTAGAAGGTGATTATGAATTTTTATACTGGTGTGCTCAGAAATGTGTCGCTATGAGCAAAAAGCACAAACAAAACAGCAAATAAGCCTTCCTTCTTGTGGGATTTTTCCTCTTAACATTTATGAGCAAGAATATGACTGATGACAATGGAGGGAAAATTCCTCCTACAAAAGAAAACTAAAATCTGCAACTTGTAGAGTATTAATGAGACTATGGATTTAGCCTTTATTCCTTGAACCTCAGAGTTTCTGACACTCTGTTGTGGGAGAGAATAAATCTATATTGTTTCCTTTAGATTACGGCAAAATTCACACAATGTATAGTTCACCATTTTAAGTAGTATAATTCAGTGGATTTTAGTACACTCGCATGTTGTTCAAACATCACCACTGTAAAGAATAGTACCAGTGTAAATTAAACATCATGAACTTTTATACCAAAATTCAGCTGTATCTTTTTAACTCTTCATTAAGAATTCCATATGTTGGAAACTTTAGTTTGGATACCAAAATCCTAGCATGCTTCCTTTAAATTTATTTTAAAAGCTGTTAATAAGACAGATATTTTATTTAATCTGGTTAGTTTACTTTATTTAATCAACAACTTAATGAAATGTATTTGTCTTTTGTGTATAATGACAAATTTCTAAATATACTCTGAAATGGATTTCTAGATTCACAAAAGCCATCATAAAATTAAATGAATTAATTTCTAAACCATGTAATTCATGTTGAGTTTAGAACCACCATCAGTGTTCTCACATTTTAAATTGTTTGCAGGTTTTGTAGTTATCTCTAAAATGGTTCATTTTCCAGGGTCAGGGTAGAATACCGTGGAGACTCCATTTCTATTTTCATCACAATCATTTCCAGGAACATTTGGAGCATAGCATATACACCAGTTTAGATGAAAGTGTTGGATTTTCTTATGGTAATTACATCAACATTTTCTGAATCGAGTACACTCAAGGGAATATGTAGATTTTATGATGTTTTGGCTTTTGTATGTTTTGTAAACACTCATCTTGATATTTTACTGCATTATATCCTAAACTAGGAATATTTTTCAAGTATATGTTCTGCAATATTGTAAAGTAAAAAAAAAAAAATAAAACCATAAAGAATGATGCAAAAAAATAATTACAAAGTATAGAACCCCTTTCCCATGTAGACTTCTCTAAATAGACCTAATAACAAGCCAGACTTTAGCAGTACATGAAACATAAACTTCCAGATGTTCAAGCTCATTTTAGAAAAGGCAGAGGAACCAGAGATCAATTTGCCAACATCTGTTGGATCATGGAAAAAGCAAGAGAGCTCCAGAAAAACATCTACTTCTGCTTTATTGACTAAGCCAAAGCCTTTGACTGTGTGGATCAAAATAAACTGTGGAAAATTCTGAAAGAGATGGGAATACCAGACCACCTGACCTGCCTCTTGAGAAATCTGTATGCAGGTCAGGAAGCAACAGTTAGAACTGGACATGGAACAACAGACTGGTTCCAAATAGGAAGACGAGTACATCAAGGCTGTATATTGTCACCCTGCTTATTTAACTTATCTGCAGAGTACATCATGAGAAATGCTGGACTGGAAGAAGTACAAGCTGGAATCAAGATTGCCGGGAGAAATATCAATAACCTCAGATATGCAGATGACACCACCCTTATGGCAGAAAGTGAAGAGGAACTCAAAAGCGTCTTGAGGAAAGTGAAAGAGGAGAATGAAAAAGTTGGCTTAAAGCTCAACATTCAGAAAACGAAGATCATGGCATCTGGTCCCATCACTTCATGGGAAATAGATGGGGAAACAGTGGAAACAGTGTCAGACTTTATTTTTGGGGGCTCCTAAATCACTGCAGATGGTGACTGCAGCCATGAAATTAAAAGACACTTACTCCTTGGAAGAAAAGTTATGACCAACCTAGATAGCATATTGAAAAGCAGAGACATTACTTTGCCAACAACGGTCCATCTAGTCAAGGCTATGGTTTTTCCAGTGGTCATGTTGGATGTGAGAGGTGGACTGTGAAGAAAGCCGAGTGCCAAAGACTTGATGCTTTTGAACTGTGGTATTGGAGAAGACTCTTGAGAGTCCCTTGGACTGCAAGGAGATCCAACCAGTCCATCCTAAAGGAGATCAGTCCTGGGTGTTCATTGGAAAAACTGATGCTGAAGCTGAAACTCCAGTACTTTGGCCACCTCATGAGAAGAGTTGACTCATTAGAAAAGAGCCTGTTTCTGGGAGGGAATGGGGGCAGGAGGAGAAGGGGATGACAGAGGATGAGAAGACTGGATGGCATCACTGACTTGATGGACATGAGTTTGAGTGAACTCCGGGAGTTGGTGATGGACAGGGAGGCCTGGTGTGCTGTGATCCATGGGGTTGCAAAGAGTTGGAAAGGACTGAGAGGCTGAACTGAACTGACTGAACTGAATTATAGATACATATATGACCAGTGTGAAAGGACTGTGCACCCATTGTGCCTAATCCTGTGGACTTGAGAGAAACATATGGTGTATCTCAATAAAACATAACCACATATCTTCTGCTTGTCTATTCATGACCTGCATCTGAAGGACAGTTATCTTCCAGGGTAGAATCATGGGTTCATCTGCATTTCCTGGAGGTCTCATTTCTGTTTTCACCAAAAGCATTTCATGAAGGGCTTGAGCCACTGCATACACAGCTTTATAGCTGAAATAACTGGATTCAGATAAGGTCATCATGTCAGCAGAGAAGGCAATGGCACTCCACTCCAGCATGCTTGCCTGGAAGGTCCCATGGATGGAGGAGCCTGGTAGGCTGCAGTCCATGAGGTCACGAAGAGTCAGACACAACTGAGTGACTTCATTTTCATGCATTGCAGAAGCAAATGGCAACCCACTCCAATGTTCTTGCTTGGAGAAATCCAGGGCTGGCAGAGTCTGGTGGGCAGCCATCTATGGGGTTGCACAGAGTCAGACATGACTGAAGCAACTTAGCAGACACATCATCATGTCAGAACTCCCTTGCATAAACACTAAAGAAGAATGGGTGGGCAGTAGAAGATATTTCCACAATGTGATCCAGCAAGTAAATATGTAATAATTTGAAGCCACACATTCAGTTCAGTTAAGTCTCTCAGTCATGTCTGACTCTTTGTGACCTCCATGAATTGCAGCACACCAGACCTTCCTGTCCATCACCAACTCCCAGAGTTCACTCAAACTCATGTCCATCGAGTTGGTGATGCCATTGAGCCATCTCATCCTCTGTCATCCCCTTCTCATCCTGCCCCCATTCCCTCCCAGAAACAGTCTTTTCCAATGAGTCAACTCTTCGCATGTGGTGGCTAAAGTACTGGAGTTTCAGCTTTAGCATCAGTCCTTCCAAAGAATACCCAGGACTGATCTCCTTTAGGATGAACTGGTTGGATCTCCTTGAAGTCCAAGGGACTCTCAACAGTCTTCTCCAACAACACAGTTCAGAAACATCAATTCTTCGGCGCTCAGCTTTCTTTACAGTCCAACTCTCACATCCATACATGACCACTGGAAAAACCATAGCCTTGACTAGACAGACCTTTGTTGGCAAAGTAATATCTCTGCTTTTCAATGTGCTTTCTAGGTTGGTTATAATTTTCCTTCCAAGGAGTAAGTGTCTTTTAATTTCATGGCTGAAGTCACCATCTGCAGTGATTTTGGAGCCCCCAAAAATAAAGTCTGACACTGTTTCCACTGTTTCCCCATCTATTTCCCATGAAATGATAGGACCAGATGCCGTGATCTTCATTTTCTGAATGTTGAGCTTTAAGCCAACTTTTTCACTTTCTTCTTTCACTTTCCTCAAGAGGCTTTTAGTTCTTCTTCACTTTCTGCCATAAGGGTGACATCATCTGCATATCTGAGGTGATTGATATTTCTCCTGGTAATCTTGATTTCAGCTTGTGCTTCTTCCAGCCCAGCGTTTCTCATGATGTACTCTGCAGATAAGTTAAATAAGCAGGGTGACAATATACAGCCTTGATGTACTCGTCTTCCTATTTGGAACCAGTCTGTTGTTCCGTGTCCAGTTCTAACTGTTGCTTCCTGACCTGCATACAGATTTCTCAAGAGGCAGGTCAGGTGGTCTGGTATTCCCATCTCTTGAAGAATTTTGCAGTTTATTGTGTCCACACAGTCAAAGGCTTTGGCACCGTCAATGAAGTAGAAGTCGATGTTTTTCTGGAACTCTCTTGCTTTTTCCATGACCCAGCGGATGTTGGCAATTTGATCTCTGGTTCCTCTGCCTTTTCTAAAATGAGGTTGAACATCTGGAAGTTCACAGTTCACATACTGCTTAAGCCTGGCTTGGTGAATTTTGAGCATTACTTTACTAGTGTGTGAGATGAGTGCAATTGTGCGGTAGTTTGAGCATTCTTTGGCATTGCCTTTCTTTGGAATTTGAATGAAAACTGACCTTTTCCAGTCCTGTGACCGCTGTTGAGTTTTCCAAATTTACTGGCATATTGAGTTTAGCACTATCACAGGCACACATTACTGAAGTAAAAATCTTCTGGATATTGGGAAGAATTAACTGTCTTGAGAAAGTGTTTAAAACTTGGGATGTCCTTCTTCTGAAGTGAGAAGGAGAAACCTCCATGGAAAGAGTGTAGTATGCAGTTCATCTCAGTCAACATACCATCTTCCTTTGCTGCCATAATCCACACTTTGTCCGACTTTAAATAGAGTCCTGCTCCTCTGTCTATGGTAATGAAGCAGCCCATATCAGTGTGCAGTATATAAACATTTACCGATGAAATTCTGGGCATCTTCAGTGAATGTACATCTGTTAATTGATACAATTCCTTAGTCCACACATATACTTTTCTTTACCATCTCTGCTTTCAGGTTCCAGCGTAACCTGCTTTCCTTTATTATCTTCAGAGAAAAACAGTGCCAACTATATCCAGTCAAGATGCAAGAACAGCCTAATCATTCCATGGATTAGATAGCTGTCCTCCCTGGCCATCTGATAAATGGATGGAAATTGGTCTTTATCACTCAGTGAAGAATCAAAAGGACCATATGTCATCTGAGCAAGAAAAGAAGAACATGATTCTTCTAACCTATGTTTAGTGGGTTTGAGGCTGTCTTCCTTGAGGAAAGGGTGAACCTCTCTGCTATGGGAAGAGCGACCAAATTATTTCCTGAAAGGAAAGAGACCCAGTGGACATTCTATAGTTCTTATTTTATTTTGGGCACACAGAAGACTGTGTTTCCTAGATCCCTCACTCTTTGAAAAGACATGTAGTTTCTTCTGAAAAATGATATAAATATGGTACAAAAAAAAAAAAAGAGAGAGAATGTGTGAGATTCCCATGAGCTTTTTATCTCCTTCAATGGCAGCTGACATTTCAGATGGTGCACCCAGAATAATGCAGTATTTCCATCAACTTTGCCCCAGGTGGCTTGTGAAGAAGAGATTATCTCTACCTAGCAACTAATGTTTCATGCAAATGCTGAGAATGAGTGAATCTTGTTTTATTAAATCTTCATGATGGATTAAATGTACCACCACAGCATTACCTACATTATCCTACAGATTACAATGCTCTACCCTTTCATGCTTTCTTTAAAAATATTCCATGGTCACATTCTTCTATTCTATGCTGCTGTGCTTAGAAGTAATGTCTGCTGTTTGCTGCTGGTCAGATTGGTCCTTGGAAAGAGATCCTGAGATGGACAGACCTGTGTGGAAAGTTTAATGGAGTATCCTCCTTATGTGCCTGGGGGACAGGAGCAAGGCAGAAATGGGGAAAAGAACTGCTGAACCACAAGACAATTACAACTGAATCTCAGTCAGTCCTCAGGGCTCTGGGATGACCCTTCAGGGCGTCCAGTATTGAGGCTAGGGAACCAGGCTTCTTATTACTATGTCTCTAAGACCCTGGCTTCTGGCTGTTACTTGAGAGGGTCTGGTCCTAGAGTGAGGGGTTTCCTTATGCTGTGAATTTTTCCTATGATGTAAATAGTAGTAAACCATCACACTCAATGTTCCCTGAACAGTGGGATGGGTGTCTTGACCTTGTGCATGAACTTGGACTTTAAAGTACTGACTGATCATTTCCATTACCTCCCATCCCAGGGAATAACTCACCATCTGAAGTCTCTAGAATGTGTTTCTAACTCAGTGGAATGCATACACACAACTTCTACATTATTTGTTTATGGGATGTGGGTGAAAGACACCAGGAAAGAGACATTGTCTCTCACCAGAACTCAGACCCACTCACCTGTGGCATTTTGTATAGCTCCAGAAGTGTTCCAATCTTGGCTGAAAATACTGATGCAGTTCCTGTAACTACGGCCAAAGATTTCCTCTCTCTCTGGCAGTTGTAGTTAGGGGCAGTCTGTTTCCTTTCAGAGAGCCAAAACAGGGCACCTTCAAGAGTCTTGTGGTCACTTTCAAGGGCACTGTAGAGATCATAACCCAAGGACATGTTGGGAAGGAGATGAGAGTTCCTGCTGATCTCCTCAATGGCAAAGCGAAAAGCCAGGACATACTGATAATTCCTGAGAAACCACCTAAACAGAGGGGACAGTATTAGAATGGTCATGTAATACAGGAATATACCCCAAGCCAAGGGAAGGGAAGGGCTTAAACCCAGCTTTCCCATTCAGAGATTCTTCTGATTTCTTGGTGTGAATAAGGTCTCAGGGGTCTGGAGGACACTGGCAAGGCTCTTTCATTGTGAGGAAGCAAATCGTGGCCAATCCACCTAGAGAGGTTTCTAGGGCACTGTAAAAAGTGTAAATAACAGATATTTTGAGCTCTTCAGAGGTTAGATGAATCAACATAGCAAGGTATTTGCCTCTAGGTATGTTCCTCAGCTCTTCTCCTGGATGACTCAGGTTAATTTTTATACTGATCTTAAGCATTTATTTTATAAATTTTTTTTTACATTAAATACTGTTATCAGTTACCCTAGCTTTATGTATCCTTTTGAAACTAATAAAATGTACTGTATGTTAATAAACTATATGATTATTCAACTGATATGAATTAATTGACCTCATGGTTAATTCCATGAAATTAGAGACTGTCTGTGTTTTTGACCATTCCCTCTGTACTTGGCAAGTGGTATTAAAAAAAAAACAAACTGAGCTAAATACATTGGTATTTGAAACATATCATCGAAAAATATTTAATACTAGTCATTAACTATTGTTAGTCATTTATTTAGTTATCTCTGAAGTTCTTCTTCGTGTAAATATCTTTGTTATATCTATACCACACACTACTGTGATATTTGATTTGCTAATGGACTTTCTATCTCTTTAGGCCTATAAATCCTAGACATAAGAATTTATACTATTGAAATAAATGCAGGGTCAGTGCTCACTCTTATAGTGAGCTATAATTTATTTATTTTTTGGTTGGAGGAAACAAAGTTGCTTGAATGATGTATACGTTGGCATTGAAGGAGTTTTGATTTATTCTGTTTGTGTTTTTTTATGCTATTTCCCCTTTCAGTTTTATTGAGATATAATTGACATACAGCACTATGTCAGTTGAAGGTGTGCAGCATAATGATCTGACTTACATCAGTCATGAAACGATTATCATGGTAAGTTTAGTGAACATCCATCATCTCATATATATGCAAAATTAAAGAAATAGAAAAAATTTTTCTGGTGTTGAGAACATTTAAAATTTATACTCTTTCCAGTTTTTTAAGGAATCTCCACACTGTTCTCCATAGTGGCTATACTAGTTTGCATTCCCACTAACAGTGTAAGAGGGTTCCCTTTTCTCCACACACTCTCCAGCATTTATTGCTTGTAGACTTTTGGATCACAGCCATTCTGACTGGTGTGAAATGGTACCTCATTGTGGTTTTGATTTGCATTTCTCTGATGATGAGTGATGTTGAGCATCTTTTCATGTGTTTGTTAGCCATCTGTATGTCTTTGGAGAAATGTCTATTTAGTTCTTTGGCCCAGTTTTTGTATGGGTCATTTATTTCTTCTGGAATTGAACTGCAGGAGATGACCCAGAGGGATGGTATGAGGAGGGGAGGTGGGAGGGGGTTTAGGATTGGGAACATGTGTACACCTGTGGTGGATTCATGTTGTTGTATGGCAAAACCAATACAATATTGTAAAGTAGAAAAAAAATAATTACACTCTTAAGAAGTTTCATATATAACATACAACAGTATTAATTATATTTACATGCTGTATAATATATCCCCAGTACTTATTTATACTATAACTCTAAGTTTACAACTTTCAGCTGTTTTCATCTGATTTCCCCTTCCTACCTCTGGTAACTACTATTCTGATTTATCTATAATCTTGCTTATTTGTTTTTGAAGAGTAACTAGCCTTGTTTGTTTTTGAAGTGTAACGTTATGTTAAATTCCTGTTACAGGACATGATTTGGTATTTCTGTAAATTTCAAAATGATCTTTATAATAAGTCTAGTTAAAATATGCCACTATATAAAAATATTACATTATTATTGACTACTTTCCCCACACTAAGCGCTTGACTTATTTTGCAACCGGAAGTTTATATCTCTTAATCTCCCTAACCTATTTTTTTCTTCCTCTAGCTCCTCACTGGCAATAATCTGTTTGTTCTCTGTATCTGTGACTCTGCTTCTGTTTGTTGTATTTGTTTACTTGTAGTTTTACCTAAAGCGAGAAAATGAAGTATTTGTCTTTCTATATCTGGCTTATTTTACTTAGCATAATATACTCTAAGTTCATCCATGTTGTCACAAATGACAAGATTTTATTCTTTTTATGGTTGAATAATATCTCTAAATCTGAGGTATATCTCACATATTCTTTACCTGTTTTTCTGTTTGTTACCACTGTTTGGGTTATTTCCATATCTTGGCCATTCTAAATGCTTCATACTACTTCAGTGAACACAGAGAATGCAGATATCTTCTTAAATTAGTGTTTTGATTTTCTTAGAGTCCCATGGGTGGAACTGGTGGATCATATGGTAGTTCTACTTTTAATTTTTTGAGAAATTTCCATACTATTTTTCATAACGACTATACCAATTTATACTCCCATCAACAGTGGATGAGTTTACTTTTTCCCACAACTTCCTCAACACTTGTTATTTATTATTTTTTGATAAAAGCCATTCTGACAGGTGTGACGTGCTATCTCACTGACATTTTGATTTGCATTTCCTGAAGATCAGTCTGTCCAGTCAAGGCTATGGTTTTCCAGTAGTCATGTATAGATGTGAGAGTTGGACTGTGAAGAAGGCTGAGCGCCGAAGAATTGATGCTTTTGAACTGTGGTGTTGGAGAAGACTCTTGGGAGTCCCTTGGACTGCAAGGAGATCCAACCAGTCCATTCTGAAGGAGATCAACCCTGGGATTTCTTTGGAAGGAATGATGCTAAAGCTGAAACTCCAGTACTCTGGCCACCTCATGCAAAGAGTTGACTCAGTGGAAAAGACTCTGATTCTGGGAGGGATTGGGGGCAGGAGGAGAAGGGGACGATCAAGGATGAGATGGCTGGATGGCATCACGGACTCGATGGATATCAGTCTGAGTGAACTCCGGGAGATGGTGATGGACAGGGAGGCCTGGCATGCTGTGATTCATGAGGTCGCAGAGTCGGACATGACTGAGTGACTGAACTGAACTGAAGATCAGTGATGTTGAGAATCTTTTCGTATGCCTATTGGCCATCTGCACATCTTCTTTAAAAAAATAAATGTCTCTTCAGTGCTTCTGCCCATTTTTGTTTGTTTAATGCTGAATTGTATGAGTTCTTTGTATATTTTGCGCATTATTCCTGATCAGATCTATCATTTGCAAATGTCTTCAGTCATTCATTAGGGCTTCCCTGCCAGCTCAGATGGTAAAAATCTTCCTGCAATTCGGGAGACCCAGGTCCCATCCCTGGATCAGGAAGATCACCTGGAGATAGAAATGACTAACTACTCCAGTATTCTTGCCTGGAGAATTACATGGACAGAGGAGCCTGGTCGGTTACATACAGCCCATGGAGTCGGAAAGAGTCAGATAGTACTGAGCAACTAACACTCTCACTTTTCAGTCATTCATTAAGTGAAAATGAAAGTTGCTCAGTTGTGTTTGTCTCTTTGTGACCCTGTGGACTATACAGTCCATGGAATTCGTCAGACCAGAATATTGGAGTGGGTAGCCTTTCCCTTCTCCAGGGGATCTTCCCAACCCAGGGATCGAACCCAGGTCTTCTGTTTTGCAGGCAGATTCTTTACCAACTGAGCCACAAGGGAAGCCTGGTGGCCTCTTATTTTGCTGTTGTTTTTTTCAGTATGCAAAAGCCTTCTCATTTGCTGTAGTCCTATTTGCTTATTTTTGCTTTGGTTTCCCTTGCCTGAGACACTAAAAAAAAAAAAATGTTACTAAGACAGATGCTTATGTTTTCTTCTAGAAATTGTATTTCAGGTCTTACATTTACATCTTTAATCTACTTTGAATTTATTTTGTACGTGGCATGAGAAAGTAGATCAGTTCGAATTTTTTTTTGCACGTAGCTGTCCAGTTTTCCCAATAGAATTTAATAAAGAGGCTATCCTTTCTGCATTGAGTATTTTGCATTCTTCTTTGTAAAAGAAATACTCTATATGATATTTTTATTTAGAATCTTCACAAAAATTATGCCTTTGATGTGTACATAGTTATTCTGTAAAGACACATTAATTCTATATTAAGAAAAAAACCAAACTTCTAAATGCCTTTCATCAACTGAAAGAAAATAATAAAATATCACAGACCTTGACAAAATAAGTAACTCCTTTTTAAAATCTTGACTCAATATTATTTTTAATTTTTTGAAATGTATTTTTCTTGATCTGGAGTTTATTGTTCTTCCTTCCAAATGTTGATTTTTCTTATGTTTTATTATTTTACTTATTTAATTAAAAATCAATTTTTATTAAAAAAATTATTGGAGAGTAATAGAAGTTCTGATTATTTTTTATTAAACATTAAAAATATAAGCCCAGATACATAAGTTTAATCATATATGTGCTGTCCACTGGAATTGTGTTGTGCATATTTAGGTCAATTGGATGGTACAAAATTTTTTTCCCAGAGGAAGCATTCTCAGGACCCTAAATCTACATTGAATCTCCCTAACTTTAATTAGTGGGTTGAGATCACAGTCCCAGTGGTACTGCCAGTATAAACAAGCCATACCTTAAATTTAGGCATTTTATCCCTAAGGGGAGAATCTGTTCTCTTCCATTTCCTATCAGACTTGTTTTAGATTCAAAGTAGAACTTCTTGTTACTCTGTGGTTTTAATCTCCTGACTCCCAAATAGGCAACAATTCAGAGAAAGCAGGTCAAGGACCCAAACTCTTGCATCTGCTGTCTTTTCTTTCTTAGTTGGTACTTTTTCATTACTTTCGCTATCTAATTATTTTTTTTCTTCTGTCTTCATTATGCAAGATTTATAATTAGATTCACACAAAAATTCTAACCGAAGGGATCATCCCATCCAAGAAGAGGCTGGGATCATCCACAGTATCAGGTATTGTGAAATATTCCATATGAATTAAAATTATTTAAAGGGAAAAAATCATAGGTTATTGTGCACATCATTTTAAAATTGGTGTTAGAAATAAAATGTTGGACTGAGATCCAGAAGTAAACTTGCTGATTGATTGCAACTAGTAATTACAGTAAAATTTAAAGATGTTTGTAAACTTGACCTCTCTCCAATGCAAGTCAATCTATGTTCATGGCCATATAGACTATGAAGCATTGAGTATAATTTTTCTTCTCCAAATGTCATCCAAATGGTGTTTCAAGGTAGAACTAGATCAAATAGATTGGACCACAATGATTCTTTTATTTTGAAAAGTATAATTTGGCAAAAATAGCAGAAATTGGTATGGTGGTGGTGGTGGTTTAGTCAGCAAGTCATGTCCGATTTTTGCAACCCCATGGACTGTAGCCTGCCAGGCTCCTCTGTCCATGGGA
The DNA here is from genome assembly GCA_917880005.1 of Nanger dama. Taxonomy (NCBI): domain Eukaryota; kingdom Metazoa; phylum Chordata; class Mammalia; order Artiodactyla; family Bovidae; genus Nanger; species Nanger dama. Next base: position 237,927 of record CAKJTW010000168.1, read on the forward strand.
TTCTCCGGGCAAGAATACTGGAGTGGGTTGCCATTTCCTACTCCAGAAATTGGTGTGATTTAAAGCCAATTGATTATTCAGCTGTTAAAAGAATAAATTTGACTCAGTTCTAGTGAGAAGGATGAAACTGGAGCCGATTATACAGAGTGAAGTAAGCCAGAGAGAAAAACACCAATACAGTATACTGACACATATATATGGAATTTAGAAAGATAGTAATGATGACCCTCTATGTGAGACAACAAAAGAGACACAGAGGTATAGAACAGACTTTTGTGAGGGAGAGGGAGAGGGTGGGATGATTTGGGAGAATGGCATTGAAACATGTATACTATCATGTAAGAAACGAAGCGCCAGTCTATGTTCATCCTGATACAGGATGCTTGGGGCTGGTGCACAGGATGATCCAGGAGATGATATGCAGTGGGAGGTGGGAGGGGGCTTCGGCATTGGGAGATCGTGTACACCTGTGGCTGATTCATGTCAATGTATGGCAAAACAAATATAGTATTGTAATGTAGAATAAAGTATTAAAAAAATAAAGCCAATTGATTGATTTTCCTGGATATGAATATTCTTTAAAAGCCAGAGAAGGAAACACAATACCAGGACCACTTTTTTTCATGTTCAATCTCAATATACAAGAAAAAGGACTTGACAGTCTATAGGTGGTTATTTGCTGCAGCAGCTTTTAAAGTGTAAAGATATTGTTACCATATCTGTTTCCATATCTAAATTTTAACATCACAGAGTCTCGGGGCCTGAACTCAGTGCCTAGCACATTATAAATTTTTGGGAATTGTAGATCACATGAAAATTAAGTGTTATGATGGCATGAGATGCTAAGGGATGGTAGAGAAAACTATTTGGGGAAACAAAAAATTGGTTATTCTTCTGAGTTTGCTTGTTATGTTTACCTCTTCAGATGACAGGCTTAATGTGTAAAGTTAACAAAATGAAGTCGTCAGTGTACCTGGGGACCTTGAGATTCATGAGTAAAGACCTATGGCATCCAAGAATTCTTCCATCCACCCTTAGTACTTGATAACCACTTGTCTTAGGCTTTGCATTGAGCTTTAGGTAGAGCACCAAGTTTAAGGAACAATCAGTTCTTGAATGGTGGGAAGAGATGGCCGCTTGAAATGCTTGGAAATAGACTATTGCTATTTTAAGTGTAGTTATTAAAATTTGTCCTGAGGAAATGACATGGGTTTTATATCATACAAAATATAAAAAACATACAAGTCAGAATGATTATTTTTAGGAATTCTCTTCAAATCAAAGTGGATTATATACTTACTTAAATACAAACAGAAGGAAATGCAGCCATGAAGTAAAGCAGCACTTCCCTTACCTGAGCAAAGACACAGACAGAAGACAGGCCTGACATAAAAACAAATATTCATATGTTCAAATGACAATCTATAGGACTTCAAGCAAGCTATATTTTAGTGTTTATGATTTCATAAAACTAAGACTGGCAAAAATACATTTGTAATTTGAGTCTTCAATTTTCTTCTTAGACTTAGGAAACATTGTGTGTATGTCTATTTGTGTGGGTGTGTACATCTATTGTGTGTGCCTGTATGCAAGAGAGCGTGAGAGATAGAGAAAGAAAGGGAGATGGAGAAATTAGGCCCATTTGGTCTGAATTATATAGTTCAGTTCCAACATTTTCTTATTGATTTTCTCTCTGGATGATCCTTCCATTATTGAAAATGGGGTATTAATCTCATAGTATTATTGTATTGCTGTTTATTATTCTCTTTAAATCTGTTAATATTTGCTTAATATATTTAGCTGCTCCAGTGTTGGATGATATATATTTATAATATGATGGTCAATTCATCCTCTTGATTAACTGTCTCTCTGCCTTTTTTGTCTCTTATGAGTTATTGCAATGTGTTTATTTTACCTGATATAAGTAAAGCCACCTCTGCTGTCTTTTGCTTGTCATTTGCATGGAATATCTTTTTCCATCCCTTCACTTTCAGCTTATACTTATCTTTAAAGCTAAATGTGTCTCTTTAGGTTCATACAGTTTAATGTGAAAGGATTTTTAATTCTCTTTTATTTCTAAAGGACAATTTGTCAGGTATTCTTGGTTGGTATTTGCTCTCTGTCAGTATTTTGAATATATCATCTGATTCTCTCCTGGCCTGCAAAGTCTTTGCTGAGAAATCTACAAAAAGGCTTATGGGAGATTCCCTTCTATGTGATTATTCTTTTTCTTGTGGCTCTCAAAATTTTATCTTTAGTTGTAATTTCAAATTTTGATTATATTATGTTTCAGATTGAGTCTGGGAATTTTTGGTGTTTTTGTACCTGGATGTCTGTGTGCCTCTTCAAAACTGAAAGTTTTCAGTTATTATTTCTTTCAATAGACTCTATTATCCTTCTGAGATCCCTAAAATATTTATATTGTATACCTACGTAATGTCTCATAAGTCTTGTAAGATCTTTGTCACATTTTTTCTTTCTTTCTTTTTCCTTTTTGCTCTTCTGAATAATTTCAAATGGATTGTTCAAGTTCACGGAAGAATTCTTCCTCTTGATCAAGTCTGCTGTTACTGAATGTTTTAGACAAGCATTGTATTCTTCAGCTGTAAGATTTTTTTTTTTGTTTATAGTTTCTTTTCCTTTGTTGAAGAGATCTCATTTTGTTCACGTATTACTTTTTCTTTTTAATTTTACATAGTTGTACAGTTTTCATATAATTCACTAAACATTTAAAATAATTATTCTGAATTCTCTGTTAGTCATTTCATAGATCTCCCTTTCTCTGGGTTTGGTCATTAGGGTTTTATTGGTTTTCACTGGCAGCGCCATCATTCCTATTGTCTTCATGATGCTTACAACTGTATGTTGGTGTCTGTATATTTGAGCATCTCTTCCACTCTTTACAAGCTCATTTTGGCAAAGACCAAAAGACCTTTACCAATCATCCCAACCTGGTGTTCCAGCTAAGCTAGCTTGTAATATACGTGGGAGAGTGGGGCATTCTGCTTAAGTCTCTGATGAAGTGGGGTGAATGCCTGGACTTTGAGGTGAGCTAGGACTTCTGCCTGAGTTTTAGTTGAGAAGACTTAATGGCTGGCCTCTGTCCACTGACTGAGCTTCTTTATCAAGTAGGGCCTCTGGCTGGGCTTTCTGGAATGGTAACACCACTGACTATTCTCTATAGTCTAGTGGGTTCTCTGGCTGGGCCCTGCGATAGGGAATAACAGCTGACTGGACTTTGTATTCAAGCAGGGCCACTTACTAGGCAACATGATCAGGCGGGAATGCATGCTGTGATTCCTGACCAGGCATTGTCACAGGCTAGATTCTGCAGATAAATGAGACTGCAGGCTGAGCTGCTGGCTGAATTATGTGATCATGCAGACTTACCACTGCAATCGCCTCTTGTCAGATGGTGCCACAGGCTATACTCCAAGTCTGGGTGATGATACTGATTGGGCTCTATTTTCCAGAAGGGCTGTACTCTGGGTTTGAACAGAGGTACAGACTGGACTCTGTGATCAGATAGGTCCAGTGGCTGTGCTTCGTCATGTGGGGTCACTGGAGTCCCAGGTAGGATGATACCTCTGACTATACCACACATTTGGATGGGGCTGCAGGTTGAGATATGCATTTGAACAGGGCTGCAGCTCTGAAGAAAGCTGCTCTGCAGTTAGGTGGGGTTGTAGGCTTGTCTCCATCAGTGGACTGAACTACCATTTAGGAACCTTAGCCAAGCAGAGCTGCTGACTGCATGCTAGTCATGTGGGGCTGCAGTTTGTCTTCACAAATGGATGAAGCTGCTGGTTTGGCTTTCTGATAAGGGAGAATTTTCAGCCAGAAAGAAGGTTGCTGTTGTTCAGTCACTCAGTGGTGTCCAGCTCTTTGCAACCCTGTGGACTGTAGCACACCAGGCTTCCCTGTCCTTCACTATCTCTCTAAATTTTCTCAAACTTATGTCCATTGAGTTAATGATGCTATCCAACCATGTCATCCTCTGTCACCTTCTGCTCCTCCTGTCCTCAGTCTTTCTCAGCATCAGGATCTTTTCCAGTGAGGCAGCATTTCACATCAGGTGGCCAAAGTATTGGAGCTTCAGCTTCAGCATCAGTCCTTCCAATGAATATTCAGGACAGATTTCCTTTAGGATGGACTGGTTGGATCTCCTTGCAGTCCAAGGGACTCTCACAAGTCTTCTCCAACACCACAGTCTATTAGCAAAACTAATAACTGAAACTGTAAGTAAAGTGCTTATAGACCAAATTTTTCCCTTTTTTCATCTATATTATTCTAGTTCAAATAAAAACACTATTTTTCATATTTTTCCTTAACTACAGAGGGATTTTGTTCTATTTTGTTTCCACATTATCTAAAGAAAGTCTTAAACTCCACAGATTGTAAACTTGAATAAATATATAGATTTTTTTTAGATAACACAATATTCTGTGAACATTTTGTGTATATAATTATGCATAGTTTTATATATCACATACATCATTGCATCACATATAATTATATATATGTATGTATATATATTTATAAATTATGTAAATACAGTAGATTATGTTATATATAAATATAATAACAAATTGTAACCAACTTTAATGGCAAATAATAAAATAAATCACATTTCCTACACGATGAAACCTTATATAATCTTTGAAAGTTAGATTTTTGTTGTGTTTTAAACTTTTGATATAACATAAAAATACAAGATTTGAATATATAGTAAGTGTAAGCAGCATAAAGTATTGAAAATTAGAAAAATAGATATGTATTTAGTTAAAGAAATTATTAATTTATAATTTGACTACCACCAGTTTAACATTTATTCCCATTATAATAATAAATATGTAAATTTTTATTAATGTTTACAGGTGTTGAGCAAGGAGTATGGAGATGAAAATTTTTAATATCACTAAGCTATTTCTTCTGGTACACTGAGCAGTTAACAGTAATCATTTTTAAATGAAGATATCATAAGTAAATATTATTTAAAAAATTTGTTTTTATTATTAAAATATTATGTACTAAAATGTAATGTGTTCAAAGTACATTTCAAATGAAATAATAAACAATTAGGTGAATATAAGCAGCATTAAATTATTTCAAAAATACTTTTTCAACTATTGGATTTTAATAGAAAATAGTATGAAAAATTTAAGTGGAAATACCTATAAAGGAGAGAGACAAGATAAACTACTTTTCTAACTCATCTCTAAATACTTGTAAGCTACTCTACAATAATCAAAAAATGTTAAAAATTATTGGAAAGGAGGTAATTGAAGAGAAGGAGGTGGGAATTAGGAACCACGGAATAATGTGTGTGTGAGACACTGCTAAGTACTGGGTCTTTAGTTAAAAATATCCACAGCTCAAACTCTGTGTTAAGTCAACACCAGTGTCCAAACCAATTAGTGGGTATCATGGTGATGCTACTGTTATTCTCATCTAGTCTCTTTCCTCTCTTCTCAAGATCACCCACCTCTTTAAGAGTTCCCTTCTCTGCCACATTGGTTCAAACTTCTTTCCATGCCTAGGATGTCATCACTACTTGCATCTAACCTATATTTTCTCCACATATAACTGTTATTTTTCCCAATGTCTCCTCCATATTTATCTACCATTGGATAATTTTTTTAGAAAACAATACCAGACTCTTCTAGGAGTCTGCAACCACTCTTGATAGAATCAGTCAGTCAGTCAGTTCAGTCGCTCAGTCGTGTCTGACTCTTTGCAATTCTATGAATTGATAGAATAGAGTCTCACAAATGCACATTACTAAATTTACAGAGATGTCTCTGCTAGATGAAGAATGTAAAGCAGATGATACCCTTTTGGATTAAGAATGAAAAGAATGGGCATTGTGATGGTGTCTGTGTTAGAGTTCCTCCTATTAGGGTGGCATCTACTTCAAGGAAACATGGGGAGAAGTACTTTCTGTCAAAAATATACATTGAGAAAAATATACATTGAGGAAACTGCTATCATTATTCCATAACATGGTTGAATGTAAGAGAAAAATAATCATATTGGAAACAATTACAGTTTACTAATATTCAGCTCCTCACTTTCTCTCTCCAGAGTATAAACCCTTTTATGAACTGAAGTCTACAAGATAATGGAAGAAAGCAACAGCAGCTCTGAAAAAGGGTTTCTTCTTCTGGGATTTTCTGATCAGCCCCAGCTAGAGAGAATACTTTTTGTTATAATTTTGCTCTTCTACATCTTAAACCTACTGGGAAACACTGCCATCATTTTAGTTTCTTGCTTGGACCCCAAACTCCACACTCCAATGTACTTTTTCCTCAGCAACCTCTCTTGTGTAGACATCTGCTTCACGACCAGTGTTGCCCCACAGTTGCTGGTTACCATGAATAAGAAAGACAAGAACATGAGCTATGGCGGCTGTGTGGCCCAGCTCTATGTAGCCACTGGGCTGGGTTCCTCTGAGTGTATTCTCCTAGCGGTCATGGCTTATGATCGCTATGCTGCTGTCTGCCGGCCTCTGCACTACACAGCCATTGTGCATCCTCAGCTTTGTGCCTCCCTGGCCAGCGCAGCGTGGCTCAGTGGCCTCATCACCTCCCTTATTCAGTGCTCCCTTACTGTGCAGCTGCCTCTGTGTGGTCATCGCAAATTGGACCATATTTTTTGTGAGGTGCCAGTGCTCATAAAACTGGCCTGTGTGGACACAACTTTCAATGAAGTAGAACTATTCGTGGCCAGTGTAATCTTTCTCATTGTCCCTGTGTCACTCATCTTAATCTCCTATGGCTTTATAATGCGGGCTGTGTTGAGGATTAAATCAACAGCAGGGCGTAGCAAGGCCTTTGGGACTTGCTCCTCCCACCTGCTTGTGGTCATCATTTTCTATGGGACCATCATTTTCATGTACCTTCAGCCAGCTAAAAGTAGCTCCAAAAACCAGGGAAAATTTTTCTCCCTTTTCTACACCATAGTCACCCCTCTTTTAAACCCCATTATCTATACTCTGAGAAACAAAGATGTGAAAGGGGCCATGAGGACATTGGTAATGGGAAATACTTGCAGTTCATAAAGGGTATGAGCTGTAGATATAGTTTTAGTGGGTTGGTTTTAGTTTGTGGATTATTTGTTCTAAGTGCAATTTTCTTATTCAATGCTGTAAGAGACAGTAAAAGACATAGAACTCTACAAGAAGCTAATATTCTCGAGCTACAATAGTGTTTCACTTTTTCCAAACATTCTTCTCATGAAGTCCAAGATTCTATGCTCTATCTAGAGAAAACTCTTTGCTCTTCCTCCACTATGCCATCAACTTTCATACACAAATTATTTCACCCTGGAATACTGGTCTATTTGGTAAATTTCTGCTTATCTCTAAAATCTAAAATAAATTTTACCTGTACTTCTTGACACTTGATCCATCTAATCATCTGGGTAAAACTGGTTCATAATATATGTTTCCTTAAAACATAAAGCATTCTCTCTCTCTAATACTATAGAGACCATTTTGGAAATAATATATGACCACTTTCCCACAATGTCATTTTTAACCAGAGACTGGACAAGCCTTATTATATTGGCTCATTTATATTATGAAAAAATATAAAACAGAATTATGATACACTGATAACATTTATGATGCAAATTTTCACTTTATTATTTTACAAAATTGATAAAATAAATAATATTTCATTAAACAGATCAGCCCATATATAATTTAGAGTTGTTCCCCTTTTCTTTAAGGGGATTAGAAGTCAAGTGAAAGTGACAGAGTGTGTGTCATTCTGAATCTTTCTCTCAAAAAGAGCAGAACTGATCAATTTGTCAAACTCCAGTGTTTTAAGAGAACTGTGCAACTAGAGAGAGATTAATTTAATCTACATATTAAGTTCAGTTCCATCTTTCATAATAATTGCAAAGTAAAAAAAAACCGTGAAAACAATGAAGACAAAAATCAAATTCATACGTGACTTAGACTTATGATAACAGAGAGGAAAACTGAGGCTCATTTAAATTCAGTTGGTACTAGAATATTGCTGTCAGTCTATAAATATGGATAAAGTTTGGAGCTGTTTCTACTGCCAAAGCCTGGACTGAAGGCAAAATGGCTGCACCCAAAAGGAAAAAAAACATGTAGAGAACTTTCTGAGTGAATCAGTGATGCCTCTGCAAACAACCTCTGTCCAATTTACATCTATCTAACATCTTTATAGGAAATAAAATGACTACTATTTAACAGAAGAATCATAAAAGTCTGATTAAATTTGTCTGCTAGAAGTTTCTTATGTGAGATCCTCACTCAATAATGGAAGGTAGAGTTGGGAATTCAATTGAACATGGTTTTAGAAATGTACACTTTCATTTCTAATGCCCAAGGAGAGAAGATGTTCTGTAGGAAAGCTCATACTTATAAAAACATCACTTCTTTATACCCAGAAAGCACAACACAGGAAAGAACATACATATGTCAGAATCTAAATAAATTTAAACAAAATAAAGCCCTTATGACACAAAATTTTACAATTAATAAAGCATTAAAAAAATAAAACAAGAAACAGTTAAACTTTTTTCTGGATATTTAGGACTCTGAATTACCATGGTGGAGAGCCCAGACTCTATGCTGTGAAACATCTCTACAAATTCTAATACCCTGGGAAGGAGAGAAATGTCATCTTGAGATCCTTAGTAAGGGCTATGACAAAATGCTGGCCACAGGTCTCCCAGGAAATATCTGTAGATGTTCATTCTCAAGGGCATGTGTGGGAACTTAGGTTGGAGGCCTTGAGGATGGCTCCAAACTGAACGCCTTTTCAAGTGCCACATGGACGATCTTCAAGGACAGCAACAGTTGCTACCATAATAAATCGAATAGCTGTCAAGAAATACTTGGCAGCCAACCTCAGAAAAAGAACTTAAAAAAAAGAAAAGAATAAACAGTTGAAAAATGAGAGAAAAAAATGCATGAAGTAAAGGAAGTAAACAATAGATAGGAATACTGTGAGAGAAAACAAATGCAAGGACAAAATAACAACAACAAAACCAACACTTAAAGGTAATATGAAAAAAATTTCTCATCGGAAAAATAAAAATTTTTATGTATGATTGCTTAAATGCCAACATAATTCATAAAAGGTATAAATAGAATGAAATAAAGAGAAATATACCATTTTCTACAACCAAAAATAATAGGCATAACTCTTCAAAAAGAAATCAGTAAATAACATGAGTGGTAACACATATGTAAAGAAAAATTAATAAAAAGTCTCATTAATAGGTGAAAATGTAAACATATTTGAAAAAACATGCCACTGTTTTTTCTGTGTTTAATGCAGGGTTTTCTATGATAATATGTTTGCATTGATTTTACAATATACAATTCTGTACTATATTTTAAAATTTATAATATTCTAAGTTTTCCTATAATGATTGAGTAATCTCAAAAAAATCCATGGTTTATTTTTAAAAGTTTCTCCATAGTTTGCTTACAGTTTTTCTGTTGATTAATACCTGGAATAAGCATCAGTTCAGGTCAGTTCACTCAGTGGAGTCCAACTCTTTGTGACCCCATGAAGAGTACAGGCCTCCCTGTCCATCATCAATTCCTGGAGTTCACTCAAGCTCATGTCCATCGAGTTGGTGATGCCATTCAGCCATCTCATCCTCTGTCATCCCCTTCTCCTCCTGCCCTCAATCCCTCCCAGCATCAGAGTCTTTTCCAATGAGTCAACTCTTTGCATGAGGTGGCCAAAGTATTGGAGTTTCAGCTTTGGCATCAGTCCTACCAGTGAACACCCAGGACTGATCTTTAGAATGGACTGGTTGGATCTCCTTGCAGTCCAAGGGACTCTCAAGAGTCTTCTCTTCACATTTGTCGTGTATGTTTATTGTTATTATTGATAAGGCACTTTAAAAATATATATTTTTTATTGAAATATAGTTGACTTGCAGTGCTTCAGGTGCAGAGCAAGGTGATTCAATTATACATATCAGTTCAGTTCAGTTCAGTCACTCAGTCATATCCAACTCTTTGCAACCCCATGAATCGCAGCACACCAGGCCTCCCTGACCATCACCATCTCCCGGAGTTCACTCAGACTCACATCCATTGAGTCCGTGATGCCATCCAGCCATCTCATTCTCTGTCGTCCCCTTCTCCTCCTGCCCCCAGTCCCTCCCAGCATCAGAGTCTTTTCCAGTGAGTCAGATCTTCTCATGAAATGGCCAAAGTACTGGAGTTTCAGCTTCAGCATCATTCCTTCCAAAGAACACCCAGGATGGATCTCCTTTAGAATGGACTGGTTGGTCTCCTTGCAGACCAAGAGACTCTCAAGAGTCTTCTCTAACACCACAGTTCAAAAGCATCAATTCTTCAGCGCTCAGCCTTCTTCACAGTACAACTCTCACATCCATACATATACATGTATATTATTTTTGAGATTATTTTCAGTAATATAAGATATTAACTAAGGTTCCTCCTGCTGTAAAGTAAACCTTTGTTGCTTGTTGCATATCTATTTTTAATTAAATATTTAGCATTTTATTCATACAAGTCAAACATGTAGAATCAAAATGTCATAAATTTTTAGTTAGGCAAAAATTCTTGAGTTTTATAAAATATATATATTACACACACACACACATATATATACAGAAGCTTTTCTATTACACTTGATAGAGGCTTGAGAAAGAACATCAAAATAAAGAGACAGATTGGAGAACATAAGCAAAATGAAATGAGATTATTGAATATGAAATAGAAAATGTGAAACAAACTAAATAGAAGTAAAAGATCATCATATAGTGCAGTTGTTTTTAAACATGAATAATCATTAGAAACATATCTGGAAGTCTGGAGAAAGAAGGCAATACTTGAGCATTTGTATTTTTCAAAAATTCCAAGAGAATTCTGATATGCATCTGTACTTTAAAAAAGTGATTACAGGTTTTTCTATTAAATGGTAGTTTTGGTGATATAGAGTTCTATTATTTTTTTATTGACCAGCCTGGCGTGCTGCAGTCCATGCAGTCTCAAAGAATCAGACACAACTGAGCAACTGAACTGAAATGAATCATGATACAACACTGTCAAGTGAGTAACAGTTACACAATCACAATAGTAATATATGTTTATCAGTTCTCACAATCAATAGCCAGATAAAACATAAAAGATAATTACAATTGTAAGCCATAATGGGAACACAATTCAGTTCAGTTCAGTTCAGTTCAGTTGCTCAGTTGTGTCTGACTCTTGTGACCCCATGGACTGCAGCACGCCAGGCTTCCCCTGTCCATCACCAATTCCTCGAGCTTGCTCAAACTTGTGTCCATTGTGTTGGTGATGCCATCCAACCATCTCATCTCTATAGTCCCCTTCTCCTCCTGCCTTCAATCTTTTCCAGCATCAGGGTCTTTTCCAATTAGCCATTTCTTCACATCAGGTGACCAAAGTATTGGAGCTTCAGCTTCAGCATCAGTCCTTCCAGTGTATATTCATGACTGATTTCCTTTAGGATGGACTGGTTGGATCTCCTTGCAGTCCAAGGGACTCTCAAGAGTCTTCTCCAACACCACAGTTCAAAAGCATCAATTCTTCGGTGCTCAGCTTCCTTTATAGTACAACTCTCACATCCATACATGACTACTGGAAAAACCACAGCTTTGACTAGACAGATCTTTGTCGGTAATGTCTCTGCTTTTTAATATGCTGTCTAGATTGATCATAGCTTTTCTTCCAAGAAGCAAGCATCTCTTAATTTTATGGCTGCAATCACCATCCACAATGATTTTGGAGCCCAAGAAAGAAAGTCTGTCACTGTTTCCATTGTTTCTCCATCTATTTGCCATGTAGTGATGTGACCAGATGCCATGATCTTAGTTTTTTGAATGTTGAGTTTTAAGTGAGCTTTTTCACTCTCTTGGCCACCTGATGCGTAGAGCTGACTCATTGGAAAAGACCCTGATGCTGGGAAAGATTGAGGGCAGGAGGAGAAGGGGACGACAGAGGATGAGATGGTTGGATGGCATCATCAACTCGATGGACATGGGTTTGGGTGAACTCCGGGAGTTGGTGATGGACAGGGAAGCCTGGTGTACTGTGATTCAAGGGGTCGCAAAGAGTCGGACATGACTGAGCGACTGAACTGAACTTTCACTCTCTGCTTTCACTTTCATCAAGAGGCTCTTTAGTTTCTTTTCTCTTATAAGGGTGGTGTCGTCTGCATATCTGAGGTTATTGATATTTCTCCAAGCAATCTTGATTCAAGCTTATACTTCATCCAGCCAGCATTTCACATGATGTACTCTATATATAAGTTAAATGATCAGTGTGACAATATACAGCCTTGATGTACTCTTTTCCAAATTTGGAACCAGTCCATGATTAACTTAACAATATAAAATAATTGCATACAATTTGGGAGGGTCAAACAGAGTTATGTGGTAAGTGGAAGTACATATATGCACATGTATTCCACCCAGGAAGTCTATGTCTTTTGGTTGGTGCATTTAATCCATTTACATTTAAGATAATAGTTGCTATTCATGATCTTATTGCCATTTTCTTATTTTTTGGAGTTTTATTTTCTGTAGGTCTTTTCCTACCCTTGTGTTTCCTTCCTAGAGACATTCTTTTAGCTTCTGTTGTAAAGCTGGTTTGGTGGTGCTGAATTCTGTTAATCTTTGCTTGTCTGGAAAGCTTTTATTTATCTGTCACATCTGAGGGAGAGTCTTGCTGGGAAGAGTATTCTCGGTTGGAGGGTCTTCTCTTTCATCACTTTAAATATATCATGCCATTCCCTTCTGGCTTGTAGAGTTTCTGTTGAGAAATCAGCTGATAGCCTGTTGGAAGTTCCCTCTTATGTTGTCACTTTTCACTTGTTGCTGATAATATTTTATCTCTGTATTCAATTTTTGTCAGTTTGATTACTATGTGTCTCAACGCGCTCCTCCTTGGGTTTATCCTTTCCGGGATTCTCTGTGCTTTCTGGACTTGGTTAACTATTTCTTTTCCCATGTTTGGGAAATTTTCAAGCTATTATCTTTTCAAATATTTTCTCATTTTCTCAGGTCCTTTCTTTCTCTGTTATGTGAATATTGATGTGTTTAATGTTTTCCAAGTGGTCTCTTAGGCTGTCTTCATTTCTTTTCATTCTTTTTTTAAATATTCTGTTCTGTGGTAGTGAGTTCCACCATTCTGTCCTCCAGGTCATTTATCTGTTCTGCCTCAGTTATTTTGCTATTGATTCTTCCCCAGTGTAGTATTAATCTATGTTTGTTTATCAGTTCTTCTAGGTCTTTGGTAAGCATTTTGAACATCTTCTTGATCTTTCCCTTCATTCTTTTCCCTAGATCCTGGATCATCTTCACTATCATTATTTTGGATTCTTTTTCTTGAAGGATGCCTATCTCCATTTAGTTGTTCTTCTGGGATTTAATCTTGTCCCTTCATCTGGGGCATAATTTTCTGCTTTATTGTTGTGATTAATTCTCTGCAATATGGTTTTTATTTTGGCCACTGTGAGCTGTGAGACTGTGCTTTTCTTGCTTCTTCTGTTTGCCCTCTGATGGATGAGGCTAAGAAGCTTTGTAAACTTCCTGATGGGAGGGACTGGTGATAGGGAAAACTGAGTCTTGCTCTTGTGGTCAGGGCCTTGCGCAGTAAAGCTTTAATCCAATTATCTGCTTGCTGGGTGGATTTGCACTCCCTTCCCAGTAGTTGTTTGACCTAAGGTGACCCAGCCGTGGGGTCTATCGGTTCTATGGTAGAGTTAGTGACAAACTCCAAGAGGGTTTATGCCAAGGTGTACGCTCCAGTGCCCAGTTCCTGCAGTGAGCCCCTGCCAACTTATGTCTCCACAGGAGGCCCTCCAACACTAACAGGTAGTTTTGGTTCAGTCTCTTGTGGGGTCACTGTGCCTCTCCTTTAGATCTTATTATGCATAAAATTTTGTTTGTTCCTTCCGAGACTGAGGTCTCTGTTTCCATCAGTCCTCTGGAAGGATAATCTAATCCTGCTAGCTCTCAAGGCTAGATTCCTTAGGGATTCCCAGTCCCTTTGTCAGATGTCCAGGCTGTGAAGTCTGATGTGGGGTTCAGAACCTTCACAATAGTGTGAGATCTTTGGTATTATTGTTCTCCAGTCTGTGGGTCACCCACCTGGCAGGTATGGGGTTTGATTTGATCATCATGTGCCCCTTCTACCATCTTGGTGAGGATTCTTCTTTGTATTTGGACATGAGTATCTTTTTTGGTGGGTTCCAGCATCCTCCGGTCAATGGTTGTTCTACAGCTAGTTGAAATTTTAGTGCTCTCGCAGGAGGAGATGAGTGCACATTCTTCTACTCCTCCATCTTGAACTGGAATTGATAAGCCACTTTTAGAAATGCAGTTGTCAAAAACAAAGACACATAAGTAGATTTACATACATTATCAATTTATTTTTCAATTTTATTTCCATTTCATCACTATGGAAGGGGCAGTCTTGCCTATCTCTGTGATAATTACAGATTGAAATTGCTTTTAACCTGTACAATAAAAAGGGAATAATGAACAAATAGTTCCAACATCCTTCCATGAAGCAAGAGATGTACTTTTTAGAATAATTTTTTCAAAAAGCTACATATGGGGTGGGAGGTGGGAGAAGGATTCAAGATTGGGAGCTTGTATACACCTGTGGCGGATTCATGTCAATGTATGACAAAACCAATAGAGTATTATAAAGTAAAATAAAGTAGAAATAAAATTAAAAAAATAAAATAAAAAGCTACATATATTGAAAATACTGAAGAATTCAAGGGAAAGAGAAATATAGGATACAATTTAAAAAAAAATTGAGGGAAACCACAGCACAAATCTAGCCTAAATAAGTCAAAAAAATGGAAACATTTTGAAGTTTATAGAAACAGATGAAGGAATTATTTAGCAGCTCATCCAGGATAATTCGTAGAGGAGTTGAGGATCATGATGACTTCCATCCCAAATATGTACCTCTCCTCCCTCCCCCAAAAGCTGTTTAAGGAATAAAAAAGAAAAGAAAAAAAATCACCATAATGCTCAGAAGATAAACTGTAGTTATGCCTCCATATGATAAAAAGAATCTCAGAAACAGTGGAGGAAAGAAAATATATGCTACTACATATATTAAAAAAAAGTATAAAGTAAACAATTTCCTCACCGAAGAAATTAAAATAAGAAAAATAATGAAATGAGGAGGATAAAAGAAAAAGAATCATTAAATACCAAAAGGAGTCTAAATAAAGTAAAAAAATTTTAATACCTTCAAAAGTAGTGGGAAAAATAAAAAATAACTGGAAACACATGACTTTCAAAAATATTAAATTTAGAAAACATAGTAATAGGACTCAATAGAAGGAACACAGATGAGGAAATGTTTATCAAATGGAAGATAAAATCTATAAATGTTCCTGAATATTTTGAAAAAGAAACACATATATATGTATATAATAAAAATAAGTAAACATAGATAATATATGTTATATATAAATAATGCATAAATTATACATAGATAACATGGGCTTCCCCCATGGCTCAGTAGTAAAGATTCCACCTGCACTGCAGGAGACACAAGAGACTTGGGTATGATCCCTAGTTCAGAAAGATCCCCCAGAGGAGGGCATGGAAACCCACTCTAGTATTCTTGCTGGGGAGAATTCCATCGAATTTCATGGACGGAGGACTCTGGTGGGTAATAATCCATAGGTTCACAAAGAGTCAGATACTATTGAAGCTGCTGAGCACACATATACATAACATATATATTTACATGATGTATATAATAAATGTTGAAGAAGCAGTAGTGTTGACCATCTCTCTCTTAGAAGAAAACTACATAAAAAAATTCTGCTTATTCTGTGACTTTTATTTGAAAATTGCTATGGTCTAAATATTTCCACCATGGTAAACTCAAGTTGCCAATGCAATATCACTAACTACAGAATTAGGAAAAGATGTATCAAGTTACCTCTCACAAGAAAGTGCAATCTTTCTCTAACACACTAATGAACAAATACTGTATATCAAATTACATTTCCAAAACACACAAAATGAAGAAAGCTAACAGGACAGAATGATAGAAACTGATTTCCCTGACATGAGTAAAGATACCCATCTTTCTGGACTGGGGAATTAAACACAAATACTAAAAATTTCCACACTATATATATCATATTAAACTATACATATCATATTGTTTTTGTTCAGTTACTAAGTCCCGTCCACTCTTTGCAACCCTGTCCTTCAGGGTTCATGGACTGCAGCATGCCTGGCTCCCCTGTCCTTCACTATCTCCCAGTTTGCTTAAATCCATATTCACTGAGTTGGTGAAACTATTTAACCATTTCATCTTCTGCCACCTGCTTTTCATTTTGTCTTCATTCCTTCCCAGCATCAGAGTCTTTTCCAACGAGTCAGCTTTTCACATTCAGGTAGCCAAAGTATTGGAGCTTCAACTTCAGCATCAGTTCTTCCAATGAATATTAAGAGTTCCAATCGTAAAGAATTGGGATTGGCTGGTTTGATCTCTTTGCAGTCCAAGAGACCCTCAACAGTCTTCTTCAGTACAAGAATTTAAAAGCATCAATTCTTTAATGCTCAGACTTCTTTATGGCCCAACTTTCACATATGTACATGACTACTGAAAAAGCTATAGCTTTGACTGTATGAAACTTTGTCGGCAAAGTGATATCTCTGCTTTTTAATACACTGTCTAGGTTTGTCATAGTTTTCCTTTCAAGGAGAAAGTGTTTTTAATTTCATGGCTGCAGTCACCATCCACAGTAATTTTGGAACCCCCCAAAAAAAAAAATCTGTCACCATTTCTACTCTTGCCTCATTTATTTGCCATGAAGTGATGGGACCAGATGCCATGATCTTAGTTTGTTTGTTTTGTTTTGTTTTTTTAAATATTGCGTTTCAAGCCATCATTTTCACTCTCCTCTTATTTATCAAGAGACTTTTTAGTTCCTCTTATCTTTCTGCCATTAGAGTGGTATCCTCTTCATATCTGAGATTGTTGATATTTCTCCTGGCAGTTTTGATTCCAGGTTGTGATTCATCCAGCTTGCATTTTGCATGATGTACACTGTGTATAAGTTATATAAGCATAGACTGTATATATCTTTATGACTTTATCTTTGTATGTTATAGTTTTCTAAGAATGTACTTATTTATTTTAGGTTATCTAATTTGTTGGGATATACCTATTCATAGCAGTCAATATAATACAAAATATGAATCTCTGCATCTTGTGGTATGCATTGTAATGACTCTTTAATATGTGATTTTATTTACTGTATTTCCCCATTACTTTTTATTTTTCTAGTTGGAAATTTTGTCAAATTTATTTGCCTTTTCAAAAAACCTGTTCTTAATCTTTCAAAATATTTCTTTTATTTTTCTAATCTCTGTTTTATTTCTGTTCTGATGTTTATTTCTTTCCATTAGTAGGGCTTAGTTGCTTTTCTAATTCCCTGAGGTGTAAAATTAAGTTGCTGAATTAAATTTCTCTTTTTATTCCTAACACAGTTGTATATTACTAAAGATTTTCCAGGTTTCCTTATACTTTTGATTTCTAGTTTTATACCATTGTGGCTGAAAAATATACCTGGTGTAATTTCAATCTCTTAAATATATAAGAGTTCTTTGGTGACCTAATGAACTATGTTTGAAAATGTTACATGTGTTTATGAGAAGAATGTGTATTTTGTTGCTATTTTATGGAATGTTCTGTGTATGTCTATTAGTTTTATATAATGTATGGCATGGTCCTAGTCTAAAGTTTCTTTGCTGATTTTCTTTCTTGATGATATTCACTTTTGAAAGTGGGTTACTGAAAATCCCTATAATTATTGCATTGCTGCCCATTTCTCCCTTAAGATTTGTTAATATTTGCTTAATATATTTGGGTACTCCAATATTAAATGCAGATATATTTATGAATATTATGTCTTCTTGATGACTTAATCTTATTTATCATTATATATAGACCTTGTCTTTAGTTACCATTTTTGGATGAAAGCCTATTTTGTCTAAAGTGAGTAGAATTACTCTATCTTTTGAGTCTCAATTGTATGAGACATCTTTTTTTCCATCTGTTAACTTTGAGCCTTCATATATCTTTAAACTTGAAGTGAGTCTTTTATAAGCAACATAGAGTAGTTTCATTTTTGTTTTTTTCCCTCTAGTTTATCTATCCATTTAATGCCTTCTGTTTGGAGAATTCAATCAACTTATATGTAGTATAACTGTTGATAGGTAAGGACTTAATAATGATAACAACATCTTGTGGTTTTCTAGGTGTCTTGTATTTGCCATATTCTTTTCCTCCTCTATTGTTGCTTTCCTTTTTAAATTGATAATTTTCTGTAATGGTACACTGATTCCATTTGCTTTCCCTTTTATAAATCTTTTGTAGTTTTTTTGGTGTGTGTATGTGATTACTATGAGGCTTATATAAAACATCTCATAGATATAATAATCTATCCTACATTGATAAATAGTCTACCAAAACTATATTTCTCTCCAGCTTATTTTTATTTTTGCTGTATTTATTAATAAATTATTTTACCTATAGTTATTTTTAATACTCTTGTCCTTTAACATTTATACTAGAGTTAAGTTGTTAATATATTACCATATTAAAGTATTAATGCTTGGATTTGACTATATTACCAGTATGCTGAATTTTTCACATGCTTTCATGGTACAAATTAAGTTTATTTAATAAGTATTTGAAAGACTGTTTTCATATATATATATTTTTAAAGCAGATGTAATGGTGATGAATTCCCTCTTTTTTTTTTTTTGGACTGGGAATGTCTTCATCTCTTTTCATATATGAAGGACTGTTTTTCTGTGAATAATATACTTCATTAACAGCTTAAATTGGTTTATTGCATTGAATATATCATCCCTATCTCTTCTGGTCTTTAAGAAACCCATTGATATTGGTATGCAAACGTCTTTGTATGTTACAAACATTTTCTTACGTATCAATGAAGAATCACTCTTTGATTTTTAACAATTTTATTTTAACAAGGTTTGGAGAGAATCTCTTTATTTGCTCTTAATTGGTAACCTATGAACATCATGAACTTGAATACTTATGTCCTTGCCATATTTGAGAACTTTTAGCCATTATTATTTTTTAAAAATAAACTTTCTGTCCTTTTATCACTCTCTTCTCTTTTTAGAATTCCAATTATTCTCAATTTTACCCTTTTAGTTTTAATTTATGCACCATAAGCTTTCTTTCGGAGAAGGCAATAGCACCCCACTCCAGTACTCTTGCCTGCAAAATCCCATCGATGGAGGAGCCTGGTAGGCGGCAGTCCATGGGGTCGCGAAGAGTCTGACAGCGACTGGGCAACTTCACTTTCACTTCACTTTCATGCATTAGAGAAGGAAATGGCAACCCGCTCCAGCGTTCTTGCCTGGAGAATCCCAGGGACAATGGAGCCTGATGGGCTGCCGTCTGTGGGGTTGCACAGAGTCAGACACGACTGATGTGACTTAGCAGCAGCAGCAGCAGCAGCAGCAGCAGCAAGTTTTCTTTATAATTTTTTATTATTTTCTCATCTTTTAAAATTATTTTAGTTTGCTCTATTATAATGGATAATTTCAAAGTTCCTGTCTTCAATTTTAGCAATTTATTTCTTCTGCTTGACCACATCAACTTTTGATGATGTCTTTAGTATTTATCATTTCATGTATTATATGCTTCAATTCCAGAATATTTCAAAGATTTCTACTTCTTTTTAAAGTTTATTTGTTCATGTGTTGTTTCCCTTATTTTGCTGAACTGTCTTTCTGTATTCTCTTGTAGAGCTTCCCTGTTTTCTCAGGTAGAGAATCTGCCTGCCAATGCAAGAGACACAGGTTCAGTTCTCGGATTGGGAAGATCCCCTGGAGAAGGAAATGCAACCCACTCCAGTATTCTTGCCTGGGAAATCCCGTGGACAGAGAAGCCTGGTGGGCTACAGTCCATGGGCTTGCAAACAGTTGGACATGACATAGCAACTGAGCATTCATGCAAGATATCTTATAACTCATTGTATTTCCTTATTGCAGGTGTTTTAAATTGTTTATCTGTTAAGTTTATCATGTGTCTTTCGGTTTGACTAACAAGATGATTATTGTGATCCTTTGTTGGTGTATGTTGCCTTTAACCTTTTCATATTTCTTATGATTTTTATCTGATCCTTTTGCATTTAAAGTAACAGGTATCTCTTCTAGGTCTTACTGCTTGTCTTAAGAGGGGAAACACTGTGAGATATACAGAGGTCTGGTTTTCTCAACCTTCTATTGATATACCTGTTCCACTCCACACTGGGGCAGAGCTCCTAAGCTTGTGTGCCTTCTCTGGATCATGCAACTCACCAGTTTGAATTCTGTCAATTTCTCTTGTTTTCCCAAATATAACTCTAGAACTCATGTTTGTAATATTTCCCTGGCCTCCAGGTTTGATGAATACTCTTTGTACATTCACTGCTATCTGCCAAAGCCTGCTTATGCAATCCTTGTGAGTGCATACAGGAAGATGTCCACAAAGGGGGGGTGGAGGGGAAATGTCGGTGAGGCGATGTGCTGGCATGCCCATGGGCAAGGTATGGAAATTAATGGAAAGCACATTTCCAGTGGCTTGTGATTAGACTTATTGGAATCTGTGATGTGGTTCATATCCATGTCTCTTTAAGGCCTTCTGCTATTCCTGTCTGCTGTTCTTCCACCAGTAACGGAGCACTTGATTTAGTTCTCTGAAAGAGGTGAGAAAAATGAGCCCCTTTGTCTTGTTCTATATAACTGGTGAGGTTAGGTATTCACTGGCACACTCTTTCTCCTCTGGGGATAAAATATCAAACAAAAAAATAAATTTCGTGGATGGGCCACTTTGGGGATGGATAATATGGATAAGCTAAACTGTTCCTCTTACACACTCAAATGTGTGTGGATGATTGCACAAGAATGTTCTCCAGGGAATCCTGGAATGCAGCTAAGAGTTCCTGAGCCTAGTTCATTGGCCACATCAGGAAATACAGTCAGAACTGAGATATGTCTGCCTATTAGTCAATGTGTAAATGTGCAAGACCCTTCCAGAAGTCCCTGGCATATGGATATGAAAGCAGTTTTATCAAAAATATTTTTGTCCATGGAAGGATGGTGTTTTTTTCTTGTGTGTGTGTGTGTGTGTGTGTGTGTGTGTGTGTGTTTTCTTATGCCGCTGCTGCGGCTGCTAAGTCGCTTCAGTCGTGTCTGACTCTGTGCGACCCCATAGATGGCAGCCCACCAGGCTCCCCCGTCCCTGGGATTCTCCAGGCAAGAACACTGGAGTGGGTTGCCATTGCCTTCTCCAATGCATGAGAGTGAAAAGTGAAAGTGAAGTTGCCAGTCGTGTCCGACTATTAGCGACCCCATGGACTGCAGCCAGTAGGAGCCTAGTAAGCCTCCTCCATCCCTGGGTTTCTCTAGGCAAGAGTACTACTGGAGTGGGGTGCCATTACCTTCTCCTTGTTTGCTTATGGGGGGCACAAAATCAAGGAGCCTCTTCTGTCAATATAAGGTTGATGTCAGTTTTGCTTTTGTGATTCTTTTCTGTCATATTATATTTTTTCTTGTTAGGTGTTGTCTAAGTTTTACTTTTTCATGTTTTTCTATTTTCAGTTCAGTTCAGTCAATCAGTCGTGTCCGACTCTTTGCGACCCCATGAATCGCAGCACGCCAGGCCTTCCTGTTCATTACCACCTCTTGGAGTTCACTCAGACTCATGTTCATCGAGTCCGGGATGCCATCCAGCCATCTCATCCTTGTTCGTCCCCTTCTCCTCCTGCCCCCAATCCTTACTAGCATCAGAGTCTGTTCCAATGAGTCAACTCTTCACATGAGGTAGCCAAAGGACTGGAGTTTCAGCTTTAGCATCATTCCTTCCAAAGAAATCCCAGGGTTGATCTCCTTCAGAATGGACTCTTTGGATTTCCTTGAAGTCCAAGGGACTCTCAAGAGTCTTCTCCAACACCACAGTCCAAAAGCATCAAGTCTTCACTGCTCAGCCTTCTTCACAGTCCAGCTCTCACATCCATACATGACCACAGGAAAAACCATAGCCTTGACTAGATTAACCTTAGTCAGCAAAGTAATGTCTCTGCTTTTGAATATACTATCTAGGTTGGTCATAACTTTTCTTCCAAGGTGTAAGCGTTTTTAATTTCATGGCTGCATTCACCATCTGCAGTGGTTTTGGAGCCCCCCAAATAAAGTCTTTATGTCTGTGTCTCCGTTGCTGCCCTGCATGTAGGATCGTTGGTACCATTTTCTAGATTCCATATATATGTGTTAGTGTGTCTCTTTCAGTTCTGCTTTTCTTGGGGTATGTGACCAGCAGGGATTGCTGGCTTTTATGGCAGTTCTATTTCCAGTTTTTCAAGGAATTTCCACACAGTTCTCCATAGCAACTGTATCAGTTTTCATCCCACCAACATTGTAAAATTGTTCCCTTTTCTCCATACAATCGCTATCACTTATTATTTGTAGTCTTTTTGTTTATGGCCATCCTGACCAGTGTGAGCTGATACCTCATTGTGGCTTTGATTTGCATTTCTCTAATAGTGAGTGAGGTTGAACATCGTTTCATATGTTTATTAGCAACCTGTATGTCTTTGGAGTAATGTTTGTTTAGGTCTTTTGCCCACTTTTTGATTGGGTTGTTTATTTTTCTGGTATTGAGCTGCATGAGGTACTTGTGAAAGTTAGTAGATAGAAAGAAACCTTAAAAATCAGAGGAGAAATAAATGAAAAAGAATTGAAGGAGACTATAGTAAAGATCAGTAAAACTAAAACCTGGTTCTTTGAGAAGATAATCAAAATAGACAAATTCTATTAGCCAGACTCATCAAGAGAAAAAAAGAGAGAAGACTTAAATCAATAAAATTAGAAATGAAAATGGAGAATTTGTGACAACACAGTAATTGTAATGATCATAAGAGACTACTATGGGCAACTATATGCCAAACAAACAAACAAACAAACAAAAAACCTGGACAACTTGGAAGAAATGGACAAATTCTTAGAAAAGGGTAACCTTCCAAAACCGAACCATGATGAAACAGAAAATTTGAACAAGCAAGTCACAAGCACAGACACTGAAACTGAAATAAAAAAATCTTCCAAAAGATAAAAGCCCAGGACCAGATGACTTCATAGGTGAGTTCTACAAAAAGTTTAGAGAAGAGCTAACAGCTTCCTACTCAAACTCTTCCAGAAAATTGCAGAGGAAGGAACAGTCCCAAAGTTATTCTATGAGGCCACCATCACTCTAATACCAAAACCGGAGAAAGATGCCACAGGAAAAGAAAACTACAGGCCAGTGTCATTGATGAACATAGATGCAAAAATCCTCAACAAAATCCTAGCAAGCAGAATCCAACAACATATTAAAAAGATCATACATCATGATCAAGTGGGCTTTATTCTAGAGATGCAAAGATTCTTCAGTATTTACAAATCAATCAATGTGATACACCATATTAACAAATTGAGAGATAAAAACCATAGGCTTATTTCAATAGATGCAGAGAAAGCCTTTGGCAAGATTCAACATCTACTTATGATAAAAACTCTCCAGAAAGTAGACATAGAAGGAGCATACCTCAACATATTAAAAACCATATACAACAAACCCACAGCAAACCATTATCCTCAACGGTAAAAGATTGAAAGCATTTCCTCTAAAATCAGGAATAAGATAAGAGTGCTCACTCTCAGCATTACTATTCAGCATAGTTATGGAAGTTCTGGCCATAGCAATCACAGAAGAAAAAGAAGTAAAAGCAATTTTCTCTTCTTGGAGAAGAAGTAAAACTCTCACCATTTGCTAGCGACATAATCCTCTACATTTAAATGTTTTAAAGAATTTCAGATTTCTTAAGCATATTACCATGCTTCATGGAGTAACCATTAATGAACGGTTACACAGTCCTGTTTAGACTTATTTTGTTCATCAGTGCATGCCTAAGATAAAACTGAGTTGTTTTCATCTTTTATTCTCAGTCCCTAAACTTTATTTTTTTCTTTTCCCTTGTGTAAATACTGCTTTGAATTATCTAATGTCGTCTAACTTTTAAATTATATAATAGTGTATAAAATCAATTTTAGATTGATGAATAATTTTTGATGCTTCTTGATTTTCTCTTATCTCTAATGTTTCCTAATACTAGCATAGGGACAGGAAAAAATAGTCATTTAATGAAAATTTGTAAAGAAGTAAACAAATGACTTTACATTTTAGCATCATATATAATTGATTGTTTGCCTGATAATGTTGTTGGGAGAGCAATTAAAAAGAGTTAATTGAAAATAGTTAAATTTCTACCTCATTTCATATGCTAAAACAAAGGATTTTTTTTTAAACTTTGTAGGCTGTTAACACTTTTCTGGACTGTCAGCTGATTACTTGCAATGATTAAGCCTCAGGGACCTCCTGGGAAGTGCTGTTCCCTCTGTGCTGCTTATGTTTTATAGAAAGAAAGTTTCACTGCATTGATCACATCTCCTGATGACTACGGGCTTCCCTGGTGGCTACACAATAACAAATATTTAACTGGAGAATAGCTCAGAGTAGGGGAGGCTGATATCAAGGAAAGCAAGGAAGAGTTTCCGAATGGCTCTCAGGCAAGCTAACTTATGTTTTCCACATTCTGCCACTGATCCGTTTTCCAACCCAGGTAAGTTACTTACATTTGCCAAGTAGAATAGTTAAAAAAAAAAAAAAAAATCAGGCTTACATATTAATAAATTCAAAAGTCATGATATGTCTTTGGACTTAAAGGAAACCTATACACATTTCTGTTGAATGTCATGAAACTGATGTATTTTAAGATGAACAGATTATTACTGTATCCTTTCTAACCTCAAGGATACTGTGTTTCCACTTATGTACAAAGTATATGTTAAAATACAGCCACACACATAACTGAGTTTTTTAAATGTTTTGTTATTGAAATTTTATTGCACACTTTCATTTCCTGTGAACGCCTCTCAGTCATATCCTATTCTTTGTGACCCCATGTATTATACAGTCCATGGACTTCTCCAGGCTAAAATACTGGAGTGGGTAGCCTTTCCCTTCTCCAGGGGATATTTCCAGCTGAGGAATCAAACTGGGATCTCCTGCATTGAAGGAGATTCATTTCTTATATCACAAAAATAAAATGTACAACTCCCCTATATTAAAAGCTACAGAGTTGGTTTATTGTTTAGTATAATATAATTTAAAAAAAAATCCTAGGTTTTAATGATTTCTTTAAACACTTTATATGTGATAATCTGAAACAGAGTCAGTCTTAAGAAATGTGTTCAAGCAAATATCTACATATAAAGCTATTTATTAGGTATGACTAGTGTCATCACAAAAATTTTTAGCATCATAATCTGATTAAAATAGAGTGCCGAACAATAATCAATATTGTGACTTCAAAAAACAAAGAGATTTATTTAGGGTCTTAAGAAATGTAATTCAGGAGACATATTTTAGCAAAACTGAGAGTATTCTGGGAAAAAAAATAAGAATCAGGGTCTAACAAAGGTAAAACCAAAAGTCTGTATTCTGACACAAGAAAAAAATTATTTATCTAAGTGGGATAGGCTATGATCAGTCATTTTAAGGTAAGGACCTGATGAGTATCTTGAGTTTCTGGCAGATGTTTTGGTTGTCTTTATTAGAATGTTCTAAAGGCCAAATTCCACTGTGGCAGAGACATACCTAAGTTGCACTTCATCAGTGTCTTCTCAGGTTCATTTTGGAGAGCTCTCTTAACAGCAGGAGAATCCAACTCCATTTTAATTCTCCTTCAATTTCCTTTTAAAAATACAGAAAGAGAGATAAAGTATTCTCTTAACAGACTAGTTAATTTTTGGCAGTAATCATAACAACGGAACGTGAAACCCCCAACCATGATTGTAGCTGAACTCTTGACAAATAGAGCAAAATCATCATTGTGAATCAGTGAATTGAAAACAGACTTTTTAGTAAAAAGCTCTGATAATATAGCAACAAATTAGAAATAAATTTTATATATAAGGTTTACATTTAAAAATTAAACTAATTGAAGATTTGGATCTAAAAAAATTAAAAACTCTAGCAGTAAGGCAAAAGTATATGAAAAATTTTAAGTAAACTATGAATAAATAAATTTAAAGATACTATGGGAAGTAATTTAGGATTTCCAGAAAATAGGGAGAAGAAAAAGATGAATGATAATAAGATATTTAATTTTGTAGAATTTGTAATTTGAATCGCGTAAACATATATCAAAAGCTAAAAGCAGTGTGTCCTATTACTTATTAATCAGAAAAATCAGGAAAAGGAAGCATATCAAGTTAAAACTGTCACAGACATTTGATGAAGAAAATTTGCATAAACAAACAACATATAAGTAACAAAAATGCAAGTTAAATTCATAATAGGGATTCACTTCTTTACTTGATCAATTATAAATAGGAAAATGATGACCCTTACTGATTGTGAGAAAAGTAAAAATAAAAATTGCCTTTTGTAATAGATCAGGGAAGAGACTTCATAGATAGCAGTCTGAAGCTATAGAAGACAATATTTTCTTAATGCAAATGCATTCATAGAATAAAGGAATTTTTACATAGAGTGTTGTTTAGGTTTCAAAATTTTAAAAGATACATTTAAAATAAAATATTTTGTATAAACTTTGTTAGTAACATAAAATACTATGAATTATTAAACTATACTCAAGCAAGTTATATTTCTAAAAGTATTTAGAGTCATGAGAAAGTGTAAAAGGTATAATATTGAGCTATGCACATTTTAAGTTTACTATATAGCAGATACAGTTTATATATCTATATATCTATGTGGATTATTTATTAAAATTTATTCTTAAAAGAAGAAACCAAAGTTTTACAGAAAAATTCATATTTGATGGTGGAGTTAAAGGTGACTTTGTTTTTGTTTCATACTTATGTTGCTAAATTATCTGTAAGTATGTTAGCTGCTTATTCGTG
Organism: Nanger dama; assembly: GCA_917880005.1. Lineage (NCBI taxonomy): Eukaryota > Metazoa > Chordata > Mammalia > Artiodactyla > Bovidae > Nanger > Nanger dama. The sequence continues at coordinate 264,954 of CAKJTW010000168.1, forward strand.
CCTGACTTTTCTGTGATCCTATGAACTGTAGCCCTCCAGACTCCTCTGTCCATGAGATTCTCCAGGCAGGAATACTAGAATGGACTGGAGTGGATTTCCATTCTGTTCTCCAGGGGATCTTCCGGATCCAAGGATCAAATCCAGGTCTCCCGCAATGCAGGTGGATTCTTTACCAACCGAGCCACCAGGGATATATACTATACTGCTCATAAAATGTGTTTATATAGTAAAAAAAATCTTTAAAAATAGTTCAAAGGAATTTGTAAATATATATTATATATATATACATATACATATATATGTATATTTGACCTAAATGTTTCTTTTAACGTAATGACAAATGAGCCCATGATATCATTTAAAAACAAATCCATATGAACCAGGTCATTCTTTTCTAAATGTTGAGTATGACACATTTTGAGCCAAGTGAAGGTAAGTACATGAAAAATACTCCAAATAATGAGAGAACTAAAGGAACAATACAGTCTGGTAAAGCAAATGGATATTTTATAGTTGATTCAGGAATCCTGCAGGAAGAAAACAAAATCAGTTCAGGACATGGTCATGGGAACTTAGCACAGAGAAGCTGAGTTTATCTGACATGTCTCACCACATCTAGTGTACAAGGCTTTAACCTTCTGTCAGCCAGCTGGATTCCTTGTATAAACACACTTCCTCAATACTTGACTGCTTTGTCTTCCTGTTTCCTCTGAGTAAAATGATCCTCTTTGTTCTCATATCCTCCATTTTTATCCTTAATGACCATACTCTTGATTTTTAAATTATTATTTTTAGAATTATCTTTAAAATAGTTGAATACTACTTATGATTTATTTGCTTGTTTTTTTACTTGGTCTCTCTCCCATGGGCCTGCATTAAGAATTTCTTCTCTCTCCATTCGGGGCTTCCCTGGTGGCTCAGTTGGTAAAGAACCTGCCTGAAACTCTAGGAAACCCAGGTGCGATCCCTGTGTCAGGAAGATCCCCTGGAGAAGGTAATGGCAACCCACTCCAGTATTCTTGCCTGGAGAATTCATGGACAGAGGAGGCTGGGCAGGCTACAGTACATAGAATCACAAAGAGTCCGATATCCCCATGCCATAGCACAGTGCCTGGCACGTGACAGGTTCTAAATAAATACACATAAACTTACTACTGAATGGTAGCAGACCTCTGTGATGCTTCTCAGATTTTTGTATTGTTTTGACCACTAGCAAAATGTAATATTTACAGTCTAAATATCAATTTTATATACCTAACAGTATTTTTGTCTCTGATGCCTCTTACATTCTTGAAATTCTCTGAACTATATTGAAGTTCCTAGAAGAGAAAAATAATACCCCAAGACAATGATACCCAAAACTAATACCATACCTTTCTACTAATTAGCATTAATCCATGAATCACCTTTCTTTGCTTTCCTGTCCATGATGTAAAGCTTTAAAAATACGTATTTTATAATTTTATTAGTTTGATCTTTCTGTTATTTATTGTTCTATATTAAAGATTTGTATTATCCCCAAGGGATTATTGAGAACATTACACAATTATTCATATAATTCAGAATTATTATACAATAATTGGTATAATTCATGGGATACACCTGGCGTAAGAGTTATTGTAGCTACTCATTAGATAAGAATATTGATGCATATTTCAAGTTGTCTATTAAGTGAATTTAAATTGCTCTAGTTAAAAATGGTAAAATGTTCAACTTAGGTTTGCCTCATTAAAAACTGGTATGGTTCCTATCCCAAATTTCTGTTCTTCAGACACTAAAAATTATTTATGTTCAGGTATCACTGTTTAGACCTCGATTTCACGTGTTTCTATTCATATCACCAAACTGCAAATTGTACCCTGATAAATTAGATAACTACATAATTCAAAGCAAAAGCTTGCTGTTCAACATTTTTTTAGCTACTACATACATGGCATGAACAATCTGGGAGGAAAATGTATGTGATCTAAGGTGATTATCTGAAGATGTGTGATGGAGATGTTATGATTACACATTATAGGAATGAATCTCAGGGTTAGTTTTTAATGAATACTCCTTTCTATGTTAAACTCACAACTGTGTAGAAGAGAGATTGTATGCTATTGATCTAAGGTAAGAAAATCACCAATATGTCCCATTTCCCAAGACGCAATGGAAAATAAATTCTTTTCCTGTCTAGTTAACCTTTTCTCAAATATATTCACATTTTTTTTCCTTAAAATTATGTCCAAAACTCTATGCCAAAAGCAACAGGAAGCACCAACAAGAGCTTCCCAGTGGGATTTGTACTTCTTGGCTACTCTGAATTTCCCCAGCTAGAAATGATTCTCTTCTGGATAGTGATCTTCTTATACACCATGATCATTCTCTCCAATGTAACTATCATCTTGCTCTCATACATGAACCCTCAACTGTACACCCCCATGTACTTCTTTCTTAGCAATCTCTCTTTCTTGGATCTCTGTTTCACCACGACCGTTGTGCCCCAAGTGTTGTTCAACTTGCAGGGGCCAGATAAGAGCATCACCTACACAGGATGCATCATTCAGCTGGGCATGGTGCTCTGTGTTGGTGCCACACAAGGTGTCATGCTGGTGGTGATGGCTTTTGACCGCTATGTTGCTATCTGCCAGCCCTTGCGCTACACTATCATCATGCATCCTCAGTTCTGTTGGAAACTGGTGCTTATGTCTTGGCTGTCTGGACTGATCGAATCTGTTACCCAAACACCTATCACATTCCAGCTGCCCTTCTGTGCCCACCACTGTCTGGACGACTTTCTCTGTCAGGTTCCTTCTCTCATAAGACTAACTTGTGGAGACACTTCCACTACTGAGAGGCAGATGACAATCTCTGCTGTTCTCTTTACCATCTTGCCAATGGGGTTGATCCTGACTTCTTATGGCTACATAGCTCAAACTTTAGGTAAAATCCAATCTGAGGAGGGAAGGCAGAAAGCCATTGCTACCTGCTCCTCCCACCTCACTGTGGTCTTCATGTTTTATGGGACAGTGGCTATGGTTTACACAGACTCTAAGAACCAGTTTTTTTCAAAACATGGCAGGTTTGTCAGTTTCTTCTTCACTGTGATCACACCATTGCTGAACCCTCTCATCTATACCCTGCGGAACAAAGAGGTGAAGAGTGTCTTGCAAAGACAGCTGAGGAAGGGCATCAGCATAAGAAAAAAAAGAAACTGATCTTTTGAACCAGAATGTTCCAATGCAGAAAACCATGACATCCACTCTACATGAAAGTCTTTGAATTATTACTAAATTTGGGTATATTTACTTCAAGGAAAAGGCAAATCATTCAATATTACAGTTATCCAACTCTATGCCCCAACCAGTAACGCTGAAGTTGAACGATTTTATGGAGACCTACAAGACCTTGTAGAACTAACACCCCAAAACGATGTCCTTTTCATCATAGGGGACTGGAATGCAAAAGTAGGAAGTCAAGAAACACCTGGAGTAACAGGCAAATTTGGCCTTGGAATGTGGAATGAAGCAGGGCAAAAACTAATAGAGTTTTGCCAAGAAAATGCACTGGGTCATAGCAAACACCCTCTTCCAACAACACAAGAGAAGACTCTACACATGGACTTCACCAGATGGTCAACACCGAAATTAGATTGATTATATTCTATGCAGCCAAAGATGGAGAAGCTCTATACTGTCAATAAAAACAAGACCAGGAGCTGACTGTGGCTCAGATCATGAACTTCTTATTACCAAATTCAGACTTAAATTGAAGAAAGCATGGAAAACCACTAGACCGTTCAGGTATGACCTAAATCAAATCCCTTATGATTATACAGTGGAAGTGAGAAATAGATTTAAGGGCCTATATCTGATAGATAGAGTGCCTGATGAACTATGGAATGAGGTTCGTGACATTGTACGGGAGACAGGGATCAAGACCATCCCCACGGAAAAGAAATGCAAAAAAGCAAAATGGCAGTCTAGGGAGGCCTTACAAATAGCTGTGAAAAGAAGAGAAGTGAAAAGCAAAGGAGAAAAGGAAAGATACAAGCATCTGAATGCAGATTTTCAAAGAATAGCAAGAAGAGAAAAGAAAGCCTTCCTCACGATCAATGCAAAGAAATAGAGGCAAACAACAGAATGGGAAAGACTAGAGATCTCTTCAAGAAAATTAGAGATACCAAGGGAACATTTCATGCAAAGATGGGCTCAATAAAGGACAGAAATGGCATGGACCTAACAAAAGCAGAAGATATTAAGAAGAGGTGGCAAGAATACACGGAAAAACTGTACGAAAAAGATCTTCACAACCCAGATAATCATGATGATGTGATCACTAATCTAGAGCCAGACATCCTGGAATGTGAAGTCAAATGGGCCTTAGAAGGCATCACTATGAACAAAGCTAGTGGAGGTGATGGAATTCCAGTGGAGCTGTTTCAAATCCTGAAAGATGATGCTGTGAAAGTGCTGCACTCAATATGCCAGCAAATTTGGAAAACTCAGTGGTAGCCACAAGACTGGAAAAGGTCAGTTTTCATTCCAATTCCAAAGAAAGGGAATGCCAAAGAATGCTCAAACTACCACACAATTGCACTCATCTCACATGCTAGTGAAGTAATGCTCAAAATTCTCCAAGCCAGTCTTCAGCAACACATGAACCGTGAGCTTCCAGATGTTCAAGCTGGATTTAGAAAAGGCAGAGGAACCAGTGATCAAATTGCCAGCATCTCCTGGATCATGAAGAAAGCAAGAGAGTTCCAGAAAGACATCTATTTCTGCTTTATTGACTATGCCAAAGCCTTTGACTGTGTGAATCACAATAAAGTGTGGAAAATTCTGAAAGAGAAGGGAATACCAGACCACCTAACCTGCCTCTAGAGAAATCTGTATGCAGGACCGGAAGCAACAATTAGAACTGGACATAGAACAACAGACTGGTTCCTAAAGGAAAAGGAGCACGTCAAGGCTGTATATTGTCACTCTGCTTTTTTAACTTCAGTGCAGAGTACATCATGAGAAATGCTGGACTGGAAGAAACAAAAAGTGGAATCAAGATTGCCAGGAGAAATATCAATAACCTCAGATATGCAGATGACACCACCCCATGGCAGAAAGTGAAGAGGAACTAAAAAGCCTCTTGTTAAAAGTGAAAAAGGAGAGCGTAAAAGTTGGCTTAAAGGTTAACATTCAGAAAATGAAGATCACGGCATTCGGTCCCATCACTTCATGGAAAATCGATGGGGAAACACTGGGAACAGAGTCAGACTTTATTTTTGGGGCTCTAAAATCACTGCAGATGGTGACTGCAGCCATGAAATTAAAAGATGCTTACTCCGTGGAAGAAAAGTTATGACCAACCTAGATAGTATATTCAAAAGCAGAGACATTACTTTGCCGACTAAGGTCCATCTAGTCAAGGCTATGGTTTTTCCTGTGGTCATGTATGGATGTGAGAGCTGGACTGTGAAGAAGGCTGAGCAGTGAAGACTTGATGCTTTTGGACTGTGGTGTTGGAGAAGACTCTTGAGAGTCCGTTGGACTGCAAGGAGATCCAACCAGTCCATTCTGAAGGAGATCAACCCTGGGATTTCTTTGGAAGGAATGATGCTAAAGCTGAAACTCCAGTCCTTTGGCCACCTCATGTGAAGAGTTGACTTATGGGAAAAGACTCTGATGCTGGGAGGGATTGGGGGCAGGAGGAGAAGGGGACAACAGAGGATGAGATGGCTGGATGGCATCACGGACTTGATGGACGTGAGTCCGAGTGAACTCCAGGAGATGTTGATGAACAGGAAGGCCTGGCGTGCTGCGATTCATGGGGTCGCAAAGTGTCCAACACAACTGAGCGACTGAACTGAGCTGAACTTCAAAGACAGTACTTTATGAGTTACTATTTATTCCTACAATTTGCATGTAATTTTTGTAAAAATATCTGTACAAAGGTAATATTTTATCCATCTATTTAGTGTTAAATTATATTGGTCAAAGGAGATACACTATTTGCAGAATGAAGTTTCGACGAATTTATCTTTCTTAAGCAATACATGCAGCATGAGCTAAAGATTTTAAAATTATAAAAACAATAAATTATAAATTAACTTTCATATATATTTTAAAATTGAAAAAATGAAAAGGATTGTTTACCATGAATTCTTTTAGACAAGCCTAAAAGGAGGAAATTTTTTTCTGGAGTTTCCTTAAGTTCTTTCTACACATCTAGTCTTCCTTCTTTAATTTGACTATAAGCATGACATTTTGGGTATAAAGAAGAAATCTTACATGTACATATTTTGCTATATTTTCCTTTTATTTACAATATTTATAAGATGAAATCATAGTTAAATGCCTCTGAGGTGTCTAAATAGAGGTGTTTAGGTAGTCTTTTCTTATGAAAGAGATTGATAAATTTAATTCATACTTATTTTATCCTTTTGTAATTATTAATACAAATTTCTTAAATATTTAGTCATATCTATTCTTCTACCCATGTAAGATGTGCTGTGCTGTGCTTAGTCTCTGTCATGTCTGACTCTTTGCAACCCCCTAAAGTGTAGCCTGCCAGGCTCCTCTGTCCATGGGATTCTCCAGGCAAGAATATTGGAATGTTTCCATACCCTCCTCCAGGAGATCTTCTCAATCCAGGGACTGAACCTGGGTCTCCCACAATGCAGGTGGATTCTTCACTGTCTGAACCACCATATCAGATAAAGCTATTTAAATATAAAATGGCATATTTTAAAAAGTAATTTTCTCATATATTCTCCAATAAAACAGAATCTTTCTTACAAAGTTGTATAGACATAACTCAGCCAAAATCCAGGTGAATTTTTGCAAATGGACATTAAGTGTTAAATGGTGGTCTCAGCATTTTAGCACAATTAAGTTGAGTTGGTAACTTCCATTAAAGTGTATTGATCATTTTATAGGTACGTGTGCTATTAGGAATACCAAGGAAACACACAGTTACATGAAATTTTAAGACATCTATTTTCTGATTTATCAGTCTTTGCAATGTTCACAGTGATTCCCTAATGTCATTAGCAAGTTAGGTGGAACAGACAGAGTACTAGTGAATAGTGGAATGCCTGACACACACATAAAAGATGAGAGAAAGACTCAGCTGAAAATGTTGATAAAGATGAGAGGGAAGGTTATGCTTATTTGTGATGCTGTTAATCAAATAGGAGTTTTCTTTTTAAACATTGTATGAAAAAGGTTGTTTCTTTCAAAAGCCTAAGAATATTTCATAGAAGGAAAAATTATAAAAACACTTCTGTTGAACTGTCACCTGATTCAATAAAGTGGCAGTGGTTTCTGTGTTTATTTTTTTCTTGTTTCTCCTTTCATCCTTTCTTGTTTCCTTTCTATTCATTACTCAAATATACAATCAATTTCCTTTATAAAAATAAGTTTTTTATTTATTCCTCTTCTTTCCATTTCAAAATACTTTCTTCTTCAATAATTACGCACTCTCTGTTAGTTTTGTTACCTGTGAAAACTGATGCCTTGAAGTGCATTTCATCACTGTCCACATACAGAGTTTATATTTAAAATCACCAGGAGAAGATTCAGGGTTAAAATTTCTCTTGAGATAAAGCTTGATTATTTTGATTATTTTCAGAAATAAACTTAGTAAGCAATATGTTTCAAGTGAGCATCTTCAAATGACCTGACTTTTTCTTCCTGAAAGGCTCAAACGATTGGAAACAAACTTTGAGTGGAAAAAAAAAAAAAAGACAACCTTGACACAGTGCAGACTGACATATTTCACTTCCAAAAATAGAATACAAATAATTTTTAAGCATTCAAAAATATTAACCAAGGTAGACAGATTTCTGGGTCATGAAAGCAATCTAAAATGTTAAAACACTGAAACCATACAGACTGTACTCTCTCGAATAATGAAATAGAACTGAAAATAAAAACAATATGCTTTTAAAATTTAGAGACAAATCTGTGAGTATATGGAAATTAATATACATCTGAGTAAACTGAGGTAAGAGAAATCTCAAAGGAAAATGCCTAGAATAAAACTATCAGTCTTGTACATGAACAAAGCTCAATTATTCTTCAAGAGTAAAAGAAAACTTAGATTCAAAAAGATTTTTCAGGAGATGGAGTCAAGATGGAGTTTGCCTCTCCACGTAAATACATCAATAATATCAACAAATTAAGCAGTTCTCACAGAGCACCTATTGAACGCTAGCAGAGGATCTTAGATACTTGACATGACAAGCAAATCCCCACACATCTTGGTAGGACAAATAAAGAAAAAAGAAAAGAGGAAGCAACTACACCCTTGGGGGAGCTGAAAGAGAGGAGAGGTTCCCTAACTCAGGGAAGCACCCTCACCTGTGGAGAGATCGACTGGGACAGAGAGGTAGCTTTAGTGACTTGGAAGAGAACATAGCAACCCTAAAACATACATGGATGGTCCATTCCTCAACCCTGCACACCCAGCCTGAATCTCTTTCTGCTGGTGTGAAGGGGGCTGGATGCTGGAACATGGGATGCAGAAGATGGGCCCAGGGAGGGGTAAACTGTTAGCTGCGAATAGACGGCAGTAAGGAGCTCCTAAACCAGAAATGTCATGGAAGAAGCTCGAGCAGCTATGAAGAAGGGTGCCAAGGTGGAGTGGTGTGCAAGGCCCAGGGCTGCCACTGTACTCCCTACCCAAACTGTTGCCCCAGCCTCTGCTGGTATTAGGAGGGGTGCCAGCCTGAGTAGGCCTTCTCACCCAGCTCCCAACTGCTTCTTCCAGTCCCATAGGACCAGATGGGCTTGTGCACCTCACCCACCAGTGCCTCACCTCTGTCTACCTGTTGTCCTGGGCAGGTGCCTGTGCTTCAGGCAGCTTTAGGAGCAGACACGTGTTGAAGGAACACACGCAGAAGTGGGGTTGAAATCACACCAGAGCACTAGGGACAGTGCAACTAAGGAAGCAGAGCTGAACTCTCTGCTTCTGGCTGCAGCAGCTACAGATTTACCCCCCGTGTTGGCTTTGTAGACTCAGCACCTGTGGAACTTCTGAATGTATGAGTGCTCCCAAAGCTGAGATGGGTCTAGTTTTAGCCTCTGTGGGTCTGTGGGCATGTATGCACTGAGACAGAACCAGATCAGAACCTGAGCTGCCTCCACGGCTCCCCGCAGCGCCTCCAGGTGCACACTTGCTGCAGTCCCAGGACCTGATTGGGTGGATCTGCAGTGGTAGCCTGGTGAAAACAGTGCCTGAGAGATGCTAAGGCCAGCTGCCAGAATACCCGCAGATAAGGTGTGGCTCAGAGCAGTCCCAATAACACTGGAATAAGTGAGCCAGCACAATGGTTGAAAAGTGAAACCTGTAACACACTCACAGGTGATCAGCTCCAGGGGAGGAAAAATCAGTGCCTTCTCTCTCACTGGGAGTGCTCCAATCCCACCTCCCTCACATCACACGTCAGAATCACAGCAAAGAAACAGATCTGGGAGCCTCTTCTCCTACAACTAAGGAACAGACCCTACCTCTGACACTGCAGTAACAACCATGGAGCAACGGCAAGGCCCCATTTAACATCCAATGCAGGCTCAGGTCACCAAAACATCAGTCACATCTTCTCTCAAGGTGATAAAAGCCAACATGCCCTGAGGAAAGAGGGCTGCTAGAAGTAGCCCTTGCACCAAATAGTATTAAGCACACAGAGACTATACAGAGATGCCCCCACATTAAAGTAGCCCTCCAAAAAGTCTATGGATCAGGAATCCAGAGGAAGAAGCCCCAGAGCATGTGGCTTTCAAGGGCAGTGGGGCCTGAGTGAGAGAGCTCCACAGAACTGGAAGAAACAGACTCCACTCTTGGAGAGTGCCCACAAGACCTCGTGTGCACTGGGACGCTGCACAAAGTCCTTCCACAGGAGCTGGGGTTAGATATCACTAGGGGTCTGGGAAGTTCTCCTGAGGAGGTGGGGATTCACTCTAGCTCACTGTGAAAGTAAAGACGCTAGTGGAGGAGACCTCAGAGAATACTGATTGGTATGAGCTCTCTCAGAGGTCTTCATCTCAGCCTCAAGATCAAAAGCTTATAGGTTCCAGACCTGAAATGCCTCAGGCCAAACAACCAGCAAGACAGGAGCACAATCCCAGCCTCAGTAGACCGACTGCCTAAAGTCATATTGAGCTCAGAACACCATCTAACATGGCCCTACCCACCAAAGGGACAAGACCCAGCTTCACCCATGAAAGGGAAGGCACCAGTTCCAACTCCCAGACAGCCTGCAGAAGCCACTGGACCAGCTTCACTCATCAAGGGGCAGATATTCAGAAGTGAGAGGAACTACAATCCTGTAGCCTGTGGAAAGAAAGCTACAAACAGAAAGTTAGACAATATCCAAAGTTAGATGACAGAGAAATATGTTGCAAATGAAGGAATGAGATAACACCCCACAAATCAACTAAATGAAGAGGAGATAGGCAATCTACTGGAATAAAAACTCAGCATAATAATAGTAGAGATGATCCAAAAGTTCAGAAAAAAAGATAGAGGCACAATTTAAGAAGCAAGAATAGTATTGACACATATACATTACCATATGGAAAACAGATAGCCAGTGGGAGTTAGCTGTATGATGCAGTAAACCCAAAACCAGTGGTCTGTGACAACCTAGAGGGGTAAGATGGGGAGAGGTGACAGGTGGGTCAAGAAGGAGGGGATATATGTCTACGTAATGCATATCCATGTTGATTTATCGCAAAAACCATCAGAATATTGTAAAGCAATTTTTTTCTAATTAAAAAATTTAACAAAGAATTATAAGATTTAAATAACAAATAATCAGAACTGAACAGTACAACAATTGAAGAAATCAAAGAGGAAATTTAGAAAAATACCTAGAAATAACTGACAATGAAAACATGATGATGCAAACTCTATGGATTTCATCAAAAGCAGTTCTAAGAGGGAATTTTATAACAGTGCCATCTTACCTTGGTAAATAAGAAAAACCTCAAATAAACAATCTAACCCTACACCTAAAGCAACTAGAGAAAGAATGAACAATATCCAAAGTTAATAGAAGGAAATAATCATAAAACATAGAGCATAAATAAATGAAATAGACACTGAGAAAACATATACAAGCTCCTGCATCTCTGTCGTTTGAAGTAAAAGGCTTTTGCTTTAGTCTCCCAGGCCTCCTCTGAGTCTAAATAGGCTAGCCCAAGAATAAACAATTAAGAAATGTGAAGATGTAGAAATAAAGAATACACAATGAACTGTGATACCGGTAAAAATTTAGACTATATACCAGCCGTAAAGCAGAAACACCAAATTCCCAGTTCCCTGAAAAATATAAAGTCTTGAGGAACATTCCATAGTTGTTTTTTAGAAGAAGTAAACCCCTAATTGATGAAAACCGTTGACCACAAGCATGTAGACTTCAGACCAATTGAAACCAGAAGATTAGTGATACTTAAAACTTTACCTTAAGGCCAGCCAATCTGAGAATTGTAAAAGATGTGATCATGCATCCTGCAGCCCCTTCATTCACCTTGCCTCTGAAACCCATTTTCTGGAGGTCATTGGGAATTTTGAGCCTTTTGAGTCTTTTGAGCATGAGGTACCCATTCTTGTGTGTGTGTGTGTGTGTGTGTGTGTGTGTGTGCTTAGTCACTTAGTCGTGTCCGACTCTGTGTGACTCCATGGACTGTAACCTGCCATGGGGATTCTCCAGGCAAGAATACTAGGATGGGTTGCCATGCCCTCCTGCAGGGGATCTTCCTAACCCAGGGATTAAACCCAGGTCTTCCTCTGGGGCCAGGGGAAGGAAATCCACCCATGGCAAAGGTCATGAGGAAGGAAGCTGGGCATACGAAAAGGCATGATCAAGCTTCAGGAACCCCCTTTTCCCGAGCATCTACTCCCCAAACCAGAATACTTTAAGGGGGCTCTCCCTCATAACCATTTCTCTTGGAGAAGGAGTAAACGTGCAGCTCCAAGGCATAAAAATTCCTGGGCATGACTGAAGGTTATCTAGCCTGCCTGTATAGGTTCCTCCTGCTGAAAGTGATTGTTTACAACCCCCAATCGTGGAGGCCCAGATGTTTTGGACTTACTAAAGGCATAGTGGGTTGGTTAGGAATTATATTGTTGAAGGGTTTTTTTCATTTGTTGTGTCAATAATTGCTGCTAATTCCCTGCCCTAGGTGGGACAAGGGCGTCTCAGGTTAAACCTCTCTGCTGACACATGATTGTTTACTACCTCTCAACCATAAACAGCAGACAGAGTTTTGGAGTATTTTGAGAGTCTTAATTAACATAGGGCTTTTTCTTCTTAGTCAATGATTGCCGCCAGGCCTCCGTATCCTTAGGCACCTGGGAATATATTAATCAATGTATTTGGAATATAGAAAAAGAAATATAGTAGTTTTTGATGTTAGCAATATTAGACTTTTTGAGTTAATGAATTTTCTCTTTTGTTATAGACCACTGTACTTTGTTATAAATCACTGTGTCCTTGCTATGCAAAAATGTAACTTTATCACTATCTTAAGACTAAATAGATCTTAAGGGAAACATTGGTGAAGGGTTTTCACTTGTTGGGCTGATGTTTGCTGCTAAATCTCCATAGTCCCTGCCCTTATAATGCATATAACTAGCATATAAGAAAAATAAGTATTAACCTTTAAGATTAATCATGTTAAACCTTAGGTTAAGTAAATTCCTTTCTTGATTGTAACTCACTACACCCTCACCCTATAGGAATGTCACTTTATTTGGAGGGTGGCGCCTGATTTAAGAAAAAAATCACTCTTGGAAAAATAAGTTTTCTGGTTAACTGATCGGTCAGAAAGGGCCATAAAATGTCAGCAGACCTCATGGCCAAAAGATGATGTAAAAACCCGTAAGACCCTTGTATAATTTTATATGAAGCACCTGATTGTGACAAGGGTCAGATCTGCTGATCCCCGCGTGACTCTGTATTCATCCCTATGTATAACAAAAGGTGTATAAACAAACCTGCAAAATAAAGAAATCGGATCAGTTCCTGGAAAGACTGACTCCCCCATGTCGTTCATTCTTGCTCCCTGTTTTTCCGGCTGAATTCCCATCTGGAGCATGGATGCTATTCCATGCGAACCAAGTTATTCAGCCTCTTTTTCTCTGCTAATTTTCCTACTACACCAATTTTCCGTTTCTAATCTCTCTATATATCTGTAATAAATATGTATTTTTCCAAGGACGCCGACTCCGTCTCTACCTTCGAATCACCTGGATCCACCGGGCTGGACCCCGGCATCCCTCATTGCAGGGTGATTTTTTTTTTTATAACCATCTGAGCAACCAGGAAAGTCCATTTCTTATTGTTTGGTACTCTGCATAAACTATGTACTGTTCTTCACCACAACCTGGTGTCAGAAGATTGACTTCACTGTGGATGAATGAGAGTACTCAAGTTCAGGTTCAGTAATAGTAACATGCTCTATGGATTTGTTTTCCATGTCTGATTCTCAGGTAATTCATCTTGAGCTTAGTCTGTGACCATTCTTTGTACTTTTTAAATAGCAGAAACTCTGGAGGGCATATGTTCTTGTTGAAAAGGCAAACAACAAGAATTCTGATTTTATTTTTTAATTTCTTGAATCCTCTTTTTTTTTCTATTTTCACTTGAGTAATATGATATTTATTGGCATTTTGTATATATATCTTTTGCCACTAGGAATCAAGAGTTGTTTTATTTATTTTTTTAGTGATCTCAACCTTGGATTTCTACTCTAGCATTTATCTTTTCTTACTATTGTTAAATTGCTTGTGCTTTTGATTGTGATGCATCTTTATGTGCATGTTGTGCATTTTCCTCACTGCAAAAATTAGTATTCTCCTCAAATACAAGCTGAACACTAAGAGTATAAACTACACAATTTTATTTCTGTAATTTTCATCTAACAGGAAAAACTAAATTGTTGTGTTTAAAAATACATTTTTTATCTAGGGTTACAACAGTAACCACCAGAAATTATGACAATGAAGTTGATTTGACAAAATAAGCAGCTGATATTCCTCAAAGTTGTCAATATTTCATGAAGGAAACAGACTGAAGGAGACTCAGGGATAATAACAACTAGATGCTGTGTGGGATCTTGAATGAGAAAAAAAAACAACAATGGCAAGAGTCAAAACATGGATGAAATATTAACTTCCTTGTTCTGATAACGTTTTATAGTTATATTATGTTAATATTAGTAGAAGTTGATTGAGAGTACATGGAAACTTTACTAACTTTGCAACTTTTCTAAATGTCTAAAGATAGCTCAATAAGACAGAGGCACAAGATGGTTATGGAGAGCTATCCATGTTCTCCATAGATGTGTGGGGACATCACATAAATAGTTTCATGATTGTTTTTTCTGTGATTAAGCAGTACATTTTGGACACTTAAAAAAATTTTTTATTTATTTTAGTTGGAAGCTAATTACTATTATGTGTTTTATTTATAGTATAAAAAAAAAAAGTCATTTTTAATGTGGTTGTCTCTCTAGGACCTCTGCTCCTGCGTCTGTTATTAAGCAATATGTGTAAATTAGCTTACTGAAATCCCCATAAAGTAGTCTTAAAGGTACCTGGAAGCTTTCAAATTGATGCCTTTAAACTGTAGTGATGGAGAAGACTCTTGAGTCCCTTGGACAGGAAGGAGATCAAACCCATCAGTCTCAAAGGAAATCAACCCTGAATATTCATTGGAAGGACTAATGGTGAAACTGAAGCTCTGATACTTTGGCCAACTGATGCAAAGAGCCAACTCATTGGAAAAGACTCAAAGACTAGGAGACATTGAGGGCAGGAGGAAAAGGGGGTTGACAGAGGATGAGATGGTTGGATGGCTTTGTCAACTCGATGGACATGAGTTTGAACACCAGAAGACAGTGAAGGGAAACTTGGCTGTAGTCAATGGGGTTGCAAAGTGTTGGACATGACTGAGAAACTGAACAGCAGAAGGAACCTAGGCAGTCATTTTAATGGGAACATTTCTCATGTGTCCTGGAGTGTCGGGTTTAATTGAGCCTTACCTCTTCACCTTGATCAGACAACGAGGCTTTCCTCTGCATCTTGACTGAGCTTGTCTCCTTCCATTGTCCCGAGTGTCACAAGGGAGGAAGACTTGAGGTAGAACTGACTCCAGAGGGTCATAACAAAAGCAGAATGGCTGAGAGGAGCTACTCCATGTTCAAGCTCAGGAAGGGAGGCTGTGAGGAGATACCCCTCGTCCAAGGTAAGGAGTAGTGATTGAGCTTTGCTGGAGCAGCTGTGAAGAGATACCCCAAGGTAACAGAAACCCAAGTAAGATGGTAGGTGTTGCGAGAAGCATCAGAGGGCAGACACACAAACCATAATCACAGAAAACTACTCAATCTAATCACATGGACCACAGCCTTATCTAACTCAATGAAACTATGCCATGCTGTGTGGGGCCACCCATGAAGGGCAGGTCATGGTGGTCCACTGAAGAATGTGGTCCACTGGAGAAGAGAATGGCAAACCACTTCAATATTCTTCCCTTGAGAACCCCATGAACAATATGAAAAGGAAAAATGATAGGATACTGAAAGAGAAAGTCCCCAGGTCGGTAGGTGCCCAATATACTACTGGAGATTCATGGAGAAATAACTCCAGAAAGAATGAAGGGATGGAGCCAAAGCAAAAACAATACCCAGTTGTGGATGTGACTGGTGATAGAAGCAAGGTCCAATGCTGTAAAAAGCAATATTGCATAGAAACCTGGAATGGTAGGTCCATAAATCAAGGCAGATAGGAAGTAGTCCCAAACAGGAGATGGCAAGAGTAAACATCAACATTCTAGGAATCTAGGACTAAAATGGAACTGGAATGGGTGAATTTAACTCAGATGACTGTTATAGCTACTACTGCGGAGAGGAATCCCTCAGAAGAAATGGAATAGCCATCATGGTGAACAAAAGAGTCTGAAATGCAGTACTTGGATGCAATCTCAAAAATGACAGAATGATCTCTGTTCGTTTCCAATGCAAACCATTTAATATCATGATAACCCAAGTCTATACCCCAACCAGTAACACTGAAGAAGCTGAAATTGAATGGTTCTATGAAGACTTACAAGACCTTTTAGAACTAACACCTCCCAAAAATGTCCTTTTCATTATAGAAGACTGTAATGCAAAAGTCAGAAGTCAAGAAATACCTGAGGTAACAGACAAATTTGGCCTTGGAATACGGAATGAAGCAGAGCAAAGGCTAACAGAGTTGTGCCAAGAAAATGCACTGGTAGTAACAAACACCTTGTTCTAACAACACAACAGAAAACTCTATGCACGGACATCATCAGATGGTCAACACTGAGATCAGATTGATTTTATTCTTTCCAGCCAAAGATGGAGAAGCCCTATACAGTCAGCAAAAACAAGACTGGGAGCTGACTGTGGCTCAGATCATGAAATCCTTATTGCCAAATTCAGACTTAAATTGAAGAAAGTAGGGAAAACCCCAAGACCATTCAGATATGACCTAAATCAAATTCCTTACGATTATACAGTAGAAGTGAGAAATAGATTTAAGGGACTAGATCTGATAGATAGAGACCCTGATGAACTATGGACAGAGGTTTGTGACACTGTACAGGAGACAGGGATCAAGATCATCCCCATGGAAAAGAAATGCAAAAAGCAAAATGGCTCTCTGGGGAGGCCTTACAAATAGCTATGAATAGAAGAAAAGTGAAAAGCAAAGGAGAAAAGGAAAGATATAAGCATCTGAATGCAGATGAATACTATTCCAAATAATAGTAAGGAGAGATAAGAAAGCTTTCCTCATGATCAATGTAAAGAAATAGAGGAAAAGAACAGAATGGGAAAGACTAGAGATCTCTTCAAGAAAATTAGAGATACCAAGGGAACATTTCATACAAAGATGGGCTCGATAAATGACAGAAATGGTATGGACCTAACAGAAGCAGAAGATTTTAACAAGAGATGGCAAGAATACACAGAAGAACTGTATAAAAAAGATCTACATGACCCAGATAATCACGATGGTGTGATCACTCACCTAGAGCCAGACATCCTGGAATGTGAAGTCAAGTGGGCATTAGAAAGTATCACTATGAACAAAACTAGTGGAGGTGATGGAATTCCAGTTGAGCTATTTCAAACCCTGAAAGATGATGCTGTGAAAGTGCTGCATTCAATATGCCAGCAAATTTGGAAAACTCAGCAGTGGCCACAGGACTGGAAAAGGTCAGTTTTCATTCCAATTTGAAAGAAAGGCAATGCCAAAGAATTCTCAAACTACCACACAATTGTGCTCATCTCTCACACTAGTAATGTTCAAAATTCTCCAAGCAAGGCTTCAGCAGTACATGAACCCTGAACTTCATGATGTTCAAGCTGGTTTTAGAAAAGCCAGAGGAATCAGAGATCAAATTGCCAACATCTGTTGGATCATGGAAAAAGCAACAGAGTTCCAGAAAGATGTCTATTTCTGTTTTATTGACTATGCCAAAGCCTTTGACTGTGTGGGTCACAATAAATTGTGGAAAATTTGGAAAGAGATGGGAATACCAGGCCACCTGACCTGCCTCTTGAGAAACCTGTATGCAGGTCAGGAAGCAACAGTTAGAACTGGACATGGAACAACAGACTGGTTCCAAATAGGAAAAGAGTATGTCAATGCTGTATATTGTTACCATGCTTATGCACTGTGCTTCTATGCAGAGTATATGATGAGAAATGCTGGGATGGAGGAAGCACAAGCAGAAATCAAGATTACCGGGATAACTGTCAATAACCTCAGATATGCAGATGACACCACCCTTATGGCAGAAAGTGAAGAGGAACTAAAAGCCTCTTGATGACAGTGAAAGAGGAGAGTGAAAAAGTTGACTTAAAGTTCAACATTCAGAAAACGAAGATCATGGCATCTGGTCCCATCACTTCATGGGAAATAGATGAGGAAACAGTGGAAACAGTGTCAGACTTTATTTTCTTGGGCTTCAAAATCACTGCAGACGGTGACTGCAGCCATGAAATTAAAAGATGCTTACTCCTTGGAAGGAAAGTTATGGCCGACCTAGATAGCATATTAAAATGCAGAGATATTACTTTGCCAACAAAAGTCCATATATTCAAGGCTATGGTTTTTCCTGTCATCACGTATGGATGTGAAAGTTGGACTGTAGAAAGCTGAGCACTGAAGAATTGATGCTTTTGAACTGTGGTGTTGGAGAAGACTCTTGAGAGTCCCTTGGACTGCAAGGAGGTCCAACCAGTCCATCCTAAAGGAGATCAGTCCTGGGTGTTATTTGGAAGGACTGATGCTAAGACTGAAACTCCAGTACTTCGGCCACCTCATGCGAAGAATTCACTCATTGGAAAAGAGGGAAGGACTGGGGCCAGGAGGAGAAGGGGATGACAGGATGAGATGGTTGGATGGCATCACCGACTCAATAGACATGGATTTGGGTGAACTCTGGGAGTTTGTGATGGACAGGGAGGCCTGGCCTGCTGTGATTCCTGGGTGTGGGTTTGCAAAGAGTCAGACACAACTGAGTGACTGAACTGACTGAATTACCTCTTAAAACTTGTCCTTTGAGTATACACAGAAACCCAGAGTCTGGAAACCTGGGCAGTTTGGACATCAGCCTTATCCTGTGCCTCTGATTTCCTCGGCATCAGAGACATCAAATTACGGATATCAATATTTGTTTATCCACTGTTATGCTTAGGTAAAAAAATATTAATTCTTGACTAGATATTTTGTAATCTTAAATGTTTATATTGCCAAGGGAAAAAGCATGAGTGACATTTTATAATTTTTGTCATGCAATATAATATGTATCAATTTAAAAACTGATAATGTTTCATGATGTCTTATTATACTTGATAGAATAATAAATAAAGAAATATATATTGAGCATTCAAGTAAATTTTTAAAGAAATCCCCTGAAAATTAGTATAACCAAAAAGGAAAACAAAAACACTTTCTTCCCTTGTGCTGAATCTGAACTGATCTACAGACTCAGTGCCATCCCCATCAAAATTCCATTGAAATTTTTCACAAAGTTGGAACCAGTGTGTAATATCTGTACAGAACCTAAACAACCACAGCAATCCTGAAATTTAAGAACAGAGCTGGAGACGTATTTTTGGATTTCAAAGCTATACATTACAAAGCTGTATTAAATAAAACAATGAGACACGGGTATAGAAAGAGAAACAGACCAAAAGAATAGAATATATGTATGGGTTTATTGACTCATATATAAACCTATGCATATATGCATATATACATATATGCATATATGGTCAAATAATCTTTGATAAAGTTGCCTATCATAAGTAACATGAAAAGGCAATTAATTCAATAAAACATGTCAGTAAGACAATATGCAAATACAAAACATAAATAAGTAAATAAATTGAATGAATGAATGAATTGAAAAATAAAAACTGGGCCCCTACCTCACACAACTCACAAGAAAATATAAATGGTTTAAAGACTCAAAAATAGGTACTATAACCATAAGATTACTAGAAGAAAATATAAAAAATAACTACCTTGGCATTGATTTTGGCAATCAGTTTTGGATATGACCTTAAAAGTACAGTCAAAAATGCAAAATTAAGAACTAAGACTGTATCAAACTAAAAGTTTCTGCTTAGCAAAGTAAACAACCAGATATAAAAACAGATTATAGAATGGAAGAAAATATGTGAAAATCATGAAACTGATAAAGTTGAATATTCAAAATTTATATGGAGTTTATACAGTTCAATGTAAGTTGCTCAATTGTGTCTGACTCTTTGCAACCTCATCGACTGTAGCCCACCTGGCTCCTCTGTCCATGGAGTTCTCCAGGCAAGAATACTGGAGTGGGCTGCTATTTCCTTTTCCAGGGGATCTTCCTGACCCAGGGACTGAACCCGGGTCTCCTGCATTCCAGGAAGATTCTTTATCATCTGAGACACCAGGAAAGCCCCCCACCCCCCACCCCAGTAGCAAGTATAAATGAATAAAGAAATTGTATAACCAACATAAATTTTGGCAAAGTACACAAATAGACCTTGTTCCAAAGAAGATATACATTGACCAACAGGCTTATGAAATGTATACAATATTTGTCATCAGGAAAATGCAAATGGAAACAATATTGTAATACCAACTCACATCTATTAAAAATAGCTTTTATAAAATTATTGACAGAATACAAACTGGTGAGAATGTCAAGTAAAGGTATCCCTTAGACACTGTTAGTATATGTTAATTGGTATAGCCATATGGAAAACAATATGGATGGTCCTCAACTTATTAAAATAGAGCCACAATAAAGTATAATAATACCATATCTGGAAATATATTAAAGGGAAATAAACAGGATCCTGAGAAGATATCTGCACTTAAATATTCATTTCAACAATATTGTTCACAATATTCAAGATATGGAAACAAATTAATTAGATTGATGAATATAAGGATGAATGCATGAAGAGATCTATAAATACTATTAAAATATTAATTGTGTATATAATTTGAAATATTAAAATAATAAACATATCCATAAAATTTTGCCTTGAGCAATGAGAAAACCATCACTTCATGGGAAATAGATGGGAAAACAGTGGAAACAGTGTCAGACTTTATTTTTGGGGGCTCCAAAATCACTGTAGATGGTGACTACAGCCATGAAATTAAAAGATGCTTACTCTTTGGAAAAAAAGTTATGAACAAACCTAGATAGCATATTCAAAAGCAGAGACATTACTTTGCCAACAAAGGTCCATCTAGTCAAGGCTATGGTTTTTTCAGTGGTCTGGTATGGATGTGAGAGTTGGACTGTGAAGAAACCTGAGCACCGAAGAACTGATGCTTTTGAACTGTGGTGTTGGAGAAGACTCTTGAGAGTCCTTTGGACTGCAAGAAGATCCAACCAGTCCTTTCGGAAGGAGATCAGCCCTGGGATTTCTTTGGAAGGAATAATGCTAAAGCTGAAACTCCGGTACTTTGGCCACCTCATGCAAAGAGTTGACTCATTGGAAAATACTCTGATGCTGGGAGGGATTGGAGGCAGGAGGAGAGGGGGATGACAGAGGATGAGATGGCTGGATGGCATCATTGATTCGATGGATGTGAGTCTGAGTGAACTCTGGGAGTTGGTGATAGACAGGGAGACCTGCGTGTTGCGATTCATGAGGTCTCAAAGAGTCAGACACAACTGAGCGATTGAACTGAACTGAACTGAATGAGAAAACCGTGCCATGGATAAGTTTAAGAGGACATAAAGCAAAATAAAAATAGATTAAAACTACTGATGTTCAAGCTGGTTTTAGAAAAGGCAGAGGAAACAGAGATCAAATTGCCAACATCCACTGGATCATGGAAAAAGCAAGAGAGTTCCAGAAAAATGCCTATTTCTGTTTTATTGACTATGCCAAAGACTTTGACTATGTGGATCACAATAAACTGTGGAAAATCCTGAAGGAGATGGGAATACCAGACCACCTGACCTGCCTCTTGAAAAACCTGTATGCAGGTCAGGAAGCAACAGTTAGAACTGGACATGGAACAACAGACGATTTCCATCCAAATAGGAAAAGGAGTACGTCAAGGCTTTATATTCTCACCCCGTATATTTAACTTCTATGCAGAGTACATTATGAGAAACACTAGGCTGGAGGAAGCACAAGCTGGAATCAAGATTACTGGGAGAACTATCAATAACCTCAGATATTCAGAAGACACCACCCTTAAGGCAGAATGTGAAGAAGAATTCAAAGGCCTCTTTATGAAAGTGAAAGAGGAGTTGAAAAAGTTGGCTTAAAGCTCAACATTCAGAAAACTAAGATCATGGCATCACTTCATGGGCAATAGATGGGGAAACAGTGGCTGACTTTATTTTTGGGCTCCAAAATCACTGCAGATGGTGACTGCAGCCATGAAATTAAAAGATGCTTACTCCTTGGAAGGAAAGTTATGACCAACCTAGACAGCATATTAAAAAGCAGAGACATTACTTTGCCAACAAAGGTCTGTCTAGTCAAGGCTATGGTTTTTCCAGTGGTCATGTGTGGATGTGAGGGTTGGACTATAAAGAAAGCTGATCACTGTAGAATTGATGCTTTTGAACTGTGGTGATGGAGAATACTCTTGAGAGTCCCTTGGACTGCAAGGAGGTCCAACCATTCCATCCTAAAGGAGATCAGTCCTGGGTGTTCATTGGAAGTACTGATATTGAAGCTGAAACTCCAATACTTTGGCCACCTGATGTGAAGAACTGACTCATTGGAAAAGACCCTGATGATAGGAAAGACTGAGGACAGGAGAACAAGGGGACAACAGAGGATAAGATGGTTGGATGGCATCACGGACTCAATAGACATGGGTTTGGATGGACTCTGGGAGTTGATGATGGACAGGGAGGCCTGGTGTGCTGTGGCTTCATGGGGTTGCAAAGAGTTAGACACAACTGAGAGACTGAACTGAACTGAATAATACATAATTTTGACAGTTAGCCAAGTAGACTCTGAATAACTAATGAAATGTTTTGGGTTCCTTTCACCTAAGAGGAAGAAGCCAGGCTAGGTAAATTCTCTTTGTCACCTCTAAAAAAATATTTAATAGCTGCAGATAGTCTCTGGTGAAACAAAACCCACTGAGGATATTACTGGGAAGACCTATTCTCAGATTATTGAATCTCTAAGCATCACTTGTGAATACCTTCTATGTGGATAAGCATTGCGCAAATATCCTTTTAAATGCTCCCATGACATCCTTGTTTCTGAGGCTGTAGATAAGAGGATTGAGCATGGGTGTGACAATGGTATAGAAAGCTGATACTACCTTGTCTTGCTCAGGAGTGTGAAATGACTTGGGCAGCACATAAATGTAGAAGGCAGCCCCATAGAAAATGCTGACTACAGTCAAGTGGGAAGAACAAGTGGTAAAGGCCTTTTCCGGCCTTCAGCAGAGCGCATGCGGTGGACAGTTAACAAAATGAGGGAGTAGGAGGTTGAGATAATAGAGATGGGGATGAGCAACATGAGCACACAACAGATGTACATCAAGGTTTCATACAAGGATGTGTCAGCACAGGCCAATTTGAGGACAGCAGGGATCTCACAGAAGAAGTGATCGATGATGCGGGATCCACAGTAGGAGACATTCATGGTGATAGGGGTGAGCAGAAAGCCATCCAGGGATCCACCAAGCCAGGCACCAGCAGCTAGAAGGAGACACACTCTGCGGTTCATCAACACTGGGTACCTAAGAGGGTTGCAGACAGCCACATAGCGGTCATAGGCCATGAGGCCCAACAGGAAGAACTCTGATCCAATCATGGTTAAGTACAGGAAGATCTGGATGCCACAGGCGACAAAGGAAATGGTCTTCTGTATGGAAACCATGTCCACCAGGAGCTTTGGGACCGTAGTACAAATGAAAAGGGTGTCCATGATGGACAGTTGGCTGAGCAGAAAGTACATGGGGGTGTGGAGGTGGGAGTCCATGTGAATCAAGAATATCATGACCAAATTTGAAGTTACAGCCACCATGAAAATAGCCAAAATTACTGCAAAGACAATCCCTGTAGCTTTACTGTTTACTAGAAGCCCCAGGAGGATAAAGTCAGAGGAAGCAGTTCTATTCTTCATTGACATATCTGTTGAAAGCTCCAGGGAAAAGGGAGTCACAAATGTGATGGAAAACAAGAGACAGAAAACACTTCATAGAAGGCAGAAATTCACACTGGAGATAATATCTCAGAGGCTACTGGTTCAGATAAGATTTTCCAAGTCATAAAGCTAGAGAAAAACAAGCAGACCAAGAGACATTATCAATTAGGAACTATGGATCTATTTTTTTTCCTTTCTGGAGCACAACCCTTTCTATATTGTGCTGCAATACATAGGTAATGCAAATTGCATAATAAAGCTGGCATTTGCTATATCTAGATTGGAGTTTTAAATATCACTATCTGCCCTATTTATTCTGCCTTGGTGGCCTTCAGAATCTTGTTCAGCCAATAGTAGGCTTAATTAAATAAAACTGGTTATTTGGATTGCCAAAGATAGGCAGAATGAATAGCTGATGAAGTGAAGGATATAAAGGAGAAGACACATCCTGTGTGTCTATTCTCAGCAACACTTTCCGACACTTCAGATAACCAGATGTGTGGGGTTTTCCTCACTTGTGAAGCAAGCAGCAAATTTCCAGACACTAGATTGGCATATTGCAACTTAATTCAGTTCTCACACTATCTGCCTAGATAGAGCCCAATATCCATTAGTTTCAGTCCTCTAAGACTGACCCCACTTCAGAAACCAATTGCTAGTACATGTCATCACCTGTACTAATAATCTCCTGGCTATATATTGGAGTTTCCTATGACTGTCTCCAAGAGTGCAATTGAATTTTCTAGTGTTTCCTAGAACTCAGGAAAACATTTTACTTAACTGACTAGTGTATAACTCAGGAAAAACAGAAGTGGAAGATATACAGGGGAATATGTAAGAAGATTCCATCATTTGTGCTTGCATGCTGAGTGGCTTCAGTAGTCTCTTTGTGCCACGAGGGACTGAAGCCTGCCAGGCTACTCTATCCATGGGATTCTCTATGCAAGAATACTGGAGTGTGTTGCCATGCTCTTCTCCAGGGGGATCTTTCTGACCCAGGGATTGAACCTGTGTCTCCTGCATTGCAGGTGAAATCTTTACTGCTGAGACACTGCAGAAGCCTGCCTCCATTAGTCACTGGTGATTAATAAAATCTCTACACTTTTTTTCCCCTTGGAGATCTCAGAGGTAGGAATTTAGAAGTTCCAAACCATTGAAGGTATGGTTAGTTTCCTGGTAACCAGCTCCCACCCAGTAGGCCTTTCCATAAGTAACCTCATTAACATAAATTCAGGTGTTGCTAGAAGGGATTCCTTATGAATAAGATACCTGAGACAGCCTCATTTCCTCTAAGAGTCGGACACGACTGAGCGACTGAACTGAACTGAACTGAGGAATTTAGGATCTCTGCCAAGGAATTCAGACAAAGACCAAATATATTTCTTATTATGGCTCAGAGGTTAAAGCGCCTGCCTTCGATGCAGGAGACCAGGGTTCGATCCCTGGGTTGGGAAGATCCCCTGGAGAAGGAAATGGCAATCCACTCCAGTATTCTTGCCTGGAGAATCCCATGGACAGAGAAGCCTAGTAGGTTACAGTCCACGGGGTGGCAAAGAATCGGACACGACTGAGTGACTTCACCTCACACCACAATATCACAAAATGTTAGAAAAACTTGTTTGGGCATCATGAGTAAAATGTTAAAGCTGATTTTTAAGTTTTTTTCTTTAGCTTTGCCATCATCTACTTGTTCTTTCCTGTCTGTTTTTATTCTGATCTCAGTAGAGCACCGTGATTTTGAGAAAGCTACATCAGACCAGGTAAATTTAACCTCAAAACTCTGTTGAGGAGCTTCACATGCCACTTTAAGGCCCATTGTGTTGTGACAGTTTCATCCTCTGAAGTCATTTTCTTCTGCCTGCAATGCATTTGCTCTGGTGCTACAGCTCCTATGACCTCCTTGCTGATCCTTTGTCCTCACTTTGTGGGAGTTTTCCAGCCCAAGTCCTTTGCTTCTGCCCTAACCCTGGCTTGTTTCTCACTCTCATAACTGTATGTGGTCATCTCCTCAGGTTTTTCCTCAAAATCCACTTCTCAGAAGGATCTATTCTGTAGGACTTGATGACTTTCTATTTTTCATTGTCCTTAACACAATCTGTCATACATAATCATTTTATTTTGGGTTTCTGTCCTGCCCACTAGACAGTAAGATGAATATGGGCATGGATATTTGCTTATTTTGCTTACTGTGCACTTTCAAAATATAAAATAATGCCTAAGATCTGGTAACTCTGTTGGATATTTAAGTGAATGATTATTTAGCATATGCACTCCTTAAAATGCAATTTTGGTCTTTTAATATGATTCATTTTTAGTAGAATTTCTTTAAAATTCACCCCAGTATGTTCTATAGAATATGCCAAAATGAAATTATAGTCCAGGTCTTTCTGTTTATCTTAAGTCTAAAATAACATCATAAAATAAGATTCACTCACACTTTCTAATTAAAAAAAAAAACTAGCAATAAGAAACAGAACTACATTACAATCCAAGATCAATACAAATATTACATCTTAATGAAGTTTTATGTAAACAAATTTGAAACAATCACTGTGAGTTAAAAGCATCATTCTTTTAGAAAATGAAACTCACCTCTTTATCTTTCTTTTGAATCTGATTTTTGGTGACAGCTATTCATTCATTATGTATCAATTATTGAGTAAAAGACAAATTTAACTTTAGATGTTATTATTCATACAGTGATTATTTTGTAGAAGTTAATATAGTTTGAACTCACCTTATGTCCCAGCGAAATCCTTATGCATTATCACAGCAACAAATGTTCTAGTATCAGAAAAATTGTGCAGAGAATACTACTGTTAATTTGGTATCTTATTAAAATAGTAAGTCTGTAATAGATTAACTTGTGTGCATGCATTGCTAAGTCACTTTAGTTGTGTCTGTTTGTGACTTTATGAACTGTAGCCCACCAGGCTCCTCTGTCCTTGAGATTCTCCAGGCAAGAATACTAGAGCGTGTTGCCATGCCCTCCTCCGGGGATCATCCCAATCCAGGGATCGCACCTGTGTCTCCTACGTCTCCTGCATTGGCAAGTGAGTTCTTTACCACTAGTGCCACCTGGGAAGCCCCATAGATTAATTTAGTGTTAAAGCCCATCTTGAAAGGCAGAATAATGTTCCCACCCCAACTCAAAAAACCCTCCGTCTTAATCCCCAGCCTATAAATATCTTCCCTACTTGGCAAAAGAGACTTTGCAATTGTGATTCAGTTACAGATGATGAGATGAGATTACTCTGGAATGTCCCATTGTGCCCAATCTATATTCCAGAGCCCTTATAAGAGAGAGACAGGAAAGAGGAGACAGGGATAAGAAGATGAGATGTGACATTATGAACAAAGGTCCAAGTAATACAAATGCTGGTTTTGAAAATGAAGGGAACTATGAGGCAAGGATTTGGGTGACCTCTAGAATCTGAAAATGGAATCTCAAACACTTTCAGAAAGAAGTATAGCCCTCCTGACATCTTAATTTTAGCCCAGCATGACCAGTTTTGGAGTTCCAGTCTTCAGAATGGCAAGGTAATCAATTTGTGCTATTTTAAGGTGCTGAATTTGCTCTATTTGAATAGTAGCCACAAGAAATTTTCATAAATAATTTTACCAGATTTTAAACATAAGTATAACATGAGGGAGTCATATTGCTAATAATAAAATACCCAGCATCCATCCATGCCAGGCATCTTTTTACATGCTTTTGTGTTTGATGTAGTTCCTCTTCACAGCACCTCTTTGCAGCAAATTAGTGTTATTATTACCATCTTATGGCTGGAGAAAGTGAGGCATAAAGAATAAGTAGTGGAGATGGGTCCTGGCTCAGAGCTAAGGCTTTGTTTTCCATATACTCCACAGCTACACTCAGCTGGCCCCTAAATGCATAGTATCCTTTTAATCATTAGTAACTTCAACCAGCTAAAAAAATTTCAGAAGAATACCAACTGTAAGACCATAATCACAATCAAGAAAAACTTGAATTTCTGGTCAAAACTTGTCGACTAATTACAAAATAACATAATGAAGTTAAATATTTCCAGATATTCAAAATTCTGTCTAACTCCTGGGCAATCTCTAGTCATCACATACCTGTGGCTTTCTAATGATGTCCAGGGGGAAAAGGTCCTCACCAAATGGATGCTGAGAAAGATCCTGCAAACATCAGATTCACAAATCACAAATCTCACTGCTGAGCACACACAGCCAATGACAGCTTCTTGTCTCCAAGTAGACCTAGCAATGTCCCATCCAAAAGTCCTGCTGTTGGCTCTCTCTTTCTCTCTCTCCCCCACGTGCATGTGCTCTTTCTCTCTCTCTCTCCTATTCTCCTATCTTCTAAATAAAATAGAGCTGTAACACTGATTTGCCTAAGAGCTGTAACACGGTTTGTCCAAGACCTGAGAGCTGTGACGCGCCGAGGGCTCTAATGTCCGTTGCTCCAAATCTTTGTTGTGACGAGACAAAGAACCGGGGAACATACACTCGCGTGACACAAGGACCAGAGTGAAGACTTCAGGTAGAACAAACAGCACCCCTGGCTAAGCCCAATTTGCATAGGGCGGGCCCAGGTGGATGAAAAAACATATAAAAGGAGGAGCCAAAGCCTTGCATGTGTGCTCTCTTTTTTCTCTCTCTTTCCCTCCCCTATGCACTCCTCTAGTCTCTTCAAGTCTTTGGGTTGCCATGCCCTCACACTCTGAGGATGGATTCTCCTGCTATCTTCTAAATAAATTAGAGCTGTAACACTGATTTGCCTAAGAGCTGTAACACGGTTTGTCCAAGACCTGAGAGCTGTGACGTGCCGAGGGCTCTAATGTCCGTTGCTCCAAATCTTTGTTGTAATGAGACAAAGAACTGGGGAACATTCACTTGCGTGACATCTATGGTGCTGTGACTCGGATGTAACCTGGCTGAAACAACCTCCACGCGGAAGAGGCCAGGCACAGCAGGAGCCCAGCTCAGCAAAGCTCCCATGGTAGAGGCGGAACGTGAAGAAAACCCAGCGCAGGGGAAGGCCCATCGTGCTGGAAACCGGGACAGCGAAACACAAACTCAGCAGAAAGCTCACGTGGCCCAGTCTCAGATCCCAGAAGACCTCCGGTTAAGAAACCTTGGACCACTGGACAAAACCCTGAGAGGGACTGTCAGAAGATCTTCTGACTAACTCTGACTAATCCTGAGGAAATCTGGTACAGTGATGGAAGCAGCTTTGTCTTGGATGGAAAAAGAAGAGCCAGGTCAAGAAGCTACAACATGCAGTGCCAGTTCAACAAAGATATAAAACTGCAGCCAACCACGAAAAATATCACACATCCTTAGATGGACACCGCTATAAGGACTCTGTTGCTTGAGACTAGCAAGAGGGGGAGGCCCAATACCCCCTCATAGCCCCAGTTCAGCAGGAAGTAGCCAGAAAGACCTTGACATCCCTATTCCCAAAGAAGTGGGCCTCCCATCTCTTGAGGAGGGAATGTTGGGCAGGTAGAATAGGGAAAAGGAGTCTTTCCCTTCCTTGTCTGTTAGCCACCACCATTTTAGACTCCTTTTCCCTATTCTACCTACGTAACAAATTCACCCATTTCAGTCCACATTTGTTCGCTGATTCCTAAAATGTTGACCTTCACTCTTGCAATCTCCTGTTTGACCACTTCCAATTTGCCTTGATGCATGGACCTGACATTCCAGGTTCCTATGCAATATTGCTGTTTACAGCATCGTACCTTGCTTCTGTCACCAGTCACATCCACAACTGGGTATTGCTTTTGCTTTGGCTCCATCCCTTCATTCGTTTTTTTTTTTTTTTTTTTAAAGGAGAAAGTTTATTTATTTTTTTTTGCATCATCCACTCATTTCTTTTTAAGTTTACAATACTGTATTGGTTTTGCCATACATCAGCATGAATCCGCCACGGGTGTACATTAGTTTGCACTCCTGAACCCTCCCCCACCTCCCTCCCCACACCATCCCTCTGGGTCATCCCAGTGCACCAGCCCCAAGCATCCTGTATCCTGCATTGAACCTAGACTTATATGATATTATACATGTTCAATGCCATCCATTGAACATGCACCAGCCCCAATCATCCTGTATCCTGCATTGAACCTAGACTTATATGATATTATACATGTTCAATGCCATTCTCCCAAATCATCCCACCCTCTCCCTCTTGTTCAGAGTCAAAAAGTCTGTTCTGTACACCTGCATCTCTTTTGCTGTCTCGCATACATGGTTATCATTAACATCTTTCTAAATTCCATATATATGTGTTAGTATACTGTAATGGTGTTTTTATTTCTGGCTTACTTCACTCTGTATAATCGGCTCCAGTTTCATTTACCTCATTAGAACTGATTCAAATGTATTCTTTTTAATGGCTGAGTAATATTCCATTGTGTATATGTACCACAGATTTCTTATCCATTCATCTGCTGATGGACATCTGGGTTGCTTCCATGTCCTGGCTATTATAAATAGTGCTGTGATGAAAAAAAAAAAAAAAAGTCCTGCTGTCAGGCTGACATCAGTGTAACCACCATTACAAATACAGCTCAGTAAAGATTGTCTCAAATTTCCTTTTGAATACAGAGTTGAATTAAGTCTTCTGTTAATGTGTATCAGAGGAAAGTAGCAGAGTTCACTTAAGGATAAAGAACCCCGAGGACAAGACTATTACATGAAGTTGAGTAAAGAATAAACAACAAAACCATTTACAAATATTGCATAGAGTTATGAACCCACTTTAGAGTAGGAAATGGAAACCCACCCCAATATTTTTGCCTGGAGAATCCTATGGACAGAGAAGCCTGGTGGACTACAGTCTATAGAGTTGCAAAGAGGTGGACACGACTGAGTGAGCACAAACACATGCATATGAATCCATTTTAAATCCTTGTGAAATAAACTGAAACGTCTTCAGAATTATCCTGTCAGTGATATACAAATCTAAAATCACAAACTTGCAAGCATTTAAAAATTATATTTATCTTCTTCTACTATATTTTCCTACATACAGGTGTTCCCAAATGGGGAGCAGACATAACATTTTAAATTGCATTTTTCAAAAGACTCTGTCAAATGTGAACCCTGCAATTAGACTTCTATATTTTATGGTTATGTGCAATTTTTGTTGAAACACAGTACATCATTGTCTTAAAGTAAAGCCTCGCTCCACGCAGTGGTACTTTGAAAGTTCACTGACTTGTGAATCTAGGACAAGTGGTTACATCAGACCAGATGTTTCCAATACAATTATTCCCTGCTGGAGCTGGATCAGACTTATTATTAAAGAATGTCATTTGAAAGCTAAATGTGTTCCCAAGCTTCTTTTCCAGCCAGGTTGTCCCCTCTGTATTTTCCTGGGTGATTTTAGAAAAACAAATCCCACCACTTTCTCCCTGAATATGTATGATGAGTCACTGAATCTTTTGTGCCATATTTCTTTAACTATGAGGCTATGGGATGTGATGAAATGTTAAGCTCTTAATCTGATTGTACTCAGCTATGCACTGTATGCTCAAAGTGCAAAAGTTGGAGCATAAGATTAATCTGCTCTAACTCTTCTTGTTTGTACAGGCTTAAAGGGGCTTCCTCAACAAGACTGATGTTGGAGAGCACTGGTTGCATTCTCTCCTGCTGCACAGGACACGGGCTATAGAAATGGGGTTGGAACTGCCAATCTTACTCACATTGAACCTCTATTTGAGAATTAGATTGTATCAACACTGAGGATCTAGAGAGTACTATCATATATTGCTGGTGAGATTGTAAGTAGGTATTATTTTTGTTAGAGAGAGCAGCAAACCAATATCTGGACTTCAAAAATAACATATACTTACTACTCCTGGCAAATTTTATATAGAAATTAAGACGACCCAGAGGGATGGTACAGGGAGGGAGAATGGAGGAGGGGGGGTTCAGGATGGGTAACACGTGTATACCTGTGGTGATTCATGTTGATGTGTGGCAAAACCAATACAATATTGTAAAGTAATTAACCTCCAATTAAAATAAATAAATTTATATTAAAAAAGAAATAGGTGAGCAATTTTATATAAATATTCATCTTGGTGGTTTCTGTATTACTAAGAAAGCAGAGGCAGCTTAAGCATCTGCTCTTGGACGCTTACAAAATTATTTAGTTTTTGGAATTAGTAACAAGATTCCAAGCATCCTTTAGGATATAAGGTAGACCGAAAATCATTATGGTATGACAGTTTCACTGCATTCTTAAGTGAAAAACCCAGCAGTTAGAAACCCCTATGTTCTTTATATATAATATAAATATCTTACCATAATATATATAAAATTTTTGTATGTGTCCAACATCAGATGCTATTATGTATATATTTTTCCTCTCTTTGATAAAAAAGTCTTACACATATAACCTATAATATATATGTGATAAGGATATATGTATCACTAGTATACAAAAACATATAGACATATATTTTAATGTGCCTATATATGTGCACATATAAGTATGTTAATGTATATATGTACACACACACACACATATATATACACACACAATTATGAAGTAAAAGTTTCACTGATGGTTGAGTCTCAAGAACATCAGTTTGTCTTCATTATATTTTCCATTTTCCTATATCATAGATTATGTGTGTAAAAATAATTAAATTTCAAGTTAAAGAATAAGCCTCCTATTCACAACTTTGGCAATAAATACCTATAATTTTCCATTTCTCAATCTTTTAGTATCAATAGGGTCACTAAGATGCATCAAATTTACCCCAGAATCCTGCTTAAACTGGATCCTGCATTCTAAAACAAAATTCATCTGATTCCTTCTGACTCTTAAGCTTCCCTACTGCAAGATGTCACCTGAAGTATGTGCTTCTGGCCTTAAAATATGCACTGTAGTCTCTGCACATTAAATTTGAAGGGATTCACTAACATACGTACATCAAAATAATCAGAAAATGTGAACTTGCAAACATGTAACTTATTAGAAAAGTAAAATAGCTTTTTATCAAAGAGAGGAGAAATATATACAAAATAATTCCCATAAGTGATAGATTTATGCATTGGTAATAAACAACTCTGGTTTGATAGTTTCAATTTCCCAGGTTTCTATAATCACTTCAAACCCTGTCAGTTTACCTTTTGTTCCTGATCATTATGTAAAACCTGTACCTAATTGCCTTGGGTGAAAATCCAAGACCTGCCATTTATTAGACACTGGACAGTGGGAAAGTCCCTTTTCAAATTTAAACTAGCCAAAAGTACATCAGAGCAGCCCCTGCCCTCAGGGTTATTGGGAGGATTTTGTGTAAGGATCTCATAACAGTACCTGGCACCTGATAATGTTACGGAAATGTTTAGACTCTCCCTTTACTCAAAATAAAGAACACTCTAATTTGGCAATTGTGGAAACAACAGGCTCCAGAATGAGAAGATAGCATTAACTTTTGAATTTGAAAGTGGCCAGTATGTATAATCTTTAATCATTTTAGCCTAATTTTCCCTGTATTTAAAGCAAACATGACAGTAAACATAATTATATAATTTTTGGATTATAAGCATAAATTTATAAAAACATTTATTTTCAATTAAAATAGCACTAGGAAAGTTCTGTCTTAATATTGAGAGCATTGAAGACATGCACTGCATAAGTCGCTATCTTGTTGTTAAATATACTCAAATATAAAGATTGTTCTAATCTTTCAGATGACAAAGGACCATTATTTACAGGGAGTCCTGACTTCCTTCAACTCTATATTCATTTTCATCTCATAGAAAATTTCCCACAATATTTCCAGGGATGTAAGGAAACAGCTCTCTGTTGCAGCTTCATCAGTTCTATTAGTTGAACTGTAGATGAAGTCCAAAGACGTGGACTTAACTATGTTCTAACCTGTTTTCTCATTTTATCTTCCTAAGGTTATTGGCTGCTGATTAAAACCATTGCCCATTGCAGGTAAACACTATGGACATTCAGGGAAAGAATAACTTTTGATAATGCCAGCTCATATATATAATCATAAGCCTTGTTCTAACATGTAAGTTTTCAGTCAATATGGAAAAAATGCAAGTTTCTATCTCTATACCTGAGTAAATGCCTACCTATAGGATACCTACCTCTTATTGGCTCCAAAAGAGGACAGATAGCTATGACAAATCTAGCAAAAACCAATGATGTTTCTTAGCAGGAGCCACAGTTCTAAAATGCTTCAATAGAAATGATATCTGAACTGGTGGTTCAGTTAATTTTATGCCCATATTTCTCACCTGTAGAAAGACCTGAGATAGGGGGTCTGATTGCCTCTCAGCATGGAATATCAGGTCCTTGGTAGACCAGCCTAGCTGGCACACAACAGAAGCTGAACATAGATTTTATCTGCATGTTACTCCCGGAGGGATATGTTTTCCCCAGGTCATTATCAGGATTAACAAGCGTCCAGGTTTGTACTGTGCCATATGCCTCCTTGTTTTGGAAATTTTCTATCAAAGAATAGCAAGTTTTAGCACAAAATCACAAGACCAGAAGTCAGAAAATATGGTTATAAATTTCTCTATCTCCCATGAGGCTAATTCCTTCTCAAAATACTTGGCAGAACTTTGTGAAGATCAAAGTCAAATAGTGTAGTTAAATGTGTTTTGAAAAATGGAAACAGTTTTCCCTTCATGTGTACCCCATGTTTAAGAAAAGTATCTGACATCTTGCAAGTATGCAATTGTTTTTTTTAAATTAATTTTAAATTATTACAATTTATCACTTTCAATCTCAAGCTAATACATTATATTTTAAAATTTAATTTTAATTTATATTAGAGTATCTATGATTTACAATGCTGTTACAGCATTTGCTGTGTATACACCAAACAGTTATAAACATAACCATTCTTTTATAGAATCTTTTCTCTTATGTGTTATTACAGAATATTGAGTAGAGTTCTCTGTGATATACAGTTCAGTTCAGTTCAATTCAGTCACTCAGTTGTGTCCAACTCTTTGTGACCCCATGAATTACAGCATGCCAGGCCTCCCTGTCAATCACCAACTCCCGGAGTTCACTCAGATTCACGTTCATCGAGTCAGTGATGCCATCCAGTCATTTAATCCTCTGTTGTCCCCTTCTCCTCCTGCCCCCAATCCCTCCCAGCATCAAAGTCTTTTCCAAAGACTCAACTCTTCGCATGAGGGGGCCAAAGTACTGGAGTTTCAGTTTAGCATCATTCCTTCCAAAGAAATCCCAGGGTTGATCTCCTTCAGAATGGACTGGTTGGAGCTCCTTGCAGTCCAAAGGACTCTCAAGAGTCTTCTCCAACACCACAGTTCAAAAGCATCAATTCTTTGGTGTTCACAGTCCAACTCTCACATCCATACATGACCACAGGAAACACCATAGCCTTGACTAGACGGACCTTAGTCAGCAAAATAATGTCTATGCTTTTGAATATGCTATCTAGGTTGGTCATAAGTTTCCCTCCAAGGAATAAGCGTTTTCTGATTTCATGGCTGCAGTCACCATCTGCAGTGATTTTGGAGCCCCCAATACATATTATATTGCATGACAAAAATTATTACATGTCACTCATGTTTTTTCGCTTTGCAATATAGAAATTTAAGATTACCAAATATCTAGTCATGAATTAATATTTTTTTATTTAAGCATAACAGTGGATAAGCAAATTTTCATATCCATAACTTGATGTCTCTGATGCTGAGGAAATCAGAGGCACAAGATAAGGCTGATGTCCAAACTGTCCAGGTTTCCAGACTCTGGGTTTCTGGGTATAGCCACAGGACAAGTTTTAAGAGGTAATTTAGTCAGTTCAGTCACTCAATTGTGTCTGACTCTTTGCAAGCCCAGGAATGACAGCAGACCAGGCCTCCCTGTCCATCACCAACTCCCAGAGTTCACCCAAACCAATGTCTATTGAGTAGGTGATGCCATCCAATCATCTCATCCTCTGTTGTCCCCTTCTCCTCCTGCCCCCAATCCCTCCCAGCATCAGAGTCTTTTCCAATGAGTCAACTCTTTGCATGAGGTGGCCAGAGTACTGGCATTTCAGCTTTAGCACCAGTCCTTCCAAACAACACCCAGGACTGATCCCCTTTAGGATGGACTGGTTGGACCTCCTTGCAGTCCAAGAGACTCTCACGAGTCTTCTCCAACACCACAGTTCAAAAGCATCAATTTTTCGGGCCTCAGCTTTCTTCACAGTCCACCTCTCACATCTATACATGACCACTGGAAAAGCCATAGCCTTGACTAGACGGAACTTTGTTGGCAAAGTAATGTCTCTGCTTTTGAATATGCTATCTAGGTTGGTCATAACTTTTCTTCCAAGGAGTAAGCGTCTTTTAATTTCATGGCTGCAATCACCATCTGCAGTGATTTTGGAGCAACCTCCCCAAAAAAAATAAACTCTGACACTGTTTCCACTGTTTCCTCATCTATTTGCCATGAAGTGATGGGACCAGATGCCATGATCTTCATTTTCTGAATGTTGAGCTTTAAGCCAACTTTTTCACTCTCCACTTTCACTTTCATCAAGAGGCTTTTAATTCTCTGCACTTTCTGCCATAAGGGTGGTGTCATCTGCATATCTGAGGTTATTGATATTTCTCCTGGTAATCTTGATTTCAGCTTGTGCTTCCTCCATCCCAATGTTTCTCATCATATACTCTGCAGAGAGGCACGGTGCATAAGCATAGTAACAATATACAGCCTTGACGTGTTCCTTTTCCTATTTGGAACCAGTCTTGTTCTATGGCCAGTTCTAACTGTTGCTTCCTGACCTGCATACAGGATTCTCAAGAGGCAGGTCAGGTGGTTTGGTATTCCCATCTCTTTCAGAATTTTCCACAGTTTATTGTGATCCACACAGTCAAAGGCTTTGGCATAGTCAATAAAGCAGAAATAGATGTCTTTCTGGACTCTCTTGCTTTTTCCATGATCCAGCGGATGTCGGCAATTTGATCTCTGGTTCCTCTGCCTTTTCTAAAACCAGCTTGAACATCTGAAAGTTCATGGTTCATGTACTGCTGAAGCCTGGCTTGGAGAATTTTGAGCATTACTTAACTAGCATGTAAGATGAGCACAATTGTGTGGTAGTTTGAGCATTCTTTGGCATTGCCTTTCTTTGGGATTGGAATGAAAACTGACCTTTTCCAGTCCTGTGGCCACTGCTGAGTTTTCCAAATGTGCTGGCATATTGAGTGCAGCACTTTCACAACATCATCTTTCAGGATTTGAAACAGCTCAACTGGAATTCCACCACCTCCACTAGCTTTGTTCAGAGGTGATGATTTTCTAAGGCCCACTTGCCTTCACATCCAAGATGTCTGGCTCTAGGTGAGTGATCACACCATCGTGATTATCTTGGTCATGAAGATCTTTTTGTACAGTTATTCTGTGTGTTCATGCCACCTCTCCTTAATATCTTCTGCTTCTGTTAGGTCCATACCATTTCTGTCCTTTATCGAGCCCATCTTTGCAAGAAATGTTCCCTTGTTATCTCTAATTTTCTTGAAGAGATCTCTAGTCTTTCCCATTCTGTTCTTTTCCTCTATTTCTTTACATTGATCGCTGAGGAAGGCTTTTTAATCTCTCCTTACTATTCTTTGGAACTCTGCATTCAGATGCTTATATCTTTCCTTTTCTCCCTTGCTTTTCACTTTTCTTCTATTCACAGGTATTTGTAAGGCCTACCCAGACAGCCATTTTGCTGTTTTGCATTTCTTTTCCATGGGAATGATCTTGATCCCTGTCTCCTGTACAATGTCATGAACCTCTTCCATAGTTCATCAGGCACTCTATCAGATCTAGTCCCCTAAATCTATTTCTCATTTCCACTCGATAATCGTAAGGAATTTGATTTAGGTCATACCTGAATGGTCTTGTGGTTTTCCCTACTTTCTTCAATTTAAATCTGAATTGGCAATAAGAATTTCATTATATGAGCCACAGTCAGCTCCCAGTCTTGTTTTTTGCTGACTGTATAGAGCTTCTCCATCTTTGGCTGTAAAGAATATAATCAATCTGATTTCAGTGTTGACCATCTGGTGAGGCCTATGTGTAGAATCTTCTGTTGTGTTGTTAGAAGAGGTGTTTGTTATGACCAGTGTGCATTTTTTTTCAAAATATGTTAGCCTTTGCCCTGCTTCATTCCATATTCCAAGGCCAAATTTGCCTGTTATCCCAGGTATTTCTTGACTTCCGACTTTTGCATTCCAGTCCCCTATAATGAAAAGGACATCTTTTGGGGTGTTAGTTCTAAAAGGTCTTGTAAGTCTTCAGAGAACCATTCAACTTCACCTTCTTCAGCATTACTAGTTGGGGCATAGACTTGGATTACCATGATATTACATGGTTTGCCTTGGAAACGCACAGAGATCATTCTATTGTTTTTGAGATTGTATCCAAGTACTGCATTTTGAACTCTTTTGTTGACCATGATGGCTACTCCATTTCTTCTAAGGGATTCCTCTCTGCAGTAGTAGCTATAACAGTCATCTGAGTTAAATTCACCCATTCCAGTTCCATTTTAGTTCTAGATTCCTAGAATGTCAACATTCACTCTTGCCATCTCCTGTTTGAGTACTTCCAATTTGCCTTGAAGCATGGACCTAACATTCCAGGTTCCTATGCAATATTGCTCTTTATAGCATCGTACCTTGCTTCTATCACCAGTCACATCAACAACTGAGGTTTTATTTTTTTTTCTTTGGCTCCATCCCTTCATTCTTTCTGGAGTTATTTCTCCATGAATCTCCAGTACTATATTGGGTGCCTACCGACCTGGGGATTTTCTCTTTCAGTATCCTATCATTTTGCCTTTTCATACTGTTCATGGGGTTCTCAAGGTAAGCATATTGAAGTGGTTTGCCATTCTCTTCTCCAGTGGACCACATTCTGTCAGACGTCTCCACCATGACCTGCCCTTCATGGGTGGCCCCACACAGCATGGCATTGTTTCATTGAGTTAGATAAGGCTGTGTTCCATGTGATTAGACTGACAAGTTTTCTGTGATTATGGTTTCTGTGTCTGCCCTCTGATGCCTCTCACAACACCTACCATCTTACTTAGGTTTCTCTTACCTTGGGCGTGGGCTATCTCGTCACAGCTGCTCCAGCAAAGCCCAGCTGCTACTCCTTACCTTGGATGAGGGTTATCTCCTCACAGCCGCCCCCTCCTGACCTTGAATGTGGAGTAGCTCCTCCCAGCCCTGCTGCTTTTTTTACGACCCTCTGGAGTCAGTTCTACCTCAAGTGTCTTCCTCCCTTGTGACACTCGGGACAATGGAAGGAGACAAGCTCAGTCAAGATGCAGAGGAAAGCCTCGTTGTCTGATCAAAGTGAAGAGGTAAGGCTCAATTAAACCCGACACTCCAGGACACATGAGAAAAGTTCCCATCAATATGACTGCCTAGGTTCCTTTTGCTGTTCAGTTTCTCAGTCATGTCCAACACTTTGCAACCCCATTGACTATAGCCAAGCTTCCCTTCACTGTCTTCTGGAGTTCAAACTCATGTCCATTGAGTTGACAATGGACATCCGACCATCTCATCCTCTGTCAACCCCTTTTCCTCCTGCCTCAATCTTTCCTAGTCTCAGAGTCTTTTCCAGTGAGTTGGCTCTTTACATCAGTTGACCAAAGTATCAGAGATTCAGCTTCACCATCAGTCCTTCCAATGAATATTCAGGGTTGATTTCCTTTGAGATTGATGGGTTTGATCTCCTTCCTGTCCAAGGGACTCATGAGTCTTCTCCATCACTACAGTTTAAAGGCATCAATTTGAAAGCTTCCAGGTACATTTAAGACTATTTTATGGGGATTTCAGTAAGCTAACTTACACTTATTGCTTAATAACAGGCAGGAGCAGAGGTCCTAGAGAGACAACCACATTAAAAATGACTTTTATTTTTTATACTATAAATAAAACACATAAAAGTAGTTAGCCTCCAACTAAAATAAATAAATTTAAAAAAAAGTGTAAAAATCACTGCTTATTCACAGAAAAAAACAATCATGAAACTATTTATGTGATGTCCCCACACATCTATGGAGAACATGGATAGCTCTCCATAACCATCTTGTGCCTCTCTCTTATTGAGCTATCTTTAGACATTTAGAAAAGTTTCAAAGTTAGTAAAGTTTCCATGTACTCTCAACCAGCTTCTACTAATGTTAACATAATATAACCATAAAACGTTATCAGAACAAGGAAGTTAATATTTCATCCATGTTTTGACTCTTGCCATTGTTGTTGTTGTTTTTTTTTCCTCATTCAGGATCCCACACAGCATCTGGTTGTTATCTTCCCTGAGTCTCCTTCAGTCTGTTTCCTTCATGAAATATTGACAACTTTGAGAAATATCAACTGCTTATTTTGTTGAATCAATTTGATTGTCATCATTTCTGGGAGTTACTGTTGTATCCCTAAATAAAAATGTATTTTTAAACATAACAGTTTAGTTTTTCCTGTTAGATGGAAATTACAGAAATAAAATTGTGTAGTTTATACTCTTAGTGTTCAGCTTGTATTTGAGGAGAATACTAATTTTTGCAGTGATGGAAATGCTCAGCATGCACATAAAGATGCATCACAATCAAAAGCACAAGCAATTTAACAATAGTAAGAAAAGATAAATGCTAGAGTAGAAAGGGACTTCTGAAATCGAAGGTTGAGATCACTAAAATAAATAAATAAATAAAACAACTCGATTCCTAGTGGCAAAATATATGTATCCAAAATGCCAATAGATATCATATTACTCAAGTGAAAATATCTAAAAAAAAAAAAAAAGGGGATTCAAGAGGACCTAAAAAGAGAACTCAAGAAACTAAAATCAGAATTCTTGCTGTCTGCCTTTCAACAAGAACATGTGCCTTCCAGAGTTTCTGCTATTTAAAAAGTACAAAGAATGGTCAGAGACTAAGCTCAACACGAATTACCTGAGAATCAGACATGGAAAACAAAATCCATAGAGCATGTTACTATTACTGAACCTGAACTTGAGTACTCTCATTCATCCACAGTAAAGTCAATCTTCTGACACCAGGTTGTGGTGAAGAAAAGTACATAGTTTATGCAGAGTACCAAACAATAAGAAATGGACTTTCCTGGTGTCTCAGATGGTAAAAAAAAAAAAAAAAAATCACTCTGCAATGAGGGAGACCTGGAGTTCAATCCCTGGTTTAGGAAGATCCCCTGTAGGATGGCATGGCAGCCCACCCCAGTATTCTTGCCTGGAGAATCCGCATGGGGAGCCTGGCAGGCTACAGTCCGTGACGTCACACAGAGTCGGACCCGACTGAGTGACTAACACACACACACACACACACACACACACACACACACACACACACAAATAAGAATGGGTACCTCATGCTCAAAAGACTCAAAAGGCTCAAAATTCCCAATGACCTTCAGAAAATGGGTTTCAGAGGCAAGGTGAATGAAGGGGCTGCAGGATGCATGATCAGATCTTTACAATTCTCATATTGGCTGGCCTCAAGGTAAAGTTTTAAGTATCACTAATCTTCTGGCTTCAATTGGTCTGAAGTCTACATGCTGTGGTCAACAGTTTTCATCTATTAGGGGTTTATGTCTTCTAAAAAACAGCTCTGGAATGTTCCTCAAGACCTTATATTTTTCAGGGAACTGGGAATTTGGTGTTTCTGCTTTATGGCTGGTATATAGTCTAAATTTTTACCAGTATCACAGCTCATTGTGTATTCTTTATTTCTACATCTTCACATTTCTTAATTGTTAATTCTTGGGCTAGCCTATTTAGACTCAGAGGAGGCCTGGGAGACTAAAGCAAAAGCCTTTTACTTCAAATGACAGGGATGCAGGAGCTTGCATATGTTTTCTCAGTGTCTATTTCATTTATTTATGCTCTGATTTTTTTTTTTTTTAGTTAAGGGTGCATTTATTATCAGTTTTCATCACTTGTTGCTACTTATTCAAGATATTTTTTTATGTTTTACAAATTCAATTCTAGAATCCACCTGCTTGTTTATTTTTAATTTTAATTTTAATTTTATTTTGCTTTACAATACTGTATTGGTTTTTCCATACGTTGACATGAATCAGCCATGGTGTACATGAGTTCCCAATCCTGAACCCCCATCCCACCTCCCATACCATAGTTGAAAGAGACACATGTACCCCAATGTTCATTGCAGCACTGTTTATAATAGCCAGGACATGGAAACAACCTAGATGTCCATCAGCAGATGAACGGATAAGAAAGCATATGCTCTGATTTTTATGATTTCTTTCCTTCTATTAACTTTGGATATTGTTTGTTCTTTCTCTAGTTGCTTTAGGTGTAGGGTTAGATTGTTTATTTGAGATTTTTCTTATTTACTGAGGTAAGATGGCACTGTTATAAAATTCCCTCTTAGAACTGCTTTTGATGAAACCCATAGAGTTGGCATCATCATGTTTTCATTATCAGTTATTTCTAGGTATTTTTAAAATTTCCTCTTTGATTTCTTCTAGTGTATTTTAAAATTTCAATTGTTGTACTGTTTAGTTCTGATTATTTGTTATTTAAATCTTATAATTCTTTGTTAAATTTTTTAATTAGAAGAAAATTGCTTTACAATATTCTGATGGTTTCTTGCAATATATCAACATGGATCTGCATTATGTAGACATATATCCCCTCCTTCATGACCCGCCTGTCACCTCTCTCCCCATCTCACCCCTCTAGGTTGTCACAGACCACTGGTTTTGGGTTTCCTGCATCATACATCCAACTCCCACAGGCTATTTATTTTACATATGGTAATGTATATGTGTCAATGCTATTCTTGCTTCTTAAATTGTGCCTCCATCTTTTTTTCTGAGAGTTTGGATCATCTCTACTATTATTATTCTGAATTCTTATTCCAGTAGATTGCCTATCTCCTATTCATTTAGTTGTTTTGTGGGGGTTTATCTCATTCCTTCATGTGCAACATATTTCTCTGTCATCTCATTGTGTCTAACTTTCTGTGTTTGTGGCTTTCTCTCCACAGGCTACAGGATTGTAGTTCTTCTCACTTCTGAATATCTGCCCCTTGATGAGTGAAGTTGGTCCAGTGGCTTCTGCAGGCTGTCTGGGAGTTGGAACTGGTGCCTTCCCTTTCATGGGTGAAGCTAGGTCTTGTCCCTTTGGTGGGTAGGGCCATGTTAGATGGTGTTCTGAGGCAGTTCTGAGCTCAATATGACCTTAGGCAGTCGGTCTACTGAGGCTGGGATTGGGTTCCTGTCTTGCTGGTTGTTTGGCCTGAGGCATTTCAGGTCTGGAACCTATAAGCTTTTGATCTTGAGGCTGAGATGAAGACCTCTGAGAGAGCTCATACCAATCAGTATTCTCTGAGGTCTCCTCCACTAGCGTCTTTACTTTCACAGTGAGCTAGAGTGAATCCCCACCTCCTCAGGAGAACTTCCCAGACCCCTAGTGATATCTAACCCCAGCTCCTGTGGAAGGACTTTGTGCAGCGTCCCAGTGCACACGAGGTCTTGTGGGCACTCTCCAAGAGTGGAGTCTGTTTCTTCCAGCCCTGTGGAGCTCTCTCACTCAGGCCCCACTGCCCTTGAAAGCCACATGCTCTGGGGGCTTCTTCCTCTGGATTCCTGATCCGTAGACTTTTGGAGGGCTACTTTAATGTGGGGGCATCTCTGTATAGTCTCT
This sequence comes from Nanger dama, assembly GCA_917880005.1. Classification (NCBI taxonomy): domain Eukaryota; kingdom Metazoa; phylum Chordata; class Mammalia; order Artiodactyla; family Bovidae; genus Nanger; species Nanger dama. Next base: position 308,280 of record CAKJTW010000168.1, read on the forward strand.
GTGTGCTTAATACTATTTGGTGCAAGGGCTACTTCTAGCAGCCCTCTTTCCTCAGGGCATGTTGGCTTTTATCACCTTGAGAGAAGATGTGACTAATGTTTTGGTGACCTGAGCCTGCACTGGATGTTAAATGGGGCCTTGCCGTTGCTCCATGGTTGTTACTGCAGTGTCAGAGGTAGGGTCTGCTCCTTAGCTGTAGGAGAAGAGGCTCCCAGATCTGTTTCTTTGCTGCGATTCTGACGTGTGATGTGAGGTAGGTGGGATTGGAGCATTCCCAGTAAGAGAGAAGGCACTGATTTTTCCTCCCCTGGAGCTGATCACCTGTGAGTGTGTTACAGGTTTCACTTTTGAACCATTGTGCTGGCTCACTTATTCCAGTGTTATTGGGACTGCTCTGAGCCACACCTTATCTGCGGGTATTCTGGCAGTTGGCCTTAGCATCTCTCAGGCACTGTTTTCACCAGGCTACCACGGCAGATCCACCCAATCAGGTCCTGGGACTGCAGCAGTGTGCACCTGGAACGGCTGCGGGAGCTGTGGAGGCAGCTCAGGTTCTGATCTGAGTTCTGTCTCAGTGCATACATGCCCACAGGGCCCACAGAGGCTAAAACGAGACCCATCTCAGCTTTGGGAGCACTCACACATTCAGAAGTTCCACAGGTGCTGAGTCTACAAAGCCAACATGGGGGTAAATCTGTAGCTGCTGCAGCCAGAAGCAGAGATTTCAGCTCTGCTTCCTTAGCTGCACTGTCCCTAGTGCTCAGGTGTGATTTCAACCCCACTTCTGTGTGTGTTCCTTCAACACATGTCTGCTCCTGAAGCTGCCTGAAGCACAGGCACCTGCCCAGGACAACAGGTAGACAGAGGTGAGGCACTGGTGGGTGAGGTGCACAAGCCCATCTGGTCCTGTGGGACTGGAAGAAGCAGTTGGGAGCTGGGTGAGAAGGCCTACTCAGGCTGGCACCCCTCCTAATACCAGCAGAGGCTGGGGCAACAGTTTGGGTAGGGGAGTACAGTGGCAGCCCTGGGCCTTGCACACCACTCCACCTTGGCACCCTTCTTCATAGCTGCTCGAGCTTCTTCCATGACATTTCTGGTTTAGGAGCTCCTTACTCCCGTCTATTTGCAGCTAACAGTTTACCCCTCCCTGGGCCCATGTTCTGCATCCCATGTTCCAGCATCCAGCCCCCTTCACGCCAGCAGAAACAGATTCAGGCTGGGTGTGCAGGGTTGAGGAATGGACCATCCATGTAGGTTTTAGGGTTGCTATGTTCTCTTCCAAGTCACTAAAGCTACCTCTCTGTCCCAGTTGATCTCTCCACGGGTCAGGGTGCTTCCCTGAGTTAGGGAACCTCTCCTCTCTTTCAGCTCCCCCAAGGGTGTAGTTGCTTCCTCTTTTCTTTTTTCTTTAATTTGTCCTACCAAGATGTGTGGGGATTTGCTTGTCATGTCAAGTATCTAAGATCCTCTGCTAGCGTTCAGTAGGTGCTCTTTGAGAACTGTTTAATTTGTTGATGTATTAAAGATGTATTTACGGGGAGAGGCAAACTCCATGTCCTCCTGTTTCTTTATCTTAACTCCATCTCCTGAAAAATCTTTTTGAAACTAAGTTTTCTTTTACTCTTGAAAAATAGTTGAGCTTTGTTAATGTACAAGACTGATAGTTTTATTCTAGGCATTTTCCTTTGAGACTCCTCTTACCTCAGTTTACTCAGATGTATATTAAATTTCCATATACTTACATATTTTTCTCTTAATTTTAAAAACATATATTTTTTTCAAGTTTATTCCATTATTTGAGCGAGTACAGTCTGCATGGTTTCAGTGTTTTAACATTTTCATATTGCTTTCATGACCCAGAAATCTGTCTACCTTGGTTAGTATTTTTGAATGCTTAAAAATTATTTCTATTCTATTTTTGGAGATGAAATATGTCCGTCTGCATTATCTCAGGGTTGTCTTTTTATTTTTCCTTTGAGAGTTTGTTTCCAATCGTTTGAGCCTTTCGGAAAGAAAAAGTCAGGTCATTTGAAGATGCTCAATTGAAACATATTGCTTACTAAGTTTATTTCTGAAAATAATCAAAATAATCAAGCTTTATCTCTTGAGAAATTTTAACCCTGAATCTTCTCCTGGTGATTTTAAATATAAACTCTGTATGTCGACAGTGATGAAGTGCACTTCAAGGAATCAGTTTTCACAGCTAACAAGGCTAACAGAGAGTGCGTAATTATTGAAGAAGAAAATATTTTGAAATGGAAAGAAGAGGAATAAATTAAAAACTTATTTTTATAAAGGAAATTGATTGTATATTAGAGTAAGGAATAGAAAGGAAACAAGAAAGGTGAAAGGAGAAACAAGAAAAAAATAAACACAGAAACCACTACCACTTTATTGAATCAGCTGACTGTGCAACAAAAGTGTTATCTATAATTTTTCCTTCTATAATATATTCTTAGGCTTTTGAAAGAAACAACCTTTTTCATACAATGTTTAAAAAGAAAACTCCTATTTGATTAACAGCATCACAAATAAGCATAACCTTCCCTCTCATCTTTATCAACATTTTTGGCTGAGTCTCTCATCTTTTATGTGTGTGTCAGGCATTCCACTATTCACTAGTACTCCGTCTGTTCCACCTAACTTGCTAATGACATTAGGGAATCACTGTGAACATTGCAAAGACTGATAAATCAGAAAATAGATGTCTTAAAATTTCATGTAACTGTGTGTTATCCTTGGTATTCCTAATAGCACAAGTACCTATAAAGTGATCAATACACTTTAATGGAAATTACCAACTCAACTTAATTGTGCTAAAATGCTGAGGCCACCATTTAACACTTAACGTCCATTTGCAAAAATCCACCTGGATCTTGGCTGAGTTATGTCTGTACAACTTTATAAGAAAGATTCTCTCTTTTATTGGAGAATACATGAGAAAATTACTTTTTAAATTTTCTGCTTTATATTTAAATAGCTTTATCTGATATGGTGGTTCAGACAGTGAAGAATCTACCTGCAATGTGGGTGACCTGGGTTCAATCCCTGGATTCGGAAGATCTCCTGGAGGAAGGTATGGAAACACTCCAATATTCTTGCCTGGAGAATCCCATGGACAGAGGAGCCTGGCAGGCTACAGTTCATGGGATTGCAAAGAGTCAGACACAGCACAGCACATCTTACATGGGTAGAAGAATAGATATGACTAAATATTTAAGAAATTTGTATTAATAACTACAAAAAGAATAAAATAAGTATGAATTAAATTTATAGATCTCTTTCATAGGAACAGAATACCTAAACACCTCTATTCAGACACCTCAGAGGCATTTAACTATGGTTTCATCTTATAAATCTTGTAAATAAAAGAAAATACAGCAAAATATGTACATGTAAGATTTCTTCTTTATACCCAATATGTCATCCTTATAGTCAAATTAAAGAAAGAAGACTGGATGTGTAGAAAGAACTTAAGGAAACTCCAGAAAAAGTTTTCCTCCCTTTAGACATGTCTAAAAGAACTAATGATAAACATTTCTTTTCATTTTTTCAATTTTAAAATATATCTGAAAGATAATTTATAATTTATTGTTTTTATAATTTTAAAATGTTTAGCTCATGCTGCATGTATTGCTTAAGAAAGATAAATTCATCAAAACTTCATTCTGAAAGTGGTGTATCTCCTTAGACAAATATATTTTAACACTAAATAGATGGATAAAATATTAACTTTGTACAGATATTTTTACAAAATTACATGCAAATTGTAGGAATAAATAGCAACTCATAAAGTATTGTCTTTGAAGTAAATATACGCAATTTTAGTAGTAACTCAAAGACTTTCATGTAGAGCAGATGTCATGGTTTTCTGCACTGTGAACATTCTGGTTCAAAAGATCAGTTTCTTTTTTTTTCCTTATGCTGTTGCCCTTCTTCAACTGTCTTTGCAAGACACTCTTCACTTCTTTGTTCCGCAGGGTATAGATGAGAGGGTTCAGCAATGGTGTGATCACAGTGAAGAAGAAACTGACAGACTTGCCATGTTTTGAAGCAAATTGGTTCTTAGGGTCTGTGTAAACCATGGCCACTGTCCCATAAAACATGAAGACCACAGTCAGGTGGGAGGAGCAGGTAGCAATGGCTTTCTGCCTTCCCTCCTCAGATTGGATTTTACCTAAAGTTTGAGCTATGTAGCCATAAGAAGTCAGGATCAACCCCATTGGCAAGATGGTAAAGAGAACAGCAGAGATTGTCATCTGCCACTCAGTAGTGGAAGTGTCTCCACAAGTTAGTCTTATGAGAGAAGGAACCTGACAGAGAAAGTCGTCCAGACAGTGGTGGGCACAGAAGGGCAGCTGGAATGTGATAGGTGTTTGGGTGACAGATTCGATCAGTCCAGACAGCCAAGACATAAGCACCAGTTTCCAACAGAACTGAGGATGCATGATGATAGTGTAGCGCAAGGGCTGGCAGATAGCAACATAGCGGTCAAAAGCCATCACCACCAGCATGACACCTTGTGTGGCACCAACACAGAGCACCATGCCCAGCTGAATGATGCATCCTGTGTAGGTGATGCTCTTATCTGGCCCCCGCAAGTTGAACAACATTTGGGGCACAACGGTCGTGGTGAAACAGAGATCCAAGAAAGAGAGATTGCTAAGAAAGAAGTACATGGGGGTGTAGAGTTGAGGGTTCATGTATGAAAGCAAGATGATAGTCACATTGGAGAGAATGATCATGGTGTATAAGAAGATCACTATCCAGAAGAGAACCATTTCTAGCTGGGGAAATTCAGAGTAGCCAAGAAGTACAAATCCCACTGGGAAGCTCTTGTTGGTGCTTCCTGTTGCTTTTGGCATAGAGTTTTGGACATAATTTTAAGGGAAAAGATGTGAATATATTTGAGAAAAGGTTAACTAGACAGGAAAAGAATTTGTTTTCCATAGGGTCTTGGGGAATGGGACATATTGATGATTTTCTTACCTTAGACCAATAGCATACAATCTCTCTTCTAAAAAGCTGTGAGTTTAACATAGAAAGGAGTATTCATTAAAAACTAACCCTGAGATTCATTCCCATAATCTGTAATCATAACATCCCCATCAGACAGTCTCAGATAATCACCTTAGATCACATGCATTTTCCTCCCAGATTGCTAGTGCTATGTATGTAGTAGCTAAATAAACTGTTGAACAGCAAACTTGTGCTTTGAAATATGTAGCTGTCTAATTTATGAGGGTACAATTTGCAGTTTGGTGATATGAATAGAAACACATGAAATGGAGGTCTAAACAGTGATACCCTGAACATAAATAATTTTTAGTGTCTGAAGAACAGAAAGTTGGGATAGGAACTATATCAATTTTTAAATGAGGCAAACCTAAGTTGAATGTTTTACCATTTTTAACTAAAACAATTTAAATTTATTTAATAGATAACTTTAAAATATGCATCAATATTTTTATCTAGTGAGTAGCCACAATAACTCTTACCCCAGGTGTATCCATATGAATTATACCAATTATTGTATAATAATTCTGAATTATATGAATAATTGTGTAATGTTCTCAATAATCCCTTAGGGATAATACAAATCTTTAATATAGAACAATAACTTAATAATAGAAAAATCAAACTAATACAATTATAAAATATGTATTTTTAAAGCTTTGCATCATGGACAGGAAAGCAAAGAAAGGTGATTCATGGGATTCATGGGCTAATGCTAATTAGTAGAAAGGTATGGTATTAGTTTTGGGTATCATTGTTTTGGGGTATTAATTTTCTCTTCTAGGAACTTTATAATAGTTTAGAGAATTTCAGAATGTAAGAGGCATCAGAGACAAAAATACTGTTAGATATATAAAATTGATATTTAGACTGTAAATATTATATTTTGCTAGTGGTCAAACAATACAAAAACCTGAGGAGCATCACAGAGGTCTGCTACCATTCAGTAGTAAGTTTATGTGTATTTATTTAGAACCTGTCACGTGCCAGGCACTGTGCTATGGCATGGGGATATCGGACTCTTTGTGATTCTATGTACTGTAGCCTGCCCAGCCTCCTCTGTCCATGAATTCTCCAGGCAAGAATACTGGAGTGGGTTGCCATTACCTTCTCCAGGGGATCTTCCTGACACAGGGATCGCACCTGGGTTTCCTAGAGTTGCAGGCAGGTTCTTTACCAACTGAGCCACCAGGGAAGCCCCAAATGGAGAGAGAAGAAATTCTTAATGCAGGCCCATGGGAGAGAGACCAAGTAAAAACAAGCAAATAAATCATAAGTAGTATTCAACTATTTTAAAGATAATTCTAAAAATAATAATTTAAAAATCAAAAGTATGATCATTAAGGATAAAAATGGAGCATATGAGAACAAAGAGGATCATTTTACTCAGAGGAAACAGGAAGACAAAGCAGTCAAGTATTGAGGAAGTGTGTTTATACAAGGAATCCAGCTGGCTGACAGAAGGTTAAAGCCTTGTACACTAGATGTGGTGAGACATGTCAGATAAACTCAGCTTCTCTGTGCTAAGTTCCCATGACCATGTCCTGAACTGATTTTGTTTTCTTCCTGCAGGATTCCTGAATCAACTATAAAATATCCATTTGCTTTACCAGACTGTATTGTTCCTTTAGTTCTCTCATTATTTGGAGTATTTTTCATGTACTTACCTTCACTTGGCTCAAAATGTCATACTCGACATTTAGAAAAGAATGACCTAATTCATATGGATTTATTTTTAAATGATATCATGGGCTCATTTGTAATTGTTAAAAAAATTAGGTCAGTTATATATATATATTTACAAAGTCTATTGAATTATTTTTAAAGATTTTTTTTTTTTTGCTATATAAACACATTTTATGAGCAGTATAGTATATATCCCTGGTGGCTCAGTTGGTAAAGAATCCACCTGCATTGCAAGAGACCTGGATTTGATCCTTGGAACCGGAAGATCCCCTGGAGAACAGAATGGAAATCCACTCCAGTCCACTCTAGTATTCCTGCCTGGAGAATCTCATGGACAGAGGAGTCTGGAGGGCTACAGTTCATGGGATCACTAAAAGTCAGGCACGAATAAGCAGCTAACATACTTACAGATAATTTAGCAACATAAGTATGAAACGAAAACAAAGTCACCTTTAACTCCACCATCAAATATGAATGTTTCTGTAAAACTTTGGTTTCTTCTTTTAAGAATAAATTTTAATAACTAATGCACATAGTATATAGATATAATATATAATCTGTATCTGCTGTATAGTATACTTAAAATGTGCTTAGCTCAATATTATACCTTTTACACATTCTCATGACTCTAAATACTTTTAGAAATATAATCTGCTTGAGTATAGTTTAATAATTTGTAGTATTTTGTTACTAGCAAAGTTTATACAAAATATTTTATTTTAAATATATCTTTTTATTTTTTAATTTTATTTTTACTTTATTCTACTTTACAATACTGTATTGGTTTTGGCATACATTGACATGAATCTGCCACAGGTGTATATGAGCTCCCAATCCTGAATCTCCCTCCCATCTCCCACCCCACATCATCTCTCTGGATCATCCTTGTGCACCAGCCCCAAGCATCCTGTATCCTGTATTGAACATAGACTGGCGCCTTATTTCTTACATGATAGTATACATGTTTCAATGCCATTCTCCCAAATCATCCCACCCTTTACCTCTCCCTCAGAGGCCAAAAGTCTGTTCTATACATCTGTGTCTCTTTTGTTGTCTCACATAGAGGGTCATCATTACTATCTTTCTAAATTCCATATATATGTGTCAGTATAGTGTGTTGGTGTTTTTCTTTCTGGCGTACTTCACTCTGTATAATCGACTCCAGTTTCATCCATCTCATTAGAACTGAGTCAAATTTATTCTTTTTAAGGGCTGAGTAATACTCCATTGTGTATATGTACCATGGCTTTCTTATCCATTCATCTGCTGATGGACATCTAGGTTGTTTCCATGTCCTGGCTATTATAAACAATGCTGCAATGAACATTGGGGTACATGTGTCTCTTTCAATTCTGGTTTCCTCGGTGTGTATGCCCAGCAGTGGGATTGCTGGGTCATAAGGCAGTTCTATTTGCAATTTTTAAAGGAATCTCCACACTGTTTTCCATAGTGGTTGTACTAGTTTGCATTCCCACCAACAGTGTAAGAGGGTTCCCTTTTCTCCACATCCTCTCCAGCATTTATTGCTTGTAGACTTTTGGATCGCAGCCATTCTGACTGGTGTGAAATGGTACCTCATTGTGGTCTTGATTTGCATTTCTCTGATAATGAGTGATGTTGAGCATCTTTTCATGTATTTGTTAGCCATCCATATGTCTTCTTTGGAGAAATGCCTATTTAGTTCTTTGGCCCATTTTTGATTGGGTTGTTTATTTTTCTGGAGTTGAGGTGCATATGTTGCTTGTATATTTTTGAGATTAGTTGTTTGTCAGTTGCTTCATTTACTATTATTTTCTCCCACTCAGAAGGCTGTCTTTTCACCTTGCTTATAGTTTCCTTTGTTGTGCAGAAGCTTTTAATTTTAGTTAGATCCCATTTGTTTATTTTTGCTTTTATTTCCAGTATTCTGGGAGGTGGATTATAGAGGATCCTGCTGTGATTTATGTTGGACTTAAAATTTTTGAAACCTAAACAACACTCTATGTAAAAATTCCTTTATTCTAACTATGAATACATTTGCATTAAGAAAATATTGTCTTCTATAGTTTCAGATTGCTTTCTATGAAGGCTCTTCCCTGATCTATCACAAAAGGCAATTTTCATTTTTACTTTTCTCACAATCAGTAAGGGTCATCATTTTTACTATTTATAATTGATCAAGTAAAGAAGTGAATCCTTATTATGAATTTAACTTGCATTTTGTTACTTATATTTTTGTTTGTTTATGCAAATTCTTCATCAAAATGTCTGTGACAGTTTTAACTTGATATGCTTCCTTTTTCTGATTTTTCTGATTAATAAGTAATAGGACACATTGCTTTTAGCTTTTGATATGTTTACATGATTCAAATTACAAATTCTACAAATTTAAATATATCTTATTATAGTTCATCTTTTTCTTCTCCCTATTTTCTGGAAATCCTAAATTACTTCCCATAGTATCTTTAAATTTATTTGTTCATAGTTTATTTAAAATTTTTCAAATACTTTTGCCTTACTGCTTGGGTTTTTATTTTTTTAGTTTCAAATCTTCAATTTAGTTTAATTTTTAAATGTAAACCTTATATATAAAGCTTATTTCTAATTTGTTGCTATATTATCAGAGCATTTTACCAAAAATCTTTTTCAGTTCACTGATTCACAATGATGATTTTGCTGTATTTATTTACCAAGAGTTCAGCTACAATCATGGTTGGGGGTTTCACGTTCCGTTGTTATGATTACTGCCAAAAATTAACTAGTCTGTTAAGAGAATACTTTATCTCTCTTTCTGTATTTTTTAAAAAGGAAATTGAAGGAGAATTGAAATGGAATTGGATTCTCCTGCTATTAAGAGAGCTCTCCAAAATGAACTTGAGAAGACACTGATAAAGTGTAACTTAGGTATGTCTCTGCCTCAGTGGAATTTGGCCTTTAGAACGTTCTAATAAAGACATCCAAAACATCTACCAGAAACTCAAGATACTCATCAGGTCCTTACCTTAAAATGATTGATCACAGCCTATCCCATTTGGATAAATAATTTTTTCTTGTGTCAGAATACAGACTTTTGGTTTTGCCTTTGTTAGACCCTACTCTTTCTTTTTTTCCAGAATACGCTAAGTTTTGCTCAAATATGTCTCCTGAATTACATTTCTTAAGTCCATAAATAAATCTCTTTATTTTTTGCAGTCACAATATTGATTATTGTTCAGCACTCTATTTTAATCAGATTATGATGCTAAAATTTTTTGTGATGACACTCCTAGCATCGCTCAGTTGTGCCTGACTCTTTGCGACCTCGTGGACTGTAGTTGACAAGGTTCCTCTGTCCATGGAATTTTCCAGGCAAGAGTATTGGAGTGGGTTGCCATTTCCTTCTCCAGAGGATCTTCCCGACCCAGGGATCGAACCCAGGTCTCCCGCATTGCGGGCGGACGCTTTACTGTCTGAGCCACCACGGAAGAGTCATACCTAATAAATAGCTTTATATGTAGATATTTGTTTGAATAGGTAATCAACACATTTCTTAAGACTGACTCGTTTCAAATTATCACATATAAAGTGTTTAAAGAAATCATTAAAATCTAGGATTTATCTCAAATTATATTATACTAAACAATAAACCAACTCTGTAACTTTAAATATGGGGGAGTTGTAAAATTTATTTTTGTGATATAAGTAATGAATCTCCCTGAATGCAGGAGATCCCAGTTTGATTCCTCAGTTGGAAATATCCCCTGGAGAAGGGAAAGTCTACCCACTCCAGTATTCTGGCCTGGAGAAGTCCATGGACTGTATTATACATGGGGTCACAAAGAATAGAATATGACTGAGTAATGTTCACAGGAAATGAGAGTGTGCAATAAAATTTCAATAACAAAGCATTTAAAATACTCAGTTATGTATGTGGCTGTATATTTTAACATATACTTTGTACATAAGTGAAAATATAGTATCCTTGAGGTTAGAAAAGATACAGTAATAATCTGTTCATCTTAAAATACATCATGTTCCATGACATTCAACAGAAATGTGTATAGGTTTCCTTTAAGTCCAAAGACATATCATGACTTTTGAATTTATTAATATGTAAGCCTGATTATTTTTCTTTATTTTTAACTATTCTACTTGGCAAATGTAAGTAACTTACCTAGGTTGGAAAACGGATCAGTGGCAGAATGTGGAAAACATAAGTTAGCTTGCCTGAGAGCCATTTAGAAACTCTTCCTTGCTTTCCTTGATATCAGCTTCCCCTACTCTGAGCTATGCTCCAGTTAAATATATGTCATTGTGTAGTCATCAGGAGATGCGATCAAAGCAGTGAACCTTTCTTTCTATAAAACATAAGCAGCACAGAGGGAACAGCACTTCCCAGGAGGTCCCTGAGGCTTAATCATTGCAGGTAATCAGCTGACAGTCCAGAAAAGTCTTAAAAGCCTACAAAATTTTAAAAAACAAACAAACAAAAACACAAATCTTTGTTTTAGCATATGAAATGAGGTAGAAATTTAACTATTTTCAATTAACCCTTTTTAATTGCTCTCTCAACAACATTATCAGGCAAACAATCAATTATATATGCTAAAATGTAAAGTCATTGGTTTACTTATTCACAAATTTTTACTGAATGACTTTTTTCCCCCTGTCCCTATGCTAGAATTAGGAAACATTAGAGATAAGAGAAAATCAAGAAGCATCAAAAATTATTCATCAATCTAAAATTGATTGTATACACTATTATATAATTGAAAAGTTAAGGATATTAGATAATTCAAAGCAGTATTTACACAAGGGAAAAGAAAAAAATAAAGTTTAGGAACTGAGAATAAAGTAAAACATGAAAACAACTCAGTTTTATCTTAGGCATGCATTGATGAACAAAATAAGTCTAAGCAGGACTGTGTAAACTTCATTAATAGTTACTCCATGAAGCATGGCAATATGTTTAACAGATCTGAAATTCTTTAAAACATATTTAAATGTAGAGGATTATGTCATTGGCAAATGGTGAGAATTTCACTTCTTCTTTCCCAAGAAGAGAAGATTGCTTTTATTTCTTTTTCTTTTGTGATTGCTGTGGCCAGAACTTCCATAACTATGTTGAATAGTAATGCTGAGAGTGAGCACTCTTGTCTTGTTCCTGATTTTAGAGGAAATGCTTTCAGTCTTTTACCGTTGAGGATAATGTTTGCTGTGGGTTTGTTGTATATGGTTTTTAATATGTTGAGGTATGTTACTTCTATGTCTACTTTCTGGAGAGTTTTTATCATAAATAGATGTTGAATTCTGCCAAAAGCTTTCTCTGCATCTATTGAAATAAGCCTATGGTTTTTATTTCTCAATTTGTTACTATGGTGTATCACATTGATTGATTTGTAAATATTGAAGAATCCTTGCATCTCTGGAATAAAGCCCGCTTGATCATGATGTATGATCTTTTTAATATGTTGTTGGATTCTGCTTGCTAGGATTTTGTTGAGGATTTTTGCATCTATGTTCATCAATGACACTGGCCTGTAGTTTTCTTTTCCTGTGGCATCTTTCTCTGGTTTTGGTATCAGGGTGATGATGGCCTCATAGAATAACTTTGGGACTGTTCCTTCCTCTGCAATTTTCTGGAAGAGTTTGGGTAGGAAGGTGTTAGCTCTTCTCTAAATTTTTTGTAGAATTCATCTGTGAAGTCATCTGGTCCTGGGCTTTTATTTTTTGGAAGTTTTTAAAATTACAGTTTCAATGTCTGTGCTTGTGACTGGTCTGTTCAAATTTTCTATTTCATCGTGGTTCAGTTTTGGAAGGTTACCCTTTTTAGAATTTGTCCATTTCTTCCAAGTTGTCCCTTTTTTGGCCCGGGGTGGGGTGGGGGGGCATATAGTTGCCCATAGTAGTCTCTTATGATCATTACAATTTCTGTTTTGTCACAAATTCTCCATTTTCATTTCTAATTTTATTGATTTGAGTCTTCTCCCTTTTTTTTCTCTTGATGAGTCTGGCTAATAGAATTTGTCTATTTTGATTATCTTCTCAAAGAACCAGGTTTTAGTTTTACTGATCTTTACTATAGTCTCCTTCAATTCTTTTTATTTATTTCTCCTCTGATTTTTAAGGTTTCTTTCCATCTACTAACTTTCACAAGCAGCTTATGCAGCTCAATACCAGAAAAATAAACAAGCCAATCAAAAAGTGGGCAAAAGACCTAAACAAACATTTCTCCAAAGACATACAGATTGCTAATAAACATATGAAACGATGTTCAACCTCACTCGTTATTAGAGAAATGCAAATCAAAGCCACAATGAGGTATCATTTCACACTGGTCAGGATGATCATCAACAAAAGACTACAAAGAATAAGTGATAGCGATTGTATGGAGAAAAGGGAACCCTTTTACAATGTTGGTGGGATGAAAACTGATACAGTCACTATGGAGAACTGTGTGGAGATTCCTTGAAAAACTGGGAATAGAACTGCCATACAATCCAGCGATCCCACTTTTGTCATATATCCCAAGAAAACCAGAACTGAAAGAGACACACTAACACATATATATGGAATCTAGAGAAATGGTACCAACGATCCTACATGCAGGGCAGCAAAGGAGACACAGACATAAAGAACGACTTTCAGACTCAGTGGGAGAATACAAGAGTAGGATAATTTAAGAGAATAGCATTGAAACATGTACATTGCCATATGTATAATAGACAACCAGTGCAAGTTCAATGATTGAAATAACACATGCAAAACCTGTGCTCTGTGACATCCTAATGGGACAGGGTTGGGAGGGAGGTGGGAGGGTGTTCAAGATGGAGGGGACACATGTATTTCTGTAGCCAATTCATGTCAATGTATGGCAAACATCATCACAATGTTGTAAAGTAATTATCCTGCAATTAAAATTAATTAATTAAAAAATCCTAACGGAAAAGAAAATAAAAAGAATATGTATGTATAACTGAGTCACCTTGCCATGCATCAGAAATTAACACAACATTGTAAATCAACTACGGTAAAATAAATTTAAGACATAAGTGAAAGAGAGTCATTTCCTAGGCAGGTTGATAAGAAGTCTAGGGGTCCCCAAGGAGAGAGGAGTCTGGAATTCTCAAGGAGGAAGAAAGTGAAGAAGGAAGTAAAATGTTTCCCAGGGAGTTAAATACTAGGTCAACTTTACTGGGACGGAAAGCCCCCCAAATTTTAAAGGGAACAATGGATAATACCAGGTGTGTCACTGCAATGTTTGCTCTGCAACCTAAGAAACAGGATCTAGCTCTAGGAAACAGGGACTCGACGCTAACTGCAAATTGTCACCAATAGTTACATAAACCTTACCTGCCTGCCCACCAATCATGCTCTGCCGAGTAGCCTAGTCCCCCTCCTCCCCTGCACAATAGGATAAAAGGCTCCCAAAGTGGGTGTTCAGGGCTCCCCCACCTTCGATTGGCTTGGTGGGGGCCCGGATCCGAAATTGCCAATATACTGTTTTTCTCTGAACTCCGACTGGTGGTCTCTATTGGCAGCTAGTCTCCCACAATAAGTTAAAAATATATTTCAAAATAAAATTCTGAATAAAATATGTTGATAGCTAAAATAGAAACACATGAAAAAGTAAAACTTAGATAACACTTAAAAAGAAAAAATATGATATGACAAAAAGAATCACAAAAGCAGACTGACATCAACATTATATTGACAGAAGAGGTTCCTTGATTTTGCCCCCCCCATAAGCAAACAAGGAGAAGGCAATGGCACCGCATTCCGGTACTCTTGCCTAGAGAATCCCATGGATGGAGGAGCCTGGTAGGCTGCAGTCCATGGGGTCACTAAGAGTTGGACATGACTGAGCCACTTCACTTTCAATTTTCACTTTTCACTTTCATGCATTGGAGAAGGCAATGGCAACCCACTCCAGTGTTCTTGCCTGGAGAATCCCAGGGATGGGTGAGCCTGGTGGGCTGCCATCTATGGGGTCGCACAGAGTTGGACGTGACTGAAGCGACTTAGCAGCCACAGCAGCAGCATAAGCAAACAAACAAACACACACACACAAGAAAAAAAAAAAAACAAACCATTCTTCCATGGACAAAATATTTTTGATAAAATTGCTTTCATATCCATATGCCAGGGGCTTCTGGAAGGGTCTTGCACATTTACACATTGACTAATAGGCAGACATACCTCAGTTCTGACTATATTTCCTGATGTGGCCAATGAACTAGGCTCAGGAACTCTTAGCTGCATTCCAGGATTCCCTGGAGAACATTCTTGTGCAATTATCCACACACATTTGAATGTGTAAGAAGAACAGTTTAGCTTATCCATATTATCCATTCCCAAAGCGGCCCATCCATGAAATTTAGTTTTTGTTCGATATTTTATCCCCAGAGGAGAAAGAGTGCGCCAGTGAATACCTAACCTCACCAGTTATATGGAACAGGACAAAGGGGCTCATTTTTTCTTACCTCTTTCAGAGAACTAAATCAAGTCCTCTGTTACTGGGGATTGGAAACTGTGGAAGAGCAGCAGACAGGAATAGCAGAAGGCGTTAGAGACATGGATATGAACCACATCACAGATTCCAATGAGAAGTCTAATCACAAGCCACTGGAATTGTGCCTTCCATTAATTTCCATACCTGGCCCATGGGCATGTGAACACACCACCTCGCCGATATTTCCCCTCCCCCTCCCCCCACCCTCTTTGTGGACATCTTCCTGTATGCACTCACAAGGATTGCATAAGCAGGCTTTGGCCGATAGCAGTGACTGTACAAAGAGCATTCATCAAATCTGGAGGCCAGGGAAATATTACAAACACGAGTTCTAGAGTTATATTTGGGAAAACAAAAGAGAGATTGCCAGAATTCAAACTGGTGAGTTGCATGATCCAGAGAAGGCACACAAGCTTAGTAGCTCTGCCCCAGTGTAGAGCAAGAAGCATGGAATAGGTATATCAATAGAAGGTTGAGAAAACTTCAGACTCTGTATATCTCACAGTGTTTCCCCTCTTAAGACAAGCAGTAAAACCTAGAAGAGATACCTGTTACTTTAAATGCAAAAGGATCAGATAAAAATCATAAGAAATATGAAAAGGTTAAAGGCAACATACACCAACAAAGGATCACAATAATCATCTTGTTAGTCAAACCGAAAGACACAGAGGTGTTCAACTTATCGGATAAACAATTTAAAACACTTGCTATAAGGGAGTACAATGAGTTATAAGATATCTTGCATGCATGTTCAGTTGCTAAGTCATGTCTAACTGTTTGCAAGCCCATGGACTGTAGCCCACTAGGCTTCTCTGTCCACGGGATTTCCCAGGCAAGTATACTGGAGTGGGTTGCATTTCCTTCTCCAGGGGATCTTCCCAGTCTGAGAACTGAACCTGTGTCTCCTGCACTGGCAGGCAGATTCTCTATCTGAGACAACAGGGAAGCTCTACAAGAAAACACAGATGGACAGTTCAGCAAAATGAGGGAAACAACACATGAACAAATAAACTTTAAAAAGAAGCAGAAATACTAAAGACAGCATCAAAAGCTGATGTGATCAAGCAAAGAAATAAATTGCTGAAATTGAAGATAGGAACTTTGAAATTATCCATTATAATAGAGCAAACTAAAATAATTTTAAAAGATGAGAAAATAATAAAAATTATAAAGAAAGTTTGCTGCTGCTGCTGCTAAGTCGCTTCAGTCGTGTCTGACTCTGTGCGACCCCGTAGATGGCAGCCCATCAAGCTCCACTGTCCCTGGGATTCTCCAGGCAAGAACACTGGAGTGGGTTGCCATTTCCTTCTCTAATGCATGAAAGTGAAGTGAAAGTAAAGTTGATCAGTCATGTCTGACTCTTAGCGACCCCATGGACTTCAGCCTACTAGGTTCCTCCATCCATGGGATTTTCCAGGCAAGAGTACTGGAGTGAGTGCCACTGTCTTCTTTGAAAGAAAGCTTATGGTGCATAACTTACAATGAAAAGGGTAAATTTGAGAATAATTGGAATTCTAGAAAGAGAAGACAGTGATAAAAGGACAGAAAGTTTATTTTTAAAAAATAATAATGGCTAAAAACTCTCGAATATGGCAAGGACATAAGTATTCAAGTTCATGATGTTCATAGGTTACCAATTAAGATCAAATGAAGAGATTCTCTCCAAACCTTGTTAAAATAAAATTGTTAAAAATCAAAGACAAAGAGTGAATCTTCATTGATACATAAGAAAATGTTTGTAACATACAAAGACATTTACATACCAATATCAATGGGTTTCTTAAAGACCAGAAGAGATTGGGATGATATATTCAATGCAATAAACCAAATTAAGCTGTTAATGAAGCATACTATTTACAGAAAAACAGTCCTTCATATATGAAAAAGAGATGAAGATATTCCCAGGCCAAAAAAAAAAAAAAAGAAAGACAGGGAATTTATCACCATTACATCTGCTTTAGAAAAATATGAAACAGTCTTTCAAATACTTATTAAATAAAGTTAATTTGTACCATGAAAGCATGTGAAAAATTCAGCATACTGGTAATATAGTCAAATCCAAGCATTAATACTTTAATATGTAATATATTAACAACTTAACTCTAGTATAAAGGTTAAAGGACAAGAGTATTAAAAGTAACTATAGGTAAAATAATTTATTAATAAATACAGCAAAAACAAAAATAAGCTGGAGAGAAATATAGTTTTGGTAGACCATTTATCAGTGTAGACACACTGTTATATCTATGAGATGTTTTATATAAGCCTCATAGTAACCACACACACACACACAAAAGGAACCAAAAATCTACAAGAGATTTACAAAAGGGAAGGAAAACAGAATCAGTCTACCATTACAGAAAATTATCAATTTTAAAAGGGAAAGAAACAATAGAGGAGGAAAAGAATATGGCAACTACAAGATACCTAAAAAACCACAAGACGTTATCAATATTAAGTCCTTACCTATCAATAGTTATACTATATATAAGTTGATTGAATTCTCCAAAGAGAAGGCATTAAATGGATAGATAAACTAGAGGAAAAAAAACAAAGATGAAACTACTCTATGTTGCTTACAAAAGACTCACTTCAAGTTTAAATATATAAGTTCTGTTCAGTTCAGTCACTCAGCTGTGTCTGACTCTTTGGACCCCATGAATCGGAGCATACCAGGCCTCGCTGTCCATCACCATCTCCCAGAGTTCACTCAGACTCACATTCATCGGGTCCGTGATGCCTCCAGCCATCTCATCCTCTGTCGTCCCCTTCTCCTCCTGCCCCCAGTCCTTCCCAGCATCAGAGTCCTTTCCAATGAGTCAACTCTTTGCATGAGGTGGCCAAAGTACTGGAGTTTCAGCTTTAGCATCATTCCTTCCAAAGAAATCCCAGGGCTGATCTTCCAGAATGGACTGGTTGGATCTCTTTGCAGTCCAACGGACTCTCAAGAGTCTTCTCCAACACCACAGTTCAAAAGCATCAATTCTTCGGTGCTCAGCCTTCTTCACAGTCCAACTCTCACATCCATACATGACCACTGGAAAAACCAAGACCTTGACTAGACGGACCTTAGTCGGCAAAGTAATGTCTCTGCTTTTGAATATGCTATCTAGCTTGGTCATAACTTTTCTTCCAAGGAGTAAGCGTCTTTTAATTTCATGGCTGCAATCACCATCTGCAGTGATTTTGGAGCCCCCAAAATAAAGTCTGACACTCTTTCCACTGTTTCCCCATCTATTTCCCCATGAAGTGATGGGACCAGATGCCATGATCATTTTCTGAATGTTGAGCTTTAAGACAACTTTTTCACTCTCCACTTTCACTTTCATCAAGAGGCTTTTTAGTTGCTCTTCACTTTCTGCCATAAGGGTGGTGTCATCTGCATCTCTGAGCTTATTAATATTTCTCCCGGCAATCTTGATTCCAGCTTGGGTTTCTTCCAGTCCAGCATTTCTCATGATGTGCTTAAATAAATAGAAGTTAAATAAACAGGGTGATAATATACAGCCTTGACGTACTTTTCCTATTTGGAACCAGTCTGTTGTTCCATGTCCAGTTTTAATTGTTGCTTCCTGGCCTGCATACAGATTTCTCAAGAGGCAGGTCAGGTGGTCTGGTATTCGCATCTCTTGAAGTATCTTCCATAGTTTATTGTGATCCACACAGTCAAAGGCTTTGGCATAATCAATAAAGCAGAAATAGATGTTTTTCTGGAACTCTCTTACTATTTCCATGATCCACAGGATGTTGGCAATTTGACCTCTGGTTCCTCTGCTTTTTCTAAAACCAGCTTGAAAATCAGGAAGTTCATGGTTCGTGTTTTCTGAAGCCTGGCTTGGAGAATTTTGAGCATTACTTTAGTAGTATGTGAGATGAGTGCAATTGTGCAGTAGTTTGAGCATTCTTTGGCATTCCCTTTCTTTGGGATTGGAATGAAAAGTGACTTTTTCCAGTCCTGTGGCCACTGCTGAGTTTTCCAAATTTGCTGGCATATTGAGTGCAGCACTTTCACAGCATCATCTTTCAGGATCTGAAATAGCTCAACTGGAATTCCATCACCTCCACTAGCTTTGTTCGTAGTGATGCTTTCTAAGGCCCCCTTGACTTCACATTCCAGGATGTCTGGTTCTAGATGAGTGATCACACCATCGTGATTATCTGGGTCATGAAGATCTTTTTGTACAGTTCTTCTGTGTATTCTTGCCACCTCTTCTTAATATCTTCTGCTTCTGTTAGGTCCATACTTGTCCTTTATCGAGCCCATCTTTGCATGAAATGTTCCTTTGATATCTCTGATTTTCTTGAAGAGATCTTTAGTCTTTCCCATTCTCTTGTTTTCCTCTATTTCTTCGCATTGACCGCTGAAGAAGGCTTTCTTATGTCTTCTTGCTATTCTTTGGAACTCTGCATTCAGATGCTTTTATCTGTCCTTTTCTCCTTTGTTTTTCGCCTCTCTTCTTTTCACAGCTATTTGTAAGGCCTCCCCAGACAGCCATTTTGCTTTTTGCATTTCTTTTCCATTGGGATGGTCTTGATTCCTGTCTCCTGTACAATGTCACGAACCTCATTCCATAGTTCATCAGGCACTCTATCTATCAGATCTAAGCCCTTGAATCTATTTCTCACTTCCACTGTATAATCATAAGGGATTTGATTTAGGTCATACCTGAATGGTCTAGCGGTTGTCTCTACTTTCTTCAATTTGAGTCTGAATTTGGTATTAAGAAGTTCATGATCTGAGCCACAGCCAGCTCCTTGTCTTGTTTTTGTTGACTGTATAGAGCTTCTCCATCTTTGGCTGCAAAGAATATAATCAATCTGATTTCGGTGTTGACTATCTGGTGATGTCCATATGTAGAGTCTTCTCTTGTGTTGTTGGAAGAAGGTGTTTGCTATGACCAGTGCATTTTCTTGGCAAAACTCTATTAGTCTTTGCCCTGCTGAATGTCGACATTCTAGGAATCAGTGAACTAAAATGGACTGGAATGGGTGAATTGAACTCAGATGACCATTATGTCTGCTACTGTGGGCGAGAATCCCTCAGAAGAAATGGAGTAGCTATCATGGTCAACAAAAGAGTCTGAAATGTAGTACTTGGATGTAATCTCAAAAACAACAGAATGATCTCTGTTCATTTCCAAGGCAAACTATTCAGTATTACAGTAATCCAAGTGTATGCCCCAACCAGTAATGGCTGAAGAAGCTGAAGTTGAATGGTGCTATGTAGACCTACAAGACGTTTTGGAACTAACACCCCCAAAGATTCCTTTTCATTATAGGGGACTGGAATGCAAAAGTAGGAAGTCAAGAAACACCTGGAGTAACAGGCAAATTTGGCCTTGGAATGTGGCATGAAGCAGGGCTAAGACTAATAGAGTTTTGCCAAGAAAACTGACTGGTCATAGCAAACTGTAAGGTTCAGTTCAGTTCAGTCGCTCAGTCATGTCCGACTCTTTGCAACCCCATGAATCATAGCACGCCAGGCCTCCCTGTTCATCACCATCTCTCGGAGTTCACTCAGACTCACGTCCATCGAGTCAGTGATGCCATCCAGCCATCTCATCCTCAGTCGTCCCCTTCTCCTTCTGCTCCCAATTCCTCCCAGCATCAGAGTCTTTTCCAATGAGTCAACCCTTTGCATGAGGTGGCCAAAGTACTGGAGTTTCAACTTTAGCATCAGTCCTTCCAAAGAAATCCCAGGGCTGATCTCCTTCAGAATGGACTGGTTGGATCTCCTTGCTGTCCAAGGGACTCTCAAGAGTCTTCTCCAACACCACAGTTCAAAAGCATCAATTCTTTGGCACTCAGCCTTCTTCACAGTCCAACTCTCACATCCATACATGACCACAGGAAAAACCGTAGCCTTGACTAGACAGACCTTAATCGGCAAGGTAATGTCTCTGCTTTTGAATATACTATAGAGGTTGGTCATAACTTTTCTTCCAAGGAGTAAGCGTCTTTTAACTGAAGCCAAATTAAAATTGATTGAAAAGTTAAAATTTGAGAAAGAATTACACAATCTGCAAGGATGACATTCTACATTACAATGTCAAAATTAGATTTTAACTGACCAAGTCTCTGCTTTCCTGTCGGGAGCTGAAAAAGCTACAGTAAAGATGGCACAAGCTAAATATCGAAAGTCACATGGCTAGGTTAACAAAAAGAAGGCAATAGGTAAGGAAGGATAGACTTGGACCTGATGCTTCAGACAAGAGATTAATCCCTGGAAAATTCAGGAATCTGCTCAAGCTGTAAAGTTTTTGACAATACAATGGGTTAAAGGGCATAGAGAGATTTTATCTAAGGCCAAATAAAAGCAAATGGAATTTAAAACTCTTCAGAGAAAAAAGGAGGGTCAAAAATGTATAGGGCCATTTGGTTTCTGGTGACAGCATATTCCACAAATGGGCCAGATAAGTCCATTTTACAAAGTAACCTGATGTGAAGAAACTTTAAAGGAAAGAAAGTCTAAATAAGATAAGTGTTTTTAGATAAAGTCTATTAAGAATAACCATACTTGAGAAATGCCTACCTAAAATAGTTTCTTCAGATTTTGGTCACTTGAATTTCTAGGGTTGTGATAAAGTAAGTTAAATGATGGAAGTTTATTAAATAATTAGGCCAATTCCAAATAAAATAAGAAGCTTTAGCATTACTAACTAAACACTGGCTTCCTTTTATAGAGAAACAAAACATTTAGCACTAGTAATGTATATGCTTGGTGCCATCCTGAGGTGTTCTCTATAAGAAAGCAACTATTTTTATAAATTATCACTAGTATTTATGCTTGCCAATCTACAGAATGCTAATATAAAGGATAGTTCATGGCTTAAGGAAAGTATGTTTTTAGTAGAGAAGGAATGAGAAATGGAATTGAATTTTGTTAAGGATGAAGAAAGTAGATCTGATTTACAGGTGTCTATTTCTGAATGTGAAAATAAAGTGATGAATATAGAAAGTGTTAAAAACATTTTTGTGGAAAGTGGACCCTAAGAAAAGAATTTTATGCATGGTACACCTTTTCTTGGGATGTTGAACTGCCTTTGATGACAGATTTTATGTTTCTTTGCCTCTTAAGTGATTTAATCTGTATTTGCCTTTGAAATCTTTTTATTATCTCTTTGGCTGACTGAATAAGTGGTGTTTCACAGTAACCTATAATCTTATCTGACGGAGTATTCTAACCTTTTTTTTTTTGACAGAGCTTCCTAAAATCAAATTTTAATGAAGCTCTTTTGACTTCTAGTTAACTTTGTAGTGCTTCAGAGGGTCCCTGAAGCATCCCAAAGAAAGATACTGGACTGATTAGGTTATTTGGTATGTTAAAGGTACATGGGAAGTTCTATCAGATAACGTTATGTTGTATATCAGACTGGAATTAGTTTTTTTCTCTCAGTTAAGAGAGCAAAGTTTTCTTGGGATGTACCTTTTGATAACAGACTATGTGAATTTCTTTGCCTTTATACTTTTTTTTTTAAAGACTTTGCTACTTTAGTAAAGTAAATAAATATTATTTCACAATGATCTATGAAGATTGTACAGATAGATAAAGGTCATTCTGCTTCTACAGAAAAATTAACCCCTGATTATCGAACTTTCACTATCCTGATATTCTTAGGACATGGCAACAGTCTACTCCTAAATCAAGGATTTAAAGATGGATAAACAATAGTTGTAAACCAAAAAAGTAGGGCTATGGGAAATCCAAGAAGGCTGTTTGGCTTTTTCCTGTGCACTCAGTTGCTTCAGTCATGTCTGACTCTTTGTGACCCCCATGGATTGTAGCTTGACAGGCTGTTCTGTCCATGGGATTGTCCAGGCAAGAATGCTGGAGTGGATTGCTACGCCCTCCTCCAGGGGACCTTCCCAACTCAGGGATGACCCTGAGTCTGTTATGTCTCCTTCATTGGAAGGTGGATTCTTTACCACTAATGCCACCTGGGAAAGCCCTGCTCCCTCACAAAAGTCATTTTTTATTTGATAGGATAAAGCTTTCCCTGGCTTCAGGGTTAATGCCATCACATACACAGAAAAAAAAGTAAATAAAAGTTATGTTTCATTGAATAGTAAATTCTAGTTTTGTTAATTGAAATCTATGTTGACTAAGACTTACTTCCCAGGTTTACTTCTTTGCTGTCATGTTTTATTGCTAAAATTTTGATTGAGTTATTTTAAAGTTTATCTCAGTAATCTATCTTTGAGTAGAGATCAAATACCCTCTGAGCTACAGTCCACTGGAGACATAAAATTAAATATATCTATCCATATGCTAATTAGAGCTTATGGCAAAAACAAAAAGAGAGCCCTTGGCTTTCCGGAGTAGGAAATTTCCAGAGGTCATAAAGCATTATACTAGTAGTGGTCATTTTGATGAATTGTAAGTAGCATGTCAGGTTCTAAAACAACAAAATTTAACTGAATTTCATATATGTATATATATGTGTGTGTGTGTGTTTTTATATATATATATATATATATATATATATAATAATTATTGATCAGAAAACAATGAATTGGCCACTTGGCTACACCTATGGGTACAGAAAACTGGAAAATTCCCTCCAAAGAACTACAGGGAAAGAAATTATGGTCTGACATTTGGGAAACTGTTCACACTACTAAGCCTCTTGATGAAAGTGAAAGTGGAGAGTGAAAAAGTTGGCTTAAATCTAACATTCATAAAATGAAGATCATGGCATCTGTCCCATCACTTCATGGCAAATAGATGGGGAAACAGTGTCAGACTTTTTTGGGGTGCTCCAAAATCACTGCAGATGGTGACTGCAGCCATGAAATTAGAAGACGCTTACTCCTTGGAAGAAAAGTTATGACCAAGCTAGATAGCATATTCAAAAGCAGAGACATTACTTTGCCAACTAAGGTCCATCTAGTCAAGGTTTTGGTTTTTCTGTGGTCATGTATGGATGTGAGAGTTGGACTGTGAAGAAGGCTGAGCGCTGAAGAATTGATGCTTTTGAACTGTGGTGTTGGAGAAGACTCTTGAGAGTCCCTTGGACTGCAAAGAGATCCAGCCATTCCATTCTGAAGGAGATCAGCCCTGGGAATTCTTTGGAAGGACTGATGCTAAAGTTGAAACTCCAGTACTTTGGCCACCTCATGTGAAGAGTTGACTCATGGGAAAAGACTCTGATGCTGGGAGGGATTGGGGGCAGGAGGAGAAGGGGATGACCGAAGATGAGATGGCTGGATGGCATCACGGACTCGATGGACGTGAGTCTGAGTGAGCTCCAGGAGTTGGTGATGAACAGGGAGGCCTGGCGTGCTGCGATTCATGGGGTTGCAAAGAGTCGGACACGACTGAGCGACTGAATTGAACTGAACTAATCTTTCAGTCTTTCATGTGGATGCTCATGGTGGAATTGTTAGGTGTCATTTCCAGGGCTCTGAAGAGTTCCAGCACCACAAGCCTTTATGTCTCAGCAGTGGAATGGAATTTAGCTAGAGGCAAAGTGACAAATAAGTGATTTATTCGAATGAGATGCTTGTAAGTTTAACAAATCGGCAGGCAAGAGTTGTGCTGACCCCAGCACTCAGTGGGTTATATTTTTATAGTCAAAAGAAGAGAAGGGAGGGGGAGAAAATCTTCTTTGTCTTTCTTGAGTAGATATCGTATTTCCATCTTCCTCTCCAAAGTAAGGTAGAGAAATTTTCTTATCCATATATGGTCTGGCCAGGACTGTCACAGTATTTTAGAAAAATATTTTTAGGTCTCAGTACAATGAGGGTCTTTTATTCTGAGAAGTCACCTACCCATAAATGATTGTTTTTCTGTGCACAGAGCATGCTTGGGGGGTCATTACTTGATGACACCACTGGGCAGTTTTAGGCCTTATTCTCTAGTATTTTTTGGGGGGTGGGGGGACAGTGGTGGTGGTGATATTGTTCATGGAACATGTCGTTGGGGCCAAAAAGCATGTTTTAGGAGTTATTAACTCACCAAACTCACAGGGAAGGATGTGGGTCTCATGACACCATTGGTTTATTTTTAGGGGCATGTCTTATGCTTCTGTTACATGTATTTCTGCTAAGCAAGATAGCTTGATTTTACTGTTAAGCAAGCCAATATGACTTTAATGCTAAGTGACTTCCTCTGTTTTTTAAGTCAAGCAAGCTCATCTTATTTTGTAGAACAGCTTTTTTCGTTGAGTCATTTCATTGTTTAGGAGGGATATAACATTATTGCTATCATTTTAAAGCTTTTTGAATACATATTGTCAGAGCTTCAGTTTGAACTACATTTTCAAGACCTGGCATAAAGATGTTTACTAAATGATCATACCACTGAAACACAGACCAGCTCCATCTAGCTTGCTTCATAGGGAGGTTGGCTGGAGGGTGGCTTATCAAGAATTAATCTTTTTGTCTTTATCTTTCTAATTTTTTTGATCTTGCAGTCTGATGAATAATAAATTGACACATCAAGCAAAACCATGGGAAAAAAAACAAGAAATTAAAACACAGCCTGGGGCCCAAGAAAATCCTAAAGTGCATCAGTCCAGACATCCTGGTGGAAGCCATAGTCAAAGATTTTGCTGCATGTCAACTGGGCACCATCTGGAGCTGTCCGATATATTCCAAGTCTCCTCTTCCAGTTCATTCCAAACCAGTTAGTGTCTCGAAGAACTGTTATGTTGTGACAGGAGTCTGTACATAACCACACAAAAATTCTATTCAGATTTCTTTTGTTCATCCAAGAGTGGATTTTTCTGTTTCCAGCACAAAAGGGCTCTGTTGTTTAGTCTACAATATGCTGGAGTGAGCCAAATAAAACTGTCCTAAATTTGTAATGCATTTCTATCCCCCAATTTCTTGGTTTTGTCTTTAACTTTAGGGTAGGCTGTCCAGTGAGCCAGACATATTGTCTTATATAAAACTTTCACAGAATATCCAAAATCTTGCTCTGTGGCCCAAGGATATATATTAACTTTTTGAGCCATTCTCTAGCCAACCTCCTTATCCAACCTATGTGTCTACCATCATCAACAATATTTATATCCTTGAAACTGGGCTTTTGAGTAAAATCAATCTTCCTATCCTCCCCTAGGTAGCTTCTTTGGAGCTGAACAGGTTTACCTTATGGGGAGAGAGGTGGTATTGTTTTTGGGTTATTTCATAAGCAGGGGTATCATGATTTGTTGATCTGGTCTACCACCATTTTTATTCCCTTTCCCATAAACTGCAACAAATACCAACGTGTTTCACCTCCATAATGGGTAGCCTCATGTAAAGTTTTAATAATTTCCACTGTTGGGCTTGTGGGACCATAATCCTTTTATTTAGCATGTACCATCTCCTTTGATTTATTAATCTTTTACTTTTAGCTCAGTACTCCTCTTCTTTGGTATAACAAGGTTGTGGCATTTCTTCTACTAGGCTTGTGAATTTTAAAACTGCTTGAATATTATCTGTTAATTTACAAGCTACTCTTTCTGCTTCCTGGTCAGCTCAGTAATTTCCCTTTCTAGTTTCTCATCCAAAAGCTATGTTCCTTACAGTACATCACAGCTCTTTCTTTAGGGTTCTGTACTGCCTTTAGCAATTAAAGGATTTTGTTTTCATACTTAATAGGGGAATTCTTTGACTCTAGCATGCCCCTTTTCCCTCCAAATAGTGGCATAAGCATGGAGAATCAAAAGGTATACTTAGAATCCATATAAATTGTTGCTCTTTTTCCTTTTGCCAGTTTAAGTGCTCTGGTTAATGCTGTAAATTGGGCCTTCTGGGATTAAATCCCCATAGGAAGAGGTCCAGATTCTATAGTGTAATAAACACTCACTACAGCAAAGCCTGCCTTTCTTTTACTTTCCTTAATAAAACTGCTTTAATTTGTATATTATTCAACATCAGGATTATTAACTGGAGCTTCTTTAACTCAAGTCTACTAGAATGGTGGTGGTGGTTTAGTCGCTAAGTCATGTCCAGCTCTGTGACCCCATGGATTGTAGCCTGTCAGGCTCTATTTTACATGGGATATCCCAGGCAAGAACATTGGAGTGGGTTGCCATTTCCTTCTCCAGGGGAACTTTCTGACCCAGGGATTGAACCCACGTCTCCTGCTCTCTATTAAAGGCCTTCCAGGCAGGCAGATTCTCTACTACTAAGTCACCTGGGAAGCACTCTACTAGAATAAACTTGTTCAATAGTCTGTATACACTCATGAAGCAAAGATTTCTCTTCCTGATTTCCTCCTATATGTAAACTGGGCATAAAAATTGCTATGTTTAAAATTTGGCATACCTTCAGATCTACTTCTGAAATGTCCAAGGAAAGGGCTTGATACTTAATGATACATCCCCAGCTATCTAGTGGTTTCCTTTTGCTTATAAAACTGAAATCACTTGGTGAAGTGTGAATATTGTCATCATCTGGCCCAGGGTCAACTTAGTAGCCTCAGTTACTAGTAAGGCAGTTGCTACCACTGCCCATAGCAAGGTGGCCGTCCTGTTGCTATGTGATCCAAACTCTTAGATAGATAGGCACCCAGTTGATAGGTAGGTTAACATGCCAAGAGCCACACTAAATGCTAGGTTAACACACAAAAAGTCACAACTTGTCCTTCAGTTACAGAAAAAAAAAAAAAAAAAAAAGGTTTTTTTTTTTTTTTTTTAATTAAGCAACTCCAAAGCTGGAGGATCTAATAATTTTTGCTTTAGAGTCTAAAAGGCCTGTTTTATATTTCTTCAATTTAATGGGCCAGTTATTACTGTGATTTGTTTTAGGAGCTCATATAATAGTTTGGCATCTAGCCCATAGCCAGGAATCCAAATCTGACAATGTCCTGTTACTTCTAAAAAAGCCATAAGCTATTTTACTGTTTTTGGTGGCTTTGACTTTTGAATTAATGTTATTTATTAGCAGACATAGCCCATTTTTCCTAGGGCAAGCACACATCCTAGATAATGCACATTTTGTTTAGAAATTTGTACTTTAGATTTTGATACTGCATAGCCTTTTTTTCCACAAATGAATTACAGCTTTAAGAGTTTTTTCATCTGATGCTTTTTAAGAAGAATTCACTATTAAAAGGTCATCCACATATTGTAGAATGGCTCCATCTATTAATTTTAGTCCTTTTAAATCTTGTGCTAAGGCATTTCCAAAAATATGTGGGTGATCCCTAAATAGTTGTGGAAGTCTACTCACTTTGAGTTTTGTTCGTTGTTTCTTCTCTAGCTGTGCTATGTGTAAGCTTTGTGGTTTATTTGAGATTTTTTATTTTCTGAAGTAAGATTGACTGTATTACTATAAAACTTTCCTCTTCTAACTGCTTTTGCTGTCTCCCATAGATTTTGTATCATAGTGTTTTTATTGTCATTTGTCACTAAGTATTTTTTTAAATTTCTCTCTGATATTTACAATGATCCACTGAGGTTTCCCAGGTGGCACTGGTGGTGAAGAAGACACTTGCCAAAGCAGGAGACTCAAGAGGTCTCCAGGTCAGGAAGGTACCCTGGCAGCCCACTCTAGTATTCTTGCCTGGAGAATCCCATGGACAGAGGAGCCTCGCAGGCTACAGTCCATAGTGTCACAAAGAGCTGGACACACCTTAGCACACAACGCACAGGCAACAGTGAAGGATGGGGTGCCTGGTGTGCTGCAGACCACGGGGTCACAAAGGTCACAAAGTCGCAAACTTAGTGACTGAACAACAACAAACAACAACTGCTTATTTAGTAACCAGTTGTTTAGACTTCATATGTTTGTGGATCTTTTTCATTTTTTTTTTCTCAAAATTGATTTCTAATCTCTTGTGCTGAGATTGGGAAAGTTGCTTTATTCGCTTTTAATTTTCTTAGATATACTAAGGCTTGATTTGTGGCCCAAGATGTGGTCTATCCTGGAGACTGTTTCATGTATACTTGAGAAGAAAGTGTATCCGACTGCTTTCAGATGGATTGTCCTATAAATGTCAATTAAGTATATCTTGTCTACTGTGTTATCAAAGCTTGTGTTTCTGTATTGATTTTGTATCTGGATGATTTGTCCATTGGTGTAACGTGGTGTTAAAATCTTCTGCTATTATTTTGTTACTTTTTATTTCCTTTTATGGTTGTTAGCATTTGGCTTATATATTGAGGTGTTCCTAAGTTGGATGCACATATATTTACAATTGTTATAATTTTTCTTGTATTGATTCTTTGATAATTTTGTGGTGTCATTTCTTGTCTCTTGTAACAGTCTTCATTTTAACATGTATTTTGTCTAATATGAGTATTGATATTCCAACTTTATTTTGGTTTCCATTCACATGGGATATTTTTTGCATTCCCTCACTTTCAGTCTGTCTGTGTCCCTAGATCTGAAATGGATCTCATATAGAAAGAATTTATACCATTTTTATCTTTATATCCTCAGCCAGTTTATCAGTCTGTATTTTGAATGGAACATTTAATCCAGCAAGAGAGAAAGGGAAAGATATACACAACTGAATGAAGAGTTCCAGAGGATGTCAAGAAGAAATAAGAAAGCCTTCTTAAATGAACAATGCAAAGAAATAGAGAAAAACAATAGAATAAGAAAGGCTAGAGATCTTCTTAAGAAAATTGGAAATATCAACAGAAGAATTCATGTAAGGATGGCCACGATAAAGGACAGAAATGGTGAGGGCCTTACAGAAGCAAAAGAGATTAAGAAGAGGTGGCCAGGACACTCAGAGAAGAACTATACAATAAAGAGTCTTAATAACCACAATAACCATGATAGTATAGTCACTCACCTAGAGCCAGACATCTTGGAGTGTGAAGTCAAGTGGGCCTTAGGAAGCATCACTACAAATAAAGCTAGTGGAGGTGATGGAATTCCAGCTGAGCTATTTCAAATCCTAAAAGATGATGCTGTTAAAGTGCTGCCCTCAATATGGCAGCAAGTTTGGAAAACTCGGCAGTAGCCACAGAACTGGAAAAGGTCAGTTTTCATTCTAATCCCAAAGAGGGCAGTCCCCAAAAATATTCAAACTGCCATACAGTTGTGCTCATTTCACATGCTAGTAAGATTATGTTCAAAATCCTTCAAACTAGGCTTCCCCCATACATAAACCTAGAATTTCCAGATGTACAAGCTGGGTTTAGAAAAAGCAGAGGAACCAGAAATCAAATTGCCCACATTCATTGCATCATAGAGAAAGCAAGGGAATTCCAGAGAAGCATCTACTCTGCTTCACTGACTACACTAAAGCCTTTATATAGACAGCATATATACAGTTGTGTGGATTACAACCTACTGTGGAAAATTCTTAAAGAGATCAGAATACCAGACCACCTCACTTGTTTCTTCATAAACCTGCATACAGGCTAAGAAACAACAGTTAGAACTAGATATGGAACAACTGATTGGTTCAAAATTATGAAGGGAATACAAGGCTGTATAATGCCACCTTGCTTATTTAACTTATATAGAGAGTACATCATGTGAAATGCTGGGTTAAATGAAGCACAAGCTGAAATAAAAATTGCCAGGAGAAATATCAACAATCTCAGATATGCAATTGATACCACTCTAATGGTGGAAAGTGAAGTGGAACTAAAAAGACTCTTGATGAAGGTGAAAGAGGAGAGTGAAGAAACTGGCTTATAACTCAATATCCAAAACACTAAGATCATGGCATCCAATCCCACTACTTCATGGCAAATGGAGGGAGAAAAAGTAGAAGCAATGACAGATTTTTTTGGGGGGTGGGGTGGGGGATGCTCCAAAGTCACTGAGGGTGAGGACTATAGCCATGAAATTAAGACACTTGATTCTTGGAAGGAAAACTATGACAAACCTAGACAGAATATTAAAAAGCAAAGAGATCACTTTGCCAACCAAGGCTCCTTTAGTCAAAGCTATGGATTTCCAGTAGTCATGTATAAATGTGAGAGTTGGACCATAAAAAGACTGAGCACCAAAGAATTGATGCTTTCAAATTGTGGTTTTGGAGAAGTCTCTTGAGAGTCTCTTGGACTGCAAAGAACCAGTCAGTCCTAAAGGAAATCAAACCTGAATATTTATGGAAGGACAGATGCTAAAGCTCCAATATTTTGACCACCAAATAAGAACAATGGACTTATTGGTAAAGACCTTGATGCTGGGAAAGACTGAAGGCAAAAGAAGAAGGATGCAGCAGAGAATGAGATGTTTGATAGCATCACTAACTCAGTGGGCATGAATTTGAGCAAACTCTGGGAGACAGTGAAGGACAGGGAAGCCTGGCATGCTGCAGTCCATGGAGTCACAAAAAGTCAGACAGGACTTAGCGACTAAACAACAACTATATATATAATAAATATAAAAATCCCTTATGATGTTCCTAAGTCATAGATGTTCTTAAATCAAATCCCTTATTATTATACAGTGGAAGTGACAAATAGACCCAAGTTATTAGATATGATAAATAGAGTCCCTGTAGAACTATGGACAGAGGCAGTGGTGACCAAAACCATCTTCAAGAAATAAAAATATAAGTGGGCAAGATGGTCATCTGAAGAGGCCTTATGAATAGGTGAGAAATGAAGAGAAGTGAAAGGCAAGAGAAAAAGGAAAGATACACTCCACTGAATGCAGAGTTCCAAAGAATAGTAAGGAAGTTAAGAAAGTCTTTTTAAGTGAACAATGCAAAGAAATAGAGGAAAACAATAGAGTGGAAAAGACTAGAGAAGAAAACTGGAGATACCAAGGGAACATTTCATGCAAAAATTGGCACAATAAAGGACAGAAACAGTAAGAACCTTGCAGAAGCAGGAGATTAAGAAGAGGTAGCAAGAATACACAGAAAAGTGTATATATATATATGCTATAAAAGCATATATATAATATATATATTTACATTCCTATATAAATGAGTTTTCTAAAGAAACTCAATCCTGAATATTCATTGAAAGGATTAATGCTGAAGCTGAAGCTCCAATGCTTTGGTCATCTGATGTGAAGAGCCCCACTCATCAGAAAAGACTCTGCAGGAGGGGAAGGGGCAATAGAGGATGAGATGGTTGGATGGCATCACCAAATCAATGGACATGAGTTTGAGCAAACTCTGGGACATGGTGAAAAACAGGGAAGCCTGGCATGCTGCTGTCCTTGGGGTCACAGAGTCGGACATGACTGAGCAACAGAATAACAAAAACAAATACTAGAGAAAAACAAACAGAACAAGAAACATCATAAATTATTAGTTAGGGATATAATTCTTCTTTTTAGAGAACAATGCCTTTTATATTGTGTTCATGTTTATGTTGTCATACATAGGTTATGCTAATTGCATAATAACGTTGGTGTTTGCTATATCTGAATAAGAGTTCTAATTACATCTGTCTTATTTATTCTGTGTTTTTGGCCTTCAGAAATTTGTCCAGCCCATATAGGGCTAAGTAAATACCAGTTGCAGAAATGGATGCTTGATTTATTGATTATTTGGATGACTAAAGGTAAGCAGAATAAATAACTTGGAAAGTGAAGGGCGTAAAAGAAAGAAAGACTTGCGTGTCTTCTCTACTTTCACTGCTTTCCTTTCTGACACTTTTGTGTGGGGGTGGGGGAGTTTCTTTCCCTTAAAAAGCAATCTTCAACTCTCTAGACACTAGGTTGGCATCTTATAACTTAATTCAATTCTCACTCTGTCTCCCTTGAAATAGCCTAATAAACCACAGGTTAAGGGTTCAGTCTCATAAGACTGATACCACCTTGGATAACAACTACAAGCACGTGTAACCACCTGTGCTTCTAATCTACTGTCTTAAATTGGAGTTTCTCATGATCTCTTTCAAAAATTCAACTACATTTTCTAGAGTTTCTCAGAGAACTCAGGAAAATATTTTACATACTAAATTGACTATAACTCAGGAACAACCAACTGGAAGAAATATTAATACATAAGTGATATATATAGGAAGAGGCCATTAGTCATTGGTGATTAATTAAACCTCTAACCCCTCTTTTCCTTGGAGATTTAAGAGGTAGGATTTCAATAATTCCAAATTTCTATTGATATGGTTAGTTTCCTAGTAATCAGCCCCCATCCTTATGGCTTTCCATAAATAACCTCATTAACACATAAATTCAGGTATGTTTTAAAGGGGTTCTTTATGAATAACAAAAGACACCTACAAGGCTTTTTACATTTAAGTAATTTTAAAGATTTTAGAATATTTGTACCAAGGAATGGGGATGAAGACCAAATATATATTTCTTATTAACATCAGAATATCACAAAATGTTAGAAAAATTTGTTTGGGCATAAGGACAAAATGTTTTTTTCCTATTTTTAAATTTTTCTTTTTTTCCAGCATCTACTTATTCTTTTCTGGATGCTTTCAATATGATCTCATCAAAGTGATCTTGAGAAACTTGCATCAGATCAGGATGCTCAAAACTCTGTCATCTCATTTCACATGCCCCTTTAAGACCCAATGTATTATGATATTTTGACCCTCAAGTCATTTTCTCCTGCCTCCGATGCATTTACTCTGGTGCTCCAAGTCCTATTTGCTGGTGATCTTCTGTTCCTATTTTGTGGAAGTTTCCCAGTCCAAGTCCTTTGCTTCTACCCTAACCCAGGTCTGATTCTCATCCTTACATCTGTGTGGTCCTCTGTTTCAGGTCCTTTCTCAAAGTCTAACTTCTCAGAAGGACTATTCTGTAAGAATTGATGAATTTATATTTCTCATATTCCTTAACACATACATATTCATTTTATTATGTGTTTCTCTCCTTCCCACTAGATAGTAAGATCAATATGAACAAGAGCATTTGCCTATTCTGTTTTCTATGTAGTTACAAGATATAAAATCATGCCTGACACATGGTATTTTTATTGAATATTTAAATAAATGATTATTAAACAGTCACTATGCAGTCAATAAAATGAATTGTTTTGGTTTTAAAGATGATGCATTTTCAGTAGAATTCCTATAAAATATAGCCATATATGTTCTATAAAATGTTCTAGTAGAATTTTTACATCTAAATATGTTTTATAAAATGTGCTAAAGTGATATAAGATTTAAATGCCATGCTTG
This sequence comes from Nanger dama, assembly GCA_917880005.1. Taxonomy (NCBI): domain Eukaryota; kingdom Metazoa; phylum Chordata; class Mammalia; order Artiodactyla; family Bovidae; genus Nanger; species Nanger dama. Next base: position 342,465 of record CAKJTW010000168.1, read on the forward strand.
TGTTTATTTTCAATCTGAAATAATATCCCTATAAGATAGAACTCACCCACATTTTCTAATAAGTAACTTATTCCAGGATCTAGACATATATCAAAATTATCTAAGATCTAACAGCAATGTAAGTTTTACATATTAATTATTGAGGTTTTATGTGTATAAATCTGAGAAAATCACTTTTGAAAAATTAATATTATTTTCAAAAAGAAATCTCACCACTATCTCTCCTCTGAGTTTGGTTTGTATGACAGGTATTCATTCATTATGCCCCAGTTATAGTGTAAAAGATAACCAGATACTTCAGATGCTATTTTCCGTCCAGAGATTATATTGTGGATGGCAATGATATAGTTTGAAATCACCTTGTGTTACACAAGTAAAAGTACAGAAAACCGTTATGCATGACTTGTACTTACCAGCAAGCTTTCATCTGTTATCAGAAAAATTGTGTATTAAAATGCACAGTGGATTAGTCTCCAAAATATACAAATAGCTCATGAGGCTCAACATCAAAAAAAACAAACAGCCCAATCAAAACTGAGCAGTCCTAAGCAGGTATTTCTTTAAAGACATACAGATGGCCAAGAAACCCATGAAAAGATGTTCAACATAACTAATTATTAGTGAAATGAAGATCAAAACTACAATGACATATTACCTCATATAGATCAGAATGAGTGAAGTGAGTGAAGCCACTCAGTCGTGTCCGACTCTTTGAGACCCCATGGACTGTAGCTTACCAGGCTCCTTCCATGGAATTTTCTAGGCAATTCTCCAGGGGATCTTCCTGACCCAGGGACTGAACCCAGGTCTCCTGCATTGCAGGCAGATGCTTTACAGTTTGAGCCACCAGGGAATGAGATTGCTCATTCCCTGGTGAGATGGCTCACTCGATCTGAGCCATCTATCAGAATGGACATCATCAAAAATTCTGAACAATAAATGCTGGAGAGGATATGGAGAAAAGGGAATACTGTTGCACTATTGATGGGAATGTAAGCTTGATATAGTCAGTATACAGAACAGTATGAAGGATCCTTAAGAAACTAAAAATGGAATTACCATATAACCCAGCAATCCCCCTATGGAGTATATACACTGAGAAAAGTATAATTCAAAAAGATGCAAAGACGACCCAGAGGGATGGTATGGGGAGGGAGGAGGGGGGTGTTCAGGATGGGGAACACGTGTATACCTGTGGTGGGTTCATGTTGATGTATGGCAAAACCAATACAATATTGTTAAGTAATTAGCCTCCAATTAAAATAAATAAATTTATATTAAAAAAGAGACACATATACCCCAAAGGTCATTGTAGCACTATTTACAATAATCAGGACATGGAAGCCACCTAAATATACACGAACAGCTAAAAGGACAAAGAAGTGGTACACATGTACAATGGAATACTACTCAGCCATAAAAAGGAATGAAATAACGATCATTTGTAGAGACATGAATGAATCAAAGGTCTGTCATACAGAGTGAAATGTCAGAAAGAGAGCACATATGTAAGGCACATATGTGAAATCTAGAAAAAAATGGTAGAGCTGAACCTATTTGCAGGGCAGAAATGAGACACAGACATAAAGAACAGAAGTCATAGGGGTGGGAGGGAGTGTGGGATGAATTGGGAGATTGCTATTGAGGTATATGCGTTGCCAGGTGTAAAACAGCTAGTGGGAATCTGCTCTATAGCTCAAGGAACTCAGCTCTGTGTTCTGTGGTGAGCAAGAAGGCTAGGATGGGATGAAGGGTAGGACGGGGGGTGGGGGGTGGTGGTGGTGGGAGGAGTGAGAGGGAGAGCCAGAGAAAGGGGATAAAAGTGAAAGAGAAAGTTGTTTAGTCATGTCCGACTCTTTGTAACCCCATGGAATTCTCCAACCCAGAATACTAGCGTGGGTAGCCTTTCCCTTTTCCAGGGGACCTTCCCAACCCAGGGATCGAACCCACATCTCCTGCGCTGCAGGCAAATTCTTTACCAGCTGAGCTGCACGGAAATCCCGAGAGAGGGGATCTATGTATACATATAACTGATTCATTTTTCTGTACAACATTATAAAGCAACTACAACCCCCAAAACCTACTATTAAGTTATTATTTTGTTAAATTAGCAAATATGTAATAGATTTAACTTAGTTTTAAATACAACAAATTGTGCAAGGCAGAGAAATTTTCCCATCCCAAATCAGATTCTTCTGTCCTAATCCCAAGCCTATAAATATGTTGCCCTACTTGAAAAAGATATTTGCATTTGTGATTAAGTTAAAGGATGTGAGATGAGGCAGTTATTCTGGAATGTCTCCTGTGCCTAATCTATATACAAAGGCTCTTTAAAGGAGACAGGAAAGAGGGAGGCAGGAATCAGAGGATGAGATGTGACATTATGAACAGAGATTCAAGTGATTCAGATGCTGTTTTTGAAAATGACAGGGACCATAAGACAAGGAATTGAATAGCCTCTAGAATCTGAAAGGCTAGAAAATAGAATTTCTCCAAACAGTTACAAAAAGATGTATAGCCTCCTGACATCTTTATTTTAGCCCAACATGACCAGTTTTGGATTTGTGGACTTCAGAACCGTAATATATTGTCATTTTAAGGAACTGAATTTGTGATCTTTCGAGCAGCCACAATGAAATTATATACCTTAAATAATTTTGTCAGATTTTAACAAAAGTATAACTGAGATACGTTGTTGATTGTAAAATGACAAGCACCCATGCAGTGCTTATTCTGTATGAGGCAACTTTCTGTATGTTCTAGTGTTTTAATGTAGTAACTCTTCAAAGCTCCTCTTTGATGCAAATTGTAATTATCACCATCTTATAATCACACTCAAGTGATCTTATGATTGCTTGTCACACTCAAGAAAAACTTGAATGTCTGGTCAAAAGATGTTGACAAAGTTACAAAATAACAAGATGAAGTTAATTATTTTCAGAAACTCTTTTTTAAAATTTTTATTTGAAGATAATTGCTTTACAGTATTCTGGTGGTTTCTGCCATACATCAACTGCTATGGCAGAGTATACATGTTGAGCATCTTTTCAGCCACAGGTATACATGTGTCCCCTCACTCTTCCACCCCATCCCACCCCTCTAGGTTGTCACAGAGCCCTGGGTTGAGCTTTCTGTGTCACATAGAAAGTCCCACTATCTATTTTACCTATGGTAACGTATATATTTCCATGCTACTCTCTATTCATTCCACCCTCTTCCTCCCACACTGTGTTCACAAGTCTATTCTCTATGTCTGTGTCTTCATGGCTGCCCTGCAAATAGGTTCATCAGTACCATCTTTCTAGATTACATACACATGCATTAATATACAATATTTAATGACTTTAAATGACTCTTTCTGACTTTAATTCATTCTGTAAAATAGGCTTTAGGTTCATCTACCTCATTAGGACTGACTCGAATGTGTCCTTCCTTAAAGCTGAGTAACATTTCATTCCATGGAGAAAGAAATGACAACCCACTCCTGTATTCTTGCCTGGGAAATCCCAAGGACAGAGGAACCTGGAGAGCTACAGGCCATGGAATCACAAAGAGTTGGGCACAACTGAGCAACTAAGCAACAACAACATTCTATTATATGTATGTACCACAGTTTCTGTATCCATTCATCTGTTGATGGACATCTAGGCGACTTCCATGTCCTACCTACTGTAAAAAGTGCTGCAGCAAACATTGGTGTACACAAATCTCTTTCAATTATGATTTTTTCAGGATATATGCCTAGTAGTGGAATTGCTTGGTCATATGGTAGTTCTATTCCTAGTTTTTAAAGAAATCATCATACTTTTCTCCACAGTGGTTGAATCAATTTTCATTTCCACCAGGAGTACAAGAGGGTTACCCTTTTTCCACATCCTCTCCAGCATTTATTATTTGTAGGTTTTTAAATGATGCCCATTCTGACCAGTATGAAGTGACACTTCACTGTAGTTTTGATTTGCATTTCTCTAAAAATGAATGATATTGAGCATCTTTTCATGTCTTTCTTGGTCATCTGTATATTTTCTTGTAGAAATGCCTGTTTAAGTCTTCTGCCCATTTTTTGATTGGGTTGTTTGTTTTTCTGGTATTTTGCTGCATGAGCTGCTTGTATATTTTGGAAATTAATCCTTTGTCAGCAGTTTCATTTTCAATTATTTTCTCTCATTCTGAGGGCTGTTTTTAACCTTGCTTATTGTTTTCCTCACTGTATAAAATCTTTTAAATTTAATTAATTCTCATTTGTTTACTTCTGTTTTTATTTTCATTACTTGGGCTTCCCTGGTAGCTCAGAGGTTAAAGCATCTGCCTGCAATGTGGGAGACCCAGGTTCGATCCCTAGGTTGGGAAGATCCCCTGGAGAAGGAAATGGCAACCCGCTACAGTATTCTTGCCTGGAGAATCCCATGGACTGAGGAGCCTGGTGGGCTACAGTCCATGGTGTCACAAAGAGTCAGACACGACTGAGTGACTTCACTTTGACTTTGACTTTTGAGGAGGTGGGTCAAAGAGGATCTTGCTGTGATATAATGCCGAAAAGTGTACTTCCTATGTTTTACTCTAAGAGCTTTATAGTTTCTGGCCTTACATTTAAATCTTTCATTTATTTTGAGTTTTTTTGTGTATGCTGTTAGAACTTGTTCTAGTTTCATTCTTTTACACATAGTTGATCCATTTTCCTAGCACCACTTGTCGAAGAGGCTATCTTTTCTTCATTGTATATTTTTGCCTATTTTGTTAAAGACAGGTGTCCATGGATGTGTGGATTTATCTCTGGACTTTCTATTTGGTTCCATTGATCTATATTTCTGTTTTTGTGCTAGTACAAAATACTGTCTTGATGATTGTAGCTTTGTAGTGTAGTCTGAAGTTAAGAAGGTTGATTCTTCCAGTTCCATTTTTCTTTTTCAAGATTGCTTTGGCTATCTGGGATCTTTTGTGTTTCCATACCAATTGTGAAATTATTTGTTCTAGTTCTTGAAAAATACCATTGGTAGTTCAATAGGGATTGCATTGAATCTGTAGATTGCTTTGGGTAGTAGAGTCATTTTCACTATATTGATTCTTCTAATCCAAGAACGTGGTATATGATATACCTAAAAACAAATCCAAGAATATGGTATATTATAAACCTAGAAACAAAAATACTGAGAAAAAAATGATAATGAAAATACAACCACCCAAAACCTATGGGATGAAGTAAAAGCAGTTCTAAGAGAGAAATTTTTTCAATTAAAAAATATTTATTTTTAATTGAAGGATAATTGTTTTACAGAATTTTTGTTTTTTATCAAACATCAACATGAATCTGCTATAGATGGGCATATGTCCCCTCCCTAAGAAGGAATTTTATAGTAATACAAGAATACCTCAAGAAACAAGAGAGACATCAAATGAAGACCCTAACCTTATACTTAAACTAGAAAAAGAATGCATTGGTGAATGGGATTGTTCCCTTAACTTCTCCTTGTGATTTTTCATTGTTGGTGTATAGGAATGCAAGTGTTTTCCGTGTGCTAATTTTATATCCTATGACTTTACTATATTCATTGGTTAGCTCTAGTAATTTTCTGATGGAATCTTTAAGGCTTTCTATATATAGTATCATGTCATGGACTTCCCTGGTGGCTCAGATGGTAAACTGTCTGTCTACAATGCGGGAGACCCGGGTTTGATCCCTGGGTTGGGAAGATCCCCTGGAGAAGGAAATGGTGATCCACTCCAGGACTATTGCCTGGAAAATACCATGGACAGAGGAGCCTGGTAGTCTACAGCCAATGGGGTTGCAAAGAGTTGGACACGACTGAGCGACTTCACTTCACTTCTTCACTTCATCTGCAAATAGTGAAGATTTACTTCTACTTCTCTGATTTGGATTCCTTGTATTTCTTTTTCTTCTCTGATTGCTATAGCTAGGATCTCTGTGAATAAGACTCCCAAAACTATGATGAATAATAGTGGTGAGAGTGGTTCCCCTTGTCTTATTCCTGATCTTAGAGGAAATACTTTCAGTTTTTCAACATTGAGAATAAGGCTTGCTGTGGATTTGTTGTATATGGCCTTCATAATATTGAGGTAGATTCCTCCTATGTCCACTTTCTGAAGAGCTTTTGTCATAAATGGGTGTTGAATTTTGTCAAAAGATTAGTCTACATCCATGGGGTCAAGAAGAGTCGGACACGACTGAGTGACTGAACTGAACTGATTGATATGATATGAGAGATATATATATATATATATATACATGTATATGAGAAAAATTATAAAAGAAGAAATTTGCAGCAGCACAATAATAGTAGAGGACTTTAACATCCTACTTACACTAGTAGACACATCATCCTGGCAGAAAATGAAAAATTAAAAAGGAAGTACAAACCTTAAATCACACATTATACCAGATGAACCTAATTGATATGTTCAGAACATTCCATCCCCAAACAACAAAACATAGTTTTTTTGTTGTTGTAGTTAGTACACAGAACATTCTCTAGAATAGATCACATCCATCTTAGGTCACAAATCAATCTCAATAAACTTAAACAAATTGGAATTGTATAAACCATCTTTTCTGACCAAAACACTATGAAAACTAGTTATCAATTACAGGGGGAAAAAAAGAAAACTATAAAAATACAAACACATAAAGGCTAAACAACACACTCTAAATAACCAACAGGTCACTGAAGATAGCAAAAAGGAAATTAAAAAATACCTAGAAACAAATGACAATGAAAACGTGACCATCCAAAACTTATTAAGTAAAAACAGTTTTAAGAGGGAAGTTTACAGCAATACAAGCCTACCAGAAGAAATGAGAGATGTCAAATAAAGAATCTAACCTTATGCTTAAGGCTACTAGAAAAAGTGAAAGGCTGTTGTTGAACCACGAAAGATGCTAGAGTTCTTGGCCTCCAGAGGACAAGAATTTAATCCAGGGCCAGAGATGAGGCTTGATTGCTCAGAACTTTTTGTAATAAAATTTTACTAAAGTATAAAAGGGATAGAGAAAGCTTCTGACATAGACATAAGAAGGGGGCAGAAAGAGTGTCCCCTCACTAGTGTTCGAAATGGAGTTATATATATTTTAATGAATTATTCAGTTCAGCTCAGTTCAGTCCCTCAGTCATGTCAGACTCTTTGTGATCCCATGAATCACAGCACGCCAGGCCTCCCTGTCCATCACCAACTCCCAGAGTTAACTCAGATTCACGTACATTGAGGCAATGATGCCATCCAGCCATCTCATCCTCTGTCGTTCCCTTCTCCTCCTGCCTCCAATCCCTCCTAGCATCAGAGTCTTTTCCAATGAGTCACCTCTTCGCATGAGGTGGCCAAAGTACTGGAGTTTCAGCTTTAGCATGATTCCTTCCAAAGAAATCCCAGGGCTGATCTCCTTCAGAAAGGATCTCGTTTAGATCTCGTTGCAGTCCAAGGGATTCTCAGAGTTTTCTCCAACACCACAGTTCAGAAACATCAATTCTTCAGTGCTCAGCCATCTTCACAGTCCAACTCTCACATCCATACATGACTACTAGAAAAACAATAGCCTTGACTAGACAGACCTTAGTCGGCAAAGTAATGTCTCCCCTTTTGAATATGCTATCTAGGTTGCTCATAACTTTTCTTCCAAGATGTAAGTGTTTTTAATTTCATGGCTGCAGTCACCATCTGCAGTGATTTTGGAGCCCCCAAAAATAAAGTCTGACACTGTTTCCACTGTTCCCCATCTATTTGCCATGAAGTGATGGGAATGGATGCCATGATCTTTGTTTTCTGAATGTTGAGCTTTAAGCCAACTTTTTCGCTCTCCTCTTTCACTTTCATCAAGAGGCTTTTTAGTTCCTCTTCACTTACTGCCATAAGGGTGGTGTCATCTGTATATCAGAGGTTATTTATATTTCTCCTGCAAATCTTGATTCCAGCTTGTGTTTCTTCCAGCTCAGCATTTCTCATGATGTACTCTGCCTAGAAGTTAAATAAGCAGGGTGACAATATACAGCCTTGATGTACTCCTTTTCCTATTTGGAATCAATCTGTTGTTCCATGTCCACTTCTAACTGTTGCTTCCTGACCTGCATACAGGTTTCTCAAGAGGCAGGTTAGGTGGTCTGGTATTCCCATCTCTTGAATAATTTTCCACAGTTTATTGTGATCTACACAGTCAAAGGCTTTGGCATAGTCAATAAAGCAGTTTTTGTGGAACTCTCTTGCTTTTTCCATGTTCCAACAGATGTTGGCAATTTGACTTCTGGTTCCTCTGCCTTTTCTAAAACCAGCTTCAACATCTGGAAGTTCACGGTTCATGTATTGCTGAAGCCTGGCTTGGAGAATTTTGAGTATTATCTTACTAGTGTGTGAGATGGGTGCAACTGTGCGGTAGTTTGAGCATTCTTTGGCATTGCCTTTCTTTGGGATTGGAATGAAAACTGACCTTTTCCAGTCCTGTGGCCACTGCTGAGTTTTCCAAATTTGCTGGCATATTGAGTGCAGCACTTTCACAGCAACATCTTTCAGGATTTGAAAGAGATCAACAGGAATTCCATCACCTCCACTAGCTTTGTTCATAGTGATGCTTTCTAAGGCCCACTTGACTTCACATTCCAGGATGTCTGGCTCTAGATGAGTGATGACACCATAATGATTATCTGGGTCATGAAGATCTTTTTGCACAGTTCTTCTGTGTATTCTTGCCACCTCTTCTTAATATCTTCTGCTTCTGTTAGGTCCATACCATTTCTGCCCTTTATCGAGTCCATCTTTGCATGAAATGTTCCCTTGGTAGCTCTAATTTTCTTGAAGAGATCTCTAGTCTTTCCCATTCTGTTGTTTTCCTCTATTTCTTCGCACTGATCACTGAAGAAGGCTTTCTTATCTCTTCTTGCTATTCTTTGGAACTCTGCATTCAGATGCTTACATCTTTCCTTTTCTCCTTTGCTTTTCATCTCTCTTCATTTCACAGTTATTTGCAAGGCCTCCCCAGACAGCCATTTTGCTTTTTTGCATTTCTTTTCCATGGAGATGGTCTTGATCCCTGTCTCCTGTATAATGTAACAAACCTCATTCCATAGTTCATCAGGCACTCTATCTATCAGATCTTAGCCCTTGAATCTATTTCTCACTTCCACTGTATAATCATAAGGGATTTGATTTAGGTCATATGTAAATGGTCTAGCTCCCAAGAGGAGCCACTCGGCACCCGAGGTCAGGGTTGGCGGCCAGAAGAAACAACCCCACCTCCAAGGAGCAGAGGCTGTGTGGGCGCAGAAGGGCCTAGAGGAGCCATCCCATGTTGAAGATCAAGAAGGGCGGTGATGAGGAGATACCCCTCATCCAAGGTACGGATCAGTGGCTGCACTTTGCTGTAGCAGCCGTGAAGAGATACCCCACGCTGAAGGTAAGACAAACCCAAGTAAGATGGTAGGTGTTTCAAGAGGGCATCAGAGGGCAGACACACTGAAACCATACTCACAGAAAACTAGTCAATCTAATCATACTAGGACCACAGCCTTGTCTAACTCAATGAAACTAAGCCATGTCCACTGGGCAACCCAAGATGGGCTGGTCATGGTGGAGAGGCCTGACTGAATGCAGTCCACTGGAGAAGGGAATGGCAAACCACTTCAGTATTCTTGCCTTGAGAACCTCATGAACAGTATGAAAAGGCAAAATGATAGGATACTGAAAGAGGAAATCCCAAGGTCAGTAGGTGCCCAGTATGCTACTGGAGGTCAGTGGAAAAATAACTCCAGAAAGAATGAAAGGATGGAGCCAAAGCAAAAACAGTACCCAGCTGTGGATGTGACTGGTGATAGAAGCAATGTCCGAAGCTGTAAAGAGCAATATTGTATACGAACCTGGAATATCAGGTCCATGAATCAAGGCAAATTTGAAGTGGTCAAACAAGAGATGGCAAGAGTGAATGTTGACATTCTAGGAATCAGTGAACTAAAATGGACTGGAATGGGTGAATTTAACTCAGATGACCATTATATCTACTACTGATGGCAGGAATCCCTCAGAAGAAATGGAGTAGCCACCATGGTCAACCAAAGAATCCAAAATGAAGTACTTGGATGCAATCTCAAAAATGACAGAATGATCTCTGTTTGTCTCCAAGGCAAACCATTTGATATCATGGTAATCCAAGTCTATGACCCAACCAATAATGCTGAAGAAGCTGAAGTTGAATGATTCTATGAAGACCTACAAGACCTTTTAGAACTAACACCCCAAAATGATGTCCTTTTCATTATAGGGGATTGGAATGCAAAAGTAGGAAGTCAAGAAACACCTGGAGTAACAGGCAAATTTGGCCTTGGAATGCGGAATGAAGCAGGGCAAAGACTAAAAGAGTTTTGCCAAGAAAATGCACTGGTCATAGCAAACACCCTCTTCCAACAACAGAAGAGAAGACTCTACACATGGACATCACCAGATGGTCAACATTGAAATCAGACTGATTATATTTTTTGCAGCCAAAGATGGAGAAACTCTGTACAGTCAACAAAAACAAGACTAGGAGCTGACTGTGGCTCAGATCATGAACTCCTTATTGCCAAATTCAGACTTAAATTGAAGAAAGTAGGTAAAACCGCTAATTAGTTATTACAGTGAATCAAAAGAATGTCTGGAGGTTGTAAATAACTTACTAGACCCAGTCCCATAATTTACACTTTAAAATAACAGGATTAGCCAGAAGGTTTTTTCCAGAGACTGTCCTCAAGCAGGATACATTATTATTTCATCTAATCTTAAGGAATGTAGGGGAAAAAATTGTCATTTCCTCCTCCTTGAGAATTCCAGACCCCTCTCTCCTTGGGGACCCCCAGACTTCTTATCAACCTGCTTAGGAATTGACTTTCTCAAAACAAGAACAAGAACAAGAACAACAAAACCCCAAAGCTCAAATTTAGTAGAAGAAAATAAATCATAAAGATCAGAGTAGAAACAAATGAAAAAGAGATGGAGACATTAGTAACGATTAATAAAATTAAAGGTTGGTTCTTTGAGAAGATAAATAAAATTGATAAATCACTAGTCAGACACATCAAGAAAAATAGGTAGAAGACTCAAATCATTTAGACTCAAAGAAGTGGAACAACAGACTGGTTCCAAAAAGGAAAAGGAGCACGTCAAGGCTGTATATTGTCACCCTGCTTACTTAACTTCTATGCAGAGTACATCATGAGAAACTCTGGGCTGGAAGAAGCACAAGCTGGAATCAACATTGCCAGGAGAAATACCAATAACCTCAGATATGCAGATGACACCACCCTTATGGCAGTAAGTGAAGAGGAACTAAAAAGCCTCTTGATGAAAGTGAAAGAGGAGAGCGAAAAAGTTGACTTAAAGCTCAACATTCAGAAAACGAAGATCATGGCATCCGGTCCCATCACTTCATGGCAAATAGATGGGGAACAGTGGAAACAGTGTCAGACTTTATTTTTGGGGCTCCAAAATCACTGCAGATGGTGACTGCAGCCATTAAATTAAAAGACACTTACTCCTTGAAAAGAAAGTTATCACCAACCTAGATAGCATATTCAAAAGCAGAGACGTTATTTTGCCAACAAAGGTGTCTAGTCAAGGCTACGGTTTTTCCGGTAGTCATGTATGGATGTGAGAGTTGGTCTGTGAAGAAAGCTGAACGCCGAAGTATTGATGTTTTTGAACTGTGGTGTTGGAGAAGACTCTTGAGAGTCCCCTGAACTGCAAGGAGATCCAACCAGTCCATTCTGAAGGAGATCAACCCTGGGACTTCTTTGGACGGAATGATGCTAATGCTGAAACTCCAGTACTTTGGCCACTTCATGCGAAGGGTTGACTCATTGGAAAAGACTCTGATGTTGGGAGGGATTGGGGGCAGGAGACGAGAAGGAGACGAGAGAGGATAAGATGGCTTGATGGCATCACCAGCTCAATGGATGTGAGTTTACGTGAACTCCGGGAGTTGGTAATGGACAGGGAGGTCTGGCATGCTGCAATTCATGGGTTCACAAAGAATCAGACATGACTGAGCGACTGAATGGAACTGAACTGAAGTCATATTCAATATATTGATTCTTTCAATCCAAGATTATAGTAATTTGTTCTTCTCTGTCATCTTTGATTTCTTTCATTAGTTTTATTAGTTTCTCTACTTGAAGAGATTCATCCATTTAAGCCATTCTTCTGTCTCTTTTCTATTTGTTTATTTGTTTCAGCATAAGATCAAATCTGGGGGAATCTTCCAAGGCATAATGAACCCTGGATTAGCATATTAATGAGAATGAGATTTACTTACATGAACATCTATGAAGGATACAGTTTTCACTTTGCATTGGCACTACAATGACATACAATAACCTATTCTTAATCTTTGTCAATTACAAAATCACCCAAAAATGATCCCAGCACGTTCTAATCTTTTGATTGCAAAAAAGATAAACACCAGGTGAATAAAAATTTATTTGTCATATTTTAGTGCCTTACACATAAGAAGGAAGTTAAAATTAAGTAGGTAAATGGATGGACAGTCCTTAGTGACTGTGGTCTTTTAAAATAAACATTCTATTGTATTAGGATCCTGTATATATTAAACTTCTCAAATAAGCAAAAGAGAATTAATAGAAAAATGGTACCAGTCTACTAGATGAAAACTTTCACAATAGGAAAATTGACCAAGGGAGCTGTTTTAACTAACAAAAGATCTTGATTTATTCATGTTTTGTTTCATAAGTCATTTTATTAGGGAATAAGTGGAAGTTACTACAGGATTATAGCAATGTCTATCTTAATAATAATAGAAGTCAAATCTAATCAATCAGAAATATTTAATGATTTCCAGACACATAATGAACTCTACATGAATAAAGTTATGATAACAATTTAAATTTAGAGATTAGAGAACACAGACATTTATAAAAGATAACAAAAATACTGAACCCCAAACCCAATTGAAGTATCCTTACAAAAGTTTTCTAAATAGAGGTGCTACATAGACTATAGTCATCAGAAAATATTTAATTTGTATTGAACATTTGACTTTAAATCAACAAAGACATGAAAATTATTCCTCGCATTTTCTATTCAAAAGTTTGTCAGAAATACAGACACAAAAGACACATGAAAATATGTAACATAAAAATATCCATTCAGGACTTTCAAAGGGATGTTTGGAATGACTGGGATGATTTAATGCTACCTGAAGAAAATGCTCTCTGAGAGATGTCTGTCAGTGAATTCTGACAAATGAGTTGGCTGTTGCTGAGATATTGGCTGTGTTCAGCTATGGTTCTTAAGTGTTGGTGTCAAAAGAATTATTTTGCCTGGTATAATTCAGGATTGTGAAAATGATAGTGAATATTTTTCAGAACCAACAACATATTTTCTAGAATTACTGTGTGCCAGTGGCCACAGTACCAAGAAATTTTGTACCCAGCTCCTACTATTTCTTGGATACATCCCCTGCTGTGACTTTCTGGGAGTATGTACATCTCCCCTGTATTCTCCTTAGAGCTGTAGCCACATCTTTATTTCTCAAGCTGTAGATGAGTGGGTTGAGCATTGGAGTGAGTATGGTGTAGAAGGCAGATACAACCTTGTCTTTCTCTGGTGTGTGATATGACTGGGGCAGCACATTGGTGTAGAAGGCTGCCCCATAGAAAATGATCACCACCACAATATGGGATGAACAGGTAGCAAAGGCTTTGCGCCGGCCCTCAGCAGAGTTTATCCGATGCACTGTGAGCAGGATGCGTGTATAGGAAACAGAGATGATGGATATAGGGATGAGCAGCATCAGCACGCAGCAGGCATACATCAGGGTCTGGTAGAGCGATGTGTCAATACAGGACAGCTTCAGTACTGCTGGGATCTCACAGAAAAAGTGATTGATCTCTCGGGACCCACAGTAAGGGAAGCTCATGGTAAAGGGAGTCAGCATGAACCCATCCAAGGAGCCACCAACCCAAGAACCCACCACCATAAACAAACAAATCCTGCGGTTCATGAGGAGAGGATATCGAAGAGGGTTGCACACAGCCACATACCTGTCATAGGCCATGAGGCCCAGCAAGAAGAATTCCCCTCCAATCAGGGTCAGATAGAGGAAGATCTGAAGTGCACAGCCCAGAAAGGAGATGGTCTTTTCCTTGGACAAGAGGTCTTGCAACATCTTGGGGACAGTGATGCAGATGTAGACAGTGTCCATGATGGACAGTTGGCTAAGCAGGAAGTACATGGGCGTGTGGAGGTGGGAGTCTGTGTGAATGAGCAGAATCATGACCATGTTGGCTGTTACAGCCACCAGAAAGATGGAGAAGACCACTGCAAAGATAAGCCCAGGGAATGTGGGATGTGTGATGAGGCCCAAGAGGATGAAGTCAGTGGAATTTTGAAGAACCATCTCTATGTTTACATCACATAATAGCCCCTAGAACTGCAAAGACAGGAAGTTGTTAGGTTAATTAATAATCCAAAACTTAGGGAGGGCCTACCATGGATAGTATGTCAGAAGCAGAGTGAGATTAACTGAATTCCAGTTTTGGCATTAATTGTCTATGTAACATTGGACAGAAAAATTAATCTATAAACTAACTCAGTTTCATCACTTGTGAAAAGTTATCATAGGTTGATATCTCTGTAGGCTGATATAAATGTAATAATTTATACAGTATTGTTTTCAAATTTTTCTTTATTTTTATTTTGAAAGATCTTCTGTATATATTTGATAATCTTATTTTAGAATGAAAATTTCTTCAGTTTGATAACTGTGCCTTACCCTTCATATTGCCTTGCAATCAATATGTATTGGTAGATTAAATTTAAATTGCACTCTGCCATTTAATATTGCATTGTTAACATCATGGACATCCATTTGTGATTTCATAAACTGATAAAGCATATGCATGAAGCCAATAAATTTGGGTAATTTGGCTGCTATTATAATTAATATGCTTTGTAAATGGTTGAAACATCAGGAATTAACAAGGCAGTACTACAAACTTTAATTAATGGTCAATATCTGTGGCATATGGTTAGATGTTTTTCTGCCAAGGAAGTTCATGTTTTAGGCACAGGTCATTTTAAGTACTTGGATCCATTTTTCTTCTCACAGAATAATTTAGGGTCATAAATATCAAATGAGTACCACCTTAAATGTATTCTACAAACAAGGCTTTGGATTCTTCATCATTTGTGGTCTTTCTGATTGACACCACTGAGTGGACTGAGATTTTATGACTTAGAATGGCCTCATATCATTTCATAGTGACCTAAGCAACTTTTTAATTATTGTTCAGCCGAACATTAACAGTTTTTCTGACATTCTGAAATTATGAAAATTTTATATTGTCCTAGGAATCCATTACTACTTGCTTTGTTTTTATTTTTAATTCCATAACAATTATATTTCTACATTGTTATCTATCCTCTATGTTTATAAGTAAAGGCAACTCTAGATGGAAATGAGATTCCTGAATTGAGGAAAAAAACTCAGTTGAACTAGATGGAATGAACTCTTGTATCTTTTATTCTTGAGAAATGTAAAAGTGCACTTCTTAGATATATTCAGGAACATTTTATTACTACCATTGTTTTATAGTGTACATTTCTGTAGTGTACATATCTTCATTTTAGTGACAGAATTACTGAAGAAGTATATCTCTATAAAATATATTAGTTACTAATACTTTTTTGTCTTTTTATTTTTATTTTTTACTTTACAACACTATTGGTTTTGCCATACATCAACATAGTTACTAATACTTTATCTGGACTTTTAAATAAATATATAATCTTTGAGGTATTAAGAATGAATTAATCTTTATGCTGAAGCATAACTATTAGGAACAATACTGAGACTTTTTCTGAGTGCTTATTAAAGATGTAATTACACTATAGGCTAGGTAAATGAGCAAAATTTCAGAGGAAGAAAGTAAAAAGCAATTTTATGTTGGCCTGTGTTGAAACTTTAATATACTTTTTCAACTGAGAAGGGGAAAAACAAATGCCTGGGTAAACCAGTATAAACCTTACCTAAATATCAAATATCAGCTTTCAATAAGTTTGATAAAAGTCAGCTACTTCTGCCTTTTTAAATATGTGAAAGATTGACTTGTGAAAGCCACAGCTCTGAATAATAGACACAGAAATTAAATTTAAGATATTAGAATTAAAACTGTGTTTATGGAGCTCTGCAATAGCTGGTTGGGATAAAAATATTCATGCAGGCAGACAATAACTTTATCTTGATCAACAATCCTTTTTTTCACTTAAACACTTTGTAGATCTTATGTGCACTACCGACAGTATCAAATCCACTTTTAATCATCCTTTGAAAATACACTGAAAAACTGAGAGAGCCAAATAATCTGGAAATTGCCTAAGGAAAAGCTGCTTTACAATCAAAATATGGGTCAGAGAAATTTATTTCACACATACACTCAGATTGGAGTCTACAGAATATTCAAAATGGTAAATCATTCTCATTGCCTCAGAACTCTTTGATTAAGGAATGCAAATTTTTCAAACTCCAGATCCTTTCTTAGAGTAGATCCTAGAATGTTAAAATATATTAATAAAACTGAAGGAGCAGAAAGATACATTGTAAAATAACTTTATTTCTAAAACAATCAGAGTTTCAGTGAATAAAAGAACCTCAATTTGGATCCAAGCTGTTTCTCTCTGTGTGTGTGTGTGTGTGTGTGTGTGTGTGTGTGTGTGTGTGTGTGTGTAAGAGAGAGAATATTTAAGAGTAGGGAATAGATCCTGTTAGAGGAATAGCATACTAAGAGGCTTAGCACAAAGGTGTATGTGTTACTTTTGTCAGTGCATCAAATATATAAAACTAATGTGACACACGATCAAAATATGTATTTAGCATTATACTGTGGGGTTTTGGCATGGCAACATCTACATTATGAGCACAATGACATGTCATAATTTAATCTATTTGCAGCAGTTCCTAGTATCTAATTTTAACATTAGTGTAACACTACTGACTACTGTTTAATGTAATGTGAGATTTGATTTACGCATACAAGATACTGGATTCCATTCCCCATTAGGTAACCTTTCTACCACTATCATCATTATTCCCTAGTCTCAAGTTTTCTACCATTTCCTTCTTTAATTACAATCCTTCTAAAAATTAGAAGAAAAAAAAATGAAACTTTTGTATCTGCATGCCCCAGGTTCAGGCTTTTCTGTTGTTCAAGACAGAAAATGCCCCACCTCCAGAACTGACCACTAGTATAGCTACATAACCACCTGGTATGGCAGAGGCGAGGGTATGGGAAGATCCAGCCAAGGTAAGGAGAGCGCTGTGAGTGGAGACTCTGGATCTCTGCCATGGGAAAGGAGGGGTAAGTTTTGCAAGAGGCCTTGATTTTTTTCTCTGATATGCCATGTGGAGAGTAAAGGTAAGGAGATTAAAGAGGGTTCCTGTGCAAGGTGCTAGCTGGTAGAAGCGGAATGTTTCAGGACAATAAGCCTGAAATTATTCTGAGAGAAGCCACAGAAGTCTGGACACAATTCAGATCCTTGCAACATCTTGCAAAAAGAGGCCTTCAAGTGAGATCAGGGAGAAGGACTACCGAAGATAAGGAGGTCTTGGACCAATCCTTTCTGATTCACTGTATGTACCATTGACAGGGAGAAGGTCTGATTCCAGATAGTTTAGTTTTCATATCAAAGACAAGCTAAGACTTTTGCTATCTCTAATAGCTGACTAGTCCAGGGAGGGGCAGTCTCTCCACAGCTAGAAATGTTAAGATGTTAAAACATTGTAAGATACAGAAGATTTAAATATGTACATATAGTTGATCATAAAGTGTACTTCTAATACCAGGTGCCAACTTACCTAAAGCATATTGTTAAGGGTATACCCTGATGCTGGGAAAGATTGAAGGCGGAAGGAGAAGGGGACAACAAGGTTTAAGATGGCTGGATGTGACCACTGACTTGGTGGACATGAGTTTGAGTAAGCTCCAGGAGTTGGTGATGGACAGGGAAGCCTGGCATGCTGCAGTCCATGGGGTCTCAAAAGAGTTGGACACAACTGAGTGACTGAACTGAACTGACTGAAAGGTGTGGTCAGTTGTCCGGAAACAATTCGTACATCTGGCTTCCTGGAATATTGCATGAAGGGTCTAAATTAAAGCTGTCAGATGCCAGGACAGCTACTTATTTTGATTAATAGAGATATATCCTTCTGAGTAGTGGTGTCAGTTTGTGCAGAAGGAAACAGAAATCAAAGGATCAGGCACAGGGGACATATACTCTCTGCTCTGCTAGTGCTATAGGGGGGTAAAGAATTAGAGGAAAGGAACAACTGCACAAGACCAGAAATGACAGAGGAGCATAAAAAGCTGATACCTTTAGCTCTAAATGTAACGTGCTTATTATTGCATGATGCGATCTAAGTTTCTGACGTGTAGACACAATCCTATTCTGCTTCTGTGATTCAGCCCAGTGGTCTCTGATAGGACCATGGTAAAATATTTTAAGGGAATTTCTTTAAGAAATGCTGCTTGTCTATTTTAAAAAATAGATTTTATCTTTTGAGCACTATGAGAGCATATGACCATGCCTATGGAGTAAAGAAGGGAGAAGGGAGCTTAGAAAATAATAATAATAAAAAGAAATAGTTCAATATATTTTAATCTCCTCTAAGGATGCAAAAACCTCTACCCACACCTTTTCCATACAAAAAGGTTAACTCTTGCTTTAAAAATATTCAGGGGGTGAGGGGGAAAGGAAAACATGTTCAGAGGGCAATCCATGCTTTTCATTAGTAATACATATCTTAGACATTAAAGTCTAAAAATTACTCATCATGAATACTAAGCTAGATCTTTCAACCATCAGCTTTTTTACATGCCCCTTTTCTCTTTGGTAAATTCATTCAAGCACCCATAAACTAATACTAGATTCCCCTACGCTTCCTATTTCATGCTAAAGTATCCCTTTTCTGAGAACTGAAGGTACAAATTTATCCTTCATAAACCTGAAGATAGTTTCTAATACTCTTAGAATGATGCCTAAAGAAAACATTATAGTGTACGGGAAATGTTCTATTTGGTTTCCATGAAATTATTAACTCTTACCTCAGAGCAATTGAGTCCAGACCTTAGTTAGGCAACATTGAAATGGCAGCCTTTTAAAATACTTGGATATGAAGGTGGGGCTAAGATAAAAGTAAGCATTTAATTAATATTAGATTTCAGCATCTTGCAGGAGAAATCCCTAGGTTAGTAATTAATCTGTATTTACTGGGCTCACCTTGTGCATAAGAGAAAGATCAGCCAAAGTCCAATCCTCATACCAGAGAGTCTATTCTTTTCCAAAGCAAAAGTTATAATTACTTCTTGAGATTTTTTTTTTTTCATAAAACTACTTATCTAACCCTGGCATCTCTTAAGAATAAAAAAAGCATGTAATGTAGAAGGTGAAAGTAAGTCACTCAGTCGTGTCCAACTCTTTGTGACCCTGTGGACTGTAGCCCACCAGGCTCCTCGGCCCATGGGATTCTCCAGGCAAGAATACGGAGTGGGTTGCCATTTCCTTCTGCAGGAGATCTTCCCAACCCAGAGATCAAACCTGGGTCTCCCACATTGCAGGCAGATACTTTAACCTCTGAGCTACCAGGGAAGCCCAATGTAATGTAGAGATGAAAGTAAAGATCATTCTAAAGTTAAAACTTTTGTTGTGATCTCCCCATTTTCATTTCTAATTTTATTGATTTGATTTTTCTCCCTTTGTTTCTTGATGAGTCTGGCTAATGTTTTATAATTTTATTTATCCTCTCAAAGAACCAGCTTTCGGCTTTGTTGATTTTTGCTATGGTCTCTTTTATTTCTTTTGCATTTATTTCTGCCCTAATTTTTAAGATTTCTTTCCTTCTACTAACCCTGGGGTTCTTCACTTCATCCTTTTCTAGTTGCTTTAGGTTTAGAGTTAGGTTATTTATTTGACTTTTTTCTTGTTTCTTGAGGTATGCCTGTATTGCTATGAACCTTCCCCTTGGCACTGCTTTTACAGTGTCTCACAGGTTTTGGATTGTTGTGTTTTTATTTTCATTCATTTCTATGCATATTTTGATTTCTTTTTTGATTTCTTTCATGATTTGTTGGTTATTCAGCAGCGTGTTGTTCAGCCTCCATATGTTGGAATTTTTACTAGTTCCTCTCTTGTAATTGAGATCTAATCTTACTGCATTGCGGTCAGAAAAGATGTTTGGAATGATTTCAGTTTTTTTTTTTTTTTTGAATTTACCAAGGCTAGATTTATCACATGTGGTAAAATTTTCTAGCCATTTAGAATGCTATTCAATAACTAGCTAATGCTTCTTAAAGAATAGTTTATATCACTTATCAAAAAATATAAAAGCCCTTCAATTAGAAATAGAATTTTTGAATATCCTTTTCCTTCCAGTGTGATGTAGCTCAATACAGAGCCACCAACGGTTTACAACCAGCTATTGATGTCCCTGGAGAAGGAAATGACAATCCACTCCAGAATTCTTGCCTGGAGAATCCTGTGGACAGAGGCACCTGGTGAGCTGCTGTCCATAGGGTTTTGCAGATTCGGACACAACTGAAACAACTGAAGCGATTGATATCCTCAACGCTAAATGGGTCTGATAATACCTAAGCAGTTATAGCCACCAGGAAATTGATTTGGCAGTCAACAACCACCTCAATTTACCCCAATGACTACCTTTTTTTTTTTTTTTTTTGATGTCCATGTCAGGAAAATGGTTGAGAAGTGCTGCTATATCAAGTTTACAAAGGAAAATAACACAGCTTCTGAACATGACAATTTGTGTTGGTAAAGTATCAGAGTCTAAATTATTTATACATGATAGATATTTTATAACTTCTCAAGGTTTTCTTTCTTTTTTTCTTGCTCATCTTTCTCTTTTATCTCTTTTCCTACTAATACCCTTCATCTCCTTTAGCCTTTTCCAGTATCAGTCCTTAATAGACCTATATTATAAGATAGTAATTCTTTTTAAAAAATTTTTAAAATATAAATTTATTTATTTTAATTGGAGGCTAATTACTTTACAATATTGTATTGGTTTTGCCATACATCAACATGAATCCACCACAGGTATACATGTGTTCTCTTAAATTCTAGATGTTTTGTTTAATCTCAGATAATTTTGTTTGCCCACCCCATTCCAAAGTGCTATGTGGCCTTTAAAGTGAATTCTTGGACAAAATTCCAGTATTTATCATGACAAGACCTAAATTAATATATTTTTAGGAAGCTCTTTCTAAATTTCTAAAGAGTTTAGTTCTCTGCTGACGTTCTTGAAAGACAGAGGCACATATCATGTTACCTAACTGGAACTTCATACATAAAAAAAAAAAGTGTGAAGACACTGAGAGACCTGGGGGAAAAATCCCAAAGCTGCCAGAATATTTAATCTAAACAATGACTCATAAATCACGTAACTCACCCATCTTCTGGTAGAATGATTAAATACGAAGCCTTAGCTGCCAAGCTGCTAAGTCACTTCAGTCGTGTCCGACTCTGTGCAACCCCATAGACCGCAGCCCACCAGGCTCCCCTGTCCCTGGGATTCTCCAGACAGCAACACTGGAGTGGGTTGCCATTTCCTTCTCCAATGCATGAAAGTGAAAAGTGAAAGTGAAGTCGCTCAGTCGTGTCCGACCCTCGGCGATCCCATGGACTGCAGCCTTCCCGGCTCCTCCATCCATGGGATTTTCCAGGCAAGAGTACTGGAGTGGGGTGCCATTGCCTTCTCCACGAAGCCTTAGAAGATATGCTAAATATCCATGAAATTAAAATAAGGATTCCTCGATTGCAACCGCAGTTCTACCATTTCCCATATGTCTCTGGGAATGGGATTCTGTTCTCAGGGTTTGTTTTTCCATCTATTAAATGAAAAAGTTTGGCACAATCACCTCTAAGGTTACTTCGGACTCAAATTTTCTATGATGCAGAATTCAAGTAATGTTTCCTTCTTTTCCTTTTTAATTCTCATTACTTTATTATGTTTACTTCATCTGAAATAATTCCTCACTATAACCTAAATAGACAATATTATCTATTGTTTACAAATAAGACAGTGAAGAAAATCATGTTTAGTGTATTTTTATTTCTCTTGAGATTATGGAAGATGCTCTGTGATATCTCTAAACAAAGACTGGGAGTTACTAAAATATAAGTCTATACTCTAAGTAAAAAAATGTTGATGCAAATATCAAAGAAACAGTCATAAGCAGATGACAAAACTTACCCAGAGCACACATAAAGGATCAGGCAAGTAAGACAGAGAGAATGCCCAATCATAGGCTGAGAATGAGGTCTCTGCCTCTCTGCTTAGAGATGCAAACAACTTTCTCTAAATTTACCTTGCTCACTGTGGAACAGTAGATTCTCAATGCTGGGGAAAATCCATATATTTTATTTTACTTTTAATTTCTTCAGACTATAGCTTTCTTTTTTGATTTACATTTTCATTTTATAATGGATCATAGTTGATTAACAACACTGTGTTAGTTTCAGTGATTCAAAAAGTGATTCAGTACTTTTTTGAACTCTTAGACTAAAAATTATGTTGAAATAGCAGAACCAAAGAGGCCTATTGAGCACACAATTAAGAAAGTACTATTAGATTTGTCTACATTTTCCATTATGCAAACCTTCTGGCTACAGTTAAGTACATCTGACCAAGACAAACACATCTATGTTAAGTAGTTTCTATTAAAATTCTCTTTATATAAAAACCTCATCTCTTTCATTTTATTGCCAGCACACTTCAGAAGCCCATTTTAAAAGTCCCTGAAATCCCCAAGCCCCTAGTTATCCTAGTAATCTAGTATAATTAAAATCCCATGATTCACTAGAGAAGAACTGCATCACTACCAAGAGCAATGAGAGCTGGAGCATAGTCAATAAAACAAAAAACTGAGAATAGATAAAGTGCAAGAGCAAGGGGAGAGAGAGAAAAAAAAAGAGGAACGTGTTTGGGAAGTAAGAATTGTTAGGAATGGAAGGGGGAGAGGTATAAATTGGGGAAGATAAATAATTTGTAGAAAAAAGGAGAAAAAAACAAAAATTGAGGAAAAGATTTTACTATGTGCAAATATGCCTTGGATTTGCTAACACTACTGTAGAGAGGAGAAACTGGACTGATGTTGAAAGCAAATGCATTATAAGACATGTAACATTTATTTTATGCATTTGGTTTATATTATCTGAGTGACAACTATAAATGCCTCTAAGCTGGAAAGTGTCAGGCAAGTGTAATCTCCTCGGTTCTGTCTCATCTCAACAAAAATTTAAAGCAATGGACATTAAAGCCCTTAGGGTGTCACAGCTCTTGGACAGACCGTGTTATAGCTTTTAGACAGATCAGTGTTAACAGCTCTGTGTTACAGCTCAATTTTATTTAGAAAATGGCAGGAAAATACACCCTCAAGGTGTGAGGGCATGCTGAAACAAAGATGAGAAAAGAAGAGGGGGCCCCGGCCCTTTGGCTCCTCTTTTTATGTTTTTCCCTCCCCTGCGCCTGCCCTATGCAAATTGGGCTAGCCAGGAGTGCTGTCTGTTCTACCTGAGGTCCTCACTCTGGTCCTTGGATCCTCCTTTGCTCTATTTTCACGGACTTTTCCCTTCCTTTTCTTTTAGCCTCGCCATTCTGGACTCCTATTCCTATTCTAACTACCTAACAAAAGAAAAATAAATATTCTCTGGCCCCTTTTAATTCACTATGTGAAAAAGAGAAGGATCATCAACTCCTACACAGACGGCTATATAGTTCCCTTCCAAGAAGCGTTCTTCATATAGGGTCTTCTTGCTTGTTTTCTTCAGCTTCTGAAGTCAGGTAGAATTTAGTGTGAAGTGAGATTAGGATCTCTATCCTCTCATGATACACTAGAGGCAATGACCATTGTTTTTGAGAGCGTTAATTTAGGTAGATTGATAAGGAGTCAGAGGCCCTCAAGGAGAAAGGGGTCTAGGGCCCTCCAGGAGGAGAAAGGGGCCTACAGCTCTCAAGGAGGAGAAAAGGACAAATTTTTTTTTTCTACATTCTTTCCTCTTAGTCAGATAAAATGCTTTTTCTTTAAGCCCAGAGCTAATGGCTCAAGAGTATCAGTTCAGTTCAGTTCAGCTGCTCAGTCATGTCCGACTCTTTGCGACCCCATGAATCGCAGCACGCCAGGACTCCCTGTCCATCACCATCTCCCGGAGTTCACTCAGACTCACGTCCATAGAGTCAGTGATGCCATCCAGCCATCTCATCCTCTGTCGTCCCCTTCTCCTCCTGCCCCCAATTCCTCCCAGCATCAGAGTTTTTCCAATGAGTCAACTCTTAGCATGAGGTGGCCAGAGTATTGGAGTTTCAGCTTCAGCATCATTCCTTCCAAAGAAATCCCAGGGCTGATCTCCTTCAGAATGGACTGGTTGGATCTCCTTGAAGTCCAAGGGACTCTCAAGAGTCTTCTCCAACACCACAGTTCAAAACCATCAATTCTTCGGTGCTCAGCCTTCTTCACAGTTCAGTTCTCACATCCATACATGACCACAGGAAAAACCATAGCCTTGACTAGACAGACCTTAGTTGACAAAGTAATGTCTCTGCTTTTGAATATGCTGTCTAGGTTGGTCATAACTTTTCTTCCAAGGAATAAGCGTCTTTTAATATCATGGCTGCAGTCACCATCTGCAGTGATTTTCGAGCCCCCCAAAATAAAGTCTGACACTGTTTCCACTGTTTCCCCATCTATTTGCCATGAACTGATGGGACCGGATGCCATGATCTTCGTTTTCTGAATGTTGAGCTTTAAGCCAACTTTTTCACTCTTCTCTTTCACTTTCATCAAGAGGCTTTTTAGTTGCTCTTCACTTTCTGCCATAAGGGTGGTGTCATCTGCATATCTCAGATTATTGATATTTCTCCTGGCAATCTTGATTCCAGCTTGTGCTTCTTCCACCCCACTGTTTCTCATGATGTACTCTGCATATAAGTTAAATAAGCAGGGTGACAATATACAGCCTTGACGCACTCCTTTTCCTATTTGGTAAAATGGTTTTTCTTTAAGCCCAGAGCTAATGGCTCAAGAGTATGTTTTCCCTTAAACTCTGTACTAAAGACTATATAACAACAATGCATCTTACTCAAGGACATGTTTCTCCTTTTTAACAAGAACATTCTGACTAATCTTGTTATCTTAAGACATTTGTTTCAAGAGTGGGTCTGTTAAGATCTTTCTACTATTAGTTCTAATCTTGTTAATTTAAGGTGTCTGTTGTGGGAGTCAGTCTGGTAAAAGGTATAAGGCCTTGATAAGACTAGCAAGGGGAGCACACTCCATCCCCCTTCTAATGTCTATGTCAGAAGTTTTCTCTGTCCTTTTTCACTTTAATAAAACTGTGCTACACAAAAGTTCTTGAGTGATCAAGCCTGGTCCCTGAACCTGAAGCTAAATCTTCTTCTTCAGAGATCACAAATCTAACATCGTTCACTGTAAGCTATTATTTTATCACAAGTATGTGCTGTGGACAGACTAACATCAGTCCTTGAAACAGTTTCTGAATGTTTTAATAAAGGTCTTATGGTAGAGTTAGAGGACATTCATCACCTCTGTAACCTCATCTCTGCAAGAGGAAATGCTATGTTAAGTACAATGTCAAGAGACAAGATCACTTCTGGTATAGAAATGGGTGAAGAAAGCAGGTTTCACTGCCTCCTGTCTATAGTGTTGAGTCAGTTATAATAATACCTCATGGCATATAGCACCTTCCAAAGCTAAAGTTGCTTTGCACCAATTATACCGTGTTCTTTTACAATTATTCCTCTGAGGTAAGAATTATGTTAGAATGTTCTAATTTAATACCTTGAAAAAGAGTGTTTCAAGAAATAAAATTAATTTGTTCAACCGGACATAAAGAGGTTGAAAAAAATTAATTTCAAGTCTGTAATTAAAGTTTAATAAGTGTTATAATACCAAGATATCTTTTAAAATGTGAGTACAATTTTTCCAATCTATTTCTTTTCTATCCAGAAGCTATTTGTAAAGCATATTCACTATTCCTATATCATAAAAAGCCAAAATTTCCGATCTTGGCATGAATCCTTCTCTCCATGACACAAATGTTAGAAAATAAATTCCAAGGACTAGGTTGAAGGTTTCTAGGAAATTTGGGCAAAATGGTGGAGTCTTTAAATTTGACTCCAACTTCTGGTTATAATATAGGTGTTATTGAGAGGAAATAGGACAAATTTTTACATTTAGAAATACTAAAAATATTTTTCACAAACATAGAAATGCAACATAGAAAAGTGAGCTACATTAGAAAGTTCTCTAATGTGTTCCTCCTTTTTTCCAAGATGTAAAAGCATTGGATTTTCTGAAACATATGTCAGTTCCCAGCTGACTTATACATCTTCAGACCACTCTAATATTAATAAAAATTTAAATGAGCTTACACATAATTACATTCTCATTTTTGTAATACAAAATGTTTTCCTTTTAGAAAATTAAGTCTAAGATAAGCAAACTTGAAGATATAAAGGTAGAAAGACAGAAAGACTGAGGATTCAAAATAGAAGGAGTTTGGTCAAGTAGGGAAAAGTGTAGAAAAGAAAAAGATGATGAAAATAAATTTCTCTATTTCAGAAGACTATTGGTTATCCACAATTATTCAGGTAATTACATTATTAAATAAAATAATTATAACTAAAATAAAATAAAAATAAGGAGTGGCAAATATTAATTTTTAAAAGAATAAATCAACATTTAACTCTCAAAGGAGTTCCATTCTTTTGCATGAAAATCTTTCAAAATGAAATATATTAGGTCATTAGGTAATTTAAATACAGTGAAAAAGATATGATTTCAAACTACCCTGGATGTTCTTATTAAATTATATCATTAGGAAGGGTAGAAAATGTAGAAGCCATCCATGTTTACCCATCTCAAAAGCACATTGGTCCATTATTCTGAGATTATTTTAGCAAAACTTCATGGGAAAAAAGTAAAGGTATTGGTCTCTTCCAGAAATTGATGTCTACTATTGTGTCTACTAGCAATGTTAATAGAATTCAGTTGAAAAATTAATTATATAAAGTCAAACCAATTTTTAAAAATAATGATACTGCCAATACTGGCTTGATTGAATTAAATGTTTTAGAAGGCTAAAACCATCATTTGTAAACAATTCAGTTAGTTATTAAAATAGCATTTGAATACAATCAAAATAATATTGGACATATTGACATCTTTGAAGTAGTCAATTTGTATGATGTCTAAAAAGAAACTGTAATGAGAAGCTAGAGGAATAGCAGAAGGTTAGCATTTCTTTTGCCATGACAGACCATGGCAGGAAACAAACATCTGTTCAGTGGGATGCAAAATTTGTCGAAAGCATATGGGTGAAACCGTCTACTGAAACCCCTATTTTATTCCAGTTTCACTCAACACCATTTTGTAGAATCCTCTTATGTTTCAAAAGATGATGAAATCTTCAAAATGCTACTGTAGGCTTTCTAAATCCCAGGATGCCTCACAGTTGCTGGCATGTGGATGACCTGCTATTTCCAGGCAGACAGTGTTTAAATCCAAAGATGACAATTAAGTCCTATATCCTCTTCTTCAAACCTCTAGCAGCAAATGCAGTTTCTTTGGAAGGTGGTTACCTTCCTGAGGATGAGCACCTTCCCAGAGCTTTCTGTAGGGCCCCTGTGACGTCTTTGTTCCTGAGACTGTAAATAAGTGGGTTGAGCAAGGGAGTAAGGATAGTGTAGAAAGCAGACACAGCCTTGTCCTGCTCAGGAGTATGGTAAGAGTGAGGTAGCACATAGGTGTACATGGCAGCCCCATAAAAGAGACTGACAACTACCATGTGTGAGGAGCAAGTGGCCACTGCCTTTTTTTCTCCCTTCTGCCTCATTCATTCTGTAAACAGTAATAAGAATCCTTGCGTAAGAGGCTGAGATGACAGAGAAAGGAATGAGGAGCATCATAATGCAGCAGACATACATGGCTGTCTCATAGGCTGATGTATCTATACAGGAGAGCTTCAGAAGAGCAGGTACCTCACAGAAGAAGTGATTTATTTCCCGAGAAGCACAGAAAGGGAACTGCATGGTGACTGGTGTAAGTAAGAAGCCATCTATGGACCCTCCCAGCCAGGCTGCCATCACAATCAACAAGCAGACTTTGCGGTTCATAAGGACAGGATAGCGCAGAGGATTGCAGATGGCAACATAGCGGTCATAGGACATGAGTCCTAGAAGGAAGAACTCA
The DNA here is from genome assembly GCA_917880005.1 of Nanger dama. Classification (NCBI taxonomy): domain Eukaryota; kingdom Metazoa; phylum Chordata; class Mammalia; order Artiodactyla; family Bovidae; genus Nanger; species Nanger dama. The sequence continues at coordinate 370,733 of CAKJTW010000168.1, forward strand.
GCTCCTGCCAAGGTCAGATAGAGAAAGTGCTGGGCAGTGCATCCTGCAAAAGAAATGGCCCTTTGGACTACCATTTGGTCAACCAGCATCTTGGGCACAATGGTGGAAATGTACAAGATATCCATGATGGAAAGCTGGCTGAGCAGGAAGTACATAGGAGTGTGGAGGCGGGAGTCCAGGTGGATGAGAATGATCATTATTGTGTTGCTGGCTATTGAGATGACAAATACCAAGACGATAAGGGCAAAGAGAAGCCAGGGGAACGTGTGTTGCTGAACAAGCCCAAGAGGACAAAGTCAGCATACATGGAATAATTGCTCCACTCCATAACTCTGTGGGATACACAAATGAGAGATGGATATAATAGGTAAAGTTGGACACACAAGGTAAACATTGGGTTGCTTAAGGCCTGATGTGGCCACACAAAAATCAAGACAAATTACTAAAATCTCTTTGTGTTATAGCCCACTATTTCCAATAGTTACTGAGGTTGATTTCAACTATAGATTGCCTTAAGAAATTAGTTTTTACTTTTGGGACCCAGGCAGACCCATCATCATTCAAGAAGTTGAAAACTTTCACTTTCTTGGAAAACCAGCCACAGAAAGCTTATGTCACACTATATCATCATTCATTCAAGGAAGATATTCTTAATTTACTATTACTTTTTGACTCTGAGGTCACAAGAAAACAATTTTATGTCAATTGGCTCAAGAATATTTATTTATTTACTTGTGCTCAAGCACAAACTTCCATTGAGATGGATATATATAAAATAGATAAAAATGAGGTTTCTGACAGTATAGTTCCTCCCATGGACACAGCAAATCTACAATCACATGTGGAATAAGTCCCTGTGAAAGGAACATAAAATTTAAAGGAACAATAGCCAGAGCAAAGGGTAAAAATATAGCATCAGGATGAATAGTAGACACAGATATATGGTTATACTAAAGGAAGAAACCGTCACTCAGCAGTGGCAGTCAGCAACTGAGAAGGATCATAAAGGTGTGTTTATAGGACCCTATATAGGACAGAAAAGCCCCCAAAACACTTGATTTTAAAATAACCATGGGGAATACATCAAGGAAAGCTGTAAAATTACAGCAAATGGAAAATCTCATCAAGGGCTTGCATGAAGACTTGACGCAAAAGCAGTCCCAAAACACCAGGTTGAAATGTGCATAAACTTTATTGAAAAGAAAACTGAAAGTGAGTCACTCAGTCGTGTCCAACTCTTTGTGACCCTGTGGACTGTAGCCCACCAGGCTCCTCGGTCCATGGGATTCTCCAGGCAAGAATACTGGAGTGGGTTGCCATTTCCTACTAATCTTAAAGAATGTACTAGAGAGACAGAAACTATTTGGGATTCTACTGGGGAACTAAAACATCAGTGGGAGTCTTTTTGTGATCTCAAACTGCCCTGCTAATACTGTTTTTGGCAAGCATTATTTTAGACATTTCCATCTAACTTGCAGTTGCTAGTATGCATACCATACTGAGAGCCCCATTTACCCATGACTCCCATCTGGACCTCACAGCCAGCTGAGCAATAGACAGAACCTCAGTAAAAGACCTAATAAAACAGAGATAAGAAGTCTACATGGTGAAGAATTAAAAGTATTTGTGATAAAAATGTTCACCAAACTGAGGAGAAGAATGGATGAATAGAGAGCAGATTTCAACAAAGATATAGAGAATACTAAGCATAACTGAATTACAATAAAAACAACAAACATTAGATTAGTCCAACAGGAGTTGGACTGTGTATAAGAACAAATCAGGAAGCTGGAAGACAAAGTTATGGAATTCACCCAGAAGGAGCAGCAAAACTGAAAAATAAATAAAAAGTGGATACCTTAAGAGACCTTTGGGACAACATCAAGCAGAATGATATTTGCACATAAAATCTCTTAAAGATAAGAGAAAGAACCAGAAAAAATACTTGAAGAAGTAATGGCTGAAAATTTCCCTCATATGGGGAAGGAAATAGACATGGGAGGTCCAGGTCCAGGGAGACCAGAGACCTCCAAATAAATAAATCCAAAAGGCACACATCAAAATATACTAGAATTAAAACAGTAGGCTGAATAAAAGAAAATCCTAAAAGCAGCAAGAGAAAAACAACTTGTTATGTACAAGGGAAAACTCATAAGGCTATCAGCAGATTTTTCAGCAGAAATATTACATGTCAGAAAGGAGTGGCTTGACATATTCAAAGTGCTGAAAATAAAAACACTTCAAACTAAAAGTTATTTTTTCAGCAAGTTCATCCTTTAGAATTGAAGGAGATATTAAGAATTTCTCAGAGAAGCAAAGGGCTTCCCTAGCGGCTTAGACAGTAAAGAATCTGCTTACAATGCAGGAGACCTGGGTTCAGTCTCGGGGTTGGGAAGATCCCTGGGGAAGGAAGTGGCAATCGACTTCAGCATTTTTGCCTGGAGAATCCCCATGGACAGAGAAGCCTGAAAGGCTACAGTCTCTGGGGTTGCAAAGAGTTGGACACAACTGAGTGACTAAGGATACCATAAAGAAGCAAAAGCTGGAATTCACCACCACTGAAATGGCCTCACAAGAAATAGTGAAAGGGACTTATTGAAACTAAAAGAATGGCACTGATTAATAATATGAAAACACATAAAGTAAAATTTTTACTGAAAATGTAAGTATATAATAAAGATAGTGAATCAAATGCATAAGGCAAGCTTAAAAGCAAAAAAAAAAAAAAAAAAGCAAAAGTAGTAAAACATAGAGGTAATAGATAGAAAGGTTTGGAAGGTATTTAAAGTTAAGTTGCTACAACTTAAAACACACTACTGTTTACTTAGGATCTTATATTAATATATAAAACTAAAGACAAATGCAAGGAAAATACTTATAGGCAGTACACAAGAGGGAATGAGAAAAGGATCAAAACATAACTCTAAAGAAAACCACCAAAATGTAAAAGTAGAGAGAAGAAGAAAGATAAGAGCCACAAACATGTCCAGAAAATAGTTAGCAAAATGGAAATAAGTACATCTTATCAAAAAAAAAAAAAAAAAAAAGCTCATTTGTATGCTGCCTTGAAGAGGCTCACTTCAGAAATAAGGACACACATAGACTGAAGGTTAAATGATGGAAAAATACATTTTATGCAAATGGTAATTATATGAAGGTTGGTCTACCTACACTCATATCACAAAATAGATTTTAAAACAAAGATTATTAGAAGACAAGCAAAGGCATTATATAATGGCAACGGGATAAATCCAGTAAGAAAATATATTTACAAACATATATTCACAGAACATGGGGCACCAAGATATATAAAGCAAATATTAATGGACTTAAAAAGGGGAGATTAAAAGCAAGACAATAAAAATAGTAGACTTTAACATCTCACTTATATCAGTGAAAAAAATCGAGACCAAAAAAGATCAATAAAGAAACAATGAACTTAAAATATACATTAGTCCATATAGACTTGACAGATATATAGAACATTTCATCCATAAGCATCAAAATACACGTTATTCTCAAGTATATTTGGAGTATTCTCGAGGATAGATCACATGTAAAGTCACAAAACACATCTCAGTAAATGTTAGAAGACTGAAATCATATCATCAATATTCATTTATTAAAAAAAAGTCTCATCAAAATAAGTACAGAGGAAACGTACTTCAACATGATAAAGATCATATATGAGGACCTCATAGCTAATGTCACATTCAGTGGTGAAAAGCTGAAAACTTTCCCCTAAGACTGAGAGTACAAGAATGCTCTCTCTCACCACTTTTATTCAATGCAGTATTGGAAGGACTAGCCACAACAACTAAGCAAGAAAAATAAATAAAATGAATCCAAGTTGGAAAGGAAGAGAAAAAAATTGTCACTATTTAAAGATTATGTGATGCCATGAATGAAAAGATTCCACCAAAAATTTGTTAGAACTAGTAAATAAATTTAATAAGGTAAATAAATTTAATAAGGTCTCAGTAGAAAAGGAAATGGCAACCTACTCCAGTGTTCTTGCCTGGAGAGTCCCAGGGACGGGGGAGCCTGGTGGGCTGCCATCTCTGGGGTCGCACAGAGTCAGACACGACTGAAGCGACTTAGCAGAAGCAGCAGCAGCATTATTATACACTAATAATACATTACCAAACCAATCTCACTTGTGATCACAATAAAATGAGTAAAATACATAGGGATAAGTTTAACCTAAGCAGTAAAAGTCTTTTATATTAGAAATGATAAGACACTGATGATAAAAACTGAAAAATAAAAAAAGGATATTGTATAATCATGAATTGGAAAAATTAATATTGTCAAAATGTTCATACTACTCAAAGCAATCTATAGACTTAATGTAATTTCTATCAAAATGCTAAGTCATATTTCATATAATAGAACATATAATTCTAAAAATTGTATGAAAATATAAAAGACCTCCAAATAGCTAAAATAATCTTGAGGAAGAACCAAGCTGGGGGAATCACACTCCCTGATTTCAGAGTATACTACAAAGTAACTAAAATAGTATGATCCTGCCACAAAAACAGACATATTCATATGAATGAATGTAACAGAATGGAAAGACCAGAAGAAAAAAAATATTCACACATACACACAGACATACTTAGACAATTAATCTATGACAAAGTAGCAAAGAACTTATAATAGAAAAATCAGAGCCTTTTCAATAACCAGGGCTAAGAAAGCTGTACAGTTACATGCAAACAAAAGAGACTAGACCACTATCTTATACCATATACAGAAATCAACTCAAAATGGGTTAAAAACTTTAATGCAAAATCTGAAATCATAAAATTCCTAGAAGAAAACAAGCAATAATGTTACTGACTGTGCTTGTAGCACTATTTTGTGGATCTGACTCCATAGGCAGGGGAAACAAAAGCAAAAATAAACAAATGAGACTACATTAAGCAAAAAAGTTTCTGCACATTGAAGGAAATCATCTTCTGAATGAAAAGGAAACCCACTGAATGGGAGAATATATTTTCAAATGAAGAGCCCATTAAAGGGCTAATATTCACAGTATATAAAGAGCTCATATGACTCAATGCAAACAACAACAATTAATTTTATGAGGAACAAAAGATCTGAATAGACAGTTTTCCAAAGAAGACATACAGATGGTCAACAAACATCAACAGTTGCTCAGCACCACTAATTGTTAGGGAAACGAAAAACAAAATCAAAATGAGGTATTATCTCATATCTTTTAGAATGACTATTGTGGAAAAGACAAGAAATAACAAATGTTGGAGGCATTGTTGAAAAAAAGAAATCTTTCTAGTTCGTTGTTAGTAGGACTGTAAATTGATGCATGCACTATAGGAAAGATTATGGAGATTTCGCAAACAATAACAGAATGACCTGTCTATTACAGTTCTGGGTATTTATCGAAGAACACAGAAACACTAATTTGGAAAAATACATACACTCTTATGTTCACTGCAGCATTATTTGCATTAGCCAGGATATAGAAACAACCTAATGATCCACTGATAAATGAATGGATAAAGAAGATGTGTGTGTGTGTGTGTGTGTGTGTGTGTGTGTGTGTGTGTGTGTAGAAACAGGGAATCTTCCCAACTCTGGATTGAGCCCAGGTCTCCCACATTGCAGGCATACTCTTTACCGTCTGAGCCACCAGGGAAGCCTAATCAAGCACTGCTCCTGCTGCTGCTTAGTCGCTTCAGTCGTGTCCGACTCCGTGTGACCCCATAGACGGCAGCCCACCAGGCTCCCTGCATCCCTGGGATTCTCCAGGCAAGAACACTGGAGTGGGTTGCCATGTCCTTCTCCAATGCGTGAAAGTGAAAAGTGAAAGGGAAGTCGTTCAGTCGTGTCCGACTCTTCGCGATCCCATGGACTGCAGCCCACCAGGCTCGTCCATCCATGGGATTTTCCAGGCAAGAGTACTGGAGTGGGGTGCCATTGCCTTCTCTGAATCAAGCTCTACTCAATCATAAAAATAATGAATCTTGACGTTTGTGACAAGGATGGAATTTGAGGTAATTATGCAAAGTGGAATAAGTCACATAGGAAGAAAATACTGTATAATTTCACTCATATATGAAATCTAAAACACACACACAATGAAAAAAACAAAATAAAGCAGAAATAAACTTATAGACACAGCAGATAGATTATTGTTTACTACAGGGGAGGGAGATTGTAGGAAGAGTGAAATGAGTGAAGGATCTCATCTGTATGATGATGGATTGTAACTAGATTTATAGCAATGATTACTCTGCAGTGTATACAGCTGTTTAACTATAATGCTGTACTCCTGAAACTTACAGAATGATTAAAAAAAAAAGAAAAATGAAAGCTGTATAACTAAATATGGAGTGCTATGTAAGTAGTGAAAAATCCCCATCATATACTTCTCTTGTATACTAGACTCTAGTTCTCATAATTAGAATGCAGTTTGAAAACCATTGATCAAGATTATACACTTTGACTATGAAAGGATAACAACTGTAACTGATTTTACCTAACTTAACCCTATTCTTGACATTTTTCTATATTGCAAAACTTGAGTATTTAGTTTACGGGTCTTGGATATTTGAAAATAATTACTCCATTTTGAAGAAAAAAAGCACAAAAGTTCTGAACTCTAGAAATAATCTTGTCATTAGAAAAGGCAATCAGGCAGAAATATTTAGAGTCAAGTGGTGTTTAATTTTCTTTTTCAGCAGAAATTAATAATTAATAACATAAATTTAGCTTGTATAACAATTAGATGAAATTAATAACTAATACACAAATTTTAATATAAAAATAAGTGAAAAAAATGGATTTAAATGATACTAGAGGGTATAATCTTCCAAAAGAGGGGCTTTTCTGTTTAAGTCTGATATTTAGTTATGCACACTTGTTTTCCTTAAATAATATTTTATCATACTTAATGAAGTCCTAGGTTATTTGAACAAAAGTTCCTATTGGTATCATATAGAACTGGACTCTCCAGTATGGTGCTACAAGCCACATGAGGCTGTTGAGGACCTGAAACATGGCTTTTCTGAACTAAGTTGTGCTGAAAGTACAAATAACATTAAGAATCAAAGGTTTAGTAAGACAACAGGTATGCAAGATATCACATTAGATTTTTTATATTGACTAAATGCTGAAATGATAATGTTTTGCATATACTTGGTTAAATAACATCGATTAAATTTGTTTAACTTAATTTATTTTTATGTTTTTAATGTTGCTACTAGAAAATTTAAAATCACCTCTGTGACTCCCAACAGATTTCTAATGGAGAGCAATGTTCTAGAAGCTTCCCTTTCCCCAAATATGATTTTTCCAAATAGCTCTGTCCACACAAGTTTGTCAGAATTGATTAAAATCCATGTTAGAAAGAACTGAGTGCAAATTTAGGTTTAATAGCAAATTAGAAAGTAGTCAAAGCACGTTGATAACAGAGTGTTTAGTGCTTTTTAGTTGTTCATAAATATTAATTTGCTTTCCTCAATAACCCAATGAAACACTACTTTATCTATTCTACATATTTTTAAAGTAATATGTCTCAGAGGCATAAGACCAATGGAAGTATAGTCGCTTTCTGCCGTTTTCCAGGAATCCAAAATAGATATCAATTCATTCATTTCATAAATATTTCCTGAGGCACACTGTGTGAGTCAGAGTTTAAACTGTGAAAAGAACTAAAACAATATATGAGACATGGTTCCTGCCTTTCACGAGTGTTGAATTAAGACAAATAAAAATCTCTAAAATAGATGTGGCCACAGGGGCACTTTAAGAATGGTTTTGATTATAACCTTTGTGGTTTTGACTTCTCCCCAACTTGTGTGTAAATGTAGAACATGAAAAGGGCAGAACCTTGTGATAAGAATTTAATGGAAGTGATGGAAGTTGAATTTCAAGGGCAGCTTCATGAGGAAACTCATACAATGGATCCTCTGCACTTTTACCAGAACTAAGTCATGACAGATTAGATCTGTAACTATGAAAAGCACATTTTCAGCTAGGTTCTTATTTATTTGACCCACATTATATTCTTACAGATTTTCATATTTTCATTCTTTAAATATTACAAGCTTTACATCAGGGCTTTCATATACTGTTTTTCTGACATGAGTGCTTCTGTTTCACTCTTCCCCTCACTCCTCACTGTGTTAAATCACTAGGGAAATTAAAAGCAAGCACTCCACAACAATTCACATGATGAAGAAAGAGGGAAATGCCCACTCAGACCTGCCCTTTAGAAACTTAATAAGAACAAGCTCCTTAGAGGACTTGGCTCCTTATTTCACAATAAATTCAGAGGATTGTAGATGGTTAGTAGAGATCAAGTACAGTGCTTTTATTGGTCCATGGAAAATTAATGCTCAAGAGAGACAAATGGGCCTCCAAATCTCTCTTTACAGGCAAAGAGGTCCCTAGCCCTGACCACGATGACTTCTAGCACTGCAACTCAATGATGAGTCCCTAGAGATCTCAGCATTCTTCACAAAGGGAAAGGGATTTCAGCATCTCCACAATTCCTCTGATTTTAAAAGCATATTTGTCATACTCTATTAGTGTTGAATCATGTCCAGCATTTAGGTAATTACAAAGCCTATATTAAATATTTGAAAATAAGAAAATAATAAGGAATCAACTGGAACTCTTGGTGCCCCATACATATAATAAATATTTCTATGTTTATGTATAATTTCTTTTACCTTACTATATTTTCTATTTGATTATATCTACATATATTTAGTATCAATACCATATTAATACGAACATTAAAGTAGTATATTAATATCAGTATATATACTAGTATTTCATACTGTTAAGTATACCTTTTATGTAGAAGTGCAGTTCTTACACGGTATATCATTGTGGTGAATAAAGTAATATGCAACTACCTATTTCTTAATTGGTTGACATTCACATTGTTCATAAGTTTGATTACAATGTACAACATTGTAGGATGAATTTTATGAAAATAGGCCATGGAGAATGGGTTATTAGACTCGAAATCTATCACTAAATTGTTATACAAAGCCAATGACTAGTGATGGTAAAAGAACAACAATGGAGCACAAATGTAGTATGATACTGCAACATTCCCTGGTAGCTCAGAGGTTGAAGCGTCTGCCTGCAATACACGAGACCTCGGTTCGATCCCTGGGTTGGGAAGATCCCCTGGAGAAGGAACTGGCAACTCAGTCCAGTATTCTTGCCTGGAGAATGCCATGGATGGAGGAGCTTGGTGGGCTACAGTCCACGGGGTCGCAAAGAATCAGACACGACTGATCGACTTCACTTTCACAAACTTACTTTAGTGTGACTTTGATAATAAAAAATGAACATATTATTGTATGTATATTTTGTCTTTGTATTATTTATTTTTGAGTTTCATTGTTCATGACCCTTGCTCTTTTTATATTGATTTCTAAAAAAATTAGCATTTGTATATACTTTAAAGTTGTATGAGTAAATATACTTTTCATTCTTGAAGCCTTACACTAGAACAAATCTGTATAGTATTTTCCAAAGTAGAGGAATTATCTGCATCCCAACGTACACAATAAAGAATTGAGAGAAAAGCTGGGAGCAGAAATCAGATCAAAAGATATATATGAGTAGTACTGATTCATGAGTACCTATAATTGGAACATTGAGGTATATTAACCTCAAGATTCCCTAGTATGCCCTAGTTTAAAACAGCTTCCCAAGAAGTTCAGAATAGGATACTATTTTAAATACCACATAACTAATTGAAAAAAATCCTCAGAGTTACTTACCTCACACAGTAGCTCCCCCCAAATCTGATGGTCTGGAGTGAAAATCAAGTACCTACTGTACAGAGAAAAATCTTACAGAACTAAAGGAGTAACATGGAATTGCTCAGCAATTTTTAAGTAACTTTGGGTAACTTAGAGGCATGAATAGACTTTTCAAACTGAGAGCTGGTATTCTAGATGAAGGCAAAGCAAAGAGAAGAAAAGCAAAGAGAAGGGAGTACATTAAGACAGAGTGGCTATGGATTCAAATAATAAAATGGTACATTGGCTTGAGCATGGAATTATTAACACATCTTGTTGGCTTAAGATTAATGGTTGGCCCCAACCAAAGTGAGATACTTTCAAACAGGCAAGTATAGGCAAATAGATTGAGAACCTATAGATGGACAGGCTGAGTCCTTAAATGCCTAATAAATATGGTGTAAGGACAACTGGCACCAGCTACATTATGTAAGCTGGTACAAACAAAGAGAGCAAGCAACTTAAATAAGAGAGCCTGAATTATCAGAGTATAACAGTACCCTCATTTAGAAGAATAATTGACATCAGCATATCAATCCCTGGGGCACTTTGTCCCTAACCTACAATTATACAGTTTATATAGGTGTGATTTGTTCATTCGCCTTTTAAAAAAAAATAAATTCATAAATATGTATGATTAAAAAACTCATAAACCTGTCAATTTTCAAAGAATTGCAATAGTTAAGCTGCCCTCAAATAAATTAGGCTGTGGGATTCTATACTCAAATTAATTACTTTTTTTTAGAAAAGTATTTTTCATGGCATTATTTTGAATCACTCTTTCCTTTTACATTTCTAACCCTTATGGATTCCTCTTCTCAAGGGTTAAAAAGGAAAATCCAATTTTCCTAATAAAATAGTGTCTTGCTAAAGACACTACATTTTAGGCCTATCCTGTCACTAAAGCATTCACTTGGTATGTAACCATCTTATATTTCTTATAACTTGTTACTAGTTATAAGTAAAAATTTGAGCATTGAAAAACATTTAGAATATATAGAAAAACATTGAAAATATATAAGAAAATAAAATCTTTGAGTTATTAAGGAATAAGGTCCCCTTTCTCCTCGTTTCTAATATTCTCACAAGTGCCTATCCTCTACTCTTGGGGAAAAGACAAAACAAAAACAACCAAACAAAAAGATCCTTTGTCCAGGATCTTTGTTATGTTGTTATCTCACTCTGTATCATGTGTTGACTCTTCATCATGCAATTCACATTTAATTGTGCCTTCTGTGTATGTAAATGAAGACAGGATTTCAGGTGTTTCCAGCTTAAAGTTTAAGTAACACAGGAAGTCTTACTCAAGATTTTGCAGATGCTTTAACCTCTGAGCCCCCAGGGAAGCCCCATTCATAGAAAATACTAACATAATATTATTGTCATTTAACTGCTTGACACTTAAATTGTGTTTCCAACAATTTGGGGCTGCATTTTCTGTGATTGCACTTTATAAGATAATGACATTTTTCTGTAAAGAGAAAGATAATTTTAATCTAGTGTGGCTGACTGAGAGTTTTTTTCTTTTTTTTTTTTTCATTTTCATAACTTTAAAAAGCTCGTTTCTGTGTCTTCTGCAGTTTTAAGACTGTGATCCAATTTAAGATAACTGTCATTAAATTACTTTTTATATGGGTTGCCTTAGCCTGAACTTCCCAGAAATTTGATCTTAGAAAAAAGAAAATGAATATTGAATTGTAAGATTTTCCAAAGAAATGTCCAGGTAGTCAACGGGAAGGACAAAGGGAGATGGGGATTGAAACCGGAAAAAAGAGACAGCTAGTGTTAAGATAACCTGATGTGGTGGCAACCACAAAAACTGCTGTCTGGAAGTTCCCAGAGACCCTGGAAAATCCAGGTTAGATGCATCTTAATGGCAACCCACTCAAGTATTCTTGCCTGGAAAATCCCATGGATGGAAGAACCTGGTAGGCTACAGTCCAGGGGTTGCAAAGAGTCCAGACATGACTGAGTGACTATCACATCACTATCATAGAACTGCCCTTTATAAGAAAGAAATGGATCAACATCCATTACCAGCCCACCAGGTCTCTATTAAGGTTTCCCTCCAGACTGTGCCTGCATAAACTCAGAACTTATCTTCCCTGCTAAAAGGAAAGATAAATTCTTCTTGATAAAGAGCAGGAAGAGATGTCTGGCAAAGATGAGTTCCTATCTGGCTTACCAACATAAAGTCTGTTGGTTCAGAACATAACTGATTTTTTGAGTGGTTCTTCATGTTGAGTTATAAGAGTTTTTGTTACTCTGGATATTAATCTCTATTCAGTTACAACATCTGCTAGTATTTTCTCCCATTATGTGCTCAGTTCTTTACTCTCTTGACAAATCATTTGATACTCACACATTTAAAAGTATGGTTCAGCTCAATTTACTTATTTTTTTCCTGTGATTTTGGTTTTACATCCAGAAATCACTGCCAGATCAAATCTCAGAAAGATTTTCTCTTGTGTTTTCTTATAAGAGTTTCGTAGCTATAGGTCTTACTTTTAGGCCTTTGATTCATTTTGAATTAAATTGGAAACTGTGTGTTCCTCAACTTTGCTCTTAATTTTCAAAATGTTTTGGATATTTGGATTCCCTTGGGATTATAAACACATTTTAAAACTCTTACTAGAGCCAGAAGCAAGTCTGTGGATATCAGATATCAGATATAGAGCTGTAAATAGAGTTAGCTTATAGTTAAAATACTGTTTTATACTGTTCATACTGTTCACAGTATAAAAAGGCAAAATGATAGGATACCAAAAGAGGAACTCCCAAGGTTATTAGGTGCCCAGTATGCTACTGGAGATCAATGGAGAAATAACTCCAGAAAAAACAAAGGGATGGAGCAAAACAATACCCAGCTGTGGCTGTGACTGGTTATAGAAGCAAGATCTGATGCTGTAAAGAGCAATATTGCACAGGAACCTGGAATGTCAGGTCCATGAATCAAGGCAAATTGGAAGTGGTCAAACAAGAGATGGCAAGGGTGAATGTCGACATTCTAGGAATCAGTGAACTAAAATGGACTGGAATGGGTGAATTTAACTCAGATGACAATTATATTTACTACTGCTGGTAGGAATCCCTCAGAAGAAAAGGAGTAGCCATCATGGTCAACAAAAGAGTCTGAAATGCAGTACTTGGATGCAACCTCCAAAAACGACAGAATGATCTCTGTTCATCTCCAAGGCAAACCATTCAGTATCACAGTTATCCAAGTCTGTGCCCCAACTAGTAATGCTGAAGAAGCTGAAGTTGAACAGTTCTATGAAGACCTACAAGACTTTTAGAACTAACACCCAAAAAAGATGTCCTTTTCATTATAAGGGACTGGAATGCAAAAGTCGGAAGTCAAGAAACACCTGGAGTAACAGGCAAATTTGGTCTTGGAATGCAGAATGAAGCAGGGCAAAAACTAATAATAGAGTTTTGCCAAGAAAATACACTGGTCATAGCAAACACCCTCTTTCAACAACATAAGAGAATACTCTACACATGGACATCACCAGATGGTCAACATCAAAATCAGATTGATTATATTCTTTGCAGCCAAAGATGGAGAAGTTCTATACAGTTGATGAAAACAAGACCAGGAGCTGACTATGGCTCAGATCATGAACTCCTTATTACCAAGTTCAGACTGAAACCGAACAAAGCAGGGAAAACCGCTAGACCATTCAGGTATGACCTAAATAAAATCCCTTATGACTATATAGTGGAAGTGAGAAATAGATTTAAGGGCCTAGATCTGATAGACAGAGTGCCTGATGAACTATGGAATGAGGTTCGTGACATTGTACAGGAGACAGGGATCAAGATCATCCACATGGAAAAGAAATGCAAAAAAGCAAAATGGCTGTCTGGAGGGGTGCCTTACAAATAGCTGTGAAAAGACAAGTGAAAAGCAAAGGAGAAAAGGAAAGATATAAGCATCTGAATGCAGAGTTCCAAAGAATAGCAAGAAGAGATAAGAAAGCCTTCTTCAGTGATCAATGCAAAGACATAGAGGAAAACAACAGAATGGGAAAGACTAGAGATCTCTTCAAGAAAATTAGAGATACCAAGGGAACATTTCATGCAAAGATGGGCTCGATAAAGGACAGAAATGGTCTGGACCTAACAGAAGCAGAAGATATTAAGAAGAGGTGGCAAAAATACATGGAAGAACTGTACAAAAAAATATTCATGACCCAGATAATCATGATGATGACTAATCTAGAGCCAGACATCTTGGAATGTGAAGTCAAGTGGGCCTTAGAAAGCATCACTATGAACAAAGCTAGTGGAGGTGATGGAATTCCAGTGGAGCTGTTTCAAATCCTGAAAGATGATGCTGTGAAAGTGCTGCACTCAATATGCCAGCAAATTTGGAAAACTCAGCAGTGGTCACAGGACTGGAAAAGGTCAGTTTTCATTCCAATTCCAAAGAAAGGCAATGCCAAAGAATGCTCAAACTACCGCACAGTTGCACTCATCTCATCCGCTAGTAAAGTAATGCTCAAAATTCTCCAAGCCAGGCTTAAGCAATACATGAACCGTGAACTTCCTGATGTTCAAGCTGGTTTTAGAAAGGTCAGAGGCCAAAAGTCCACTCTATACCTCTGTGTCTCTTTTGTTGTCTCACATACAGGGTCATCATTACTGTCTTTCTAAATTTCATATATATGTGTCAGTATATTGTATTGGTGTTTTTCTTTCTGGCTTACTTCACTCTGTATAATCGGCTCCAGTTTCATCCCTCTCATTAGAACTGAGTCAAATTTATTCTTTTTAAGGGCTGAGTAATACTCCATTGTGTATATGTACAACAACTTTCTTATCCATTCATCTGCTGATGGACATCTAGGTTGTTTCCATGTCCGGGCAATTATAAACAATGCTGCAATGAACACTGGGGTACATGTGTCTTTCAATTCTGGTTTCCTCAGTGTGTATGCCCAACAGTGGGATTGCTGGGTCATAAAGCAGTTCTATTTGCAATTTTTAAGGAATCTCCACACTGTTTTCCATAATGGCTGTACTAGTTTGCATTACCACCAACAGTGTAAGAGGGTTCCCTTTTCTCCACATCCTCTCCAGGATTTATTGCTTGTAGACTTTTTGGATCGCAGTCATTCTGACTGGTGTAAAATGGTACCTCATTGTGGTCTTGATTTGCATTTCTCTGATAATGAGTGATGTTGAGCATCTTTTCATGTGTTTGTTAGCCATCCATATGTCTTCTTTGGAGAAATGCCTATTTAGTTCTTTGGCCCATTTTTTGATTGGATCGTTTATTTTTCTGGAGTTGAGCTGCATAAGTTGCTTGTGTATCTTTGAGATTAGCTGTTTGTCAGTTGTTTCATTTTCTATTGTTTTCTCCCATTCAGAAGGCTGTCTTTTCACCTTGCTTATAGTTTCCTTTGTTGTGCAGAAGCTTTTAATTTTAATTAGATGCCATTTGTTTATTTTTGCTTTTATTTCCATTTTACTGGGAGGTGGATCATAGAGGATCCTGCTTTTGGACTCTGAGGGAAAGGGAGAGGGTGGGATGATTTGGGAGAATGGCATTGAAATAGTTATACTATCATATAAGAAACAAAGTGCCAGTCTATGTTCAATACAGGATACAGGATGCTTGGGGCTGGTGCACGGGATGATCCAGAGAGATGATATGGGGGTGGGAAGTGGGAGAGGGCTTTAACATTGGGAGATCGTGTATACCTGTGGCTGATTCATGTCAATGTATGGCAAAACAAATACAGTATTGTAACGTAGAATAAAGTATTAAAAAAAGAAAAAGAAAAATATGGGTTAACTGTTTTTGAAAAAGTTAAAGGAAAACTATTAGTGATCTTCAAAAACAGAAGATAATAAAAGGAAATTATAAAAAAAAAAAAAAAAGAAAGGTCAGAGGAACCAGAGATCAAATTGCTAACATCTACTGGATCATCAAAAAAGCAAGAGAGTTCCAGAAAAACATCTACTTCTGCTTTATTGACTATGCCAAAGCCTTTGACTGTGTGGATCACAATAAACTGTGGAAAATTCTGAAAGAGATGGGAATATCAGACCATCTAACCTGCCTCTTGAGAAATCTGTATGCAAGTCAGGAAGCAACAGTTAGAACTGGACATGGAACAACAGACTGTTTCCAAATAGGAAAAGGAGTATGTCAAGGCTGTATACTGTCACCCTGTTTATTTAACTTATATGCAGAGTACATCATGAGAAATTCTGGACGAGAAGATACACAAGCTGGAATCAAGATTTCAGGGGAAAATATCAATAACCTCTGATATGCAGATGATACCACTCTTATGGCAGAAAGTGAAGAAGAACTAAAGAGCCTCTTGATGAAAGTGAAAGAGGAGAGCGAAAAAGTTGGCTTAAAGCTCAATATTCAGAAAACAAAGATCATGGCATCCGGTCCCATCACTACATGGGAAATAGGTGGAGAAACAGTGGAAACAGTGTCAGACTTCATGTTTTGGGGCTCCAAAATCACTGCAGATGGTGACTGCAGCCATGAAATTAAAAGACGCTTACTCCTTGGAAGAAAAGTTATGACCAACCTAGATAGTATATTCAAAAGCAGAGACATTACTTTGCCGACTAAGGTCCGTCTAGTCAAGGCTATGGCTTTTCCTGTGGTCATGTATGGATGTGAGAGTTGGACTGTGAAGAAGGCTGAGCACCGAAAAATTGATGCTTTTGAACTGTGGTGTTGGAGAAGACTCTTGAGAGTCCCTTGGACTGCAAGGAGACCCAACCAGTCCATTCTAAAGGAGATCAGCCCTGGGATTTCTTTGGAAGGAATGATGCTAAAGCTGAAACTCCAGTCCTTTGGCCACTTCATGTGAAGAATTGACTCATTGTAAAAGACTGATGCTGGGAAGGATTGGCGGCAGGAAGAGAAGGGGACGACAGAAGATGAGATGGCTGGATGGCATCACTGACTCAATGAACCCGAGTCTGAGTGAACTCCGGGAGTTGGTGATGGACAGGGAGGCCTGGCGTGCTGCAATTCACGGGGTCGCAAAGAGTCGGACACGACTGAGCGACTGAACTGAACTGAACTGATAATTAAAATATTCTTTCTTCCCTGGAGGCTTAGATGGTAAAGTGTCTACCTGCAATGTGGGAGACCCGGGTTCGATCCCTGGGTTGGGAAGATCTCCTGGAGAAGGAAATGGCAACCCACCCCAGTACTCTTGCCTGGAGAATCCTACAGATGGAGGAGCCTGCTTCGGCAACAGTCCATGGGGTCGCAAAGAGTCGGACACGACTGAGCATCACTTTCACTTTCTTTCTTTCATAGTTAAAATGTATTTCTTTTGCAAATTTTCAAAAGGAGAATGGCTTGTGACACAAAAGTATACGTCACTTGATCATATTGCCAGGGGCACATCAATGGTCTGTAAATGATAATGGCTGCTATTTTTTCAGAACTGTTAATAGACACCAACATATCTATAAATCCTAATGAATACTCAGCAGGATGAATAACAGAGAGACCCATGGCTAGACAACTCAGAGCACAATTACAAAATATAACAAAGATAATTACAAAATAACCTTAAAAAAAAGAGAGGTTACTTAAAGTACAGACAGTTAAATTGAAAGCTGACATCTTAATTGTAAACAAAGGAAGTCAAAAGATAGAGAAATGCTATCTTCAACTAACTGTGAGGTATTTACCACAAATTTGTATATCACAAATAAATTGGTGGTGTAAATCACTGAGATTCTTGAGGTTGTATGTAATTCCTACAACAGGGTTTAGTGTTTGCAGACTAGTGTATTATTACATTTTATAGATGCACAATAATATATGTAAGGCTAGAATACCAAAGAATTAGCAATGTATCTTGAATGTTCTGATATAAAAATAAAATGAGTTAAAAATAAAATTGATTTATTGAGATAGTGGATACAGATAGATACATAGAGATAGATGTAAACATAGAATAGAGATTTAGATTCAATGTAATTTCAATAAAATTTACATATATAAATATAATTTGAAAAGCTGATTCTTTTCAAGAAGAGTGAAAGTAAAAGTTGCTCAGCCATGTCTAACTCTTTGCGAACCCATGAGCTATAAAGCCCAAGGAATTCATCAGGCCAGAATACTGGAGTGGGTAGCCTTTCCCATCTCCAAGGGATCTTCAAAATTGAGGGATTAAACACAAGCTATCACATTACAGGTAGATTCATTACCAGCTGAGCCACACAGTAAGGGGCCAAAGAAAGCAGCCAGGACAATGTTCAGTTCAGTCAGTTCAGTCGCTCAGTCATGTCTGACTCTTGCGACCCCATGGACTGCAGCACCCCAGGCCTCCCTGCCTAACACCAAGTCCCGGAGTTTACTCAAGCTCATGTCTATTGAGTTGGTGATGCCATCCAACCATCTCATCCTTTGTCGTCCCCTTCTCCTCCTACCCTCAATCTTTCCCAGCATCAGGGTCTTTACAAATAAGTCAGTTCTTTGCAGCAGGTGGCCAAAGAATTGGAGTTTCAGCTTTAGCATCAGTCCTTCCAATTAATATTCAGAACTGATTTCCTTTAGGATGGACTGGTTGGATCTCCTTGCAGTCCAAGGGACTCTCAAGTCTTCTCCAACACCACAGTTCAAAAGCATCAGTTTTTTTTTGCTCAGCTTCCTTTATAGCCCGCTCTCACATCTATCTGTGGCTACTGGAAAAACAATGACTTTGACTAGATGGACCTTTGTTGGCAAAGTAATGTCTCTGCACTTTAATATGCTGTCTAGGTTGGTGATACCTTTTCTTCCAGAGAGCAAGTGTCTTTTAATTTCATAGCTACAGTCATAATATGGAGTGATTTTGAGCCCCCCAAAATAAAGTCAGCCACTGTTTCCCCATCTGTTTGCCATGAAGTGATGGGACCAGATCCCATGATCTTAGTTTTCTGAATGCTGAGCTTTAAGCCAACGTTTTCACTCTCCCCTTTCATTTTCATCAAGAGGCTTTTTAGTTCTCCTTTGCTTTCTGCCATAAGGGTGGTGTTATCTGCATATCTGAGGTTAGTGATATTTCTCCCGGCAATCTTGATTCCAGCTTGTGCTTCATCCAGCTCCATGTTTTTCACGATGTACCCTGCATATAAATTAAATAAGCAGGGTGACAATATACAGCCTTGACGTACTCCTTTCCCTCTTCGGAACCAGTCTGTTGTTCCATGTCCAGTGCTAACTGTTGCTTCCTGACTTGCATATAGGTTTCTCAAGAGGCAGGTCAGGTGGTCTGGTATTCCCATCTCTTTCAGAATTTTCCACAGTTTATTGTGATTCACACAGTCAAAGGTTTTGGCATAGTCAATAAAGCAGAAGTAGATGTTTTTCTGGAATGCTTTTTTGATGATCCAGCGGATGTTGGCAATTTGATCTCTGGTTCCTCTGCTTTTTCTAAATTCAGATTGAACATCTGGAAGTTCACAGTTCAGGTATTGTGAAGCCTGGCTAGGAGAATTTTGAGCATTACTTTACGACCCTGTGAGATGAGGGCAATTGTGCAGTAGTCTGAGCATTCTTTGACATTACCTTTCTTGGGATTGGAATGAAAACCAACTTTTTCCAGTCCTGTGGCCACTGCTAAGTTTCCCAAATTTGCTGGTATATTGAGTGCATCACTTGGACAGCATCATCTTTTAGGATTTGAAATAGCTCAACTGGAATTCCATCATCTCCACTATCTTTGCTCATAGTGATGCTTCCTAAGGCCCACTTGACTATAATTCCAGGTATTTCTTGACATCCTACTTTTGTGTTCAGGTCCCCAATAGTGAAAAAGACATATTTTTTGGGTGTTAGTTCTAGAAGGTCTTGTATGTCTTCATAGAACCATTCAACTTCAGATTCTTCACATTACTGGTTGGGGCCTAGACTTGGATTACTGTGATATGGAATTGTTTGCCTTGGAAATGAACAGAAATCATTCCATCATTTTTGAGATTGCATCCAAGCACTGCATTTCAGAGTCTTTGGTGACTATAATCGCTACTCCATTTTTTCTAAGGGATTCTTGCCCACAGAGTAGATATAATGGTCATCTGAGTTAAGTTCACCCATTCCAGTCCTTTTTAGCTCACTGATTCCTAAAATGTTGATGTTCACTCTTGCCATCTGCTGTTTGACCACTTCTAATTTGCCTTGATTCATGGACCTAGCTATTTGTAAGGCCTCCTCAGACAGCCATTTTGCTTTTTTGCATATCTTTTTCTTGGGGGTGGTCTTGATCCCTGTCTCCTGTACAATGTTATGAATCTCTGTTCATAGCTCATCAGGCACTCTGTCTATCAGATCTAATTCCTTAAATCTATTTCTCACTTCCACTATATAGTCATAAGGGATTTAATTTAGGTCATACCTAAATGGTCCAGTGGTTTTCCCTACTTTCTTCAATTTAAGTCTGAATTTGGCAATAAAGAGTTCATGATCTGAGCCACAGTCAGCATCTGGTCTGTTTTAGCTGATTGTATAGAGCTTCTCCATCTTTGGCTACAAAGGATATAATCAATCTGATTATGGTATCGCCATCTGGTGATGTCCATGTGTAGAGTATTCTCTTGTAGTTTTGGAAGAGGCTGTTTGCTATGACCAGTGCCTTCTCTTGGCAAGACTCTGTTAGCCTTTGCCCTGCTTCATTCTGTACTCCAAGGCCAAATTTGCCTGTTACTCCAGGTGTTTCCTGACTTTGCATTCCAGTCCTCTATAATGAAAATGAATCTTTTTGAGTGTTAGTCCTAGAAGATCCTGTAAGTCTTCATAGAAGCATTCAAATTCAGCTTCTTCAACATTACTGGTTGGGACAGAGACCTGGATTACCATGATGTTGAATGGTTTGACTTGGAAACAAACAGAGATCATTCTGTCGTTTTTGGGGTTGCATCCAAGTACTGCATTTCAGACTCTTTCGTTGACCATGAAGGCTACTCCATTTCTTCTAAGGGATTCCTGCCCACAGTGGTAGATATAGTGGTCATCTTAGTTAAATTCACCCATTCCAGTTCATCTTAGTTTGCTGATTCCTAGAATGTTGATGTTCAGTCTTCCCATCTCCTGTTTGACCACTCCCAATTTGCCTTGATTCACGGACCTAGTATTCCAGGTTCCTATGCAATATTGCTCTTTACAGCAGTGAATATTGCTTCTATCACCAGTCCCATCCACAACTGGGTGCTCCTTTTGCTTTGGCTCCATCCCTTCATTCTTTTTGGAGTTATTTCTCCACTGATCTCCTGTAGCATATTGTGCACCTACTGACCTAGGGAATTCATCTTTTAATGTCCTATCTTTTTGCATTTTCATACTGTTTGTGGGGTTCTCAAGGCAAGAATACTGAAGTGGTTTGCCATTCCCTTCTCCAGTGGACCAGCAAATGAGAAGAAGAAAGATGCACCTATTTGAATGCAGAAGTCCAAAGAATAGCCAGGAGAGATAAGAAAGACTTCCTCAGCAATCAATGCAAAGAAATAGAGGAAATCAATAGAATGGGAAAGACTAGCGATCTCTTCAAGAAAATTAGAGATACCAAGGGAATATTTCATGCAAAGATGGGCTCAATAAAGGACAGAAATGGTATGGACCTAACAGAAGCAGAAGATATTAAGAAGAAGTGGCAAGAATACACGGAAGAATAGTACAAAAAAGATCTTCATGACCCAGCTAATCACAAAGGGTTGATCACTCACACTCACCTAAAGCCAGACATCCTGGAATGTGAAGTCAGCTGGGCTTTAGGAAGTATCACTACCAACAAAGTGGTGGAAGTGATGGAATTCCAGTTGAGCTATTTCAAATCCTAAAAGATGATGCTGTGAAAGTGCTGCTGTCAATATGTCAGCAAATTTGGAAAACTCAGCAGGGGGCACAGGATTGGAAAAGGTCAGTTTTCATTCCAATCCCAAAGAAAGGCAATGCCAAAGAATGCTCCAACTACCACACAATTGCACTCATCTCACACGCTAGTAAAGTAATGCTCAAAATTCTCCAAGCCAGGCTTCAGCAATATATAAACTGTGAATTTCCAGATGTTCAAGCTGGTTTTAGAAAGGTCAGAGGAACCAGGGATCAAATTGCCAACATCTGCTGAATCATGGAAAAAGCAAGAGAGTTCCAGAAAAACATCTACTTCTGCTTTATTGACTATGCCAAAGCCTTTGACTGTGTGGATCACAATAAACTGGAAAAATCTTCAAGAGATGGGAATACCAGCCCACCTGACCTGCCTCTTGAGAAATCTGTATGCAGGTCAGGAAGCAACAGTTAGAACTGGACATGGAACAACAGACATTTTCCAAATAGGGAAAGGAGTATGTCATGCTGTATTTTGTCACGCTGCTATTTAACTTATATGCAGAGTACATCATGAAAAACATGGAGTTGAGGGAAGCACAAGCTAGAATCAGGATTGCTGGGAGAAATATCAATAACCTTAAATATGCAGATGACACCACACTTATGGCAGAAAGTGAAAAAACTAAAGGGCCTCTTGATGAAAGTGAAAAAGGAGAGTGAAAAAGTTGACTTAAAGTTCAACCTTCAGAAAACTAAGATCATGGCATCTGGTCCCATCACTTCATGGCAAATAGATGGGGAAACAGTGGAATTAGTGGAATTTTTCTGGGCTCCAAAATCACTGCAGATGGTGATTTTAGCCATGAAATTAAAAGACATTTGCTCCTTGGAGGGAAAGTTATGACCAACCTAGAAAGCATATTAAAAAGCAGAAACATTACTTTGCCAACAAAGGTTTTTCTAGTCAAGGCTATGGTTATACCAGTGGTTATGTATGGATGTGAGAGTTGGACTGTAAAGAAAGCTGAGAACTGAAGAACTGATACTTATGAACTGTGGTGTTGGAGAAGACTCTTGAGAGTCCCTTGGACTGCAAGGAGATCCAAACAGTCCATCCTAAATGAGATCAGTCCTGGTGTTCATTGGAGGGACTGATGTTGAATTAAAACTCCAATACTTTGGCCACCTGATGCAGACAGCTGAATCATGGGAAAAGACCCTGATGCTGGGAAAGATTGAGGGCAGGAGAAGAAGGGGATGACAGAGGATCAGATGGTGGGATGGCATCATCAGCACAATGGACCTGGGTTTAGGTGGACTCAGGGAGACAGTGATGGACAGTGAGGCCTGGCATGCTGGGATTCATGGGGTTGCCAAGAGTGGGACACGACTGAGCGACCGAACTGAACTGAATTGAGCCTTGCTTTTTATGAAGAAGTATTTCTGCTCCCACTCAAAATTAAACCTTCCTCAGTCATGTATTCCAATCTCTTGCACATATATTCCAATCTCTTTCACGCAATTAACAAACCTGCATCCTGAAATACTCTTTTCTGGAATCACTTGATTTTTCCTTCAACACCAGACATTTCTTTTCAAAATCTAAATTGCTGTTGTTTTTGCTGAGTCACTAAGTCATTTAGGACTCTTTGTGACCTCATGGACTGTAGCACACCAGGCTTCTCTGTCTTCCATTATCTCCCACAGTTTGCTCATATTCATGTCCACTGAGCCACTGGGGCTAACCATTCATCCTCTGCCACTCATTTCTCCTTTTGCCTTCATCTTTCCCAGCATCAGGGTCTTTTCCCATGAGTTGGCCCTTTGCATCAGGTGGCCAAAGTATCGGAGCTTCAGCTTCAGCATCAGTCCTTGCAATGAATATTCAGAGTTGATTTCCTTTAAGATTGACTGGCAAAACCCAAATGGTATTATTATTCATACCAAAAAGAATTGTTAAACCTTGCCTTAACCCCATGTAACTCTCAAGATATAACTTCACCTTTCTTTTAATAGGGTGTTTGTAAGGTGTTTATAAACACACTTTATTGGGTGTTCTCAATCATGCCACGGAAATATCTCTAGAGAGAATAAATGTGTCCATGAACTTGGTTACTCAGATGTTCAACTTTCTGTTTCACATTAGTCAAACTACACCCAGTATTTCAGATGGTGGACTCCTCCCTTTCACATCTTTTCTAATATTTTATTTCCACCTATTCCGTGGCCTGACATCAATATTGAAATTTCCCTGAACAAGTTCTGCAGTTTTCATTTCTTCTCTATCTATACAATGCCTCTATACATATATCTTTTAACCAAATCCCTAAATGCTGAGAAACAAAGAATCCACCTGCCAATGCAGCAGACACAGGAATTGTGAATTCGGTCTCTGGGTTGAGCAAATCCTCTAGAGGAAGAAGTGGCAACCCACTTCAGTATTCTTGCCTGAAAAGTCCCATGGACAGGGCAGCCTGGTGGGCTACAATCCAAAGGATTGCAAAGAGTTGCACATGACTGAGCTACTAAACCTGAGCAGGAGGATAAGCATGTCTTCACATTTATCTGCATGAAATGACCCTTAAAGCCTATCTTTACCCTTAGTAACCCAAATTATATACAGATTAAAATATCCAGCTTTTTATATTGTATTTCCACTTACTCAATAGACATTTGAAATTTAACATTCTTAAAAAAGAACTCTCAATTCTATGCACAAACCCTGCTTCACTCTATTTCAATAAAGATATTCACCATCTACTTTATTGCTCAAGCCTGATATCTGGAAGTTCTTCTTGATTCTCCTATTTCTTTCACACCTCAAACTCAACATATCATGAGCTTCTATTACCCATGCTTTCAAAATATGTGTCAAGTTACAGTACATCTTAACATCTTTACTTCTGAAACTCTAAGCTGTAAGAGGAGCATCTTTCTTCAGAACATATGAAAGACAGCCAAAGAGGTCTTTCTGCCTTAATGTGTTTTTCCCCCTCCTGTTCACTCTCTGTGAAACAGCCATTGTGATAGTCTCAGAATTTTAGTCATAACCTGACTTTCCATTACCTGAAATCATAAGTACGTGGTATCAGATTTTTAATGTAAAATATAATTGAGGGACCAATAAGTAGATTTCCTATTAGCCAAGGTGAAATGTGGTACAATGCACCAAAATGTCTTCAGAATTTAAGTAAATAAAGGTTTAATCCCAGTCACAAGGTACAGATGACATCCAAATAAAGGGTATTGATTTCTTATGCATAAATAAAGCAGATGTGTTGGAAGGTCACACACTCAATTCTTTGAAATTTGAGAATCCCATTTCCTTAGCTTTTGAATCTTTCAAAGCCAACCTAATACCTCAGCAGTTGGACCACTAGGTTGGGTGTTGTATGATGTTTTCCAGTGTACATCAATATACAGGAATTTTCTTGAGGTGGCAGATGACTTTCTGTCAACCTAACCCATTCCATGAAAAGTTTATTGTTACATGGAGTCTGAGTAATAGGCAGCATGCAATCTCACAGTTTTACCTCAGGTTAAAATTTAACAGACAAGCAGAAACCAAAGAGATGTTACCATGAACTGGCCTGTAGTAGGCTTGTGTGTACCACCAGCGATGCCCAGTGTGGAACTAAGGACAGAGAAAAAAACTGAATCTGCAGACTGCAGAATGGGGCCTGTGGACTAGGATTCCAATTACTTCTAGGATTGCTAATGGAACCACCAACAATTCCAGAAGTGGAGTCTGAGGACAGAACTGAGATCTGAAGATGCCAATCAGATGGGTAACTGCATACTGAATAGAGGTTTAGGGACTTGGGTTCAGTGTGGAAGCTTCTGTTAGCTCAAGATAACCTGCTCCAGGGTTAAAAAGCCAATTAAATCAGAGGCTCAACACAAAGAGGGTGGTGCTCAACACAAGAGAACTTTCCCACAACCCTCAGTGTTTGTGGGTACCAGTGTGCATGTTGTTCCTGAAGCTATCAGAAGTTTCCTTCAGATTACTACACTCTCACCAACACCCAAAAAAAAAAAAAAAAGGGAGAAAAGAATTCAACTGAGTAAATTTAAAAGATATTGTAAATAGATAGAGAAAATTCGATATTTATATGTAAACTTTTTTACTGAAGTGTAATAAAATTTTTTAAATATATAAAAATTTGAACTTGATCAATTCTTTTTCAAAATAAACACTGAGCATATCATGTATCTACATGATACACATGAAACAGAAAACCACCAGCACATGAAGTCTTCCCACACACTATGTCAACCACTAACTTTCCCAAAGCATGGGTTAGTCTTGCTGGATCTGTATTTTATACAGATACACGCTTTGTAACAACTTGCTTCGTTAGTCCAACATTACATTTTTGAAATCAAACCATGTTGTTACTAGTGGTGCTACAACAATTAGTATATTGGATATGCCACAGTTTATGTCTTCATTTCATCATCAGTGAGCTTTTGGGTAGCTTCTGATTTTTTGTTTGTTGCCACATGACATCTGGTGAAGCTTATGTATATATATATCTGTTAGAAATATACCTAAATATGTATGGCACCCCACTCCACTATTCTTGCCTGGAAAATCCCATGGATGGAAGAGGCTGGTAGGCTGCAGTCCATGCAGTAGCTAAGAGTCGGACACTACTGAGCAATTTCACTTCCCTTTTCATTTTCATGCATTGGAGAAGGAAATGGCAACCCACTCCAGTGTTGTTGCCTGGAGAATCCCAGGGACGGGGAAGCCTGGTGGGCTGCCGTCTATGGGGTAGCACAGAGTCGGACACGACTGAAGACTTAGCAGCAGTACCTACTAGGGCATAGGTTATGGGGGTATGTTCGGCCTTGGCAGCTGCAGTTACATACAATGTGATGGAAATATAAATTGTTCGCTTGTTTTCTTGCTTGTGCTTTTTTTTCATTGTATTGACCCATTTGAAATATAACGCTTTGAGTGAGAGTGCTTTGCTTATTGTATTAACATCTACCACGAATGAATGAATGAGGGACCTGTTATCTGAAAGATACATATTCCATTAATCCCATTCCTGAAATCCTGCAATTTAGGGCATTAATTGAAATGTTACCCTACTCTGTACCTTCAACTTAATTTTTCTGTTAAACTACAGCTGTTCTTAAGAATAAATCTATTTTTAAAACAGGAAAAAAAAATGTTACTCTAAAGAATTCCTTGACCCCTATTTTTCTCATCAGTAAATTAGAACTCATAATGAGTGCTTCACTTATTATGAGATTGATGGATATGACAAGATGTTTAAATTGCTAAGTTTTGGACAGATTTACCAATATGATAATAAACATCAGGAATTTAATAAAGTTGCTCCTTTTATCCTTGAGTGATTATAGAGTCTTATAGGATGTGAATGTGATTTGCCACATGTTTTCTTTCTCAGTTCCTGGTTCAGTGGGGCTATGGTTATGAACTATGAGCTAACTTCTATTATATGACTGACGTGCTTAATCTTGATAAGATGTCACATGTCTTAATTTGTGACATATTTGAAAAATTCTTTTAGTATCTTTTCAACTTGTTCCCCTCTATGTTTCTCCATCATCTTAGAAATGCTTTCAGGAAAACAGTCTTTTCACGTTGTCTTCTCTGTACAATGTTGTTTGCTCTCATCCACCAATTTCAGTTTCTCTTACAAATAGTTCTTGATAATGTGTTGCAAGCAAGCAAAAGTTAAATACATTATTTCTACATAAAATTCTAAAAAAATCACCTAATGATTTTAGCAAGTATAATGGCTTCTTGAGAAAATATGCTGTGACTTTTCTTATAATCTGACATCTTGGGATGTACAATTAGCTAGCCATCTGTCTTCCTAAATGGCTGGGTCAGAGTATTAACATAAACCTAGGGGAAAAAAAAAAAAAGATTTCTCTTATCCTTAGATGGTGAGCTCTATTTTTACACCAGAATCATGTATGTTTGTAGTGCCATCTTCTCTCTTGTACTCCTTAACATACTTCATGCTATCTAAAATCACATGCAATTTATTTTACCTCCGAAAAGTAAAATTGCTGAGTATGAAATTTTAGTTTGTGTTTCTGGAAATCACTGAGCATTTATTTCGAATACATATGAATAGGGCAGGAGGAAAGGAAGATGAAGGAAAAGAGACCAAGAAGGCACACCTTTTATAATGATTATTTTTCCCGCACATTTGAATCTATCCTCCAGTTTAATCTTTCACTGAGCGTGGCCACATTGGTCAAAGAGGCTCCCATTCACCATTTGCATAGGAAGGAGCCAAGTGTCAAAAAGCATCCCCTGACACCCTCTGTGTACCCTTGAACCTGCCCAGTACCCTCTTCATAGCTCCAGTCACATCTTTGTTTCTCAGACTGTAGATGAGTGGGTTAAGCATGGGTGTGAGGATGGTGTAGAACACAGAGAAGACTTTGTCTTGTTCGGGCCTGTGGTAAGAGTGTGGCAGCATGCAAGTGTACATGGCAGCCCCATAGAACAAGGTCACCACTGTCATGTGAGATGAACAGGTGGCAAATGCCTTCTTTCTCCCTTCCACTGAGCTCATGCGGTGGACTGTGGTCAGGATTTGAGCATAGGAGGCAATCACCACAGAGAAAGGAATCAGCAGCATCAAGACACAACACACATACATCACTGTCTTATAGAGAGCTGTGTCTGCACAAGCCAATTTCAGGACTGCAGGTGCCTCGCAGAAGAAATGGTTAATCTCTCGAGAGTTGCAGAAGGGGAAACTCATGGTTATGGGAGTTAGAAGAAAGCCATCTAAAGAGCCCCCAAACCAGGAGCCTGCTATAATCATCCAGCAAACACGGCGGCTCATTAGAATTGGATAGCGGAGTGGATTACAGATGGCCACATAGCGGTCATAGGCCATGAGACCCAACAGGAAGAACTCAGCTCCCACAAGGGTGAGGTAGAGGAAGTGTTGAGCTGTGCATCCCACAAAGGTGATGGTCCTTTGATCCAGCAGGTAATCTACCAGCATCTTGGGCACAATGGTAGAGATGTACACCATGTCAATGAAGGAAAGGTGGCTAAGTAGGAAGTACATGGGGGTGTGGAGGTGCGAATCAGTGCGGATCAGAAATATCATGACCCCGTTGGCCATCAATGCAATAAAAAGATAATAGAGATGATGGCAAAAAGCAGGCCTGATGTTTCCTTTCTATTGAACAACCCCATGAAGGTAAAGTCTGTAGAGGATGTATTGTACTCTTCCATTGATCCCATGAGGGCACTGCTGTGACCTAGAATCTTTAAAATAAAACCATGATATTTACAAGGAATTAACACAGCATACAGATTGATTGTTAAGAAGTAGATTTCTAAAAGTTGGAAGAAAACATTTAACATATTTTTCTATTCTAGAAGAGTTTTAAGTAAAATTATTTTCAATCAATAATTCTTTAAATCATTGGACAAGATGACATCAGTAGATATTATCATATAACAGTGATACACATAACAACACTTAAGGGTGCACCCCATGATTTATGGTAGTTAAACATAACCTGGTCTGTTGCATATATGTGTGCATCTCTGTGTGTGAAAATACTACCTTGGATACTATCCTTATTCAGTGTATCTTTATTGTTACAGTTATCAGCATCAACTTCGAGACATCTCAGGACTGGCTGTTTATAGTGTGTGTCTGACTTTTACTCACAAATATAAGTAATTTACCATTTGGGCTGCGAGTCAATGTCTATAAGTGTTTTCATGGTGTCACTTCATCTATATTGCAGACAAAATTGAATAGAGGAAGTAAAGTGGGCAATGGAAATTACTCTCTCAAACCCAGATGTGAAAGGATCATCCCATCCAAGAGGCATTCATTGTTACAGAATTATTTTTATTTTTTGAAAATTACCTTTCATTTAAGATGATGGATAACTAGCATTAGGATTATGATTAGTATTAGCATGTAGCATTAGCGGTTAGGATTCAGCACTGACACAAAAACATATATATTGAACAACTGACCTATTGTTTTTGGAAACTGGAATATCTTTCCCAGTAATTTATAATTAAGAAAAATTCATTGACTGTGTTCTATATAACTTCTGGTGATGACAAAGGAAAAATTCCACAACAAAAGTTTTGAAAGTTAAGCATGAGTTATCATGGGCTTGGAGTTAAATATATCAAAGTGAAATACAGTTTATCAACATTTGAAAGTTAAATTGATCAAATTAGTCTATGTTCCTTCTAAATATACTAAAAATATGGGAATTTGAGTCAATTGCACAGAAAAATAACACTATTGAGATAATTATAATGGTATTCTGAACAGTTTGTGCCTTGTGCTTCATATCTATCGACTCATCAAGCTTCACAGTAAACCTTAGATGTGAGAAACTATGAAACTCCCTTTCACTGATGGCAGATTTAAAAGTAATATTCCCACAGTTACACATGATGTTGGTGGCAAGGGTTTTTGAACCAAGTAGTCTCAATTCATTCTGTGTTCTTATAGCTCAGAACAACAAAAAGACATTATGCTGGCTATCAAGTAAAGTGTGCCCAAAATGTGAATTGTTAAATGTGTATAGTTAAAATTTTAACTATAGGTAATCATTGATGGATGGCATCACTGACTCAACGGACATGAGTTAGAGCAGGCTCCAGGAATTGGTGATGGACAGGGAGGCCTGGCGTGCTGCAATCCATGGGATTGCAATGACATGATTGAGCAACTGAACTGAACTGAATCATTAATGTGATTAGTGAACATTAGTCATAATCAAGAGAATATCATCTTAATTATTATAATCTAGACTGCTGATTTTTAAAAAGGTAAACTCTGTTTTTCTCCTTTTTAAATTTTATTTTCTTGCTAATTTTAAAATCTTTGGTGCCAGATATCATATATTTTCCTGACATGTATGATTTCCATACATGTATGGTATGTATGATTTCCATACATGTATGATATGTATGATTTCCTGACGTGTATGATTTTATTATCATTTCAACTGGCCACATTTTTCTTTGGCTGTTCAATTTCCAATTAATGAATACTATTAACCTATGCATCTAAAGGAAAAATTCTGTCCAGTTTATGGAAAAGAGTAAATATTAATAATGTTTTAACTGCTTTCACAACTCCCACATTTCTGATTTTTTTTTCCTCTTGTACTAAGACACTATAAACAAAGAGGAAGTTATATATTGCTTTACAAAATCAAATAGCTCTCTTTGCTCTCCATTCACATTCATTTCTAAATCTTTTAAACGTTCTCTGCTGCCATATATATTCTTTTTGTACCTGGCCCTATATTTCAAGCAATAACATAGGCAACTCCAAAGACTTCTTCCTTTATCAGGAAACTGGTATTACCTTTTTAATTACATGTTAAAAAGTCTAAGTTGTTAGAGAACAACCCCATTTGATTAAATTTATTGTCTGCAATCTCATTATGGGGTAACATAATGAGGCTATAAGTGAATTTCTTCTGCGCACAGATTATATTACTTTGTTTTGATTTAGTAAAAATGAGAATAATTATAAAATGCCTGAAATGATTCTGTCACTTTATAGAGGATCTTGTTTCTGAAAGGATGTGATAGACATACAGAAAAACAAAATTTGGAATCAAATGAATTGATTTCTCTTAACCATGATGTTTTCTTCATGGATCAGAGCCTTGTAGTGGGGAAGGGGCTTGCATAACTCAGTGAAGCTATGAGCCATGCCATGCAGGGCCACCTAATAAGGAGGGTCATAGAGGAGCATTCTGACAAACAAGTGGTCTACTGGGATAGGGAATGCAAAAAATTCCAATAGTAGTGTCACAAGAACCTCATCAACAGTATGAAAGGCAAAAAGATATGACATCAGAAGATGAGCCTCAAGGTGGAAGGATCATTGGAGAAGAGACGAAGGCAATTACTAACAGCTCCAGAAAGAATGAAAAGGCTAGGCCAAAGCAGAAACAGTGCTCAGTTATGAATGTGTCTAGTGGTGAGAGTAAAGATCAATACTATAAAAAACAATATTGCATAGGAACCTGTAATGTCAAATCCATGAATCAAGGTAAATTTGAAGTGGTCAAGCAGGAGATGGCAAGAGTGAACATTGACATCTTAGGTATCAGTGAACTTAAATGAGCTGAGAGAATTTAATTTACATGACCAATATATCTACTGCTGTGGGCAAGAATCCCTTATAAGGAACGGAGTAGCCATCATAATCAACAAAAGAGTCTAAAATGCAGTACTTGGGGGCAATTTCAAAAATGACAGAATGATTTTGGTTTGTTTCCAAGGCAAACCAGTCAACATCACAGTAATCTAAGTCTATGCCCCAACCACTGATGTTGAAGAAATTGAAGCTGAACAGTTCTATGAAGGCCTATAAGATCTTTTAAAATGAACACAAAAAGATGTCGTTTCACCTTAGGGGACTAGAAGGCAAAAAGGAAGTCAAAAGATACCTGGAGTAACAGGCAAGTTTGGCCTTGGAGTACAAAATGAAGCAGGACAAAGGCTAACGGAGTTTTGTCAAGAGCAAACTTGACAAAATAAAGCACACGTAGCAAACATCATTTTCCAAGAATGTTCCAACAGCACAAGAAATGATTCTACACATAGACATCACCAGTTTGTAGGTATAAAAATGAGATTGATTATATTCTTTGCAGCCAGTGATGGACAAGCTCTATATACTCAGCAAAAACAAGACCTTGAGCTGACTGTTGCTCAGATCATGAGCTCCTTATTGCAAATTTCAGGCTTACATTGAAGAAGGTAGGGAAAATCACTAGGCCTTTCAAATATGACCTAAATCAAATCTCTTATGATTATGCAGTAGATGTGACAAAAGGATTCAAGGGATTAGATCTGGTAGACAGAGTGCCAGAAGAACCATGGATATGGAGGTTCATAACGTTGCACAGGAGGCAGTAACCAAAATCATCCTATAGAGAAAGAAATGTAAGAAGGCAAAGTGGTTGTCTGAGGAGGTCTTACAAAAATAACTGAGTAAAGAAGAGATTTGAAAGTCAAAGGAGAAAGGGAAAGATATACACAACTGAATACAGAATTCCAGAGAAAAAGGAAGGAGAGATAAGACTTTCTGCAATGAACAATACAAAGGATTAGAGGAAAACAATAGAATGTGAATGACTAGAGCTCTCTTCAAGAAAATTGGAGATATCAATGGAACATCTCATGCAAGGATGGGCACAATAAAGTACAGAGATTGTAAGAACCTAACAGAGGTAGAAGAGATTAAGAAGTGGTGGCCAGAATACATAAAAGAACTATAAAAGAAAAGGACTTAAAGACTGAGATAACCACGATAGTGTGGTCACTCACCTAGAGCCAGATATCCTGGAGTTTGAAGTCAAGAAGGACTTAAGAAGCATTACTACCAACAAAGCTAGTGGAGGTGATGGAATTCCAGCAAAGCTATTTCAAATCCTAAAAGGTGATACAATAAAAGTGCTGCACTCAGCATGCCAGTAAATTTGGAAAAGTTAGAAGTGGCCAGAGGACTGTAAAGGTCAGTTTTCATTCCAAACCTAAAGAAGGGCAGTGCCAAAGAATGTTCAAGGTACTGCACAATTGCACTCATTTCACATGCTAGCAAGTTAATTCTCAAAGTCCTTCAAGCTAGGCTTCAGCAGCATGTGAACCAAGAACTAGCAGATGTGCAAGGTAGATTTAGGATAGAGGAATCCGAGATCAAATTGCCAACATCCACTGGATCAAAGAAAAAGCAAAAGAATTCCAGAAAAATATCTGCTTCATTGACTATGCTAAAGTCTTTGATGGTGTGGATAACAACAAACTGGAAAGTTTGTAAAGGAAATACCAGACCATTTTACATGCCTCCTGAGAAACCTGCATGCAGGTCAAGAAGTAACAGTTAGAACCAAACATGTAACAGTGAACTAGTTCAATATTGGGAAAGGAGTATGTCAAGGCTGTATGTTATCATCCTGCTTATTTAACTTATATACAGAGTACATCATGTGAAATGCTAGACTGGATGAAACTCAAGCTGGAAGCAAGAAAGATAGGAGAAATATCAAAAATCTCAGATATGGAAATGATACCACCCTTATGGCAGAAAGAGAAGAGGAACTAAAGAGCCTTTTGATCAAGGTGAAAGAGGGAAGTTGAAAAGCTGGCTTAAAACTCAACATTCAGATAACTAAGATCATGGCATCTGTTCCCATCACTTCAGGGGAAAATAGATGGGGAAACCATGAAAACAGTGACATACTTTATTTTCTTGGGCTCCAAAATCACTAGGGATGGTGACTGTAGCCATGAAGTTAAAGAGAAAGACACTTGCTCTTTGGAAGGAAAGCTATGACAAACCTAGACAGCGTATTAAAAAGCAGAGACATCACTTTTCTAACAAACATCTATATAGTCAAAGCTATGGTTTTCCAACTCACATGTACAGATGTGAGTTGAACCATAAAGAAAGCTGAACGCTGCAGATTTGATGTTTTCGAACCATAGTGTTGGAGAAGACTCTTGAGAGTCCTTTGGACTGCAAAGAGATCAAATCAATAAATCCTAAAGGAAATCAGCCCTGAATATTCATTGGAAAGACTGATGCTGAAGCTGAAACTCCAATACTTTGGGGAACTGATGAGAAGGGCTGACTCATTGCAAAAGCCCCTGATGCTGGGAAAGGTTGAAGACAGGAGGAGAAAGGGATGACAGAGGATGAGATGGTTGTACAGCATCATCAGCTCAATGGACATGGGTCTCAGCAAACTCTGGAAGTTAGTGAAGGGCAGGGAAGCCTGAGTGCTATCGTTCACGAGGTTGTGAAGAGTCAGACATGCCTGAACAACTGAACAAGAACAAAGGTTATGCTCAAAATTCTTCAAGCTAAGCTTCAGTAGTATGTGAGTTGAAAACTTGCAGATGTACAAGTTGGGTTTAGAAAGGTAGAGGAACCAGAGATCGAATTGCCAACATCCATTGGATTATAGGAAAAGCAAGGGGATTTCAGGAAAACATTTACTTTTGCTTCATTGATTATGCTAAAGTCTTTGACTGTGTGGATTACAATGAACTGGAAAATTCTTAAGGAGATGAGGATATCAGACCACTTTATCTTCTCCTAAGAAGCCTGAACACAGGTCAAAAAGCAACAATTAGAACCTTACATGGAACAATTAACTGGGAAAGGAGTTCAAAATTAGGAAAAGAATATGTCAAGGCTATATATTGTTACCCTGTTATTTAACTTTTACACAGAGCATATCATGTGAAATGCAGGACTGGATGAATCACAAGCTGGAATCAAGATTGCTGGGAGAAATATCAACAATCTCAGATATATAACTGATACCACTCTAATGGCATAAAATGAAGAGGAACTAAAAAGCTGCTAGATAAGGTTGAAAGAGGAGAGTGAAAAAGGTGGGTTAAAACTGAACGTTTAAAATACTAAGATCATGTCTTCCAGTCCATTACTTCATGGCAAATAAAAGGGGAAAAGAGAGCAACAAAGTTTATATTCTTGGGTTCCAAAATCACTGCAGATTGACTGCAGCCATGAAACTAAGAGATGCTTGTTCCTTGAAAGGAAAGCTATGACAAACCTAGAAAGCATTCTTAAAAGCACAGACCTCAGTGCCCCAGCCCCAAGCATCCAGTATCATGCATCGAACCCAGAGGGATGATACGGGGAGGGATGGAAGGAGGGGGGTTCAGGATGGGAAACATGTGTATACCTGTGGCAGATTCATGTTGATGTATGGCAAAATCAATACAATATTGTAAAGTAATTAACCTCCAATTAAAATAATTTATATTAAAAAATAAAT
Organism: Nanger dama; assembly: GCA_917880005.1. Taxonomy (NCBI): domain Eukaryota; kingdom Metazoa; phylum Chordata; class Mammalia; order Artiodactyla; family Bovidae; genus Nanger; species Nanger dama. The sequence goes on from CAKJTW010000168.1 coordinate 406,160, forward strand.
AAAAATTAAAAATAAAAACCAAAACCAACCAAACAAAAAAAAGCACAGACCTCACTTTGCAGATAAAAGTTTATATAGTCAAAGCTATGGTTTTTCCAGCAGTCATGTACATATCTGAGAGTTGGGCCATAAAGAAAGCTAAGTGCCAATGAACTGATGCTTTCCAAATGTGGTGCTGAAGAAGACTCTTGAGAGTCCCTTAAACTGTAAGGAGGGCAAATAAATTAATACTAAAGGAAATCAACCTTGAATATTCATTGGAAGGATTTATGCTGAGATGAAGCTCCAATACTTTGACTACCTTATGGGAAAAGCTGACGCATTGCAAAAGACTCTGATGCTGGGAAAGACTGAAAGAAAAAAAAAAAAAAGAGGATGGAGAGGATGAAATGGTTAGATAATATCACTGAGTCAGATGACATGAATTTAAGCAAACTCTGGGAGATAGTAAAGTATAGGGAAGCCTGAAATGCTGCAGTCCATGGGGTTCCAAAGAGTTAGAGAGGACTTAGCAAATGGAAAATAGCATCAACCCATGACAAAAATTAATTTTGTGTATCTGGTTCTGTCCCTACATTGTCTAATCTTTGCTTTTCATTTGTAGTAAATTTAGATGACAACATTCAAGATTACCCTATAGACAAAATAAGAAATCCATTGTTCAGGTCCTAAGTTGTGTCCTACTCTTTGTGACACCATGGATGGCAGCATGCCAGGCTTCCCTGACCTTAAATTCCCCCAAAATTTGCTCAAACTCATGTCCATTAAATTGGTGATGCTATCCAACCATCTCATCCTCTGTTTCCCTCTTCTCCTCCTGCTCTCAATTATAGGTGAAAATATTTTATACAATTGCAAAGTGAAAAATTAATGCTATGCACATATATCTTATTTTAAAATAATTGGTAAATGTGCAAAAATCCTTAACTTTTCTTTAAGCTATCTACACATAGATCTAAAATCTATGAATTTGAATTGTAAATACCTTTTGAATGTCAAATCTAAGAACTCTGGCACTCTGGGTGAGAATAATTCAGCATTTTGATTCTGTATTTTTTCCTCAGATATCTCTTAGGTTGAAGGAAATACTCTGTTGTATATTATCAGAAAAGTATGTACATCACACTGATGAGAACCTAATAATTTTGAGAAGGATATTTATGCTCAACCTGCAAACTATGATATCATAACAAAGAAAAGTTATTGAGCAAAACTGGCAAGTTAAATTATCTTTAAGTCTTAAATTCTTTTTTATTATACTTAACCACTCATTAAGTGAAAGTGATGCATTTATTATATCCAGAGACAATTGCTACAAGTAGCTCCTACTTTTTCGGGGTGTAGACATTTGTTTGAATTGGGATGGTTGCAAATCATTTTTTCCTACCCAGTTTAAGTTAGGATGCAATTCCATTCTAGGGCTGGAAGGATCACCAAGCCTGTCCTTTAAATCAAGTGACATTGGTATCTCAATGTTGTAAATTACAGCCCTCTGATTATATGTGACCACTGATGAACTTTCTACCAAATTAAATAGCATACTCCACGGTCCTTCAGGGCAACAGCTCCTTTGCTAGGAAATTCAGTGTTCACTTGAATTAAAAGCTGCTCATAAATCCTCCTGCTTTGTCCTCTAGATCCACTCAGAGGCAGTTTCTTTACTTTGTAACATTCAGCCATTCATAATGTGAACAAGACTTTAGAGTCAGAAAAGATAGACTGAAAAAGAACATGATTAGAAAGTGGAAAAACATCCTTTTTTTTCTTGCATCAGTTTATGCTTTCCAATACTTATGCACATTAATTTATACATTACTTGCCAAAGTACTCCTTTCCTGTATTCATTTGGGATGATCTTTGGCAATATCTGTTTTAAAATTCAGTATCTCAATTTCAAGACATTACTCTAGGAACTGTATGTAATCTTATTCTGTATTTTCCAAGTCTCTTGTAAATGTGTTATCATACTCTAGAAATATAAAACAATTAATTCCCTTAAATGATAAGAAAAAAAAAGACATTATTCTAGGATTGAATTTTCCAGAACCAAATACCCTGGAAATATTTTTTTTTGTTTGTTTTTATATCTGGTTTATATCTGTGCTCTGTAAACTGTGATTCTGTGCAAGTTTTTCATTTAGCCCTTCAAATAGTTCTTTCCTTGTCTTATCTAATTCATAAGGCTAAATTTTACTTAAACTATTAAATTTACTTAAAAAGGAGAGTAAAGATTTTGCTAAGGTTAAACACAGAGATAGTTCATAAAAAGAAAATTCTTTGCACAGTTCCACTTAATAGTACTCCCAAACCTAAGATTTGTAATGCATATTCTAGATCATTCCCAGAAAAAAAGTGAAGTAAGTAATCTTCTTCTCAATGGACTTGCAGTTGGGATGGAGGGCCCCCATTGAGCTTGCAACCTGAGATTTGCAGTTCCTAAGTTGTAGATAACCTTGGCTTTATATCTCAAGATTCAGCTTGCATAAATTTTGTTTACATCATACAATGAGAATCTATTCAGTCAAACTCCTAAGATATACTATGGAAACTCAGCCATTTCCTTATTCACCAGATATTTAATGCGCCATTGAGAAAAACTAGGCTACATGCTGATCAGAGTTTGACTTGTCATCTGTTATCTTACTGCACAATTTCAAAAGACCTGAATTTTTATTAAGATAATAGGCAGAGAGGAATGTACAAAGTCATTTTAAATATTGCAGAAGCTTCTAGATGATTCATTGAATTGCTTAATTTAGTCAAAGATTTTTTGTTGTTTAGATAAAACCTTGAACCTCTAAATCCAATTATTTACTTTAAGAAAAGTCATAAAGTGATTCATTTTTCCTTGATTCATCCCTCCTTGTTTAACCTCATCAATTCACATTTCTCAAATCTTTTCTCAAGAATTTAACCTGAATGCTACCTATTAAAAGCAGCATGTTACATGTCTCCTGGTATATTTAATGGAATGAAACACATTTCATTGATATAAAAAGATCACCAAAATGTTTAATATTATTGTAAACTTTGTTCTAACTGTATAAAAATATCTCTGTCACTTACGTAGAGCTGAATCCTCTCCAGACGGTCATTCAGGGAGGTCCTTCAAAGGTGGAGAATATGAGTGAGTTCTCGGTTGCTAAGCCATCAAATGTGGAGATAGTCCTACAAAATTTAGTAAAATCAAAATTCAGCAAGCTACAATAAAATAGCAGATGATATGTTACTAGAAAAGAAGATGATTTTATCTAGCAGATTTAATTTTCTCCAGCTTATATTGAGAAGGAAACAAACAAACAAACAAACAAACAAACACTGAGGGATTCATAGTCATGAGTATCCATAACAGGAAAGACTTCAAGTTCTGACTTATGTGCCCAGGTCTCCTCTGCATGTTACCCATGATGATCCAAAACACAGGGATTTAGGTTTATGAGCTTGAATTTACTGAATTGTAAATTCAGTAAACTAGAGGTGTCCTTAGCAACTGATGATGGAGTTAGCTCAAAAGAGACATGCAGCAAGTTATTAAGAGAAATTTTGTAATATAAATTGGCAAAAGGAATTTTAAAAATGCCACCTTAAAAATCTTTGAAATATTTTTTCATTGCCAGAACAGATTGCATAAATCCTCCAGCTTTCTAGACATGTGTGTTAATGCTTAACCTATTTTAACAAGAAATTTTAGAAACCTATGAGGGACAATTGTGAAAAACTGAAAAAGCAGAAAGAAATTTGCAAACCATTAAAGAATGCTGAGCTGTCTCTTGGTTTTCCATGTTTAGGTTTCCTGGAGCAACAGGAAGTGCTCACAAGTGAGAAGAGGCAGGAGTTTATATAGTTTTCTGAGAAGGCAATGAAGTGAAGTTTTCTTGTAAAGATCAAGTCTCTTCCCTGTGGATCTTACAGACTGTAATGAAACAGATTTGGCACAGCTAATGAGTAGTGTATTTTTGGGATGAATGTCACATGGACTTTGAGAAAACTGTTTTCACTGCTGGGCTCCAAAGTGTAAGACTGTGAGTTCTCTATTCATCAGAAATTTCCTTTGGCAGCTATTCCTCCCAGTGAAATGTGGGAACTAATTTGAAGAGACATAAAAATGATAGAAGGTAGCTCAACTATTGTTTATTTTAGCACTTTATTGGTAGTCCAATCAATTAGTGCAGTCACTCAGTCTAGTCTTACTCTTTGTGACCCCATGGACTGCAGCACTCCAGGCTTCCCTGTCTTTCACTATCTCCTGGAGCATGCTCAGATTCATGTCCGTTGAGCTGGTGATGCCATCCAACCATCTCATCCTCTGTCATCCCCTTCTCTTCCTGTGTTCAATCTTTCCCAGCATCAGGGTCTTTTCCAATGAGTCAGTTCTTCACATCAGGTGGCCAAAGTATTGGTGCTTCAGCTTCAGCATCAGTCCTTCCAATGAATATTCAGGACTGATTTCCTATAGGATTGAATGGTTTGATTTCCTTGCAGTCCAAGAGGCTCTTGAGAGTCTTCTCCAATGCCACAGTTGAAAAGCATCAATTCTTTGGTGCTCAGCTTTCTTTATGGTCCAACTCTCACATCCATACATGATTACTGGAAAAAGGATACTTTTGACTATATGGACCTTTGTTGGTAGTCTAACAATAATTATTTTTTATGAGTTTTGAGTACTGGATACATATACTTGAGGAAATGTGAAAAATTTCTGAAAATGAAAAATGCCCATAATACTCAATGATAGTCACCAAAGCATTTCATATAGATAGCTATTCATATGAAATTAAATTTGTATTTTACACACACACACACACACACACACACACACACACACATTGAAGTAGGAAATGGCAACCCACTACAGTATTCTTATCTGGAAAATTCCATGAACAGAGGAGCCTGGCAGGCTATAGTCAATGAGTTCTCAAAGAGTCAGACATGACTGAGCAGCACCAGCAGCATAAACACATATACATATGTGGAAAGTATATATATATATATTTGTGTATATATATACATTTGCATATATACATATTTGTATATACATACATATGCACATTTTATATATATAGACATATATATATATATAATTTACACACACAAGGAGGTGTGTGTTTACATATGATTTGATAATTTTCATTATTCAAAACAACTTCTTAAAAAGTGTTCCTAGTGAGAAATATTCTTCCAAATATAGCATTCATTATCTGCACTGTGTCCTACCTCATCTGAAAGTGTCCAAAAGTGAAGTCGCTCAGTAGTGTCTGACTCTTTGGGAGCCCATGGACTGTAGCTTACCAAGCTCCTCTATCCATGGGATTTCCAGGCAAGAATACTGGAGTGGGCTGCCATTTCCTTCTCCAGGGGATCTTCCCAACACAGGGATTAAACCCAAGTCTCCTCCATTGTAGGCAGATGCTTTTACCATCTGAGCCACCAGGGAAGTCTAGTCCTACCTCATAAATATTCTCAATTTTATTTAACCAGCATGGCATTTTCATGCACATATTTAACTATAATGTTAATAACTCATGTGATGATAAACATTGTCTTTAAAATATTGTTTTAAGTTTTGTTGAAATTTTTGAAGGCTTCATATCCACATTTTAACATATATATATATATATCTTTTATTCATTTTATACAATTTTTAGAAGTCAGAGGATAACTCCAGGCCAGAATCAGTCTTGCTTCTACCAGAAGCCTTCACTTAGAGATCTATCTTGGCTAGAGTATGCATGCAAACCCCAGGGAAGTGTACTGAGACAAGTTAACATGGGAGAGACAAAGCAAGGTAATTGCCCTGAAGGAAGATGAAGACTCAGAAAACTGCTCCTTTATAAAGAATTTAAACTTCCCACAGGCATGAATCTGTCTCTGAGTCTACCCATACAAATTTCTGCAAGTACTTTTCAGTAAGTTTTTGCTTTACTCTTTACCTTCTGCATATCACCAGATGGTCAACACTGAAATCAGATTGATTATATTCTTTGCAGCCAAAGATGGAGAAGCTCTATACAGTCAGCAAAAATAAGACCAGGAGATAACTGTGGCTCAGATCATGAACTCCTTATTGTCAAATTCAGACTTAAATTGAAGAAAGTGGGGAAAACCACTAGACCATTCAGGTATGACCTAAATCAAATACCTTATGATTATACAGCAGAAGTGAGAAATAGATTTAAGGGACTAGATATGATAGACAGAGTGCCTGATGAACTATGGGCAGAGGTTCATGACATTGTACAGGAGACAGGTGTCAAGGCCATCCCCAAGAAAAAGAAATGGAAAAAAGCAAAATGGCTGTCTGAGGAGGCCTTACAAATAGCTGTGAAAAAAAGAGAAGTGAAAAACAAAGGAGAAAGGGAAAGATATACCCACTTGAATGCAGAGTTCCAAGAATAGCAAGGAGAGATAAGAAAGCCTTCCTCAGGGGTCAATGCAAAGAAATAGAGGAAAGCAATAAAATGGGAAAGACTAGAGATCTCTTCAAGAAAATTAGAGATACCAAGGGAGCACTTCATGCAAAGATGGGCTCAATAAAGGAGAGAAATGTTAGGGGCCTAACAGAAGCTGAAGATATTAAGAAGAGGTGGCAAGAATACACAGAAGACCTATACAAAAAGATCTTCATGACCTAGATAATCACAATGGTGTGATCACTCACCTAGAGCCAACATTTTGGAATGTGAAATCAAGTGGGCTTTTGGAAGCATCACTATGAACAGAGGTAGTGGAGATGATAGAATTCCAGTTGAGCTATTTCAAATCCTGAAAGATGATGCTGTGAAAGTGCTGCACTCAATATGCCAGCAAATTTGGGAAACGCAATAGTGACCATAGGACTGGAAAATGTCAGTTTTCATTCCAATCCCAAAGAAGGGCAATATCAAAGAATGTTCAAAGTACTTCACAACTGCACTCTTTTTGCAAGCTAGCAAAGTAATTTTCCAAATTCTCCAAGTTAGGCTTCAATTGTACATGAACCAAGAACTTCCAGCAGTTCAAGCTGGATTCAGAAAAAGCAGGAGAACCAGAGATCAAATTGCCAGCACCTGCTGGATCATAGAAAAAGAAAGAGAATTCCAGAAAAACATCTACTTCTGTTTCATTGACTATGCTGAAACTTTTGACTGTGTGGATCACAACAAACTGTGGAAAATTCTTTAGGAGATGGGAATACCAGACCACCTTACTGCCTCGTGAGAAACCTGTATGCAGGTCAGGAAGTAACAGTTAGAACCAGACATTGAACAATGGACCGGTTCAAAATTGGGAAAGGAGTATGTCAAGGCTGTATACTGTCCTCCTGCTTATTTAATATATGCAGAGTATATCATGGGAAATACCAGGCTGAATGAAGCATAAGCTGGAATCAAGATTGCAGGGAGAAATATCAATAAACTCAGATATGGAGATACCATCTTATGGTAGAAAGCAAAGAGGAACTAAAAAGCCTCTTGTTGAAAGTGTAAGAGGAGAGTGGAAAAAGCTGGGTTAAAACTTAACATTCAAAAAATGAAGAGCATGGCATCTGGTCCCATCTTTTCATGGCAAATAGATGGGGAAACAATGGAAACAGTAACAGATTTTATTTTCTTGGGCTCCAACATTACTGCAGATGATTACTGCAAATGATTACTGCAGTCTTGAAACTAAAAGATGCTTAGAAAGGCTGTGACACACCTAGACAACATATTAAAAATCAGAGACATTACTTTGCCAACAAAGGTCTGTCTAGTGAAAGGAATGGTTTTTCCACTAGTCATGGATGGATATGAGAGTTGGACCATAAAGAAGGCTGAGTACAAAGAATTGATGCTTGTGAACTGTGGTGCTGGAGAAGACTCTTGAGAATCCCTTGGTCTCCAAGGAGATCAAACCCATCAATCCTATAGGAAATCAGTCCCAAATATTCATTGGAAGGGCTGATGCTGAAGCTGAAGCTCCAATATTTTGACCACCTGGTGCGAAGAGCCGATTCATTAGAGCCAATTCATTAGAAAGGACTCTGGGAAAGAGTGAAGGTAGGAGGAAAAGGGGACGATAGAGTATGAGACAGTTGCATGGCATCACCAACTCAATGGACATGAGTTTTGAGCAAGCTCTGGCAGATGGTGTAGGACAGGGAAGCCTGACATGATGCAGTCTATGGGGTCACGAAGAGTCAGACATGACTGAGCTACTGAACAATATCAACAGCAAATTTTGTCATTTTTCCAGAATGTTATATAGTTGGAGTCATATATCACATAAGATTTTCAGACTGCTTCTTTTTCCAGTTAGTAATATACCTTGAAGATTCTTCCTTTATTTCATGGCTTACTGGATCTTTTTTTTTCATTGTTGAATAATATTCAAGATATTGATATATCACACTTTAAAGTGTATCACACTTTGCTTACCTATTTATCTACTAAAAGACATCTTGATTAATTATTGATGATTATGAAAAAAATTGCTCAATATTCCCATGCAGTTTTTTGTTTATTATTATTTTTTTAATGTCAGTAGGATAAATCCTGGGAAGCACTATTGCCAGATTATGTGGTAAGACTAGATTTAGTTTTATTGGAAACTGTCAAATTCTCTTTCACAGTGATTTGTTTTTATATTCCCACCAGCAATGAATGAAGCTTCCTGTATTTTACAGTAATTTCAATTGTAACCACTCTAATAAGTACGCAGTACTATCACATTGTTGTTTTAATTACTACATTTTAAAAGTATGCATTAGTTATTCTTTCCCTAATTTCCTCACAAATTTATTTTTAATCCTTACAATTGGATTTTTTACCCAATATCAATATTTCTTAGTATAATTAATAAAGCAACATGCTTATATGTGTGAAGGATAGAAAGATTAAAGATAAATGGGGTGATTTTTTTGTCTAAATCACAAATATTAGAAGCCTGAAAGGCAATTACTCTCATTATGACTAGCAGAAATAATGACCAGTGTTATTGCATTTATCATATTTGCTCTTTCAGATCTTATAAGGAAAGCCATTATACTACCTCGCTTTTCACAAAAGAGGAAATTGGGCCACAGTTACATAGAGAATGGACAGAAGTTCACATGATCTTTAAAAATGGACCCCAAAGTGATGCTCAGTTCTCAGGATCATTCCTCACCTCTTCTGACTTATTGTTTTCTTGTACCTCACTATCTTCTGTGTTGGAAATTCTTCCTCCTAATGCCTAGCATGTGGTACTTTCCAAGCCAGTTGGACAAGACAGAAGGAGATGAACCTTCCAGAAAGAGAGCTTCAAAAAGGCCGCCTTTGGTAACAACTAAGTTCAGTTCAGTTCAGTTCAGTCGCTCAGTGGTGTCTGACTCTTTGCGACCCCATGAATTGTAGCATGCCAGGCCTCCCTGCCCATCATTCCCACTAAAATAAAAGGAAGCAAGTCCACTTTCTTGATTAGTCAGTCCAGTCTATAGGGTCCAACATAAACTCTTCCATTTGGTTAAAAATTTTGTTTACAACTCAGTTCCTTTCTTCAGTGCAATAGGAGGTGTGATTATGTTTACGATCATCAGTGTCTGTCAGAAGTAGAGTATCACTGAACCTAGCTAGGGTTTTGACAGCACAGAATCTGGCATAGCCTCATTACAGAGAGGGTTGTGGGGCTTGGGATTTGGTCCAGGTTTTTACAACTGAGTCTGTAATTTAGGCTAAACACAGTCTCTTTAGGGACCCAACATCCTAAAAAGAAATTATCTACGTCATTTCCCAAGGAAATTTTTTGGTTCCAACTTTCAGATGGAAAGCCAGTAATTTTCTTCCCAGTTTGTAATGTTATACAGTGTAAAACTTAGTACCATAGATGAGGAAAAATAAGCTGTCTACCACTTCTTTGGAATAAAAATATTCATATCACTATAATATCTAGAGCAGGATTCCAGAAATTTAATAATTCCGATGGACTGGAGAAAAACTGAAAAGTGATTACTGAATTTACAAATCCATAAAGCACCCTTTTCTCTCCTGCCTATTACTTTGCCTTCTGATATAATGATTATTTACCATATAACATACATAACATTGTAGAATCCTTGCCCAGAAGAGTATTAGTCTCTATTTCTGCAAAAACATGTGATTCATTTTTTTTTTCCAGCCCCAGATTTAGATAAGGGAGGAATGTTTTCAGTTTTTACTCAAAGAAAAGATATTTAACTTTTCTAAATCCTGGTGTGAATTTATGTACGTATTTCCTTTGAAGTTTTATGATGTTATAGCTTCTTTTAAATGTCTGCACCTCTCACCTTTTCATAAACTCTATCTATGATTCATTTAAACAACATAATCAAAATTGCCATTCTTATGAAGTTCCTGAGAGTGGATAGAAATTGTAATATTAATCAGACAATCTGGGGCACTTATATACATGAATTGCACTCATAGGATTGATATAAGGGAAGAATTAGAATGGGTGGCCACAAGGAAGAAATACTGTTGCTTATGAAACCAAGCAGGACTCTGTGGGGACTCCCTGGGTACAAACGCCCCTCTGTGTGCTTTTTTCATTTGTAGAAAAAGGCTCTAGTCTCCTAGGTTTTCCGTGAGTTCCAAAGAGCAAACTCACTAATTAGAGAAGTGAGGGAATTCAGAAACAAATGAAAGACAGACAAGCAAGAAAATTAAAGATGAAACACTAGTTCAACAGTAGAGCAAAATCACAGAGCCACCAGTTCTTTCTCAAGTATTTAACCAAAACTTCAAGTCATTCTGTAGAAACAAAGAGCCTTGCCAAGGTAAAGAATGGTGATTACATGCTGACCTTAAGTGCGTGTGTCCTAGACTGGTTGTAACCAGAGGGCTGGTGATCAAGATTCCTGAAACATCACCCTGTTACCTTACCATCAACAAATCAGAAGAATGTCCGTGAGCTAATCAGGTACCCTGTAATCCTCAACCCTAATGTTGCCTTTAAAAACCCTTGCCTAAAAGCCATCAGGGAGTTGGTTTTTGGTTTTTATTTTGAGCCCTGGCTGTCCACTGTTCTTACTTGATGCCCTTCAGTACTTACTTTCCTTCACCACAACTTGGTGTCAGTGGATCGGCTTGTTGCACAGTGGGCAAGTAGATATGAGTTAGTTTGGTGACATTTATAACACTCTAGCATTGTTCATGCATGGGTATTTCAGCAGTTTCACCTTTTTGATAAAAGTATGGCTGATGTACTTTTTGACATAACTGGCATTGGTGGTTGCTGCAAGCATTATCTACATTATCCGGGGCAAAACCTCATACACTCCTGAGCAGACATGGAGGATTCAGACTGTCAGAATTCTTCCCTTGTCATACCATGGGTCCCTCGACATCTTGCCAAAACCCTCTTAAAGGCCTCAGCCACATCCCTGTTTCTCAAACTGTAAATGAGAGGGTTTAACAATGGGGTGATGATAGTGTAAAAGACAGAAAAGACCTTGTCTTTAGTTGGAGTGTGGTATGACTGGGGGAAGCATATATGTGTACAGGGCAGCCCCATAGAATAAGACCACCACCATCATGTGTGAGGAGCAGGTGGCAAAAGCCTTCTTCTTCCCTTCTGCTGACTTCATCTGGTGCACTGTGATGAGCACTCCAGTGTAGGAAGCAATCACTACGGAGAAGGGGATCAGCAGCATCATGACACAGCAAATGTACATCACCATTTCATAGGCAGCTTTGTCACCACAGGCCAGCCTCAGCAGAGTGGGTGCCTCACAGAAGAAGTGGTTGATCTTGTGTGAAGCGCAAAATGGTAGAGTCATCGTGATAGGGGTGAGGAGGAAGCTATCCAAAGCACCACCAAACCAAGAGCTGGCCAAGATCATCCAACAGACTCGATGGCTCATGAGGACAGGATAGCGGAGAGGATTGCAGATGGCCACATAGCGGTCATATGCCATGAGTCCCAGCAGGAAAAATTCGGCCCCTACAAAGCCCATATAGAGAAAGTACTGGGCTGTACAGGCAATAAAGGATATGGTCCCCTCACCCTCAAGGTAATCGGCCAGCATCTTGGGCACAATGGTGGAGATGTACATAATGTCAATGAAGGAGAGGTGGCTGAGCAGAAAGTACATGGGGGTATGGAGGTGAGGGTCTATGTAGATCAGGAAGATCATGGCCCCATTAACTATTATGGCCATGAAGAAGATGGCACAAATGATGCTGAAAAGGAAGCCAGAGGCTTTGTTGTTACTGAAGAGCCCTGTAAGGGTGAAGTCACTGGAAAAGGTCTTATTATTTCCATTCATGGTTTTGAGCTGGACCTGGAGGCATAAGAAGAGAAATATGAGGTTGATGAAAATTGCAGTAGATAAGATGAACTATTAAAAATGTCTATGTAAGTATGATTAAATTAAAATTATTTATACACTAATGTCAATTGTTTTATGTGGAGCAGATTTGTGGTTTCTTCTGTCTTGGAAATTTCTTCTTGTTGAAGAGAATTCTAATGTTAGGTCCCACGGCATGAAGACAAATGGTCATTTGGAAATTAATCATTGACTTAAGGGAGTTTGTTATTTTAGAATATGAGCTATAAATAAGATCTTCTCCTGGAGGTGGCTCCACTTGTTTGAAATATGGATACAACTGAAAAACAATTGAGTCAGTTGATTCAGTTCAAATAAACATACAGTTCAGTAAGAGGTTTTGTTGATATGAGAATTTTTGTGACAACTTTAAAGCCAATCAGTGTCATCAAAACCCAACCATTAAGTTGTAGTTATGACTGTAGATTTTGAAGTATTGAGTTGGATCACAGCATTGTTCATGTGACCATTGAATGGTAGTCATTTGCTTTTTCATTCATTTGTTGATTCCTCAGCCACTCATACACCAACCTTTATTCATGGGGAATAACTTTTGCAGTGTTCTAAGCTCTAGGGAAATTGTAAACAAAAGAGGAATGTCTCATATGACTTATGTAAGAGAGTAAACCAAAGGAAAATGATGGTGCTAGATAATGAGAAATGCTTAATTAATATGGATAATATAGGATAACAAATGAGAGTAGACATGTGGAGATTTGAGGGAAAGTTGTTCCTGCAGAATAAATAGCAAATTTAAGAGTCCTAAAGCAGAAAGGAGTTTGCTATGTTCAGGACAGTACATGCAGAGCATCGCATCAGACATGAGTTGGGTAGTTAAGTATTTGAAGTAAGAGTCTTAAGATATTTGGACCAAGGTAAAGAAGTCAAAAGCTTTTTCTAAATATCTGTAGAACTGAGATGCCATTTCCACTTGTAATCATTTGTATAACATTTGAACATATGTTCATTCTGATTATTTTTGTTTGTTTCCCTTTTGTGCAGTTGAGCCTGTTATTTTCCCCCCTTGATTCTGCAATTTTGCGGACCTCGAAGGCTTTACTAGAAGGGGATCTCCATCCAAGTTAGTTTGGGGCAGTCCAGGTTATGTCTTCTGTCTCTGGGTCCCCTCTGGCTGAGCATGTGTCTTGACTCTTTTCACTATCAAGAGCATTCTGATTTGGTCAGTCATACTCCTTGGGGATAATTCCTGAAAGAAGTGTCTGAAGAACCATGCAGAGTAGAGGACAAGTAGAGGAAATCCCAAGCAAAAGGAAATCCACACTCTGGGTGGTAGATTTACATACTGAATATATAATGAAAAGAAGAGAATTCTTTAAAAAAATTCCTCATTAGCTTTACCATTCTTCAAACATCAAATACATCAAATATAATTTTTGAAATATTTGGACATAATATTAAGCCCTATGCAATGTTATACTACAAAAAGGGCAAATGATGTGATCATAAATGGACAGGATTACAGTCAGTCTCCTCACCTAGGAATGATAGTTTGGAGTAAGAGGTCTCTATGATTCCTTAATCTATGATTAAGGATGATCCTTTCTTAACCATACAAGGTGTTTTCCTCTGTTTCTTCATCTGCTCTGTAGTGAAAGAAACAAGACATTTTTCAAGGACCACATCACTTAGTACAATCAGTTTCTTAGTTTGGTAACTGGAATGTGTTATGTGCTTAATAAAAGCTATTGTCAATACTATTAGATACATACATATTGTCAATAATATATAAATCCAAAAGGAAGCTATTCTGAAATATGTTAATAGAAATATACACTAATATATATCTAAATATTATATAGGTGAAAGGAAGTTGAGAAATAAGAATAGAAAAGAAACTATAAACTATTACTTATAGTGAACACTGAATTCACCTTAAATAAGCATGTTTAAAAAGAATGTAAATATGATTGAAAACTTGAATAGAAATCAAAATAATGTTTAACATCACAGTAATATTACAGGCCTGAAAGTATTATGCAAAAAATATATATATAAACCACACTTAATTTACATAGAATAAAATTATAAAGTACCAAAAAGTAGCTTGCATTCATTCACTCATTCAAATATTTATTGTGAACTACTGATCTAAGAGCTGATGATACGTCAGCAGTGCTCACTCTCCTTTGGAACATATATTAAAGTTGAAGGAGCCATCGGTAAATAAATAATTATAAAATTATCAAAAGTCCAGCACTTTCTCCCTCAGTAAACGAGCCAGAGATGATAGATTTTCACTCATGACTGGCACAAAAAAGAGAACTATAGGGATAATAACATTTCTGAAAAGCACTAACAGAATCAGTACTAGTATTAAAACAAAGGAATATGTATGTGTCCTAAAACACTGAAAATTATGAAATAAAAACACATAATATAAAAGTGCAGGAGGTAAAGGCATATACCAAGACAGGATAGAAAACAGTTATTTTAATAACAGCATCATGGGGGATAAACACTTTTAAAGAGGAGTTTCACTCTATAAGAGAACAAATCAGAAAAAAGTTAAAAACAAAAGAATGATAGACTTAATAGATGCAAAAAGAAGTCACAAGTATATAGAGACATCATACTGAATGAAGTAAATCAGACAGATAAAGATGGTTATCACATGATACTGCTTATATGTGGAACCTATATAAAGGGAATAAATGAATTTGTCTAGGAAACAAAAAATAGAGTTATAGATAACAAACTTGTGGCTATCAGGTGGTAAGTAGGAGGGATAAACTGGGAGATTGGGATTGACATATATTCACTACTATATATAAATAGATAATTATTAAGAACCTTCTGAATAGCACAGGGAACTCTGTTCTACACTGTGTGATAGTATATGTGGGGAAAAAATCTGGAAAAAAAAAGTGGATATATGTATTTGTATAACTGATTCACTTTGTTGTATACCTGACCTAACATGATGTTGACCTTGTAAATCAGCTATACACTGATAAAATTTTTAAAAGACACAGAGTGACTTAGATGGAGAATATACTAAAGACAAGTTTACTAAGTACAACTGGCCATCATGTGGTGAATTATTCTTAAGTAAAAATAAAAGAACAAAGGATGTAATTTATATCAGTATTATAAATGGAAAAAGATAATTCTTCCATTCATTTTAAATAGAGATGCTTTATCAAATGTAAGCTATTTTACATATATTGGATAAACAAAAAGTCCTACTGTATAGTACAGGGAACTATATTCAATATTCTATGATAAAATATAATGGAAAAGAATACTGACAAAAGAATGCAACTGAATCACCTTGATGCATAGCAGAAATTAAAACAACTCCATAAATCAACTATACTTCAAAAAAAAAAAAGAGGAAAACAATAGAGGTGCTTTATATGCTCAATATGTTCAATTCATTTTCAAGGGACTATGTCAAAGTAAAGTATGTTAGAACTCTAAAATAATAGCAGCTCTATATCTAAGAATATATATATATATTTGAAACATGGCTCAAAAACTATTCAGGGCAAAAAGTTCGAAGCTCAAAGATGTACTTAAATCAAACATAATACACATGCAAGGCTATAGGACATAGCCAAAGAGTTAGACAATATTTTGTAGTACTTAAGGCATATTTATAAAAAATATGTGGGGTAAACAAAGATTTAACCCAATTAGTTAGAAATAAATCTACAAAATAAATTTAACTAAGAAGAGAAACTAAAACTTCAAAGTAGGTATTAATGGATTCTAAAATATGTACACTGATTATATAAAGAACTGATTCTTTGCAATTGAAACAAAATAAACCAACTTCTGGATATGCTAAAGAGAGTTGAAAACAAACAAACAAAAAAAAACTTTACTAAGAATAAGAAAAATAATCTAACCACACATATGAGAAAAGTGAAATATGTAATTGAAGGGAAAACCACAGCCTTAGGATTGACCAAACCAAATCCTTAGACCATTCAGGGAAGGAGTAGTTGAGGCCTAAATCGGTAGATAGAGGTTCATGGATGAGTTCATGTACAGGAGACAGGGACCAAAAACATCCCCAAGAAAAAGAAATCCAAAAAACCAAAATGGCTGTCTGAGGAGGCCTTACAAATAGCTGTGAAAAAGAAGGGAAGTGAAAAACAAAGGAGAAAGGAAAAGATATACCCACTTGAATGCAGAGTTCCAAAGAATAGCAAGGAGAGATAAGAAAGCCTTCCTCAGGGATCAATGTAAAAAAAAAAAAAAGAGGAAAACAATAGAATGGGAAAGACTAAAGATCTCTTCAGGAAGTTAGAGACACCAAGGGAACATTTCATGCAAAGATGTGCTCAATAAAGGACAGAAATGGTATGGACCTAAAAGAAGCAGAAGATATAAAGAAGAGGTAGCAAGGATACACAGAAGAACTATACAGAAAAGATTTTCACAGCCCAGATAATAACAGTGGTGTAAACACTCACCTAGAGCCAGACATCCTGGAATGTGAAGTCAAGTGGTCCTTGGAAAGCATCACTATGAACAGAACTAGTGGAGGTGATGGAATGCCAGATGAGCCATTTCAAATCCTGAAAGAGGATGCTGTGAAAGTGCTGTACTCAATATGCCAGCTAATTTGGAAAACTCAGCAGTGGCTACAGGACTGGAAAAGGTCAGTTTTATTCCAATGCCAAAGAAAGGCAATGACAAAGAATGCTCAAACTGCCACACAATTGCACTTATCTCATATGCCAGTAAAGTAATGCTCAAAATTCTCCAACCCAGCCTTCAGCAATACATGATCCGTGAACTTCCAGATGTTGAAGCTGGTTTTAGAAAAGGCAGAGGAACCAGAGATCAAATTACCAACATCTGTTGAATCATGGAAAAAGCAAGAGAGTTCCAGAAAAACTTCTTTATTGACTATGCCAAAGCCTTTGACTGTGTGGATCACAATACACTGTGGAAAATTCTGAAAGAGATGGGAATACCAGACCACTTGACCTGCCTCTTGAGAAACCTATATATATGCAGGTCAGGAAGCAACAGTTAGAACTGGAGGTGGAAAAACAGACTGGTTCCAAATAGGAAAAGGAGTATGTCAAGGCTCTATATTGTCACCCTGCTTATTTAACTTATATGCAGAGTATATCATGAGAAATGCTGGGCTTGAAGAAGCACAAGCTGGAACCAAGATTGCCGGGAGAAATTTCAATAACCTCAGATATGCAGATGACACCATCCTTAAGGCAGAAAGTGAAGAACTCAAGGGCCTCTTGATGAAAGTGAAAGAGGAGAGTGAAAAAGTTGGCTTAAAGCTCAACATTCAGAAAACTAAGATCATGGCATCTGGTCCCATGACTTCATGGCCAATAGATGGGGAAACAGTATCAGACTTTATTTTCTTGGGCTCCAAAATCACTGCAGATGGTGACTGCAACCATGAAATTAAAAGACGCTTGCTCCTTGGAAGGAAAGTTATGACCAACCTAGACAGCATATTAAAAAGCAGTGACATTACTTTGTCAACAAAGGTCCATCTAGTCAAGGCTATGATTTTTCCAGTGGTCATGTATGGATGTGAGATTTGGAGTATAAAGAAAGCTGAGCACCAAAGAATTGATGCTTTTTGAACTGTAGTGTTGGAGAAGACTTTTGAGAGTCTCTTGGACTGCAAGGAGATCCAACCAGTCCATCCTAAAGAAGATCAGTCCTGGGTGTTCATTGGAAAGACTGATGCTGAAGCTGAAACTCTGATACTTTGGCCACCTGATGCGAAGAGCTGACTCATTTGAAAAGACCGTGATGATGGGAAAGATTGAAGGCAGGAGGAGAAGGGGACGACAGAAGACGAGATAGTTGGATGGCATGACCGACTCAATGGACATGAGTTTGGGTATCTCTGGGAGTTGGTGATGGACATGGAGGCCTGGCGTGCTGTGGTTCTTGGGGTTGCAAAGAGTCGAATACCACTGAGCGACTGAACTGAACTGAACTGAAGTGAAATATGTAATTCATAAGATGTTATGCAATGTTATATTAATACAGTAGAAATTTTAATGGAGATTATTTAAAATAAATATTGCATCTTTTTACATAACATGTGTGTTTAACTATCACTACCTGTGTCAGGAAGATCCCTTGGAGGAGGAAATTGCAACCCACTTCAGTATTCATACCTGAAAAATGCCATGGACAGATGAATCTGGTGGGTTACAGTCTATGGGGTTGAAAAGAGTAAGACATGACTGAGCAACTGAACAAAAACAAACAGTAGCTTCCAAAACAAAACCCCTTGTAATTATAAGCTAATTTCACTCTTAAATGTACATTAAAACTTTTCCTAAATTAATATTAGTTATTAAATCAGCAGTACATTAAGACATATATGTCAGCCTGTTCATATAAACCCACTCCTACTTAAAAGCCTTCAAGTATTTGCATTGTTTGTGAGCTAAAGATAAAAGTCCTTAATGTGGCTTGTTGTTGTTCAGTCCCTCAGTTGTGTCCAATTCTTTGTGACCCCATGGACTGCAACACCACGCTTCCCCGTCCCTTCACCATCTCCCGGAGCTTGCTCAAAACTCACGTATATTGAGAGATGCTTAAGCTCATGTCCATTCACGTGGTTTATCTGGCTCTCAGTGGATTGAATCCTTAGCCTGCTGCTCTCTAGTGCTCTGCCAATTCCTGGCATTTGCCTCCCAGAAAATAGCCTAATTCAGGAGCTCCCTCTGCTTGGAGCACAGGTCTCCCCTTTTCATCAAAAGGTTTTCAATGTCTTTTTGTCAGCTCATGCATATGCTTTCTTCAGAGACAAACCTCTCTGGAGTCAGTATTAGCTAAAATGCCCTGTTTGTGTTTGCATGCTCAGTCATGTACAACTCTTTGTGACGCCATGGACTATAGCCTATCTGGCTCCTCTATTTATAGGATTTTCCAGGCAAGAATACTGGAGTGGTTTGTCATTTCCTTCTCCAGGGAATTTTCCTGATCCAAGGATCGAACCTGCATCCCTCACATCTCCTGCACTGCCAGGCAGATCCTTTACCTCTGCACCACCTGAGAAGCCCCCAAAATGCCCTAATGATGTTAACATATTTGTTCATAATATCAACAAAATTTTAACAAAATATTTGTACATAATATTAACAGAAATGAGGAAATAGCTAGCAATTTCTAAACATGAAGAGTATGAAACTAATAAAATGCAATTCTAATTAAAATCTCAATAGGAATTCTTTTCTCTAGAAACTTGACAGAATGATTCTAAATTTGATCCAACATAATGAGCATGTGTAACTTGTCCAGAGGAGAATGATGCTAAAATTGATAGTACTGTAACCTCTGTGGGACCAAGGTAAAACACAGATACTGAACAAGTAGTTAGAAAAGTGTGCTTAGAAATAAATATTCCTAACTCCTTTCATAAACCAATACAATATTGTAAAGTAAAAGAAATAATAATAATAATATTGAGCTCAAAAAATAGAATAAATAAGTAAATGAACAAACAAATAAAATACCTCATAGCACATAAATAAATGTTGCATGTAAGAAGTTTTAAAACAGAAAAGATGGATTTCACAATGTGTATAAGAAGATGAAAGAAAACAAATATGCCTTTTTGACATAAACACTGTGAACTGAAGGCAATTTAAAAGCAGTAAACTCAGGAAAAGCTCTTTCTTTTCTGTCTAAAAGCTAGATACAAATTCTGTTACTGGAGACAGACTCTTATAACTCAAAAAACACCAAAGGAATCGTCAAACAAGCCTTATTCTGTTATTTTCTATTATATTTCCTCCTTTATATTTACCTTCCCACAAGCATCAATCCTGAATAATCACTGGACAGATCTTGTTGAAGCTAAAGCTCCAATACTTTGGTCACCTGATGCAAAGAGCTGACTCATTAAAACAGAGCTGATGCTGGGAAAGATTGAAAACAGGAGAAGAGGGCAACAGAGGATGAGATGATTGGATGACATGAACTTGGGCAAACTCTGGGAGATGGTGAAGGACAGGAAAGCCTGGCATGCTGCAGTCCATGGGGTTGCAAAAAATTGGACACAACTTGACAACTGAACAACAGGTTACCATTCATGGAGACATAAAACTGCTTCCCTTTGTCTTATTTTCTCTACAAATGTATTTGTTCTTTACTGAAGATGCTATATGGCACAGTTCTAAGCCATCAACTGCCTTGAATTACTTTTTTGCTGAGTTTTCTCCCACGCATTGTAAGCTGCATGTATTAACAACAGTTTTTCTTTTATTAATCTGTCTCTTTGCTAAAGAACCCCAGCTGAACATCTAACATTTGTAGAGGTAATGTTTTCTCCCCTACAGAGACAACAAAATAGCAATTTAGAGATGAATAAAACTTTCCTTTTAAGCTCATAATCTTCAGCCCAGGTGGCTCAAAAGCTTAAATAAAATAAACACTTTTATAAAAAGAAACATTTTGTATAATGTTTGAAACTCTAATAAATACATTGTTTTATAATCAGAAAAGATATATTTCAACAATAATAGTAACATTTAGGGGAGAAGGCAATGGCACCCCATTCCAGTACTCTTGCCTGGAAAAGCCAATGGATGGAGGAGCCTGGTGGGCTGTAGTCCACAGGGTCGCTAAGAGTCTGACACGGCTGAACGACTTCACTTTCACTTTTCACTTTCATGCATCAGAGAAGGAAATGGCAACCCACTCCAGTGTTCTTGCCTGGATGGGGGAGCCTGGTGGGCTGCCGTCTATGGGGTCGCACAGAGTTGGACACGACTGAAGCGACTTAGCAGCAGCAGCAGCAACAACATTTAGGACTTTCACTGGAGGAAATGAGCTCATGAGCTGCCAGTGTGAGTGCAAATTAAATTATCTGGAAGGGTTTGGAAATATTTATCAATTTTTAAATAATTCATCTTATCTTCTTTTTATAAATTTATTCTAAGGAAAAACACAGTAGGAAGATGTCAGTATATGAGAAAGTTTTAAACTAATTATTGCTTTTGATAGGGAGAAAATAAGCAGAAAACAATCTAAATGATCAAGACTACTGGACTGACAAAATTAAACATTATGGTTCTTACTTTGAAACCATTGATAATAATGACATAAGTTAGTTGGATTGAATATAAATATTTTTTGAGTAAAAGAAAATGATTACTATCCCTTTTCAGAAGTTATATATAAGCACAGAAAAAATTAGTCACTTGTAGTTGATATAGTGAGTTTGCATTGAGTTAGAGAATAATAAAACCAAGGGCAGAAATCAGATTAAGGCAGAAGAGCAACCCAGAGGATGTGCTGAACTGGAGATTGAAGAATCAGGAAGACATTTTACCAGGGCATCCTAGAATCTGGTTTGTTTTACTTATAGAATACTATGAACTTTGTATTTTTATGCCTTTACAAATAAGATAGACTAGACCTGTTGGTTAGAGTTCCATAACCTTAAATCTCTGTGATGTTCTCAAATTTCTGACAATGGAGAACACTGCTCCCTACTTGCCCCTATGACTTATCTTCAGCTTGCTTTCAGAACTACTGGCAGTCTGCCTGATGCTTGCATTTGTTGTGTATTTCTGTCTTCCGGACTACAATATGAAGTATTTGAAGGTAGAGTCATTGTCTAAATAGTTCTTATGTTCATGGGTAATAGCATAATCTTTCATATATTATGAGTGCATGCATGCTCAGTTGCTTCAGTTGCTTCTGACTCTTTGCAACCCCATGAACTACAGCCCACCAGGCTCTGTCCATGGGATTATCCCAGCAGGAATACTGGAGTGCTTTGCCTTTTCCTCCTCCAGAAGATCTCCTTGGTCTAGGGATCAAACCTGCTTCTTGTGCCACTACTTCATTGGTAGGCAGATTCTTTACCACTGAGCCGCCTGGGAAGTTTCATATGTTAAGTGGTCTCTATGTCAATAGATTACTCCTAAAATTTAATGACTCCAATGCTTAATAATACTGGGGGCTTCTCAGGTGGCACAGTGGTAAAGAATCCACCTGTCAATGCAGAAGGCATAAGAGACACAGATTGGATCCCTGGATTGGGAAGATTCCCCTGGAGTAGGTAATAGCAATCCACTCCAGTATTCTGGCCTGGAAAATTATGCAGACAGTGGAGACTGGCAAGCTATAGTCCATGGGGTTGAGAAGAGTCAGACGTGACTGAGTATGCATGCAAGCATGCTTAATATTTTCCCGATTGCAGTTTACACATGAGGACACAAAAGGTATGAATATTCACTTTTATATACTCTATGATCTCACACTGCATAGGCTTACTTTGAAGAACTCTTAGAATAAAACCCTGGAAAAGAATGAAAGTTCAAGACACCAGTCAGACAGGTGACACTGTCAACCATTTGTTCCTGTCTAACATCAGAGTGCGTTATATACATTCACTTTCAACACAGCCTGACTAACAACATGTAACCAATCAATATCCACAACCATTAGTGAAGAGTGCTCCCATCTTCTAGATACTGCTGCTTGATATGTCCAAACTGGTTCATAAAATGCAATAAATAACAGTGACTCACTCAGTCACAATGCTAGCAGGATGATTTACCATTTGATCACCTTTTTTTTTTTTTTTTGGAAAAAGTTATGTTTATTCTAAGCAAGTATGTGGATAATTTGTAGCTGAAGCAACAGAAAATCTGAGATCTTCCCCATATAGGTCTATGATTATTTATGCCCAACTGCTGACTCTACAACATTTAACTGTATATGTTGCATTGTTACCTCAAAAACAAGTCTTTGTGCTTACTGAGTATTTTGACAGTGTTACAAAACAGATTATCTAAGTAGTTTTTTTTTTTTTTTTTTAGTTTTGACAACTAGATTTTTGTCCACAATTTTGGGTTTATGTGCTTCAGTCAAAGTTGTTTGCCTCTGTATTCCTTTCCTCCATTTCCAATTCAGTCTTCTTAAGGTAAAGAATCCTATTTCCTCACACTTTCACCAAAATTTCTACTTTCCAATATTATTCAGTTTCATTATTTTTCACCACCTAAGTCTCTATGCTTGAAACTTAAAGAAGATAGCATGTCTGCGGAAAATGAACTTACATGAAACATCTAAACTGTCACAAATCAGTAACCTTTCTTAGCAATTCTTCCTGTCCCCCATACATATTATCCAAGAGAGCCAAGTGGCTTTCTTACCCTGAGCATGGAGGTGATGTCAGTATATCGCCTACAGGTGTAATATATCTAGAGAGAGGAATATTAGTTATAGGCAAAGTTGGTTATGGACAATATCACAAAAGATAAGACCTTAGAAACTAAAAGATAAAACAAAACCTTCTTGGTTTTCTTTTCTGTCTCCATATTGGCTTCTTTTCTTCTTTGATAAGATGGCAAGAAATCCAGGTTGAAAAGCTCAAAGTATCAAAAAGGAGATTGTTAGTTAGAACTATGTAAAGATGATGGTATAGATGAAGCTATGGATTTCATTTCAGTGCCTCCAACATGTTGGGGGCACACAGCAGTAGGGACTCAGAGGGGAGACTTTAAGTAACTTAAAGAATAACACCATAACCACCCTGAGATTTCTCATGGAGAGATCTCCTTCTAAGAATCCAGAAGGGGTATCAATTAAACTGGTTCTGGTTAAAACTGAAAAGTTTACTCAAAATGTATAAATGGCAAGCAAATTATGTGCTATAAAACTGAAGTGATTATGCTGAATTCTGTGGGTTTTTTTTCAATTATCAACTTGAGAACAACTGTTTTCTGAATGTTTCATCACAAGCTTCCTTATGTATTTCACTTCCCTAGAGAGCAAATTAGCAATAGTGGGAATAGTGCCAAAACAAAGAAAAGTTTTTTATGTGATCATTTTTAAAATCACTCTACTAACAATCATGAACTCTAATTCTTTTACTGGTTCTTTTTCCACGAAGCAACCTCCTGTAAAGTATCATTCATTAACTCAATGCTATAAAAACAACCTGTGCAAGCATCAATAGAAGCACTGGACAAATTTGTAGAAAACAAATTGATTGGGAAGTTTGTTGCTATATCTATTGATGGGGTAGTTGATGTAAAAATCCAAGGATGAAAATGATTGTTGCCAAATCCTCTTGAGGACCTGACCAGATATCAAGTTAATGAAAAGGGCTTCATCCTAAATTAGAACTTAAGAATTAAACTTTTGTTTGAAAAACCAATGGGCTTTTGCTTCATTTTTTATTTTTAATTGGAGGAAAATTGCTTTACAGTGTTGAGTTGGTTTCTGCCAAAGCAAAATTCATGTAAAAATTTGAAAAAACATATGCACCACTTCATCACTTAGGTATATAAAGCAATGTGTGTCAGTCAGTTAAATAGTTTAGATATGCTTTTTTTTTTTTTTTCTGGGAACATCAGACTCTTGAGGTCTGGGATGAATACTACCTGTGTCTTCCTGAAATGGGAAAAGTAATAAGTGTGGAAAGTTAAAAAAATAAATAACATCATATATCATTCCAACAACCAAAGAACTAGGGTTACATTTTGATCTATATGTTTAGGAATATGGATGGAAATTAGATAGTTAGGGTATATTGTTAAGCATAATATTTCTGAAGAGTGGTCCATTGCACTGCCATACTTAATACCCCAAATGTGGAATTAGCCTAGGAAAGTAGTTACAATTGTTTCTCTTTATAATAATCTATATTCAGTTGCATGAGTAAACAAAAACAATATTTGCTTCATTCTTTCACTTTATTATATATCATATAATGTTGCAACCTGCAATCTGATTTTAATGATCTCATGGTAAATTATTATAAAGAGAAACAATAGTAATGAGTTTACTATATTGATTCCACATTTGTGGCATTGAATATGGCAGTGCAATGGACTGCTCTACAGAAATATTTGTGTTCAAATCTTTTTCTTTGTAAGAGTTTTCAAGAAGTGCAGTTACTAAGGGAAAGGAGAGAAATCCATACTGCCAAATAAACCCTCAAATGATTTTATAGCACTTAGTAGCAATGTATATTGGTAAGACAATGTCTATATCACCAGCCTTAGAGCTTCTCTTTTAATTCTGATATATACATATGTATATGTTCATGTATATGTATTGCATGCTACAATTTCTGTAAAACATTTGAAACAGCCATATCATCATCATCATTTTCATCATTATGACCTGAACTTTGGCTCAGTTTATGTGTGTGTGTATGTATGTATTTGTGAGTAACTAACGTAAGGATCTACATATAAGGCGATTGTAGATACTGATAAAAAGCTGATGTAGCTATTCTTTAAAATAAAACTATTTATGTTAACTAGATGATAGTTCCTTTACAATATTGTAGAGGTTTTTGCCATACATCAGCATGAATTGGCCGCAGGCATACATGTGTCCTCTCCATCCTTAAGACCCCTTCCCATCTCCCTCCCCACCCTACCTCTCTGGGTTGTCCCAGAGCACCAGCTTTGGGTGCCCTGCTTCATGCATCAAACTTGCATGGGTCATCTGTTTTACATATGGTAATATATATGTTTCAATGCTATTCTCTCAAATCATCCCACCCTCATCTTCTCCCACTGAGTCCAAATGCCTATTCTCCATGTCTGTGTCTCCTTTGCTGCTGTGCATGTAAGATTATCAGTACTTTCTTTCTAAATTCCATATATATGATTAATATACAGTATTTGTCTTTCTCTTTCTGACTGATTTCACGCTATATAATAGGCTCCAGGTTCTTGATGATACTATTCTCCATATGTAAAATCTATAAGCTATCATCTCCTGATATGCTATTTCTCTTTGGGGATATCAAACTATAAATTATGGGATGAATTCTTCCTATGACCATGGGAAGAAAGTAAGAATATGTCAATAGTGTATTGTATGATGAAGCATCATTATTTTATGTGAAACTCTGAGATTACGGATATTAACTGAGAAAACACCCAACAAACAAATTTAAGTGTCTATAATGTGGTAGGCATTATATTAGGAACCACTGACCTACTTGTGATCAAGGTATAAACTCTTCATGGCAAATTAGAGCTAATGGGTTTGTGATGATGAGATTAGTAAATGCATGTAGTTATGACTATCGTTAGTTTATATTATTACCAGATAAATGATCTTTTTGTTAAAATTTGTTTCTATCACTTTCTGCTTCCCAGAATTGAATCTTGTAACCCCATACCACTCTTATCAATCAAAGTTTGTCAAGGAAGAGCAAGTTTAGAATGATTGGTGCACTTTTCTCTATTAAATTTGACATGAGCTCAGTTTCCTAAACACCACTCAGTGTTGTCCATGGTGTAAATTCAGAAGATTTCTACTCTTTGTCGATAACCCGTTTCTGTGTTGAATCCAGAGAAAAATTTTATATACTCTGTTTCTATATATTTTTCTTTTTCTAATACACTACTACTAATTTATGAGCCTGGTTTGTTGACTTTTCATTTAAAATACCCTAAATTGAACCATTTTTTCCCCCTTACTTTATCAACTGAGTTCAATCCATCAAGTATTTTAACCCCAACCACATTCTCTAAATATATTGTTATCAATTATTTATATTTTTTCTTCTCATATTACATTACTATGTATGTTTGAAAATTATGCTATATTAACTGACTTATAAATTTCAAATGATACATTGATGCTGCTTAAGAATGATGAGGAAATTAACAAATGCTGCCTCCCAACATTCTGTTTCCCTTTACTCTATAATTTGGTTTCTTATGTTTTAATATTTATACTAGGACAGATGATAACATATACATTAATTATTTTTAGGCAAAAAGTAGTTTCATTATTTTAATATTTAAGAAATACTATTTTAATGGGCGATACAGCATAATGTTTTTATTTACTGAAATATGACTGATTTCAGTCAAATTTATTGACTGATTTAAATTCAGTCAACTTTATTGAAATATGACTGATATGATATTAGTCTCAGATATATAGCATAGGGCTTCCCTGATAGCTCAGCTGGTAAAGAATTCATCTACAATGCAGGAGACTCTGGTTTGATTCCTGGGTTGGGAAGATCCACTGGAGAAGGCATAGGCTACCCACTCAAGTACTCTTGGGCTTCCCTTGTGGCTCAGCTGGTAAAGAATTGCCCCGCTATGCAGGAGACCTGGGTTTGATTTCCAGGTTGGGGAAATCCCCTGGAGAAGGGAAAGTCTTCCAGTATTCTGGCCTGGAGAATTCCAGGCAAACATGACTGAGTGACTTTCATGTATAGCATAGTGATTTAATATTTTTTCAGATTATACTCCATTAAAATTATTATGACATACAGCTGTAATTCCCTGTGATATAAGATATATTCTTATTGTTTACTTATTTTATATATAGTAGCTTTCACCTCTCAATATACCTACCTTGTACTTCCTTCCTTTCCTCTTCCCTCTAATAACATGTTTGGTTTTCTATATCTTTGAGTCTGTTTCTATTTTGCAATAATATATTTATTTGTATTACTTTTTATTTCATGTATGAATGATGTCATGAACTATTTTTCTTTCTCTGTCTGACTTATATCACAAAGCATATTTCCAGGTCTATCCAGGTTGCTTCAAACTGCAACATTTCATTCCCTTTAAGGTATATAGTATTATTTTGTGTATATTTACACATCTTTTTTAAATTTGAGTAATATTGCATTGCATATACTACATCATCTTTATCCATTAATCCATCAATGGACATAGGACATCTAGGTTGCTTCCATGTCCTGGCTATTGTAAAAAGTGCTGCAATGAACACTGAGGTACATGTGCCTTACTAAGTTATGGTTTTCTCAGGATGTATATCCAGTAGTGAGTTTGCTGTGTCATATAGTAGTTCTATGTTTAGATTTTTAAGGAAGCACCATACTTTACTCCATACTGGATGTATCAATTTACATTCTCATCAACAGTGTAAAAGAGTTCCCTTTACTCTACATCTTCTCCAGTAATTATTGTTCATAGATTTTAGATGAAGGCCATTCTGGCTGATGTGAGGCAATGCCTCGTTGAAGTTTTGATTTGCATTTCTCTAATAATTTATGATGTTGAGCATCATTTCCTGTGCCCTTAGTTTCTATATATCTTTTCTGGAGTGATGTCTATTTAGGCTTTCCACCCATTTTTTATTGTTTTTTTTTTTTTCATATATATTGAGCTCAATGAGCTGTTTGTATATTTTGGAGATTAATCATTTGCTGCTTCATTTGCAAATATTTCCTCCTCTTCTTAAGGTTGTCTTTTTGTCTTATCATTTCCTTTGTTGTGCAAAAGTTTTTAAGTTTAATTAGGTCTCAGTTTTTTATAATATTTTCATTATTCTAAGAAGTGGGTCCAAAATGGTCTTGCTGTGGCTTATATCAAAGAGTTTTTCCCCTATATTTTCTTCTAAGGGTTTTATAGTGTCCTGTCTGACATCATATCTTTAATTCATTTTGAGTTTATTTTTGTGCATGGTGTTAGGCAGTGTTCTAATTACATTCTTTTAAATGTAGCTGTCCAGATTTCCTATCACCACTTATTGAAGAGGCTGTTTACTTTATTGTGTATTCTTGCTTCCTTTATTATTGGTTAGATGACCATAGATGTGTGGCTTTATCAATATGCTCTAGGCTTTCTAACCTGTACTATATATATATATATATATATATATATATATATATATTATATGTATGTATGTATATATATTGCCAGTACCATTTGTTTGATTACTGTAGCTCTGTAGTATAGTCTTAAGTTGGAAAGCCTGATTCCTTCTGTTCCATTTTTCTTTCTCAACCTTACTTTAGCAATTTGGAGTCTTTCATGCTTAAATAAAAATTGTAAAATGATTTGCTCTAATTCTATGAATAATGACGTAGGTAGGTAGGTAGGTAGTTAAGCCGCTCAGTTGTGTCTGACTCTTTGTGACCCCGTGGACTATAGCCCACCAGGCTCCTCCGTCCATGGGATTCTCCAGGCAAGAATACTGGAGTGGCCATTTCCTTCTCTAGGGAATCTTCCCAACCCAGGGATCGAACCCAGGTCTCCCACATTAGAGGCAGACGCTTTAACCTCTGAGCCACCAGGGAGATTCCTCAATGACATAGGTAATTTGATAGGAATTGCATTAAATCTATAGAGTGCTTTGGGCAATATAATCATTTTCAATATTTTTTTCTTCTGATACAAGAACATGGCGTATTTCTCCATCAATTTATATCCTCTTTGATTGCTTTCATCAGTGTATTACAATTTTCTGAGTACAGTTATTTTCCTGTATAGGTAAGCTTATTCCTATGTATTTTCTTTTTGTTGTGAAAATAAATGGGATTGTTTTCTTAATTTCTTTCTATTCTTTCATTATTAGTGTATAGGAATGCAAGAGATTGCTCTGCACTAACTTTGTATCCTGCAACTTTACCGATTGCATTGATTAGGTCCAGTCATTTTCTGGTAGAATCTTTAAGGTTTTCTGTGTATGGTAACCAGAGATCAAATTGCTAACATCCACTGGATCATCAAAAAAGCAAAAGAGTTCCAGAAAAACATCTATTTTGCTTTGTTGACTATGCCAAAGTCTTTGACTGTGTGTATTATGAAAAACTGTGGAAAATTCTTAAAGAGATGGGAATATCAGACTACCTGACCTGCCTCTTGAGAAACCCGTATGTAGATCAGGATGCAACAGTTTGAACTGGACATGGAACAACAGACTGGTTGAAAATCAGGAAAGGAGTATGTCAAGGCTGTAAATTGTCACCCTGCTTGTTTAACTTTTATGCAGAGTACATCATGCAGAATGCTGGGCTGGATGAAACACAAACTGGAATCAAAATTGCTGGGAGAAATACCAATAATCTCAGATTCACAGATGATGCCACGCTTATGGTAGAAAGCAAAGAAGAACTAAAGAGCCTCTTGATGAAAATGAAAGAGGAGAGTGAAAAAGTTGGCTTAAAACTCAGTATTCAAAAAACTAAGATCATGGCATAAGGTCCCATCTCTTCATGGCAAATAGATGGGGAAACAGTGGAAACAGTGGCTGACTTTATTTCCTTAGGCTCCAAAATTACTGCAGATGGTGACTGCCTCTGTGAAATTAAAAGACACTTGCTCCTTGGAAGACAAGCTATGACCAACCTAGACAGAATATTAAGAAGCAGAGACATTAATTTACCGACAAAGGTCCGTCTAGTCAAAGCTATGGTTTTTCCAGTAGTCATGTATGGATGTGAGAGTTGGACTATAAAGAACGCTGAGCAACGAAGAATTGATGCTTTTGAACTGTGGTGGTGGAGAAGACTCTTGAGAGTCCCTTGGACTGCAAGGAGATCCAACCAATCCATCCTAAAAGATATCAGTCCTGAATATTCATTGGAAGGACTGATGCTGAAGCTGAAACTCCAATACTTTGGCCACCTGGTGTGAAGATCTGACTCTTGGGAAAAGACCCTGATGCTGGGAAAGATTGAAGGCAGGAGAAGGGGATGACAGAGGATGTAATAGGTGGATGGCATCACCAACACAATGGACTTGAATCTGAGTAGGCCCCATGAGTTGTTGATGGACAAGGAAACCTGGTGTGCTGCATTCCATGGGTTTGCAGAGTCGGACATGACTGAGCGACTGAATTGAAATGAAATGATGTATAGTAACATGTCATATACAAACAGTGAGTTTTACTTCTCTTTTTCCAATTTGTATTCCTTTTATTCCTTTTTCTTCTGTATTTGCTGTGTCTGGGACCTCCAAAACTATATTGAAAAAGCCTGGCAAGTGTGGGCATCCTTTTCTCTTTCCTGATCTTAGGGGAAATGTTTTCAGTTTCTTACCACTGAAAATGATGTTTTCTGTGGGTTTATCATGAAAGTGAAAGTTGTTCAGTCATGTTCAACTCTTTGTGACCCCATGGACTATACAGTCCATGGAAATCACCAGGCCAGAATACTGGAGTGGGTAGAATTCTTTATAGTTCAACTCTCACATCCATACATGACTACTGGAAAAACCATAGCTTTGACTAGACGGACCTTTGTTGGTAAAATAATGTCTCTGCTTTTTAATATTCTGTCTAGGTTGGTCATAGCTTGTCTTCCAAGGAGCAAGTGTCTTCTCTAGCAGAACTTCCCAACCCAAGAACTGAACTGGTGTCTCCTGCATTGCAGGCAGATTCTATACCAGCTGAGCTACCAGGGAAACCCCTTCCCCGGGTTGACCATATTTAGAGAGGTTTCTTCTATGCCAATTTTTATGGAGGGTTTTTATTATAAATGGGTGTTGAATTTTGTCAAAAGCTTTTTCTGTGTCTATTGAGATGATCATATGGTTTTTGTTCTTTACTCTGTTAATATGGCCAGTCATTCAGTTCAGTTGCTCAGTCATGGCTGCAGTCACCATCTGCAATGATTTTGGAGCCTAAGAAAATAAAGTGTGTCACTGTGTCCATTGTTTCCCCATCTTTTTGCCATGAAGGGATGGGACCAGATTCCGTTCTCATCATTTTTGAATGTTGAGTTTTAAGGCAGTTTTTCACTCTCCTTTTTCACTTTCATCAAAAGACTGTTTAGTTCCTCTTCACTTTCTGCCATAAAGGTGGTGTCATCTGTGTATATGAGGTTATTGATATTTCTCTCAGCAGTCTTATTTCCAGCCTGTGCTTCATCCAGCCCGGCGTTTGGCATGAAGAACTCTGTATACATCACATTACTTGAATTTGTGTATGTGGAAGTACCCTTTCGTTTCCTGGGATAAATCCCACTTGATTATGGTGTATGATCTTATTGATACATTGCTGGATTCTGTAAGCTAGTATTGTGTTGCTGACTTTTGTGTCTATGTTCCTCAGTTATACTGGTCTATAATTTTCTTTTTATGTGATATCTGTGTCTGATTTTGGTATCAGGGTGAGAGTGAACCTGTAGAACAAATTTGGGAGTGTCCTTCCCATTGCAATCTTTTGGAAGAATTTGAGAAGGACAGAATTTGGTTCTTCTCTTCATGTTTGGTAGAACTCACCTGTGAAGCCACCTGGTCCTGGACTTTTGTTTGTTGGAAGATATTCAATTATAGTTTCAGTTTCAGTGCTTGTGATTGATCTGATTATATTTTCTAATTTTTCCTGATTTGGTTTTGGAAGATTTTACCTTCTCAATAATTTGTACATTTCCTTTAGGTTTTCCACTTTATTGGCTTATACTTGGGCTGCCCTCATAGCTCAGTTGGTAAAGAATCTGCCTATGATGCAGGAGACTCCGGCTTGATTCCTGGGTAGGAAAGATCTGCAGAAGGGATAGGCTACTCATTCCAATATTCTTGGGCTTCCCTTGTGGCTCAGCTGATAAAGAATCCACCTGTAATGTGGGAGACCTGGGTTTGATACCTCGGTTGGGAATATTCCCTTGAGAAGGGAAAGATTACCCACTTTAGTATTCTGGCCTGGAGAATTCCATGAACTAAGTCCATGCGGTTGCAAAGAGTTGGACACGACTGAGCAAATTATACTTGCTTGTAGTAGTCTTTATGGTGTCAGTTGTGATTTCTTCTTTTTCATTTCTGGTTTTATTAACATGAATTCTCTTCCTTTTTTTCTTGAGGAGTCTGACTAAAGGTCTATCAATTTATCTTCTCATAGAACCAACTTTTATTGTGTTGATCTTTGCTATGGTTTACTTCATTTTTACTTAAATTATTTCTGCTCTGATATTTATGATGTCTTTCATTCTACTGACTTTGAATTTTTATGTTCTTTTTCTTTAGTTGCCTTAGATGTAAGATTAGGTTTTCATTTGAGATTTTTCTCGTTTCTTGAGGTGAGAGTGAATTGCTATAAACTTCTGTCTTAGAACATTTTTGTTGTGCCCCATAGGATTTGGGTCATAGTGTTTCTGTTGTCATCTGTTTCTATTTATTTTTTATTTCCTCTTTAATTTCTACAATGATCACTCAGTTATTTAGCAGCTCACTGTTTAACCTCCATGTGTTTGTGCTTTTTACAGTTTCTTTTTTTTTCTCTCCTGTAATTGATTTCAAACATCATAGTGTTGTGGTTGGAAAACAAATTTGGTACAATTTCAATTTTATTAAATTACCTGATGCTTGATTTGTGACCCAAGATATAATCTATCCTAGAGTATGTTCTATGCACTTGAGAAGAAAGTGCATTCTGCTGCTTTCAGATGGAGCATTCTATAATTATCAATTAAATCTATCTGATCTATTGGGTCATTTAAGGTTTCTGTTTCCTTACTTATTTTTTTATCTGAATAATCTGTCTATTGGTGCAGGTGAAGTGTTAACGTCTCACACTGTTACTGTCTTACTGTCGATTTCTCCTTTTATGATAGTTACCATTATTAGTCTTATGTGTTAAGGTGCCTCCATATTTATTGTTGTTATGTTTTCTTCTTGAATTGATCCACTGATCATCATGTAATGCCCTTCCTTATCTCTTCTAACAGTTTTTATTTGAAAGTCTATTTTGTCTATATGAGTATTACTACTCAGGCTTTTAAAATTTTCCATTTGCATCTAACATCATTTTCCATCCCCTCATTCTCAATCTATATATGTCCCTAGGTCTGAAATGGGTCTCTCATAAGCAGCATATATACAGGTCTTGTTTTTGTGTGCATTCAAAGAATCTGTGTCTTTTGGTTGGGGCATTTAATCTATTTAAATTTAAGATAATTATTGATATACATGTTTCTATTTTCATTTTCTTAGCTCAGATGGTAAAGAATCTGCTTTCAAGGCAGGAGATCTAACTAAGTTCAGTCCCTGGCTTGAGAAGATAGCCTGGAGAAGGGAATGTCAATACATTCCACTATTCTTGCCTGGAAAATTCCATGGGCAGAGGAGTCTGGTGGGCTACAGTCCATGGGGTTGCAAAGAGTCAGACATAGCTGAGAAACTGACATTTTCACTTTCACTTTCAATTGTTTTGTGCTTGTTTTTGTTAGTTTTTTCCTTCTCTTTTGTTTTCTGCCTAGACAAGCATTTATTATAAGGCTAGTTTGGTAGTGCTGAATTCTCTTAGCTTTTGCTTGCCTATAAACTTTTGATTTCTTTGTCAAATCTGAATGAGATACTTGCTGGGTAGAGCAATCTTGGTTGTAGGTTTTTTTCCTCCTTTCATCGTTTTAAATATATCATGCCTGCAGACCTTCTGGCTTGCAGACTTTCTGCTGAAAAATCAACTGATAGGTTTATAGGGATTCCCCTGTATGCAATTTTTTTTTGCTTTTCCATTACTGCTTTTCTTATTTATTCTCTGTATTTAATTTTTGTTAATTTGATTAATATTTGTTTTTGTGTGTTTTTCCTAGAATCCTCTAAGGGATTCTCTTATTCTCTGTTCTTTCTGTACTTGTGTGTCTCTTCCTTTCCCATGTTAGGAAAATTTTCTACTATCTTCAAATATATTCTCACACCCATTTTCTTTTTCTCCTGAGGCACCTATAATCCGAATAGTGCTGTGTTTAATACTGTCTCAGGGTTCTCTGAGTCTGTCCTCAATTATTTTCATCATTTTGTTCCTCAGCAGTTATTCCCCCATTTTATCTTCCAATTCACTTATCCATTTTTCTGTCTCAGTTATTCTGCAATTGATTCCTTCTGAAGTATTTTTAATTTCAGTTATTGTGCTGTTCATCACAGTTTACTTATTCTTTAGTTCTTCTAGAATGTTGTTAAAGGTTTTTGCATTTTCTCCATTCTAATTTCAAGATTCTGGAACATCTTTACTATAATTACTCTAAATTCTTTTTCAAATAGGTTGTCTATTTCCTCTTCATTTATTGGGGATTTTAAGTTTTTATCTTGGCCCTTTATCTGTAACATATCTTTTTGTCATCTCATTTTCTTTGATGGGTAGAACTGTGTTCCTGTTTTACTAGCTGTTGGACCTGTAATTTCTAGCAGTGGAGTTTGCAGGCAGTTGTGTAGAGCTGGGTGTTTGTTGAGATGTGGACCTCTGTGATACCTTACTCCAGTTAATATTCCCTGGGGCCTAAGGTTCTCTGATAGTCAAGTGGTTTGGACATGATGATCCTACCATAAGAGTTCAGGCCTGATCTTCAGCCCAGGAACCAAGATCCCATAAGTACCATAATGTAGGAAAGAAAAAAAAAACAAAAACAAAAAACCAGGTACAGAATAGTAACAAAGAATAAAACATATAATAAGTTTTGAAAACTGATATATATATTAGAAAAATAAGAATATATATGAAACAATTGTGGCAGCAGTAAAACTGAAATCTAATAGCATGTAATGAAAAGAATAAAAGGCAAAAACAAAACAAAACAAAACACCCCAACAACAAAGAAACTTGACTGTGGGTGCAGGGCTTAGATGGGACGATCTTAGGTGGGAATGGGTTTAGGCTTAGGCCCCATACCACAGAAAAGGCCTTGGGTGTGGGTGGGAGCTAGGGCCCAGTCTCAGCCCAGCTGAGGGGGCTCCAGAGTGCCTCTGACCTCAGGGTGTAGAGGATCAGGTCTTAGGCCTCAGCAGGCTTTCCAGGGCTGAGTGGGTGTGGGGGAATATCAAGCACATTTCCTCCAATCCTCTGACCCTCAAAGGTAGCCCCCACCCCTAACCAGTATCCCAGAGTTAAACATACCTCTTCAGGCGCGTGAACTTCTCCCTTTCCCTCCTTTACCCAGGCTTTAGGTGCATTGGAACCTTCTGGACTCCACTTTTCTCCACTTGATCCCCTCCAAGTCCTACTGATCACTTGAGGATTCCTGTCATCTACCTGGCTGTCAGAAGTCCTCACTAGCATCTGGAAAATATCATAGTTTTAGGGAGACATCAATTTTGGGTTTTCGCTCTCTATCCTCTTGTCTCTACCCCAACACATTTTCTTTTTTTACTCATATGTTGATGGACATTT
The DNA here is from genome assembly GCA_917880005.1 of Nanger dama. Lineage (NCBI taxonomy): Eukaryota > Metazoa > Chordata > Mammalia > Artiodactyla > Bovidae > Nanger > Nanger dama. The sequence continues at coordinate 442,290 of CAKJTW010000168.1, forward strand.
ATATCAATAACCTCAGATATGCAGATGACACCACCACACTTACGGCAGAAAGGGAAGAGGAACTAAAAGCCTCTTGATGAAAGTGAAAGAGGAGAGTGAAAAAAGTTGGCTTAAAGCTCAACATTCAGAAAACTATTATCATGGCATCTGGTCCCATCACTTCATGGGAAATAGATGGGGAAACAGTGGAAACAGTGCAACATTTTGTTATTTTGGGCTCCAAAATCACTGCAGACGATGATTGCAGCCATGAAATTAAAAGATGCTTACTTCTTGCAAGAAAAGTTATGACCAACCTAGATAGCATATTCAAAAGCAGAGACATTACTTTGCCAACAAGGGTCCGTCTAGTTGAGGCTATGGTTTTTCCAGTGGTCATGTATGGATGTAAGTGTTGGACTGTGAAGAAAGCTGAGCACCGAAGAATTGATGCTTTGAACTGTGGTGTTGGAGAAGACTCTTAAGTGTCCCTTAGACTGCAAGGAGATCCAACTAGCCCATTCTAAAGATCAGTCCTGGGTGTTCATTGGAATCACTGATGCTGAAGGTGAAACTCCAATACTTTGGCCACCTCATGTGAAGAGTTGACTCATTGGAAAAGACTCTGATGTTGGGAGGGACTGGGGGCAGGAGGAGAAGAGGATGACAGAGGATGAGATGGCTGGATGGCATCACCAAATCGATGGACATGAGTTTGAGTGAACTCTGGGAGTTGGTGATGGACAGGGAGGCCTGGTGTGCTGTGATTCATGCGATCTCAAAGAGTCGGACACAACTGAGCAACTGAACTGAACTGAACTGATGGACATTTAGGTTGCTTCTCCATCTCAGTTCAATTCAGTTCAGTTGCTCAGTGGTGTCCGACATTTTGCGACCCCATGGATTGCAGCATGTCAGGCCTCTCTGTCCATTACCAACTCCCAAAGTTTACACAAACTAATGTTCATTGAGCCAGTGATGCCATCCAACCACTTCATTCTCTATTGTCCACTTCTCCTCCTGCCCTCAATCTTTCCCAAAACCAAGGTCTTTTAAATTCTTTGCATCAGGTGGACAAAGTATTGAATTTCAGATTCAGTATCAGTCCTTCCAATGAACATTCAGGGCTGATTTCCTTTAGGATGGACTGGGTGGATCTGCAGGCCAACGAACTCTCAAGAGTCTTCTCCAACACCACAGTTCAAAAGCATCAATTCTTCAGTGCTCAGCTTTTCACAGTCCAACTCTCACACCCATACATGACCACTGGAAAACCATAGCCTTGACTAGACAGACTTTTGTTGGCACAGTAATGTCTCTGCTTTTTAATAGGCTCTTTAGGTTGATCATAACTTTTCTTCCAAAGATCAAGTGTCTTTTAATTTCATGGCTGCAGTGATGTTGGAGCCCCAAAAAGTAAAGTCTGACACTGTTTCCCCATCTATTTCCCATGAAGTGATGGGACCGGATGCCATGAAAATAGTTTTCTGATTATTCAGTTTTTAGCCAACTTTTTCACTCCTCTCTTTCACTTTCATCACGGAGCTCTTTAGTTCTTCTTTTCTCTCTGCCATAAGGGTGGCATCATCTGTGAATCTGGGGTTATTCATATTTATCCTGGAAATCTTGATTCCAGCTTGTGCTTCATCCAGCCCAGTGTTTCTCATAATGTGCTCTGCATATAAGTTAAATAAGCAGGGTGACAATATGCAGCCTTGATGTACTCCTTTTCCTATCTGGAAGCAGTCTGTTGTTCCATGTCCGGTTCTAACTGCTGCTTCCTGACATGCATACAGGTTTCTCAAGAGACAGGTCAGATGGTCTGGCATTCCCATCTCTTTCAGAATTTTCCACAGTTTGTTGTAATACACACAGTCAAAGGCTTTGACATAGTCAATAAAGCAGAAATAGATGTTTTTCTGGAATTCTCTTGCTTTTTCCATGTTCCAACAGATGTTAGCAATTTGATCTCTTATTCCTCTGCCTTTTCTAAAACCAGCTTCAACATCTGGAAGTTCATGGTCCATGTATTGTTGAAGCCTGGCCAGAGAATTTTGAACATTACTTTACCAGCATATGAGATGAGTGCAACTGTGCAGTAACTTGAGCATTCTTTGGCATTGCCTTTCTTTGGGATTGGAATGAAAACTGACCTTTTCCAGTCCTGTGGCCACTGCTGAGTTTTCCAAATTTGCTGGCATAATGAGTGCAGCACTTTCATAGCAACATCTTTTAGGATTTAAAATAGCTGAACTGGAATTCCATCACTTTCACTAACTTTGTTAGTAGTGATGCTTCCTAAGGCCCTCTTGACTTCACATTGCAGAATGTCTGGCACTAGGTGAGTGATCACACCATTGTGATTATCTGGGTCATGAAGATTTTTTTGGATAGTTCTTCTGTGTATTCTTGACACCTTTTCTTAATATCTTCTGCTCTGCTAGGGCCATACCATTTTCTTACCTTTATTTAGTACATATTTGCCTTAAATAGTCCTTGTTATCTACAATTTTCTTGAAATGATCTTTACTCGTTCCCACCTCTGAGGAAGGCTTTCTTATCTCTTCATGGTATTCTTTGGAAGTCTGCGTTCAAATGGGTATATCTTTGTCTTTCTCTTTTGTCTTTCACTTCTCTTCTTCACAGCCTCCTCAGATAGCAATTTTGCTTTTTGGATTTCTTTTTTGGGGATGATCTTGATCCCTGTCTCCTGTACAATGCTATGAATCTCCATCCATAGTTCTTCAGTTAGTTAGTTCAGCTGCTCAGTCGTGTCTGACTCTTTGCGATCCCATGAATCACAGCATGCCAGGCCTCCCTGCTCATCACCATCTCTCAGAGTTCACTCAGACTCACATCCTTCGAGTCCGTGATGCCATCCAGCCATCTCATCCTTGGTCGTCCCCTTCTGCTCCTGCCCCCAATCTCTCCCAGCATCAGAGTCTTTTCCAATGAGTCAACTCTTCGCATGAGGTGGCCAAAGTACGGGAGTTTCAGCTTTAGCATCATTCCTTTCAAAGAAATCCCAGGGTTGATCTCCTTCAGAACAGACTGATTGGATCTCCTTGCAGTCCAAGGGAGTCTCAAGAGTCTTCTCCAACACCACAGTTCAAAAACATCAATTCTTCAGCGCTCAGCCTTCTTCACAGTCCAACTCTCACATCCATACATGACCACAGGAAAAACCATAGCCTTGACTAGACGGACCTTAGTCGGCAAAGTAATGTCTCTGCTTTTGAATATGCTATCTAGGTTAGTCACAACTTTTCTTCCAAGGAGTAAGCGTCTTCTAATTTCATGGCTGCAGTCACCATCTGAAGTGATTTTGGAGCCCCCAAAAATAAAGTCTGACATTGTTTCCACTGTTTCCCCATCTATTTCCCATGAAGTGATGGGACTGGATGCCATGATCTTCGTTTTCTGAATGTTGAGCTTTAAGTCAGCTTTTTCACTCTCCTCTTTCACCTTCATCAAGAGGCCCTTTAGCTCCTCTTCACTTTCTGCCATAAGGGTGGTGTCATCTGCATATCTGAGGTTATTGATATTTCTCCCAGCAATCTTGATTCCAGCTTGTGTTTCTTCCAGCCCAGTGTTTCTCATGTACTCTGCATGTAAGTAAAATAAGCAGGGTGACAATATACAGCCTTGACACACTCCTTTTCCTGTTTGGAATCAGTCTCTTTTTCCATGTCCAGTTCTAACTGTTGCTTCCTGACTTGCATACAGATTTCTCAAGAGGCAGGTCAGGTGGTCTGGTATTCCCATCTCTTTCAGAATTTTCCACAGTTTATTGTGATCCACACAGTCAAAGGCTTTGGCATAGTCAATGAAGCAGAAATAGATGATAGTTCTTCAGGCCCTCTTCCTATCAGATCTAGTCCCTTAAACCTATTTCTCACTTCTACTGTATAATCCTAATGAATTTAATTTAGGTCATATCTGAATGGTCTAGTGGTTTTCCCCACTTTCTTCAATTTAAGTCTGAAGTTGACAATAAGGAGTTCATGATCTGAGCTACAGTAAGCTCCCAGTTTTGTTTTTGCTCACTGTATAGAGCTTCTCCATCTTTGGCTGCAAAGAATATAATCAATCTGATTTCAGTGTTGACTGTCTGGTGATGTCCGTGTGTGGAGAGAGTCTTTTCTTATTTTGTTGGAAGAGGGTGTTTGCTTTTACCAGTTCATTCTTTTGGTAAAACTCTATTAGACTTTTCCCTGCTTCTTTCTGTACTCCAAGGCCAAATTTGCCTATTACTCTCGGTACCTCTTGACTTCCTAATTTTGCATTCCAGTCCCCTATAATGAAAAGATAATCTTTTGGGTTTTAGTTTTAGAAGATCTCTTAGGTCTTCATAGAACCATTCAACTTTAGCTTCCTCAGCATTACTGGTCAGGGTATAGATTTAGATTACTGTCATGTTGAACAGTATGCCTTGGAAATCAACAGAGATCATTCTGTCATTTTTGAGAATGCATCTAAATACTGCATTTTAGACTTTTATTTACTATGATGGCTACCCCACTTCTTCTAAGGGATTCTTGCCCACAGTAGTGGATATAATGGTTATCTGAGATAAATTCACCCATTACATAGATAGCTTTTCTATGTGGGCTCTCATAAATAGTACTGCTATGAACACAAGTGCATGTATCCATTTGGAATATTGTTTTCATGATTTTAGATATATACCCAGGGATAGAATTGCTGGATCATATGGTAGTTCTATTTTTAGTTTTTTTGAGAAACATCCATACTTTTTTTCCATAGTGATGCAGTTTACATTCCCAAGTGTTCACATATTCCTTTTTCTTTATATCCCCACCATTTGTTATTTGTAGAGTTTTTGTTGCTAGCCATTCACACAGGTGTGATGTGGTACCTCACTGTGTTTGGATTTGCATTCTCTAATAATTTGTAATGTTGAGCATATTTTCATGTGCCTGTTGCCCATCTATATGTCTTCTTAGAAAAAATGTCTATTCTGCCTACTTATTTTATTGAGTCATTTTTTTGTATTAACTTGTGTGAGCTGTTTATTTATTTTGTATATTAATCCCTTATAGGTCACATCATTTTCAAAAAATTTCTCCATTTTTAGTTTGTATTTTTTTTGTGTGAAGTTTTATTATTTAAAAATTTTTACAATATGTGTTAGTTTTTGCCATACCAGAGTATGAATCAGCTATAATTATGCATATATCCCCTCCCCCTTGAGCCTCCCTCTTTTTTTTTATTAGCTTCAACTTGTTTACTTTTGCTTTTATTTATTTTTCCTTATGAGACAAATATAAAATATATTGCTATAATTTATATCAGAGTGTTTTGCCCATGTTTTTTTTTCTAGGAGTTTTATGATTTTAGGTCTTCAATTTAGGAGTTTAGTCAAACTTGACTTTTTTTTTTTTTTTTTTAATGTGGTGTGAGGTATTCTTGCCTCTATTGTTGTAAGTTAATTGACCATAGGTCTGTGGGGTTTATTTCTGAGCTCTTTCTTCTGTTTCATTGCTCTATGTGGATACTTTGTGCCACTGCCATACTATTTTGATTACTGTAGCTTTATAGAACATTCTGAAGTCTGGGTACATGATACTTCCAGATTTGTTCTTTTTTTTTTTTAATCAAGATTGATTTAGTAATTTGGGATCTGATGTGGCCTCATATGAATTTCAAGATTATTTACTCTATTTCTGTAAAAATGTCCAAGGGCATTTTTGATAGGATAGGATTAAATTTTGATTGCTTTAGGAAATATGGCCATTTTAACAATATTAATTCTGCTTATCCAAGAACATGGAGTATCTTTCCATTTCTTCATACCATCTTCAATTTCCTTCATCAATGTATTATAATTCTTAAAGTATAGGTTTTCATCATATGAGAGACTTCCCAGGTGGCAGTGATGATAAAAAAACTCACCTGCCATGCAGGAGATGTAAGAGATGTGGGTTCAATTTGTGGGTCAGGAAGATCCCCTGGAGTAGGAAATAGCAAACCACTCTAAGATTAGAGAATCCCAAGGACACCATACAATAATGTTAACTACTGTCATAAATATTGTCAGTGTGTGTATTACATTCCTGGCACTTATTTTTCTTGTTCCTTTTGACTCTCTTCATCCAATTTCTGCCCCCATGCACCTCTGATAACAACAAACTTGATCTTTCCTATGAGTTTACATTTTTGTTTTTGTTTTAGATCCCACATAGAAATAAGATCAAACAGTAGTTTTCTTTGATTTATTTAACTAGGCATAATACATGTTAGCTCTAACTCTATTGTCTCACATGGTAAGATTTCCATCTTTTTTTTTTCCTTATGAAATGAATTTTACTAAGACTACATTCTGTAAATATGCTCAGAAATAAGAGAGTTCTACTGTGAAAAATACAGCACTAAGATTGATCTTAATAAGGAAAGAAAGTAATTTTGGCTTATACTTTGCATTCTGTATATTTCGTATTCTTAATACTTTGCATTTTGTATACTTTGCATTCTCCATGTCATCATTAAGTAACAAATATTATGGGGGAAAAAGTGGTTTCCCATGTGGTGCTAGTGGTAAAGAATTTGCCTGTCAACACAGTAGATGTAAGAGACATGGGTTTGATCCCTGGGTTGGGAAGATTCCTGGAGAAGGGCATGACAACCCATTCCAGTATCTTTGCCTCGAGAAACCTGGCAAGCTACAGTCCATAGGGTCACACAGAGTCAGACACTACTGAAACAACTTAGCACACATGGAGAAAATGAAAACAAAATATCATACTGAAGACTAAAGTTCTACACAGTAATATTTTATCACTAATTAAGTTTAGATTCAATTTTTAAAAAGATTTTCCTTTATGTAGATCATTATTTATTTATTTATTTGGAGTATAATTGCTTTACAATGTTTGCTAGTTTCTTCTATACAACAAAGTGAATCAGCTATATGTATACATATATTCCCTCCCTTTCACTTCACCATTCCACTCCTCTAGGTCATCACAGAGCACTGAGCTGAGCTCCTGTGCTCTACTGCAACTTTTCAGCAGTTATCTGTTTTACATATGGTACAATATATATATAAATGTTACCTTTCTCAATTTGTTCCTCCCTCTCTTTTGCTTATGTCCACAAATTAGTTCTCTAAGTCTGTGTTTTTATTCCTGCCCTGAAAATAGGTTCATCTAGTATTTTTCTCGGAGAAGGCAATGGCAACCCACTACAGTACTCTTGCCTGGAAAATCCCGAGGATGGAGGAGCCTGGTAGGCTGCGGTCCATGGGGTCACTAAGAGTCGGGTACGACTCTGCACCAGCCCCAACCATCCAGTATCATGCATCGAACCTGGACTGGTGATTCATTTCATGTACGATCCTGAGCGACCTCACTTTCACTTTTCACTTTCATGCATTAGAGAAGGAAATGGCAACCCACTCCAGTATTCTTGCCTGAAGAATCCCAGGGACGGGGGAGCCTGGTGGGCTGCCGTCTATGGGGTCACACAGAGTTGGACACGGTTTAAGAGACTTAGCAGCAGCAGCAGTATTTTTCTGGATTCCATATGTGTGTGTTGTGATAATATACAATGCTTGCTTTTCTCTTTCTGATTTACTGCACTCTGTATGACATATTCAAGGTTCATCTACATCACCACAAATGATCCAATTTTGTTCGTTTTTTGGCTGAGTAACATTAAATTGTATACAATGGAATAGCACATTTTGTTGTTGTTGTTCAATTGCTAAGTGGTGTCTGACTCTGTGACCCCATGAATGCAGCACATCAGGCTTTCCTGTCCTTCACTATCTCCCTGAATTTGCTCAAATTCACATCCATTGAGTCTATGATGCCATCCAACTATCTCATTCTCTGTCACCCCCTTCTCCTCTTGCCCTCAATCCTTCCCATCATCAGGGTCTTTTCCAAAGAGTTTGCTCTTCACATCAGGTGTGTTGCAGAGAAAACACAGATTCTATCTCATTTTTGAGATGAGGGAACATTCAAGAGAAGTCACATCAGCTGTGCAGTCCTAAAGATACACAGTTCAAATCTGCCAAGGTTGGACAGAAAATATGGATATCCTTTATCTGTGGTATCCATCTTTTTTTTAATATTGAAGAAAAATGAAGTGGATATGCTTTTAATTGAATTAAACATAGTGCTGAAATAAAAGAAAATTCTGAGACAGGTATTGAGCACTGCTGGGGCTCAGAAGTAAGATTTATTGGGGCATGGGTTGACAGATGGTACCAATGATTTCAGCACAATTTCAAATATTCTGGCATATCTTTCTCTTCAAAGTCAGGTTGTATGGTTGATTTGATGTAGGTTGATAAAGAAACATAGGGGAGGTACAAGGCTTGATGGATAAAGTCCGTGAAAATTGACAGTACTGGAGAATTTTGTGTGGACCACAAGATAACATCTTTCTGCTCAAGAACTGCCCTGATTCTGGATCTTTCTGAGCACAAGCTAGAAGGGTGGCCTCGGGCAAGTAACTTCAACTTTCTAAGTTTCAATTCTGTCTCCTCCAAGGAGGGAACTGGAATAATAATGATAATGATGTCCTAGTGTTGTTATAAAGACAGATGAGTACCTTTTAAGAATACAAGTTTTCTCTAGAGAACAGTTCCTTCATCTATTTAATAAATACTAAAGTTGAGAGGAAAGCAAGGAAATGGAGTCAAAGCTGAACAAATTACCCGCAGGACTTATGCCTTCTAGTAGATGGTCAACACTGAAATCAGACTGATTGTTTTCCATGCAGCCAAAGATGGAGAAGCTCTATACAGTCAACAAAAACAAGACCAGGAGCTGACTGTGGCTCAGATCATGAACTCCTTATTGCCAAATTCAGACTTAAATTGAAGAAAGTAGGGAAAACCACTAGACCACTCAGGTATGACCTAAATAAAATCCCTTATGATTCTACAGTAGAAGTGAGAGATAGATTCAAGGGCCTAGATCTGATAGATAGAGTGCCTGATGAACTATGGATGGAGGTTCATGACATTCTATAGGAGTCAGGGATCAAGACCATCCCCATGGAAAAGAAATGCAAAAAGAAAAATGGCTGTCTGGGGAGGCCTTACAATAGCTGTGAAAAGAAGAAAGGCAAAAAGCAAAGGAGAAAAGGAAAGATATAAGCATTTGAATGCTGAATTCCAAAGAATAGCAAGAAGAGATAAGAAAGCCTTCTTCAGCAATCAATGCAAAGAAACAGAGGAAAAGAACAGAATGAGAAAAACTAGAGATCTCTTCAAGAAAATTAGAGCTACCAAGGGAACATTTCATGCAAAGATGGCTCAATAAAGTACACAAATGTTATGGACCTAACAGAAGCAGAAGATATTAAGAAGAAGTGGCAAGAATACATGGAAGAACTGTACAAAAAGATTTTCAAGACCCAGATAATCATGATGATGTGATCCCTCCTCTAGAGCCAGACATCTTGGAATCTGAAGTCAAGTGCACCTTAGAAAGCATCACTATGAACAAAGCTAGTGGAGGTGATGGAATTCCAGTTGAGATGTTTCAAATCCTGAAAGATGATGCTGTGAAAGTGCTGAACTCAATATGCCAGCAAATTTGGAAAACTCAGCAGTGGCTACAGGACTGGAAAAGGTCAGTTTTCTATGTAATTCCAAAGAAAGGTAATGCCAAAGAATGCTCAAAATACTGCACAATTGCACTCATCTCACATGCTAGTAAAGTAATGCTCAAAATTCTACAAGCCAGGCTTCAGCAATACGTGAACCGTGAACTCCCTGATGTTGAAGCTGGTTTTAGAAAAGGCAGAGGAACCAGAGATCAAATTGCCAACATCCGCTGGATCATAGAAAAAGCAAGAGAGTTCCAGAAAAACATATATTTCTGCACTAAGGTTAGATATCAATTACAGGAGAAAAACTATTAAAAATTCCAACATTTGGAGGCTGAACAACACCATTCTGAATAACCAACAAATCACAGAAGAAATCAAAAAAGAAATCAAAATATGCATAGAAACAAATGAAAATGAAAACACAACTACACAAAACCTGTGGGACACTATAAAATCAGTGCTAAGAAGAAAGTTCATAGCAATACAGGCATACCTCAAGAAATAAGAATAAAGTCAAATAAATAACATAACTCTACACCTAAAGCAACTAGAAAAGGAAGAAATAGAGAACCCCAGAGTTAGTAGAATAAAAGAAATCTTAAAAATTAGGGCAGAAATAAATCCAAAAGAAAGAAAAGAGACCATAGCAAAACTCAACAAAGCAAAAAAGCTGGTTCTTTGAAAGGATAAATAAAACTGACAAACCATTAGCCTGATTCATCAAGAAACAAAGAAAAAAATCAAATCAATAAAATTAGAAATGAAAATGGAGAGATCACAACAGACAACACAGAAATACAAAGAATCATAAGAGACTACTATCAGCAATTATATGCCAATAAAATGGGCAACTTGGAAGAAATGGACAAATTCTTAGAAAAGTACAACTTTCCAAAACTGAACCAGGAAGAATTAGAAAATCTTAACAGATCCATCACAAGCATGGAAAATTGAAACTGTAATCAGAAATCTTCCGGCAAACAAAAGCTCAGGGTCCAGACGGCTTCACAGCTGAATTCTACCAAAAATTTCTGAGAAGAGCTAACACCTATCTTACTGAAACTCTTCCAGAAAATTGCAGAGGAAGGTAAACTTCCAAACTCATTCTATGAGGCCACCATCACCCCAATACCAAAACCTGACAAAGACGCCACAAAAAAGAAAACTACAGGACAATATCACTGATGAATATAGATGCAAAAATCCTTAACAAAATTCTAGCAATCAGAATTCAACAACACATTAAAAGATCATACACCATGACCAAGTGGGCTTTATCCCAGAGATGCAAGGATTCTTCAATATCCGCAAAGCAATCAATTTAATTCACCACGTTAACAAATTGAAAAATAAAAGTCATATGATTATCTCAATAGATGCAGAGAAGGCCTTTGACAAAATCCAACATCCATTTATGATAAAAACTCTCCAGAAAGCAGGAATAGAAGGAACGTACCTCAACATAATAAAAGCTATGTATGACAAACCCACAGCAAACATTATCCTCAGTAGTGAAAAATTGAAAGCATTTCCCCTAAAGTCAGGAAGAAGACAAGGGTGCCCACTTTCATCACTACTGTTCAATATAGTTCTGGAAGTTTTGGCCACAGCCATCAGAGCAGAAAAAGAATTGGAAAAGAAGAAGTAAAACTTTCACTGTTTGCAGATGACATGATCCTCTACATAGAAAACCCTTAAGACTCGACCAGAAAACTACTAGAGTTAATCAATGAATATAGTAAAGTTGCAGGATATAAAATCAACACTCAGAAATCCCTTGCATTCCTATACACTAATAATGAGAAAGTAGAAAAAGAAGTTAAGGAAACAATTCCATTCACCGTTGCAATGAAAAGAATAAAATACTTAGGAATATACCTACCTAAAGAAACTAAAGACCTATATATCGAAAATGATAAAACACTGATGAAAGAAATCAAAGAGGACACTAATAGATGGAGAAATATACCATATTCATGGATCGGAAGAGTCAATATAGTGAAAATGAGTATACATACCAAAGCAATCTACAGATTCAATGCAATCCCTATCAAGCTACCGGCAGTATTTTTCACAGAACTAGAACAAATAATTTCAAGATTTGTACGAAAATACAAAAACCCTCAAATATCAAAAGCAATCTTGAGAAAGAAGAATGGAACTGGAGGAATCAACTTGCCTGACTTCAGGCTCTACTACAAAGCCACAGTCATTACGACAGTATGGTACTGGCACAAAGGCAAAAATATAGATCAATGGAACAAAATAGAAAGCCCAGAGGTAAATCCACACACCTATGGACACCTTATCTTCGACAAAGGAGGCAAGACTATACAATGGAGTAAAGACAATCTCTTTAACAAGTGATGCTGGGAAAACTGGTCAACCATTTGTAAAAGAATGAAACTAGATCACTTTCTAACACCACACACACAAATACACTCAAAATGGATTAAAGATCTAAACATAAGACCAGAAACTATAAAACTCCTAGAGGAGAACATAGGCAAAACACTCTCTGACATAAATCACAGCAGGATCCTCTATGATCCACCTCCCAGTATACTGGAAATAAAAGAAAAAATAAAGAAATGGGATCTAATTAAAATTAAAAGCTTCTGCACAACAAAGGAAACTATAAGCAAGGTGAAAAGACAGCCTTCTGAGTGGGAGAAAACAATAGCAAATAAAGCAACTGACAAACAACTAATCTCAAAAATACACAAGCAACTTATGCAGCTCAATTCTAGAAAAATAAATGATCCAATAAAAAAATGGGCCAAAGAACTAAATAGACATTTCTCCAAAGAAGACATATGGATGGCTAATAAACACATGAAAAGATGCTCAACATCACTTATTATCAGAGAAATGCAAATCAAGACCACAGTGAGGTACCATTTTACACCAGTCAGAATGGCTGTGATCCAAAGTCTACAAGCAATAAATGCTAGAGAAGATATGGAGAAAAGGGAACCTTCTTACACTGCTGGTGGAAATGCAAACTAGTACAGCCACTATGGAAAACAGTGTGGAGATTCCTTAAAAATTGCAAATAGAACTGCCTTATGACCCAGCAATCCCACTGCTGGGCATACACACTGAGGAAACCAGAATTGAAAGAGACACATGTACCCCAATGTTCATCGCAGCACTGTTTATAATAGCCAGGACATGGAAACAACCTAGATGTCCATCAGCAGATGAATGGATAAGAAAGCTGTGGTACATATACACAATGGAATATTACTCAGCCATTAAAAAGAATATGTTTGAATCAGTTCTAATGACATGGATGAAACTGGAGCCAATTATACAGAGTGAAGTAAGCTGGAAAGAAAAACACCAATACAGTATACTGACACATATATATGGAATTTAGAAAGATGGTAATGATGACCCTGTATATGAGATAGCAAAAGAGACACAGATGTATAGAATGGACTTTTGGACTCTGAGGGAGAGGGAGAGGAAGAGGGAGAGGGTGGGATGATTTCGGAGAATGGCATTAAACATGTATACTATCATGTAAGAAACGAAGCACCAGTCTATGTCTGATACAGGATACAGGATGTTTGGGGCTAGAGCACAGGGATGATCCAGAGAGATGATATGGTGTGGGAGGTGGGAGGGGGCTTTGGGACTGGGAGCTCGTGTACACCTGTGGCTGATTCATGTCAATATATGGCAAAACCAATACAGTATTGTAACATAGAATAAAGAAAATAAAATTAAAAACAGACAAACAAACATCTATTTCTGCTTTATTGACTATGCCAAAGCCTTTGACTGTGTGGATCACAATAAACTGTGGAAAATTCTGAAAGAGATGGGAATACCAGACCATGTAACCTTCCTCTTGAGAAATCTGTATGCAGGTCAGGAAGCAACAATTAGAACTGGACATGGAACAACAGACTGGTTCCAAATAGGAAAGGCAGTACGTTAAGGCTGTATATTGTCACCCTGCTTATTTAACTTCTATGCAGAGTACATTATGAGAAACGCTGGACTTGAAGAAGCACAAGCTGGAATCAAGATTGTTGGGAGAAATATCAATAACCTCAGATAAGCAGATTCAGTTCAGTTCAGTTCAGTTCAGTCACTCAGTCATGTCCGACTCTTTGCAACCCCATGAATCGCAGCATGCCAGGCCTCCCTGTTCATCAACATCTCTCAGAGTTCACTCAGACTCACATCCATTGAGTCCGTGATGCCATCCAGCCATCTCATCCTCGGTCGTCCCATTCTCCTCCTGCCCCCAATCCCTCCCAGTATCAGAGTCTTTTCCAATGAATCAACTCTTTGCGTGAGGTGGCCAAAGTACTGAAGTTTCAGCTTCAGCATCATTCCTTCCAAAAAAACCCAGGGTTGATGTCCTTTAGAACGGACTGGTGGATCTCCCTGTAATTCAAGGGATTATCAAGAGTCTTCTCCAACACCACAGTTCAAAAGCATCGATTACTCGGCACTCAGCATTCTTCACAGTCCAACTCTCACATCCATACATGACCACAGGAAAAGCCATAGCCTTGACTAGACGGACCTTAGTCGGCAAAGTAATGTCTCTGCTTTTGAATAGGCTGTCTAGGTTGTTCATAACTTTTCTTCCAAGGAGTAAGCGTCTTTTAATTTCATGGCTGCAGTCACCATCTGCAGTGATTTTGGAGCCCCCAAAATAAAGTCTGACACTGTTTCCACTGTTTCCCCATCTATTTCCCATGAAGTGATGGGACCGGATGCCATGATCTTCGTTTTCTGAATGCTGAGCTTTAAGCCAACTTTTTCACTCTCCTCTTTCACCTTCATCAGGAGGCCCTTTATCTCCTCTTCACTTTCTGCCATAAGGGTGGTGTCATCTCCATATCTGAGGTTATTGATATTTCTCCCAGCAATCTTGATTCCAGCTTGTGTTTCTTCCAGCCCAGCGTTTCTCATGATGTCCTCTTCATATAAGTTGAATAAGCAGGGTGACAATATACAGCCTTGATGTAGTCCTTTTCCTATTTGGAACCAGTCTGTTGTTCCAGGTGCAGTTCTAACTGTTGCTTCCTGACCTGCATACAGATTTCTCAAGAGGCAGGTCAGGTGGTCTGGTATTCCCATCTCTTTCAGAATTTTCAGAAGTTTATTGTGATCCACACAGTCAAAGGCTTTGGCATAGTCAATAAAACAGAAATAGATGTTTTTCTGGAACTCTCTTGCTTTTTTCATGATCCAGCAGATGTTGGCAGTTTGATATCTGGTTCCTCTGCCTTTTCTAAAACCAGCCTGAACATGTGGAAATTCATGGTTCATGTATTGCTGAAGCCTGGCTTGGAGAATTTTGAGCATTTCTTTACTAGCATGTGAGATGAGTGCAATTGTGCGGTAGTTTGAGCATTCTTTGGCATTGCCTTTCTTTGAAATTGGAATGAAAACTGACCTTTTCCAATCCTGTGGCCACTGCTGAGTTTTCCAAATTTGCTGGCATGTTGAGTGTAGCACTTTCACAGCATCATCTTTCAGGATTTGAAGCAGCTCAACTGGAATTCCATTACCTCCAGTAGCTTTGTTCATAGTGATGCTTTCTAAGGCCCACTTGACTTCACTTTCCAAGATATCGGGCTCTAGATGAGTTGTCACATCAACATGATTATCTGGGTCTTCAAGATCTTTTTTGTACGGTTCTTCCGTGTATTCCTGCCACCTCTACTTAACATCTTCTGCTTCTGTTAGGTCAGAAGAAATGGAGTAGCCATCATGGTCAACAAAAGAGTCCAAAATACAGTACTTGGATGCAATCTCAAAACTGACAGAATGATCTCTGTTCATTTCCAAGGCAAACCATTCAATATCATAGTTATCCAAGTCTATGCCCCAACCAGTAACACTGATGAAGCCGAAGTTGAACAGTTTTATGAAGACCTACAAGACCTTTGAGAACTAACACCCAAAAAAGATGTCCTTTTCACTATAGGGGACTGAAATGCAAAAGTAGGAAGTCAAGAAATACCTGGGATAACAGGCAAATTTGGCCTTGGAATGCGGAATGAAGCAGGGCAAAGACTAATAGAGTTTTGCCAAGAAAATGCACTGGTCATAGCAAACAGCCTCTTCCAACAACACAAGAGAAGACTCTACACATGGACATCACCAGATGGTCAACACCGAAATCAGATTGATTATATTCTTTGCAGCCAATGATGGAGAAGCTCTATACAGTCAATGAAAACAAGACCAGGAGCTGACTGTGGCTCAGATCATGAACTCCTTATTACCAAATTCAGACTCAAATTGAAGAAAGCAGGGAAAACCGCTAGACCTAAATCAAATCCCTTATGACTATATAGTGGAAGTGAGAAATAGATTTAAGGGCCTAGATCTGATAGACAGAGTGCCTGATGAACTATGGAATGAGGTTCATGACATTGTACAGGAGATAGGGATCAAGACCATCCCCATGGAAAAGAAATGCAAAAAAGCAAAATGCTGTCTGGGGAGGCCTTACAAATAGCTATGAAAAGAAGAGAGGCAAAAAGCAAAGGAGAAAAGGAAAGATATAAGCATCTGAATGCAGAGTTCCAAAGAATAGCAAGAAGAGATAAGAAAGCCTTCTTCAGTGATCAGTGCAAAGAAATAGAGGAAAAGAACAGAATGGGAAAGACTAGAGATCTCTTCAAGAAAAGTAGAGCTACCAAGGGAACATTTCATGCAAAGATGGGCTCGATAAAGGACAAGCAAGCAGATGACACCACCCTTATAGCAGAAAGCGAAGAGCAGCTAAAAAGCCTCTTGATGAAAGTGAAAAAGGAGAGTGAAAAAATTGGCTTTAAGCTCAGCATTCAGAAAATGAATATCATGGCATCCAGTCCCATCACTTCATGGGAGATAGATGGAGAAACAGTGGAAACAGTGTCAGACTTTATTTTTGGGGGCTCCAAAATCACTGCAGATAGTGAGTGCAGCAATGAAATTAAAAGACGCGTACTCCTTGGAAGAAAAGTTATGACCAACCTAGATAGTATATTCAAAACAGAGACATTATTTTGCTGACTAAGGTCCATCTAGCCAAGGCTATGGTTTTTCCTGTGGTCATGTATGGATATGAGAGAAGGACTGTGAAGAAGGCTGAGCGCCGAAGAATTAATGCTTTTGAACTGTGGTGTTGGAGAATACTCTTGAGAGTCCCTTGGACTGCAGGGAGATCCAACCAGTCCATTCTGAAGGAGATCAGCCCTGGGATTTCTTTGGAAGGAATGATGCTAAAGCTGAAACTCCAGTACTTTGGCCACCTCATGCGAAGTGTTGACTCATTGGAAAAGACTCTGATGCTGAGAGGGATTGGGGGAGGAGGAGAAGGGGACAACAGAGGAGATGGCTAGATGGCATCCCGGACTTGATGGATGTGAGTCTAAATGAACTCTGGGAGATGATAAACAGGAAGGCCTGGCGTGCTGCAATTCATGGGGTTGCAAAGAGTTGGACATGACTGAGTGACTGAACTGAATTGAACTGAGCACCTTACTGATAAGATAAGAAGATGTACTTTACAGATAAGGTACCTGAGTACCTTATCTGATAACTGAGTACCTTACAGATAAGAAGGTGTACATACTTTTGGTCAAGAAGCTTGGACAAGGAATCTTAGATGAGGGCTCTGGCCAAATTTCATGAGTCCACAATAGACTTGGTCAGATCTTTTAAATGTGGATGTTTACGCTGCTTGGGTAATTTTTAAAATAGTCTCAAAAATCTTTTCATGTGCAGTATCAAGTTAAATTCCTACAATACACCTATATATTAAGAATATGTTATCATTTTTAGAGTTAAGGAAACTGAGTCTTACAGGAGCTATTTTTTCATCCAATACTTGAGACTAAGAGAGGTCAATGATTTGTTAAATTTACTCAGTGAATAAATGGTAAAGACAGGCCATGAAAGCAATGGTTTGAAATTCAAGGACATTGTTGATTTAGTCATGAATTAAGGTAAATAGTTTGCTTGATACAGCTGGAAGTTTGAAATTCAGAGGATAAGGGACATAGAATGAGGACAAAATACTCTCAGTCCTGCCTGCAGCATTTTCCTTGAGAAACAGTCTGCTCTTGGGAGGTTGCAGAGTCAGGCTTTTCCTGGAGTATCAGCAGCAGTAACTCTCAAAACCACTAGATGACAGCATTTTCACACCAGTATGGGTCCCCTCAGGGCCTGAGGTAGCTCCTTTTCCAATCTGGATAGTCATGGGAACTGTTCTCACTGCTGTAAAATGGATGTTGGAAGACTAGGACAAACACCTCCTCTAAGATTTGGACAGTTGCTCCGTGTTATGCTAAGGCTGCTCATGTGCCTGCATTGGGCTCAGAGCTCTTCCTAAGACTGGTAGCCACCATACACAGCAAGCACAAGGCCTGGAGGGGAACTTTTCTATCGAGACAAGGAGTACTGGACAAGGAAAAGGACCTTAGGGGAGCATGAGTTGTCATCAGGCTGCCTAACTGAGAAGCTGCTGACCAGATGGAGGGTTCCTTTATAGTCAACAGGGGGTTTGGCTGAAGAGGACAGGAATGACAGGACAGAGATACCAATAAGGTCAGGATATTTCAACACTGAGAGGTCACTGAGCACTCTGAAAATATTCCCAGAGACACTGGAGATACTCTGTCCAGTTCACCAGTGAGTGCCCAGTTCAGCTACAAGGCCTTAATGTCTCCATCTCCATCGGCAAGAGAGGGCGGTAATGATCTTAAATGTTCCATTTCTCTGCTTATCTTATTCTCAGAAGAGCAAGACTGATGTGGTCTTAACAGCAATGAAGAGATACCTTTTAAGAGAACAAATTTTCTCTGAAGAACAGTTCCTTCATCCACTTAATAAACACTGAAGTTGAGAGGAAAGCAAGGAAATGGAGTCAAAGCTGAACAAATTACCCACAGGACTTCTGTTTTCTAGTACCTGTTGGCAGATAAGCAGATGTGTATACTTTTGGTCAAGGAGTCTGGACAAGGAGTCTTAGATGAGGGATCTGGCCAGAGGATACTCTGTGGATAGACGAGCTCTCTAGGGAAGGGTGTGAAGCTTTTGCTGAGGAACAGGTGGCATACGTGAAAAATATACATGTAAACGAGAGAACAGGCAGGATGAGCATTCCAAGTGCAAAGGATAAACGTGGCCCAGAGAGAAGGATGTTAGTGTTTTCCAGAAATATGGAGAAGAAAATGAAGTTGATACTGGATGAGTGGTGAGAGTTGAGGGGTAATGTCACTATGAAGGGGAGCATGGAAAGAGGCTCCAGGTAAAAAAAAAACTATAATTCACTGTGTTTAGAATCTTCAGGTGTTATACAATGTGAAGCTTTTTCCTGAATAAAACTCCCTATAGGCCTTGTGAAACAGCTACAGGTGGACTTGTTGTCTATGGGGTATGTATCTGGTCCATGAAACATCACTGAATGAAGCCATTTCCTCTTTAATTCCTCTCTTCCCATTTTCTCTTAAATTCATTCTAATTAGACTGTTGTACTCATCCCTTCTCTGAATCCACTTCCCAAAGGCCACAGTGACATTAATATTTCCAAATATAATGATTAATTTTCAGTATCCATCTTTCTTAAGCAATGGCTTGAGGTGAGTACCATAGATTCCTCCACCTTGCTTAGAACTCTAGCTTCATTTAATTTCTGGGATATCACTTTTTCCACCCCAACCCTCCTTCTTCAGCAAATGCTGTTCGTTTGGTTACCTTTGTTGAAAAACAAGGTTGGTCAGAAGTGTCCCTGACTTGGTTTGTGCTGAGGCAGAACAGCTGTTACTGAAGTTTGGGGGTGCTGTGTTAACATTGATATGGTCTTCTCAATATACCACTAGCTGTGAAGTCACCCACAAGGTAGCTGAGTAAATTCTGGGTCCCTTATATGCCACAGTCGGAGAAGGCAATGGCACCCCACTCCGGTACTCCTGCCTGGAAAATCCCATGGATGGAGGAGCCTGGTGGGCTGCAGTCCATGGGGTCGCAAGTCGGACATGACTGAACAACTTCACTTTCACTTTTCAGTTTCATGCACGGGAGAAGGAAATGGCAATCCACTCCAGTGTTCTTGCCTGGAGAATCCCAGTGACGCAGGAGCCTGGTGGACTGCTGTCTATGGGGTCGCGCAGAGTTGGACACGACTGAAGCGACTTAGCAGCAGCAGTATATGCCACAGTATGTTGTGGGGATAAATGAATGTGTGAGTGTGTTTTGTGTGAAAAATAATTGAATCATTGACAAGGTAATATTTCTAGTAATATAACACTGAAAAAATAAAATTGCATCTCTATCTTATAATATACTAAAAATATTACATGCTGATGAAAAAGTTGTATGTATTTTTTTAACCTGAAAAGAAGGTAGAAGACAACTTCTACAGTAATAGAATGGAGAAGGCCTTCATAAACAAAATAGGCATTTCCAAACCAAAAATAATTGACACCGTAAA
This sequence comes from Nanger dama, assembly GCA_917880005.1. Classification (NCBI taxonomy): domain Eukaryota; kingdom Metazoa; phylum Chordata; class Mammalia; order Artiodactyla; family Bovidae; genus Nanger; species Nanger dama. Next base: position 462,313 of record CAKJTW010000168.1, read on the forward strand.
AATCTACACAACACAGAAAAATATAGGCATATGTTGAAATCTCACTTTTTGGAAAGACATTACATATATAATAACAGATATAGTGGTACATAAATTAAATAAGTCAGGCAGAAATGGAGTCAAAAGATGTAATCTTTTAATTGACTAATTCAGAGCTTAAGAAATACTCTAGAACAGTGAACATGGAAAAAATAAAGTAAAAGCTTTGGAAAGAATCTAAATCAAAATTTGTCAGCAAAATCCAAAGACATAACCTCAATTGAATTGATATGTTGGCAAAAACATGTAAAGTGTAGCTAATTGATGCGTAATTGCATCAGGATACAAATAGAAAACATTTTTATCTAGGGATGGAGAATGACTCAAAGACATCAACAAAAGGAAATTCTCTCCAGCCCTGGTCCCAAGAAACAATGGAAGAATTAACCGTTTCCAGGATCTATAGTAGTTGAAGCTGCAGAGGGTAGGACCACTGGTGAGACCTGGGCCCGAGCTGGAGGAACTTGGTCACTGCCAGTCGCAGTTGAGCAGAGAAGGTGCTGCAACAGTATTCAGACCTGAGTCTGCTGCTACCCTTCAATCTCTTCTGGAGTCTCTCACTGGCCAAACAATCTAGAAGGCAGAGGGACAAGTGGCACACTCTGGTCACAGAGAGAAATAGAAGATAAACCACGTATGAGGGGCAGGATCAAAATGCCAACACAGTGGGGGTGTATGAAACCGATCCTTTTTATTTTCAGACAGTGGGGGGCTAATTAGTCTAAATTCTAAATTAGAATTTCATAGCATGCAGATTAATACTTTGTATTAAAATTCAAAAATCATCGATTATTTGAACCGATTTACCTGGGATTCTGGCCTCTGAAAGTAATATATGTGAAGAAAGGTATTAGTATAAGACAATTGTTTTTCAAATAACAGTTACTATGATTGAACAATGGCAACACTAAGTCCATTGTTAGGCTATTTAATTCAAAATTACTGACAAATCCATCTTTTGGAATATGATCCAGTTCCATGCACTGAAGTAGTAAGATACTTGAAACAACTTACTGAGATAAAAAGCATGTTGGAAGTGAATGTTTGATTTATTTCCTTAAAAAGAAGTGTCAATTATAGGATTCCACATTCCTAGTCATGACATTAGATAGAGGTCTACATTTTCCAAAGGCAATGTCAAGCAGGACAGAAAACATTTGTTTACAAATAGTAACCTAAGAGGCAAAAAGGCAATCAAAACTATGCACGTCAGTTTTAATGCCTCTAATTATGCTTAATAAGCTCCTTTCTTTTAGCCATTCTTAGAAAATGATTTAGATCGTCTGTTTCTTCAGATTTCATTCTTTGAACATATTAAAGAAAGCAGAATATTTATGAAAATGATGCATGCTTCTCTATTTAATCCAAGTTGACTAATTCCTATATTTGGATGAAGAATTTCAATCATACTCCTTTATGTACTTTATAAGATGGAGAAGGCTGATGCCTTGTTAAGATGGAATTGAAGTGATTCATTTGCCCAAATGCTAAATGCTGTCATTACTATTATAAACACATGAATAAATAAGAAGTTTGAAAATTTTAAATAACTTCAGAAGACAGCTACCTATGTAGCATGATAAGTGAATGGATTTGAGGGCCAGAAGTTCTTCCATTTCAATTTTTAACTCTATATAAAAGAAATTTTGAGTGGCAACTGGTTCTCTGTGTAAGAATTCTGATGATTAAATATTATATATAATTGATATTTTTATGAAGAATTTTCCCCACTACATAATTCTTCAGTTCAGTCGCTCAGTCGTGTCTGACTCTTTGTGACCCCATGAATTGCAGCACGCCAGGCCTCCCCGTCCATCACCAACTCCTGGAGTTCACTCAGATTTATGTCCATCGAGTCTGTGAAGCCATCCAGCCATCTCATCCTGTCGTCCCCTTCTCCTCCTGCCCCCAATCCCTCCCAGCATCAGAGTCTTTTCCAATGAGTCAACTCTTCGCATGAGGTGGCCAAAGTACGGGAGTTTCAGCTTTAGCATCATTCCTTCCAAAGAAATCCCAGGGTTGATCTCCTTCAGAATGGACTGGCTGGATCTCCTTGCAGTCCAAGGGACTCTCAAGAGTCTTCTCCAACACCACAGTTCAAAAGCATCAATTCTTCGGCACTCAGCCTTCTTCACAGTCCAACTCTCACATCCATACATGACTGCTGGAAAAACCATAGCCTTGACTAGATGGACCTTAGTCGGCAAAGTAATGTCTCTGCTTTTGAATATACTATCTGTGTTGGTCATAACTTTTCTTCCAAGGAGTAAGCGTCTTTTAATTTCATGGCTGCAGTCCCCATCTGCAGTGATTTTGGAGCCCCCAAAATAAAGTCTGACACTGTTTCCACTGTTTCCCCATCTATTTCCCATGAAGTGATGGGACCAGATGCTATGATCTTCGTTTTCTGAATGTTGAGCTTTAAGCCAACTTTTTCACTCACCTCTTTCACTTTCACTTTCACTTTCATCACTCACCTCTTCACTTTCTGCCATAAGGGTGGTGTCATCTGCATATCTGAGGTTATTGATATTTCTCCCAGCAATCTTGATTCCAGCTTGTGTTTCTTCCAGTCTAGCATTTCTCATGATGTATTCTGCATAGAAGTTAAATAAGCAGGGTAACAATATACAGCCTTGACACACTCCTTTTCTTATTTGGAACCAGTCTGTTGTTCCATGTCCAATTCTAACTGTTGCTTCCTGACCTGCATACAGATTTCTCAAGAGGCAGGTCGAGTGGTCTAGTATTCCCATCTCTTTCAGAATTTTCCACAGTTTATTGTGATCCACACAGTCAAAGGCTTTGGTATAAGTCAATAAAGCAGAAGTAGATGTTTTTCTGGTACTCTCTTGCTTTTTTGATGATCCAGTGGATGTTGGCAATTTGATCTCTGGTTCCTCTGCCTTTTCTAAAACCGGTTTGAACATCTGGAAATTCATGCTTTACGCATTGCTGAAGCCTGGCTTGGAGAATTTTGAGAATTGCTTTACTAGCATGTGAGCAGATTATTATTAGTAGACATTTTGGAAAATTGTATCTCAGATACATTATCTAAAAAGTTAATTTGATTTTCTGAAAATATACTTTTAAACACTTTTCTTCAGTTTGATAGAGGGAAAGAAATCTTAGGAAGACTATAATTCCACACCACATTTTGTTTTAATTTATCCCCTATGTTTATGTTGTAAATGAAGCTATCAAACATGTGGATTATTGTAGTTGAGCAAATTAAGGGGTGATGAATACACTTTTCAATTACTTTCAATTCAGAGTGCATATTTTACCCATTTGTTTTCACTACAACAGAAATATTGCAAACTTATTTTCTGAAATTGTTTTCCAAACACTGGGAGATATTTATTTTACAGTCATCAATTAATTGTATCAAGAGGAAAAAGGAATATGCACTTTTAAAACCACAAGCTGGACATAGCCAGTTGAAAACTGAAGATACATGCAACCATGTCTATGGCTTTATGCAGCAGGTTCAACAAGGCCCCTCTTACTCCAAATCTTCTCCATTGGGATTCTTCTGTTGTTAAAGCATAATCCATGCAACTTATTAATAGATAAACACTATTCCCCCTTTATAGAACACAGCCTTGTTGTGGCAAAGGGGCTTGTGTAATTCAATGAAGCTATGAGCCATGATGTGCAGAGTCACTCAAGGTGAGTGGGTCATAGAGGATAGTTCTGAGAAAATGTAGTCTGCCAGAAGAGGGAATGCAAACCACTCCAGTGTTCTTGCCTTGAGAATCCCATGAACAGCATGAAAATGCAAAAAGATATGCCAATGGAAGATGAGATTCCTGCATCAGAAGATGCTCAATAAGATCCTGGGGAATAGGGGAGAAATAGCTCCAGAAAGAATGAAGAGGCTAGGCCAAAGCAGAAATGACACTTAGCTGTGGGTGTGTCTGGTGGTGAAATTAATGTCTGATGCAGTAAAGAATAATATTGCATAGGTACTTGGAATGGTAGGACCATGAACCAAGGTAAATTGGACATAGTCAAGCAGGAGATGGCAAGAGTGAACATTGACATTCTAAGAATCAGTGGATTAATAATGGATGGGAATGGGTGAATTTAGTTCAAATGACCATTATATTTACCACTGTGGTCAAGAATGCCCTAGAAGAAATGGAGTAGCCTTCATAGTCAACAAAATAGTCTGAAAAGCAGTACTTGGGTGCAATCTCAAAAACAATAGAATGATCTCGGTTTATTTACAAGGCAAATCATTCAACATCACAACAATCTAAGTTTATGCCCCAGCGACTAACACTCAAGAAGCTGAGACTGAACAGTTCTATGAAGACCTCCAAGACCTTCTAGAGCTAATGCCAAAAAAGATGGTTTTTTTCATCATAGGGGATTAGAATGCAAAAGTAGGCAGTCAAGAGATACCTGGAGAAACAAGTAAGCTTGACTTTGAGTACACAGTGAAGCAGAACAAAGGCTAATGGAATTTTGCCAAGAGAACACATTGGTCATAGAAAACACTCTCTTGAAACAACACAAGAGATAATTCTGCACATGAACATTACCAAATGATCAACACTGAAAGCAGACTGGTTATATTCTTTGGAGCCAAAGATGGATAATCTCTATACAGTCAGCAAAAACAAGACTTAGAGGTGACTGTGCATACCGCTGGCTCTGACTGCTGCATCAGTGGTATTGCTGATCCTGTGCGTTGTGCCAGTTGTCTGATGTTCACACTGTCCGCCATATTTGCTGAACCAGGGCAGGTAGGTAGTGAGTTAAGAGGCTAGAAGAAGACTCAAGGAGCCAGGAACTGTAGGAACTGCAGACACATTTATTCTCTCCTGGCTGACACAGCAGTTGTAGCAGCAGACAATCAATATTCTCTCGTGTTGTGGCTGACCCAACTGACACAGCTGTGTTACAGCAGTAATTCCCCCTCTTTCTACGTGAAGCCCATATATCCCTACAGCATAAAGTAGCTCGTGACCAAGCGAGTACCTTGTGATGTGCACGCACAGTGATATAAATGATCTCAGCTGTTACATAGTCATTCTCTATAAAATGTGGGATGAGAGAGCCTGAACATGCTATCTTGGCTAATTTGATCTTTCCCTACACTGAGGGATCTTTCCCTCAGATCATGAGCTCCTTATTGCAAAATTCAGGCCTAAATTGAAGAAAGCAGGGGAAAACCACTAGGCCATTCAAATATGACCTAAATCATATCCCTTATGATTATACAGTGGAGGTGACAAATAAATTCAAGGGATTAAATCTGATTGATGGAGTGACTGAAGAACTATGATGGAGGTTCATGACATTGTACAGGAGGCAGTGACCAAAATCATCCCAAAGAAAATGAAATGCAAGAAGGCAGAATGGTTTTCTGAGGAGGCTCTACAAATAGTTGAGAAAAGAAGATAAGCAAAAGACAAGGGAGAAAGGGAAAGATAGACCCATCTGAATACAGAGCTCCAGAAAATATCAAGGAGAAGTAAGAAAGACGGAGATGATCCAGAGAGATGACATGGGGTGGGAAGTGGGAGGAGGATTCAGGATTGGGAGCTTGTATACACCTGTGGTGGATTCATGTCAATGTATGGCAAAACCAATGCAGTATTGTAAAGTAGAATAAAGTAAAAATAAAATTAAAAATATATATATATACCAAAGATTTTATAAAATATGCATACAATGGGATACAATACTTAAAATGAATAAAATATATGCAATGACAAAAAAGAGAAAGCTTTATTAAATGAATAATGCAAAGAAGTAGAGAGAGAGAAAAAAAAGAATGGGAAAGTCTAGAGATCTCTTCAAGAAAATTGGAGATAGTGAGGGAAAATTTTGTGCAAGGAAAGGCGCAATAAAGGGCAAAAATTATAAGGACCTAATAAGCAAAAGAGATTAAGAATATACAGAAAAACTATACAAAAAGGTCTTCATGACCCAGATAGCCACAATGGTGTGGCCACTCACCCAGAGTCAGACATCCTAGAATGTGAAGTTAAGTGGGCCTTAGAAAGCATTACTACATACAAAGTTAGTGAAAGTGATGGAATTCCTGTGGAGCTATTTCTAATCCTAAAAGATGATGCTGTTAAAGTGCTACACTGAATATAGCAGCAAATTTGGAAAATTCAGCAGTGGCCACCACAGGACTGGAAAAGGTCAGTTTTCATTCCAACCCCAATGAAGGGCAATGCTAAAGAATGTTCAAACTACCTTAAAACTGCACCTCATACATGCTAGCAAGGTGTTGCTCAAAATCCTTCAAACTAGGCTTCAGCAATTTGAGAACCAGCAACCTCCAGATATACAAGCTGGGTGTATAAAAGGCAGAGGAACGAGAGATTAAATTATCAGCATTCTCTAGATCATAGAGAAAGCAAGGAAATTCCAGGAAAACATCTACTTCTGCTTCACTGACAACAATAAAGCCTCTGACTGTGTGGACCACAACAAACTGGAAAATTCTTAAAAGATACTACTACCAGACCACCTTATGTTTCTCCTGTGAAATCTGCAGTCAAATCAAGCAGCAACAGCTAGAATCAGACATGCAGCAATGAACTGGTTCAAAACTGGGAAAGGAGTATGTCAAGACTGTATAATTTAACCCTGCTTATTTAATTTGTATGCAGAGTACATCATGCAAAATGTCAGGCTGAATGAGTTACAAACTAGAATCACAATTTCCAGTAAAAATATCAACAACCTCAGGCATGCAGATGATACTATCTTAATGGCAGAATGTGAAGAGGAATTAAAGTGCCTCTTGATGAAGGTGAAAGAGGAGAGTGAAAGAGCTAGTTTAAAACTCACTACTCAAGAAACTAAGTTCATGGCATCTTTTCCCATCACTTCATGGCAAATAACAAGAGAAAAAGTGAAAACAGTGACCCATTTTATTTTCTTGTGCTCCAAAATCACTATGGATGGTGACTGCAACCATGAAATTAAAAGATGTTTGCTCCTTGGAAGAGAAGCTATGACAAACTCAGACAGTGTATTAAATATCAAAGACATCACTTTGCCAACAAAGGTTCATATGGTGAAAGCTATGGTTTTCTAGTAGTCATGTATGGATATGAGAAAAATGAAAATGAAAGTTGATCAGTTGTGTCTGACTTTTCGTGACTCCATGGACTATACAGTCTGTGGAATTTTCCAGGCCAGAATACTAGAGTGTGTAGCCTTTCCCTTCTCCAGGGGATCTTCCCAACCCAGGGATCAAACCCAGATCTCCTGCATTTTTTACCAGCTGAGCCATAAGGGAAACCCAAGTACACTGGAGAGGGTAGCCTACCCTTCTCCAGAGGATCTTCCTGACCCAGAAATTGAACCAATGTCTTCCGCATTGCAGGCAGATTCTTTACCAACTATCAGGGAAGCCCATGGATGTGAATTGGATCATAAAGAAGGTTGAGCTTAAAAAATTGATATTTTCAAACTGTGGCACTTGAGAAGATTCTTGAGAGTCTCTTGATTGTAAGGATATCAAACCAGTGACTCCTAAAGGAAATCAACCCTGAATATTCACTGGAGGGACTGATGCTAAAGCTGAAGTGCCAATACTTTGGCCACCTGATGCAAAGAGCTAATTCATTGGGAAAGACCTTGATTCTGGGAAAGATTGAGGGCAAGAGGAAAAGGGAGTGACAGGATGAGATGGTTGGATAGCATCACCAACTCAATGGATTTGAGTTTGAATACACTCCAGGCGATTGTGAAGGACAGAGAATCCTGGTGTGCTGCAGTCCATGGGGTCACAAAGAATCAGATATGACTTAACAACTGAATAATAGTAACAAAACACCATGAAGTTCTCATTCTCACTCACCTCATCTCCCCATCTCAATGTTAAACTTCCCAGTTGATTTCCACTGATTTAACATTTCACAAAGAATAATCTCATTGTTTGGTTGATGTTTGTAAAACTCTGCGTCACAGAAGGTCAAGAAATTAGTCTATAAAGTAAGGCAGGAAAGGAGGAGCCATTGGAACATTTTCCTCTCCTGCTTGGTAAACTGTCTGACCTTTGTGCTCTTCTTTTTCTGTGTCCTTGAACAATCCCCTTCCTCTCCTCCAGTTGTTTATACTCATCTGAAGTTAACATCTGGTCACCATTCAACACTGAATTCCAGGGGCTGCTCTCAACCTTTTAATTTACCCAGCTTACATGTCACAGATAGAACCGATATCTCTTTATGAGCTGTACCCATTCTTCATGAACATCAAGACACAGCAAATACTTTATAGCACCCATTTGTATGTGAAACTACAGCTACAGATCCAGATTCCTTGGAAACAGCAACCATATAGTATTCAGATTTTACTCTCATTTAGCTTTAATTTTAGATTATAGTATAGTATAAGAAATATTCATTGAATAATTGAATAAATAAATAAGTTTGAGATTTGATAACCTGCCTCTTTTTGTGTAATAAATTACATACTTCAAAACTTGGTTCAGATGTCACTCCGTGGAGGAATCTTCTCTAAATCTTTCTGCCACTTTGAATTTATATATTTCCCTCTGTCCTTTATGCAATTCTGCATTCTAAACCTACTACTTGCAGAGAACAATTAACCTCCACTAAATGCCTTCAGAATTCACCCATGTGGAACAAAGCAGGCCATATAAAGTTGGGCAGAGACAGGATTATCTCAGTAATAATTAACCACATTAAATGAGCATGTTTTCTTAGGTGTTACGCCATTTACATTGCCATGAAGCAGAAGACAAATTCAATAAAGGAGTGAGGATTGATACTTAATTGTTTATGTGGAGTAAGTGTTTATTTATAAAAAAGTAGCATGAATAAGAATAGTACAAACCACATATCCTTTACTCAGAATCCCCAGTTGTTAACATTCTATAGTTTTTGCTTCATTATCCCGCTTTTAATGAATTTCATAGCATCTTGTAACTTTTTTCCTTCAAACATCGTTATTATGTGTTTCCAAAGAATATATATATTCATCTACAAAGTCATAGTGCAGTTATCAGTTTCAGTAAATAACATCAATACAGTATAATTGTATATTGCATTTTGAGTGGAGAAGGATTGGAAAATTGGAGAGATTTCTCATTCAAGGAAGGACTTCTCTAAAAGGTGTGAAAATGAGATATCATAGTATAAAATTCTAAGTGTTGCTGTTGGCATAAGAATCTAAACTTAGGAAACATAAAGAGAAGGTAAAGCACATTAATACAAAGTTTCTTACTTTATAGTTTCTTGAAAAACAATTCCCACATTCAACATTTTCTTCAGAGCCCCCATAACATCCTTATTCCTTAGACTATAAATTAAAGGGTTTAGTACAGGAGTGAGTATGGTGTAAAAGACTGATACCATCATGTCCTTCTCAGGGGTGTGGTAGGAGTTGGGAAACATATATGTGTATATGGCAGCCCCATAAAAGAGGATGACCATAGTCATGTGGGAGGAACAAGTCGCAAATGCCTTCTTCCGACCCTCTGCTGAGTTCATCCTGTGAATGGTGAGGATAATAAAGTAATAAGAGCCTGAAATGATTGTCACAGGAATGAGGAGCATGAGGACACAACACAGGTACATGAAAATCTCATAGAGGGAGGTGTCTGAGCAGGAAAGCTTTAATACAACAGGAACTTCACAGAAGAAATGATGGATCTCCCGGGATCCGCAGAAGGGGAAGCTCATGGTGATGGGAGTAAACAAGAAGCCATCCACTGAGCCCAGAAACCAGCAGCCAGATGCCAGGAAGAGACACATCTTGCGGCTCATGAGGACAGGGTAATGGAGAGGATGGCAAATGGCCATGTAGCGATCATAGGCCATGGAGGCTAGAAGGAAAAATTCTGCACCTGCTAGTGTCACATAGAGGAACATCTGAATCCCACATTCAGGGACTGAGATCTTATTCATACCTGTGATCTGGTCCATGAGCATCTTGGGTACAGTAACAGAAATGTACATCATGTCCATGAAAGACAACTGGCTAATGAAAAAGTACATGGGGGTGTGGAGGTGAGCATCGGAATATATCAAAAGATCAGAATGATATTTCCAGACAAGGCCATCAGGAAAACCACAAAAATGACCAAACAAAGGAGAGCAGGGTGTTGTGACTGACTGAAGATTCCCATCAAGGTGAAATCTGATCCTTCAGTGTAGCTGGTCATCCAGGTGATATTGTCCATGAGGTTTCACCTAGACTACCAAGGAGAACTTTAAAGTTAATGGATTACTTATAAGAATCTACCAATTGAAATGAATGTTTACTGAGAGTGTGCACATATGTGTGTGAGTGTGTATGTGTATGTGTGTACCACTCAGTTGTGCTAACAAGAGGAAATTTTATGACTGTAGATATGGAGTTTTAAAAGTATCTATAATTCTACAAATCACTAGAAAACTAGTAAGTCACAACAGTGGGTCTAAAATATTCCTAACTTACAGCTATGGTGCTGCATTTGAAGTTTATGACATCTGATGATGTAATGTCCTTTATGGAGAAGAATGGAAATTTATGTAGTGTCTGGCCTATGCAAACACAAAAAGTAAATTACTTTTTTAATTTTTTTATTTTTTATTTTTTTTTTGAAGCAGGAGAATATAATAGGGCTGTAATTTGACAACATATCATTTATAGAATTCTCTTCTTTCACCAGTTCAGTTTAGTTCAGTTGCTTGGTCATGTCCAACCCTTTGTGACCCCATGGACTGTAGCATGCCAGGCTTCCCTGTCCATCACCAACTCCCGGAGCTTGCTCAAACGGATTCCACTGAGTCAGTGATGCCATCGAAACATCTCATGCTCTGTTGTTCCCTTCTCCTCCTGCCTTCAAACTTTCCCAGCATCAGGGTTTTTTTTTTTTTTTTCCCAATGAGTCAGTTCTTCACATCAGGTGGCCAAAATATTGGAGGTTCAGTTTCAGCATCAGTCCCTCGAATGAAAGGAAGGACTCTTTCACCAAGTGAGTTATAATTTCAATTCAGCTTTATACATGAGAATTGATGCTGTTTAATTGACCCCTATTAGACACAAATTCTTTTGTTGTTGTTGTTGTTGTTGTTGTTATTTATTTATTTATTTATTTTAAATTACAATACTGTTTTTAAAAAGATATCACACTCTTCTAAAATGATTTTTATAGAACTTGGAATTTTATTATCCCCAGTTTAAGGATCAAATTGGGAGCTTTAAAACTCTTGGAGGTCTATTACATGTAAGAAAGATTTTTAAAGTTACTGAAATGTAATTTAAGGAAAATCTATACAAAACATTTGAATCTCTTGTCTATAGGACGGGGTGATACTCTGAGGCACTGTGGTTATGTGGAGTGTACATATACATATAATTATGTATATATTTAAATTTTAAACAAATATATCTATGTGGTGTGTGCTGTCTATATAAATATAAATAAATATGGATAAATATATAATATGTTTTAAAAATGTTATCCTGTTTAAGCAGAGCTTTATGTAGAAATCCATTTTATTTCTGTCTGGTACATGTGTTTCCAAGTTGAAAATTCATCTGCTTTAAAGGGTAACTGCCATCTATCAGACAAAATTTTGGTTATTTTCCCAAATGTTATCTGCTTTCATACACATCAATTCATTATTCTTGGAAACTGAGATGAGGAAAGAAACTGAACAACACTGTGATATTTCTTACACTAACTCATTGTTTCTCTTCTATCTTGCTGCTTATAGCCAGCCATGTACTAGTCATTGAACATGAACCAAAGGCAAATTAAACTTGATTAGATTTAAGGAAATCACATTCATCTATTCAGGGGAAATATTATATAAATGTGATTTAAAGTATAATTTTAAAATAGCTACACAATAAATAAAAAGAAAAATAGACAAAAAATATAATCTGACCTTTCTTAGGGAATAGGGAATAGCTTCTTACTCTACATTTTTCTCTTATAAAGATTAAACCTTTAAACTTCTCAATTTCAGACATGTAAAATGTTAAGTTTCAAAAGCTATTGCCAATGAGAACGAAATATTGGCTCCTCTTTTTGGGAAGAGTTTATAGTGTGTTATGATGCAGGTATATTTCAGGAATCATGTTCAAGTTTCAGATATACTTTGTAATAATCCCCAAGGCTAATTATAGTATTCAACTTATTATCAGATCTGAGTTCCAGAGTACTAAAGAAATAGATAACACTACAAAAGATTTCTTGATTTCTTAATATCAATATAAATGTCTAGCAAATCTAGGATGCATTTTGTTAAAAATATAACTTTTCTGTTATACTACCTTCAGTGGCAGAAGAAATCTGGCTCTCAGCAAAACTGAAAAACAGTTAAATAAATTTCAAAACAATACATACTGATCAAATGTATATTTGTGATTAAAGGAAATCAAGGACTGGAGAAGTGATCAATACATGTGAAGACCTTGAAGCTATTTACTGAGCAGATGGAGGGAGACCAAGGAGGGTACTTGCTGGGCTCTGGACAAATCTCTGCTGCACTTTGGTAAATGGGGTGGTCACTGTTATTAAACCACACTAACAACCCACCCAAGACACCAGACAGTGTTTCCTTCTCTGTCTGTATAGCAACTTTGCCCCTTACTCATTCTCAAATTATCTAATCTAATTCCTTGAACTTCATGTAAACTGTTTTGTGCATATTGGGAAATTACTGCTAGTAGTGGTAGGATAATATACAACCTTTATATGAAGCTGATGGCATTCCAGGAATTGTTCCAACTCTTTACTACATTTGATCTTTCCTGAAAGCCTGTGAGCCTACATACTCATTTTACTTTCTCCTTTTAAAAGTTAAAAAGATCAGGTTCTCAGGGTATCTGCTTAAACACTACATTAACGACGAAGTTGAGTGAGAATCCTTGTCTTAGCTCAAGAGTTAAACCCACAGACTGTAATTCTGCCCCTTGTCTCCTGGGGACATAGTCTTTCCTCCATAGCAGACAATTTGGGTGGTGGGTCAGCCATTGCCAGTTTCATTAGGAAAGTGTAAATATGATTGAGGCATTTATTTGCAGTTATTTTCTAACCCCCAGAAAACATCCCTATTCAAAGTAAAATGAGCAGCTCTTACTTTGTAAAATTTTAGCATCAGAAAAATAAGTATATTTAATAACATAGGAAGAATATTATATATTACTTTCTCTACAAATAATTGAAAAACAAAGGGCCGCTGTCTAACATATTGCAGTAAATGCATGCTACATAAAGAGATTCAAAAAGATAAAGCACCTTTGCTTTTCTCCTTAAAAATAGCTAGCTAAAAATAGGAAAAAAAAATCTTTAAAAACTAATAGAATGTATCAGAAACAGAACAAGTCAAGAACAATCATTACCTTTAGCTCTTGCAGTTCTGTCTGCTTGTCTGGGTGAACCCAGCAATAAGTGCTGTTGGTAGTTTCATCCAGATGAGATAATGTAGTATTTTAGGTGAGGTGTATGAAGAGAAGCAGTGCAGTGACATCACCCCTGGTTATGTTATGCCCATTTAGTAAGTGGTTGAAAGTTTTCTGTTGATAAATACCTTTGAGACTATAAAAAGGAATGCAATCAAGAACTCTAAAGAAGTTAATAGGTCTCCCTATTGCACTTTTCTGAGTCTTTTCCTCATGTATTTTTATAAACATCTTAAAAATTTTTCAATCTTAATATATATTAACATTTTAACCAGTATTAACAATAAACACAAATTTCAACATCACCAATAAATTATTAGATATGGAGGTATACGAGTTAGTTTCTAAGTAAACTTTTCATTAAAATGTATTTTCATATATGCATAAATTACATTTTTCCTCATTTAAATTCAAGCAAAATTTGTGAGAAAAATGTTTTTCATTTTTCATAGATTCAGATTTTAAAAATATGTTTATTTTTGATTGAAGGATAATTGCTTTACAATATTATGGTGGATTTTGCCAAATATCAACATGAATCAGCCACTGGTACATATATGTTCCCTCCCTCTTGAATCTCCCTCCCACTTCCAAGTCCATTCCACCTGTCTAGATAGTCACAGAGCCCTGGCTTGAGTTCCCTGAGTCATCTAGTAAATTCTCACTGGCTATCTATTTTACTAGGGTATTGTATAGGTATTCATGCTACTCTTTCCATTCATCTCACCCTCTCCTTCCCACCCCCACGCCCAGATCCAAAAGTCTGTTCTCTATGTCTGCAACTCCATTCAGTTCAGTTCAGTTCAGTAGCTCAGTCGTGTCCGACTGTTTGCGACTCCGTTGCTGCTCTGCAAATAGGTTCATCAATACCCTCCTTCTAGATTCCATGTATCAGTTCAGTTCAGTTCAGTCTCAGTCATGTCCGACTCTGTGACCTCATGAATCGCTGCATGTCAGGCCTCCCTGTCCATCACCAGGTCCTGGAGTTCACTCAAACTCATGTTCATCGAATTGGTGATGCCATCCAGCCATCTCATCCTCTGTTGTCCCCTTCTCTTCCTGCCCCTAATCCCTCACAGCATTAGGGTCTTTTCCAACGAGTCAATTCTTCACATGAGGTGGTCAAAGAGGTAGAGTTTCAGCTTTAGCAACATTCCTTCCAAAGAACACCCAGGACTGATCTCCTTTAGAATGGACTGGTTGGACCTCCCTGTAGTCCAAGGGACTCTCAAGAGTCTTCTCCAACACCACAGTTCAAAAGCATCAGTTCTTTGATGCTCAGCCTTCTTCACAGTTGAACTCTCACATCCATACATGACCACTGGAAAAACCATAGGCTGACTAGATGGACCTTAGTCGCCAAAGTAATGTCTCTGCTTTTGAATATACTACTAGGTTGATCATAAATTTTTTTCCAAGGAGTAAGCGTCTTTTAATTTCATGGATGCAGTCACCATCTGCAGTGATTTTGGAGCCCCCAAAAATAAAGTCTGACACTGTTTCCCCATCTATTTGTCATGAAGTGATGGGACCGGATGTCATGATCTTCGTTTTCTGAATGTTGAGCTTTAAGCCAACTTTTTTCACTCTCCTCTTTCACTTTCATCAAGAGGCTTTTGAGTTTCTCTTCACTTTCTGCCATAAGGGTGGTGTCATCTGCATATCTGAGGTGATTGATATTTCTCCCGGCAATCTTGATTCCAGCTTGTGTTTCTTCCAGTCCAGCGTTTCTCATGATGTAATCTGCATATAAGTTAAATAAGCAGGGTGACAATATACAGCCTTGACATACTCCTTTTCCTATTTGGAACCAGTCTGTTGTTCCATGTCCAGTTCTAACTGTTGCTTTGTGATTTGCATACAGGTGTTTCAAGAGGCAAGTCAGGTGGTCTGGTATTCCCATCTCTTTCAGAATTTTCCACAGTTTATTGTGATCCACACAGTCAAAGGCTTGAATGCATAAAGTATATATATATGTAATATATATACTCAGTGGAATATTGCTCAGCATAAAAAAGAATGAAATACTGCTGTCTGAAGCAACATAAGACATAGAGATGATCATACTAAGTGAAGCGAATCATATTATATAACTTTTATTGAAATTTAAAAAATGACACAAATTAACTTATTTACAAAACAGGTCCAAACAAAAAACAAACTTATGGCTACTAATTAGAAAGGGGTAAGAGGCATAAGTTAGGAATTTGGAATTAACAGATATACACTACTATTACAAATACAAAATAGATAAACAACAAGGTTCTACTGTAAAGCACAGGACAATATATTCAATGCTTATAATGAAAAATAATGTTAAATATATATATGTATATATATACTTTTGTGGTTCCTGTTATTTACCAGCTATTGATTTATAATTTAATGTCACTGTTGTCTGAGAGCATAAGTTTAATGAAGTCTGTTTTTTAAAAAGATGTATTTATGACTCAAAACATGCTCTATCTTTCTGAGTGTTCCATGTAATCTTGAAAATAGTGTGTTCTGCAAATTACTGTATAAAATTTTTTTGTATAATTATAGACTTTTGATGCATGAAATATTTTGATATGATGCTTTCAATGTTGTTTTTTTATCTTTTGTCTTTTAATGATGCTGGGAAAGACTGAGGGCAGGAGAAGAATATGGTGAGGGACAGGGAGGCCTGGCATGCTACAGTCCATGGGCTCAGAAAGAGTCAGACAAGACTGTGTCTGAACATTTCAATGTTACAGTATTGGATTATGAATAAATTTTATACCTATAAAATTTTTTATCTGACTTAGAAACAGTTTAACCTAATTTTATTTGCTTTGAAGCTCTGCTGGTTAGGACTGAAGCTATATTTATTATAAGATTAATTTGCCCAACTACTGAGTCAATAGTTTTCAGAAAGCTATATTTATTGTCCTATGAATTTTGAGATACTTACTTTATCATAATGGGACCAAATACTATTTTTATTTATTCCAATCCTTTGAATGATTTCTTCCAATTCTTTGGTAATTTCCTCACACCTAAGTTGTTAAGTATTAAACAGAATTTAAGGAACATGCTCTGTAAGCATTTTAAATTCTTTGTATGTAGCTCTCTCCTTTTCTTTATCCATCCCTGTCTAAACTATCTACCACAGTGAACTCAGACACCCAACTCTAAATCTTCAACTCAGGAAGACTGATAAGGTCCATTTGTGGGCTTCCCTGGTGGCTCAGAGGTTAAAGCGTCTGCCGCCAATGTGGAAGATCTGGGTTCGATCCCTGGGTCAGGAAGATCCCCTGGAGAAGGAAATGGTAACCCACTCCAGTATTCTTGCCTGGAGAATCCCATGGACGGAGCAGCCTGGTAGTCCACGGGGTCGCAAAGAGTCGGACACTACTGAGTGACTTCACTCACTCACTCACTCTATCATGATGTTGAAATTCTTTCCAAGCAGTGAGGTTGAACACAGAAAGTCTCAGCTCATTTGATTTTAATCTTTCATAGATTCATTACTGGATGCCCACATTTTGAGAACAGTTGTTAGATGTATTTTGAATATTACTTTAATTGTTTCAGGTTGGGATAAAATTTATCTAGTCTTTTTCTGTTCATGGATAACAAAACATAAGAGTCTACTCAAAAGACAACTGCTTTTAAAATAATTATCAAGATTCATAAATATCACCAAGAGCTCATTAATAGGCATTTTTTAAATTCATGGACATACCCCCTTCTATGGAATGCAGCTTCTATGTAATGATCTGGAATGCTAGTAGAGTAGATCAATATTTGATTTTCAAATTAAAAAGATTTTGTATTATTTAACTCTAGGTTTCCTAGTCATATATCAGAGGATTCCTTTATTTGAACTCAGCGATAAACAGCTACTGAAAACTTTTACTTATAAAATAATCATGGGAGGGGAGGAAACCAAAAATAAAAGTTAGTTTTAATGCATCTACATTTTTCTAGTTGTGTATTTAGCTTTGTTCCTGAGTCATTCCTAGAAAATGGCTTTGTTCTCCTATTCCTTCAAACTATATCTTTTGAACATGTTTAACAAATTAGATGTTGTGAAAATGATGCAAATTTCTTTACCTGATGAATGTTGATTTAATTCTAAGTTATGATTAAGACTTATAATCAGGGTCCTTAATGTTCTTTGGAGGTTGTAAGATACTTGAGGTCTTCTTACCATGGAGCACAAGTGATTTATTTGGCCAAATGCTAGTGACACCACAAGCTCAAAATTATGAATATATACTTTAATTTTAAAAGATTAAACTGTCAATACTTCAGTGAAGAGCTACTTTTTAAACAGCAAATAATTGCAGTTGAATGCCAGAAACACTTCCATTTAAAACATTAACATTTTATGTAAGAAAAGTAGAACAAAATTGTTTTCCATGTCTAGAACTCCTAAGCATTAGATAAAACACATAATTTGACAGAAATGTTACCAAATAGCACAGTTGTTGTAAACTAATATTAGTAAATATTAGTAGAAAATTATATTTTGAACATTTAAAATATTTTAAAAGCGTTTGAAATAATACGCTGCTATAAAACATTTCACTTGATGTAAAGTTTTTAAAAGTTATATTTATAAAACTATGGTTCTGCATCACATAATTTTTTTGAGCTATTTTCCATTTCCTGGGTGTTTTAAATGGAAACATCACATATTTTATTATTTTGTTCAGAAGATGGAAGCGTGATACATAATATTTCTTAATACATTTAAAAATTAATGTGTATGTATTTTTTCATTCAGACTGGCCACAGAAAAATATTGGAAATTGATTTTCTAACATCTTTTCTGAAGTACCACAATATATTTTTTTAAATTTTACAGTCATAATAATTGAGTGTACCAAAAGGAAAACAAAATCTGTACTTTTGTAACTATCTGATTCTTCAGAAACATTGGACAAATGACAGAAATGCAACCATTTCTATAGTTTTATGGAACAGGTAGTTATAACAAAACCCAGTTACCCTCAATATAGTCTCTCCAATCCCTTCTGCTATGAAACATGTTTAAATGCATATCAGTTTGTTCACCATCTTAACTCGTTAAGAATACTTGCCTCCAGAATTGCACATTTCCAATCACTGACCTTGAGAGTCCCCTGGACTGCAAGGAGATCCAGCCATTCCATTCTGAAGGAGATCAACCCTGGGATTTCTTTGGAAGGAATGATGCTAAAGCTGAAACTCCAGTACTTTGGCCACCTTATGAGAAGAGTTGACTCATTGGAAAAGACTCTGATGCTGGGAGGGATTGGGGGCAGGAGGAGAAGGGGATGACAGAGGATGAGATGGCTGGATGGCATCATGGACTCGATGGACGTGAGTCTGAGTGAACTCCGGGAGTTGGTGATGGATAGGGAGGCCTGGTGTGCTGCAATTCATGGGGTCGCAGAGTCAGACATGACTGAGTGACTGAACTGAACTGAACTGACCACTAATTTAAAATTTCTAAAATACAAATCTTACGGTTTTATAACTGGAAAATTCTAAGTCAGGAAAAGGCAAGATTTGAGTTTTTAGAGAGAAGGAGGAAAGGAGGGGGAGGTGCCACTGGAATATTTATGTATCTTGCTTAGTCAACCCTATGAGATTTGCTCACAACCTTTGCCTTTTATGAGGATTCTTGATTCTGAGCAAGGCTCCTCTTGTACTCACCTGAGAGTAACATCTAGTCACCATTTTAAAATGGACTTCAGGGTCTTCTCTCAGCCCCTTTGGCTTGGTTGAACTCACATATTAGAGGCAGAACTGATGTGTCCTTATAAGATGTACATACCACATAATTCATCAAAGCAAAGCATATATTTAAAAGCATCTATCTGAATATATAACTACTAGTTCAAGTTATTTGGGGACAGCAATTGTGTGCTACTCATATTTTAATCTCTTAGCTACTATTTTATTAGAAGACAACATAAGAAATCTGTATTAAATAAAAGTCTGAATATTTGTTATTCTGCCTTCATTTGTCTAATAGTTACATACTTTAAAATTCAGATCAGAGGCCACCTGGTACAGGAAAACTTTCATAAATTTTTTTCTGCCCTGAGTTAACATTTTTTCCCCCAGTTCCTTATATAGTTCTGGACCTTAAACCTACAACACAATGGAGAATATGAACTTCCACTAACTACTTTCAGGGTTGGACCTGGGAAAAATTTTGTTGCTGTTTAGTCACTAAGTCTTGGTCAACACTTTGCAGCCAAATGACTGCAGAACTCCAGGCTTCCCTGTTCTTCCCTATCTCCCAGAGTTTGTTCAAATTCATATCCATTAAGTCAATGATGCTATCTAGCCATCTCATCCTCGGTTGTCCTCTTCTCCTTTTGCACTCAATCTTTCACAGCATTAGATTCTTTTCCAGTGGGTCAGCTCTTTGCAAAAGGTGGCCAAAGTTCTGGAGCTTTGACTTCAGCATCAGTCTGTCCAATGTATATTCAGGGTTGATTTCTTTTAGGACTGACTCGTTTGATCTCCTCGCAGTTCAAGGGACTCTCAAGAGTCTTCTCCAGCACCACAGTTGGAAAGCATCAATTCTTCAGATCTCAGCTTTCCTTATGGTCCAACTCTCACATCCTGTACATTACTACTGGAAAAATTGTAGATTTGACTATGGACTTTTGTTGGCAAAGTGAAAGTCTCTGTTTTTTATATACTGTCTAGGTTTGTCATAGTTCTTCTTCCAAGTAGCAAGTGTCTTTTAAATTCATGACTGCAGTCACTATCCAGTTATTTTGGAACCCAAGAAAATAAAATCTCTCACAGCTTCCAATTTTTCCCCTTCTATTTGCCATAAAGTGATGGAACCAGATGCCATGATTTTAGTTTTTTGAATGTTGAGTCTAAGTCAGGTTTTTCACTCTCCTCTTTCACCCTCATCAAAAGGCTCTATGCTTTCTGCTGTTAGAGTGGTTCCATCTGACTATCCAAGGTTATTGATCTTTCCCCTGGAAATCTTGATTCCAGTTTATAATTCATCCAGCCCAGCATTTTCATATGACTTTCTCTGCATGTAAGTTAAATAAGCAGGATGACAATATACAGCCTGTTATACTTCTTTCACAATTTTGAGCAAGTCAGTTGTTTCATGTCCAGTTCTAACTGTTGCTCTTTGACCTTCATACAGGTTTCTCAGGAGACAGGTAAGGTGGTATGGTATTCCTATCTCTTTAAGAATTTTCCACAGTTTGCTGTGATCCACACAGTGAAAGGCTTTAGCATAGTCAATGAAGCAGACGTAAATGTTTTTATGAAAGTTCCTTGTTTTCTTTATGATCCAATGAATGTGAACCAATGTAGCGTCCAGTAAATGTGGCAAATGACTGAACTAAGTCATGAAGAGCCACAAAGTAATAAGCATGGTTTCTATAGGATATTTTGTAATTTACATAGCCACCAGACAGAAAATAAAACTTAGAGAAAAAGTGGGAGGTGAATATAAATTAACATGTATTTTGAATTAATTTATAGTTTACAGAAAAATAACATAAATAATAAGGTACAAAAAAATCCGTATACTTTTACCCATTGTTAAAATTGTACTCATGTACTTCATGAGCTGTCTGTCGTTCTCCCTCTCCTTCTCAACCTCTCTCTCATTTTATAACTTCATACGACTTAATGAATTTTGTCTCTAAATATTTTCATGATGTGTTTCCTAAGAATATAAATATTCTCCTGTGGAATGAGAGTGTCGTTATCACTGTCATTAAGTGAAACATGGGTACAATAGAAAAATAAACAATATTTTAAGTAGAGAAAGAGTATGGAATTAAAATCAGCTTTGTAGTACACAGAAGTAATTACTTAAGTGTGAAATGGAATGAAATACTATGGTATGAAAGTTAAATAAATAGCATTGGAAAATATTCTAAAATTCTAATGTTTTGAGAGAAAAATAACATTAGCATAAAGTTGGTCTACTTTATATTTTCTTGATTAACAGGTCTCATATTCAAAATTTTTCTCAGTGCCCCCATGACATCTTTGTTCCTAAGACTATAGATTAAAGGGTTTAGCGCAGGTGTGAGCATGGTGTAAAAGACAGATACCACCATGTCGTTCTCAGGGGTGTGGTAGGAGTTGGGAAGCATGTAGGTATAAACAGCAGCACCATAAAACAGGATTATCACAGTCATATGGGAAGAACAAGTGGCAAATGCCTTCTTTTGGCCCTCTACTGAGTTTATTCTGTGGATGGTGAGGAGAATACAAAAATAAGAGCTTGAAATGATTGTCACAGGAATGAGAAGCATGAGGACACAACACAGGTACATGAGAGTCTCGTAGAGGGAAGTGTCTGAGCAGGAGAGCTTCATTGCAGCAGGGACTTCACAGAAGAAATGATCAATCTCCCTAGATCTGCAGAAGGGGAAGGTCATGGTAATGGATGTTAGCATGAATCCATCCACTGATCCCAGAAACCAACAACCTGATGCCAGGAGGAGACACACTCTATGGCTCATGAGGACAGAGTAACGAAGAGGATGGCAAATGGCCACATAGCGGTCATAGGCCATGGCACCCAAAAAGAAAAACTCTGAACCAGCCAGTGTTACATAGAGAAACATTTGCATTGCACATTCAGGGACTGAAATCTTATTCATGCCCATGATCTGATCTATAAGCATCTTGGGCACAGTAACAGAAACATACATTACATCCATGAGAGACAACTGGCTGATGAAAAAGTACATGGGGGTGTGGAGGTGGGTATCAGAATGAATCAGAAAAATCAGCACAATGTTTCCAATCAAAGCCAGCAGAAAAACTATAAAAATCACTATACACAGTAGAATTGGATGAATTGATGATTCCCACCAGGATGAAATCAGACTTCCCAGAGTGATTAGTCATCCAGGTAATATTTTCCATGAGGTCTCATCTAGATCATCAAGGTGAGCTTTGGGATTAATGGTCAGTCATGGAATTTTTCCACCTGAAATGAATGAATAGATGTTTACTGATATACTATATGCAGGCATTTGTATGTGTATTTATTTTTTATTGCAATGTAGTTGATTTACAATGTTGTATTAATTTCAGGTATACACAAGGTAAATCAGTTATAGATATACATATACCCACACTTTTTCCCTAGATTCCTTACCCACAAAAGCTATTATGGAGTACTGAGCTCCCTGTGCTATACAACTGTTCTTATTAGTTATCTATTTTATATATAGCAGTCTACTTCTGTTTTTAGATTAATTTGTTCCTTTTTTTTTAGATTCTACATATAATGGATATCATATGATATTTGTCTTTCTGCGTCTGACTTACTTCACTCAGTATAACAATCTCTAGCTCCATCCATGTTACAGCAAATAGCCCTTTTGTTCTTTTTTATGGCTTAGTTATATTCCACTATGTATATGTACTACATCTTTAGTCATTCCTCTGTTAATAGACATTTGGTTTACTTCCATGTCCTGGCTCTTGTGAATAGTACTGCAGTAAATATTGGGGTGCATGTATCTTTTTGAGTTATAATTTTCTCTGGGTATAAAATCAGAAGAGGAATTGCTGGGTAATATGGTAGTTCTATGTTTAGTTTGGTGGGAATGTAAATTGGTACAGCCACTATGGAGAACAGCATGGAGGTTCTTTAAAAATTTTTTATGTGTTTGAGTACACCAATCTGATTGTGATAGAAAACAGGATTGCTAATTGTTTATAATTTAGATTTTACCAGAAAAAAATAATTTATAACAGTTAGTCAAATGATTTGGTTAAGTTTAGGTCATGAGGTGTCCTAATAATAGTGACATATGACAATGTGAAATGAAATTTGCCAAGATAATGACTTAAACACAGAAAGTAAATTATTAAAAATAGAAATATACAGTAGGCTCTCACCAGCCATCTGCCTCATACATACTACTGCACATACATCAGCTATAATCTCTCAATACAGCCCACTACTCCACCTTGGTCTCCATATGCTTTACTACAATTAAAACTATATTTTAAAATAGAAATATATTTATATGTCTAGGGTTTCTATTGCCAGTTTAAATGTTATTTTCCACTGTGCTTTGAGAATCCAACTGGAATCTTACAAAAATTTTGGATATATATTCTATGTAATAGGGATTTGAAAAGTAACCGTAATACATTTTGATGAACTCTATATCACATATTTGAGTCTCCTTTTCCATAAGATAGGGCTTCCTTGTGAGGTTTTATTATTGTGTGGAGCAAGTCACACACTCCCAGGAAAGTATCAGGGTAGAGAACTGAGGGGCATGGGGTGAGGAGCTTGGAATCTCAGCTGACAATAGTAATGTACCCAGATTTTCCTCTATCCTCCCATTGACCATCACTGTACATAAAAAGGATAACTATACTTTTTGACATCATTTATGGTAAGCAATTAGAACATTAAAGCTACAGATGAATAAGTATGGATACTATTAGTTTAGAGAGTTAATATCTATGATTATTTTTGTGTACAATCTATGTGAATTGACTGTTACTATTATTTTCTTATAAGATATATTACTTTAATTTTCAAGTTTCTATTTATACATTTAAGTATTTGAACTTGATAATTTCTATAGTCTTAATCAAATTGCATATACATTTCTATACTTAAATAAATATGTAATTTATACATTTATGTAGAAATACATATAAATGTAAACATAATTATTTTTCATTTTATACCTAGTTGTGAGCTCTATGGAGAATCTCATCTTAGTTCTGTCTGCTACATGCTTCTCTAGGCTGAAATTCATTTTTTTATAACTCCCAACTCAGAGAAACTTGAATTTGGATGGTCACTGCCAATTTATCATGTAAAGATCTAGTAATTTTACCAAACAGCATCTGTATCAATGCACTAGAAATAAGTTTAATAAAAAGTGAAATATAAAGAAGAAATTTGAACAACATCATGATGTCACTAACTCCTATACCCTGTTAACTTCTCTTTCTTGATGCTTACAGCCTGTATCTGTGTTAGAAAATAAAGATAAATGAAAGCAAAGTTAAACTTGATTATACTCAGTACTCATGTTTTCAAGGTCAAGTATTACATAAATGTGAATTAAACTAGAATTTTAAAATAGCTGCAAAATAAATGAAAAAGGGCAATGGACACAAAATCTGTCTGATCTTCATGAAGACAATTTATCAGTAGCTTGTTCCACATTTTCTCTTACAAAGATTAAACCTTTGTAACTTTTCAATCTGTAGCATGTTAAATGTTAAGTTTCAAAAATCCATACCACCGAGAAGGAAATATTGCTTCCTTTTTCTGGGGAAATGGCAACCCACTCCAGTAGGTTGCTGGAGATTTCCATGGACAGAGGAGCCTCGTGGGCCACGGTCCATGGAGTCACAAAAAGTCAGACATGACTGAGTGACTAACATTTTCTGGGAAAAGTTTACATGTAGTTATCAGTTCAGTTCAGTTCAGTCGCTCAGTCATGTCCGACTCTTTGTGACCCCATGAATCACACCATGCCAAGCCTCCCTGTCTATCACCAGCTCCCGGAGTTCACTCAGACTCACGTCCATCGAGTCAGTGATGCCATCCAGCCATCTCATCTTCTCTCGTCCCCTTCTCCTCCTGCCCCCAATC
This sequence comes from Nanger dama, assembly GCA_917880005.1. NCBI lineage: Eukaryota > Metazoa > Chordata > Mammalia > Artiodactyla > Bovidae > Nanger > Nanger dama. Next base: position 487,349 of record CAKJTW010000168.1, read on the forward strand.
CGTCCCAGAAACAAACTCTTTTCCAATGAGTCAACTCTTCTCATAAGGTGGCCAAAGTACTGGAGTTTCAGCTTTAGCATCATTCCTTCCAAAGAAATCCCAGGGCTGATCTCGTTCAGAATGGACTGTTTGGACCTCCTTGCAGTTCAAGGGACTCTCAAGAGTCTTCTCCAACACCACAGTTCAAAAGCATCAATCTTCGGCGCTCTGCCTTCTTCACAGTCCAACTCTCACATCCATACATGACCACAGGAAAAAGCATAGCCCTAACTAGACAGACCTTAGTCGGCAAAGTAATGTCTCTGCTTTTGAATATACTATCTAGGTTGGTCATAACTTTTCTTCCAAGGAGTATGATGCAGTGATATTTCAGGAAATGCAGATTATCCCAGTCTCAAATACATGTTATATACTTGTAATAATTTTGTAGGCTAAGTGTGGTGTTCAACTTATTACAGTCTCATATTCAAGGATGTTGACAAAACAGACAACAGTGAAAATTATTCTGATGTAAAATATTCTAATATAAATATTCAGTAAGTCCAGAATGCAATGCAAAACAAAGATAATTTTTGTATCGAATATCATGTTTCATGCTGTTTTCTAAGAATATAGGGAGAGAGCAAAGAGGTTCTTGAGGAGCTGTAGGAAAATCACTGACACACTTTGATAAATGGGGATGACTATACCAAGTCTACCTGGGCCACTTGACAGACAAGGGAGGGCTGTCTGTACCACATAAGACAATTGGTTTCTCTGTTCTTGGTTACTCTTCTCCATCCAATTTCTTGGGGTTAATATGAATAGCTTAGTGCATGTTTAACTTGGGAAATCAGTGATTATGACGGTAGAATAATATTTACTCTATATTTGACGTATAACACTAGGTGTTTGATTATATGGCACAATTAATCTTCCTTAAGTCCAAGAAGTATATAATTTATCCTTTAATGAATAAAAAAAAAAAAGCTATTGTTGTAAGTGCCTAACATAACAAACTAACCTGAGGGAGTACTCTGTCTCAGCCAAAAGTGGAACACAGAGTCTGTCAGTGCTTCATACCTATAGCGGACACAACCTTCCCTCCACAGATTATAGACAGAGTTTTAGTTTACTCAGTGTTAGTTTAAATGGGAAAAAATATTATTGAGAACTTTGTCTCAGTGTTCTAACTACCAGAAACAAAACCTCTAAAATTGAAAATATTCACTTTTCTGCAAAATTGCAAAATTCACTCTTCTGCCAAACTTCAAAATTGTTTTTTCAAGGAAAAAACACATAATTCAATAATATAGAAAGAGTCTTTACTATTGATATTTTATTCCATCAGTAATTGGACATTGAAAATCCATTTCTAAGACTTTTATTGTAAATAAGTTTATATAAAGAGTTTTTAAAAAGTGTATTTGTTTTCTCACTAAAAACAGGCAAAATGATTAAGGAAATAGAGTGAGAAACTAACAGAATGGTTGAAAGTAGGGCAAGTAAAGAATACTAATTACCCTTTTGCTCCTTCAGTCATGTCTACTTGTCAGGTTCAATACACCATCAAAAGCAGTGATCCTCACAGAGATGGTCAGGTGGAGTGTGAAGCATGACCAAGTTAAATGTATAAAGAGAAGTAGGAAAGTGACGTCATCTCTGGTTTTATAATGCCCAATAGAGGAGTGGAAACATTTTCTATTGATGAATCCCCTTGGATCTTTGAAGAAGTATACAGTTAATACAGCTAAAAGAGCAAATTGATATTTTATTTATACTATTCTGGTTTTCTCATAACATACTGGTTAACATACAGTACATAAATAAACAGTTTAAATAATCACAAATCACAGACTTGTAAATAAATTCTTATCTGTAAAATACATAAAAACATTTGCATGCAGCATTTTAAGAAAATATATTTGTATGAAAAATATATAGAAAATCAACCTTAAAAAGTTGTGAAATATTACTAATTTCATCTTTTATCCTCTAAAGTTACAGAAAACAAAACTATTAAATCGAGTAATGTGTCAAGGATAAAAGCAATCAATATTGTGAAAGATTAAAATTGAGGTTGTCACCTTCACATCTTTTCCTCTATTACTTTTTAAAAAAAAATTTTAATTGGAGGCTTATTAATTTTACAATATTGTAGTGGTTTTTGCCATACATTCACATGAATCAGCCATGGGTGTACATGTGTTCCCCATCCTGAACTTCCTCTCATTTCTCTTCCCATCCCATCCCTCGTCATCACAGTGCAACAGCCCTGAGCACCCTTTGTCATGCACTGAACCTGGACTGGCAATCTATTTCACATAAGATAATATACATGTTTCAACACTATTTTCTCAAATCATCCCACCCTTGCCTTCTCCCTTGAATCCAAAATTTGTTCTTTATATCTGTGTCTCTTTTGTTGTCTTGCATGTAGGGTCACTGTTACCATCTTTCTAAATTCCATATATATGTATTAATGTACTATATTGGTGTTTTTCTTTCTGACTTACTTCACTCTGGATAATAAGCTCCAGTTTCATCCACCTCATTAGAACTGATTCAAATGCATTCTTTTTAATAGCTGAGTAATATTCCATTGTGTATATGTACCACAGATTTATTATCCACTTATCAGCCTATGGACATCTAGATTGCTTCTGTGTCCTGGCTATTGTAAGCAGTGGTACAATGAACACTGAGGTACATGTATCTGTTTCAATTCTGGTTTCCTTGGTGTATATGCCCAGGAGTGGGATTGCTGGGTTGTATGGCAGTTCTATTTCCAGCTTTTAAGGAATCTCCAGACTGTTCTCCATAGTGGCTCTACTAGTTTGCATTCCCACCAACAGTGTAAGAGGGTTCCTTTTTCTCTGCACCCTCTCCAGCATTTATTGTTTGTAGACTATTTGGTAGCAGCCATTCTGACCAGCATGAAATGGTACCTCATTGTGGTTTTGATTTGCATTTCTCTGCTAATGAGTGATGTTGAGCATCTTTTCATGTGTTTGTTAGCCATCTGTACGTCCTCTCTGGAGAAATGCCTGTTTAGTTCTTTGGCCAATTTTTTATTGGGCCATTTATTTTTCTGGAAATGAGTTGCAGGAGCTGCTTGTATATTTTAGAGGTTAATACTTCTTCAGTTGCTTAATTTGCTATTATTTTCTCCCATTCTGAAGGCTGTCTTTTCACCTTGCTTATAGTTTCCTTCATTGTGCAAGGAAGTTTAATTAGGTCCCATTTGTTTATTTTTGCTTTTATTTCCATTACTCTAGAAGGTGAGTCATAGAGGATCCTGCTATGATTTATGTCAGAGAGTGTTTTGCCTATATTTTCCTCTAGGAGTTCTATAGTTTCTGGTGTTACATTAGATCTTTAATCCATTTTGAGTTTATTTTTGTGTATGGTGTTAGAAAGTGTTCTAGTTTCATTCATTCTTTTTTTTTTTTTAAGAAATAACAGTACATTTTATCCACTACACATTTTTTTAAAAAAATTTTACTTAATACTGTATTGATTTTGCCATACATTGACATTAGTTTCATTTTTTTACAAGTGGTTGACCAGTTTTCCCAGCACCACTTATTAAAGAGATTGTCTTTTCTCCATTGTATATTCTTGCCTCTTTTGTCAAAGATGAGGTGTGTCATAGGTGCATGGATTTATCTCTGGGCTTTCTGTTTTGTTCTATTGATCCGTATTTCTGTCTTTGTGCAGTACAATACTGTCTTGATGACTGTAGCTTTGTACTATAGCCTGAAGTCAGGCAGGTTGATTCCTCCAGTTCCATTCTTCTTTCTCAAGATTGCTTTGGCTATACAAGGTTTTTTGTATTTCCATACAAATTGTGAAATTATCTGTTCTAGTTCTTTTTAAAATTTTAATTTTAATTTTATTTTACTTTATAATACTGTATTGGTTTTGCCATACACTGACAGGAATCTGCCATGGGTGTATATGAGCTCCCAATCCTGAACACCCCTCCCACCTCTCACCCCATATCATCTCTCTGGATTATCCCTGTGCACCAGCCCCAAGCATCCTGTATCAAACATAGACTGGTGCTTCCTTTCTTACATGATAGTATACATGTTTCAACGCCATTCTCCCAAATCATCCCACCCTTTCCCTCTCCCTCAGAGTCCAAAAGTCCATTCTATACATCTGTGTCTCTTTTGCTATCTTCCATACAGGGTCATCATTACCATCTTTCTAAATTCCATATATATGTGTCAGTATACTGTATTGGTGTTTTTCTTTCCAGCTTACTTCACTCTGTATAATTGGCTCCAGTTTCATCTATCTCATTAGAACTGATTCAAACATATTCTTTTTAATGGCTGAGTAATATTTCATTGTGTATATGTACCACAGCTTTCTTATCCATTCATCTGCTGATGGACATCTAGGTTGTTTCCATGTCCTGGCTATTATAAACAGTGCTGCAATGAACATTGGGGTACATGTGTCTCTTTCAGTTCTGGTTTCCTCAGTGTGTATGCCCAGCAGTGGGATTGCTGGGTCATAAGGCAGTTCTATTTGCAATTTTGTAAGGAATCTCCACACTGTTTTCCATAGTGGCTGTACTAGTTTGCATTTCCACCAACAGTGTAAGAGGGTTGCCTTTTCTCCACACCCTCTCCAGCATTTATTGCTTGTAGACTTTTGGATCACAGCCATTCTGACTGGTGTAAAATAGTACCTCATTGTGGTCTTGATTTGTTCTAGTTCTCTTAAAAATATCGTTGGTAGCTTGATAGGAATTGTACTGAATCAGTAGGTTGCTTTGAGTAGTATACTCATTTTCACTATATTGATTCTTCTGATCCATGAACATGGTATATTTCTCCATTTGTTTAATCTTTGATTTCTTTCATCAGTGTTTTATAGTTTTCTATATATAGTCTTTTGTTTCTTTAGGTAGATTTATTCCTAAGTATTTTATTCTTTTCATTGCAATGGTGAATGGAATTGTTTCCTTAATTTCTCTTTCTGTTTTCTCATTGGTAGTGTATAAAAATGTAAGGGACTTCTTGTGTTAATTTATATCCTGCAACTTAACTAATTAGCTCTAGTAATTTTCTGGTGGAGTCTTTAGGGTTTTCTATGTAGGAATCATGTCATCTGCAAACAGTGAGAGTTTAACTTCTTTTTCCAAACTGGATTCCTTGTATTTCTTTTGCTTCTATGATTTCTGTGGCTAAAACTTTCAAAAACTGTGTTGAATAGTAGTGGTGAGTGGGCACTCTTGCCTTGGTCCTGACTTTAGGGGAAATGTTTTCAAATTTTCACCACTGAGAATAATGTTTGCTGTGGGTTTATCATATATGGCTTCTATTATGTTGAAGTATGTTCCTTCTATGCCTGTTTTCTGGAGGGTTTTTTTTTTTTATCATAAATGGATGTTGAATTTTGTCAAAAGCTTTTTCTGCATCTATTGAGATAATTATATGGTTTTTAGTCTTTCAATTTGTTAATGTAGTGTATCACGTTGATTGATTTGTAAATACTGAAGAATCCTTGCATCCCTGGGATAAAGCCCACTTGGTCATTTGCATGATCTTTTAATTTGTTGTTGATTCTGTTTGCTAGAATTTTTTTAAGGATTTTTGCATCTATATTCATCTGTGATATTGGCCTGTAGTTTTCCTTTTTTGTGGCATCTTTGTCTGGCTTTGGTATTAGGGTGATGGTGGCCTCATAGAATGAGTTTCAAAGTTTACCTTCCTCTGCAATTTTCTGGAAGAGTTTGAGTAGGATATGTGTTAGCTCTTCTCTAAATTTTGGTAGAATTCAGCTGTGAAGTCATATGGCCCTGGGCTTTTGTTTGTTGGAAGATTTCTAATTACAGTTTTGATTTCTGCGCTTTTGATGGATCTGTTAAGATTTTCTATTTCTTCCTGGTTCAGTTTTGGAAAGTTATACTTTTCTAAGAATTTGTCCATTTCTTCCAAGTTGTTCATTTTATTGGTATATAGTTGCTGATAGTAGTCCCTTATGATCCTTTGTATTCTGTGTTGTCTATTATTATTTCTCCATTTTCATTTTTAATTTTGTTGATTTGTTTCTTCTCCCTTTTTTTCTTGATGAGTCTGGCTGATTGTTTGTCTATTTTATTTATCTGCTCAAAGAACCAGCTTTTAGCTCTCTACAGTCTGGGACACTCAGAGAGGTTCACAGAGTTCCATAGAGAAGAGAAGAGGGAGGAAGGAGATAGAGGTGACTGGGAGGAGAATAGGGGGAGTCAAAAGGGAGAGACCAATCTATCTAGTAATCAGTTCCCTAAGTGTTATCCACAGCCTGGAACACCCAAAGACATTCAGAGTTACCTAGAGAAGAGAAGGGGGAGGGAAGAGATAGAGGTGACCTGAGGGAGAAAAGAGAAGGTCTAAAGGGGAGAAAACAATCAAGCCAGTAATCACAATCCTAAGTAAAAATGGGTACTGAAGATTAGATTCTTAAAGGTACAAAGTTGATAACAAATACCAAAAAGCAAAGATTAAAAATCTGGAGTAGAGGTTAGACTTTCAAAAATACAATATTAAAAAACAGAAAAAAACCACAAAAGTTATTATATATATATATATATATATGAAATTTGCTTTAAAAATAAGGTATTTTTTGCAAGGCAATATTTGTTTTTAAAAATGAAAATTAAAGAAGTAATAAAGAACTTAAAATTTAAAAATCAAAAAATTAAAAAATGATAATAGTAAAATATATATGGGAATTTCTCTGGAGCTGTTGAGGGCAGTGTGAGGTCCGTTCAGTTTCAGATAGTTCCTTGTTCAAACTTATACTTCTCAAGGTCTATTGGCCCCTTCAAATGCTTAGTCAATGCTAAATATAGAGTTTTAATCTGTTGCACCTGTCACTTCCAAAACGATTCCCTCTTCGTTTATTTTGGCTTCCTTTGTTTGCAAGTCTCTTCAGTGTCTAATTTCTGCCTTGACACAAGGGGGCAAAGGTGGTAACTTATTTAGGCTCATTTGTTCAATTGTGCTGCGGGGAGGGAGGAACACTACAAACAAATACCACTGGCGTGTGTGGGGAGTGCTTGCAGTGTCTGGGCCACACTGGGTTTGCTCCTGCTCACGACCTATATGCTTTCCTGGTCTACACTGCTCAGGCTCCAGGTTGTTCTGCAGGGGAACTGTCTAAAGTGGGCCCTGGGTTGTGTGCACTTACCATGTCTAAGCCACTCAGGTTCAGGTTCTTGAGTATTCCACAAAGGCACAGAGTTGGTTGGGTCTGCGTTTTGTGCCCTTCCCAGGTCCGAGCAGCTCAGGCGACCAAGTGCTAGGGCTAGCGCACTCTCCTCAGGTGGGTGGTGCATCTTATCACCTCCCCTATCCCAGCTGCTCGGTTTCCTGGGTGTGCAGTGGGCGCATCATCTTAGGTGTGCCAGGTGTCTCCTCTGGGCAGCTGATCTCTGGCTGCGACCCTCCTGGCGGATGTCAACTGTTCAAGATCTCAGGAAGACTTGGTTAGCAACTGGGAGCCTGCTCACAGTTTGGTGGAGGATGCTGTCTCTGGGGTCGAGTTTGCCCCTTGCCTCCCTGCCTCGGGCGGGGCATGGGCTGGTCCGCAGCCAGATTCGCTCAGTCCTTTGTTCTGTGAGTGGGCTGGCAGTGCCTTAGGTTAGAGCTTTCGAGGGAAACTTTCTCTCTCTCTCTCTCTCTCTCTTTTTTGTCCTCTCTCTCCAGCTATCCCATATTTTGGGTTGCTATCTCATGTTAGCTTCCTCAGATTGTCCTCAGGGCATTCAGGCCTGGTCCTTACCCTAAGCAACGCAACCCATGCCTCCCTGTTCAGCCCCTGCTTGCTGGTGGCGGACATGAGCGTCTGGGCTACTTCTCTGGTGTGAGTTGTGGTTAGATGGGTAATCTGTGGGTTTTATTTATTTTTTTCCTCCCACTTATGTTGACCTCTAAAGTTCCAAAACTCCCCCACAGACCCACTGGTGAGAGAATTTCCTGGTGTTTGGAAACTTATCTTCTTTTAAGACTCCCTCCCTGGAATAGGTCTCCATCCCTAACTCTTTTGTCTCTCTTTTTATCTTTTATATTTTGTCCTACTTCCTTTTGAAGACAATGGGCTGCCTTTCTGGGTGCCTGGTGCCCTCCACCAGGGTTTAGAAGTTGTTTTGTGGAATTTATTCAGAGGTAAAATGATCTTTCAATGAATTTGTGGGGGAGAAACTGGTCTCCCCCGTCCTATTCCTCTATCATCTTAGGGGTGCCCTTCTATTACTTTTTAAAACAAAATTTTCCATTGATTATAGATCATTTACAAATATATTAGCTTCAGATGCATAATATAGTGATAAAATATTTTTATAGATTATATTCCATTTGAAAGTATTATAAAATATTGGCTATATTCCCTGTGTTATACAATAAGCCTTATAGCATATTTTATAATTTTTATTTTTCATCTTAATAGATTAAAAAAGCTTTTTAACAAAATTTTCTATTCATTTAGGGCAAAAAAACTCTCTAGAAAAATGAGCATAGAGGAAACCTACATACACATAATAAAATTATATATCATAGATAACTAAAATCATTCTCAAAGGTGACAAGCCGAAATCATTTCATTTAAGGTCAGGAAAAAAATGCAAGAATGTCCACTTTCATCACTTTTATTCAGCATAGTTTTGAACATCCAAACCATGGCAATAAGAGAAGAAAAAAAAAAATAAAGGAAATTCAGATTGCCAAAGTACAGTTACTGTTTGCAGATGATATGATATTACATATAGAAAATCCTAAAGATACTACTAGAAAACACTTAGAGCCCATCAGTAAATTTGGTAATGATGTAGTATACAAAATTAATGCAAAGAAATCTCTTGCATTTTTATACACTAACAAGAAAAGATCAGAAAGAGAAATTAAGAAAACAATTCTATTCACCATTTCATCAAAAAGAATAAAATACCTAGGAATAACCCTTCCTAAGGAGAAAAAGGCTTATACTCTAAAAAGTATACGGGGCTGATGAAAGACCTTGAAGATGACATACATACAGTTGAAAACATATACCATGTTCTTGGGCTGAAAGAATCAATATTGTGAAAATGACTATACTACCCAAGGCAATCTACAGACGCAATGTAATCTCTACCAAAATACCAATGGCATTTTTCACAGAACTAAAAAAAAATAAAGTTTGTATGGAAATACAAAGGACTTAAATAGCCAAAGCAATCCTGAGACAGAAAAACAGAATAGAGGAAGAAGACTGCTTGCCTTCAGACTACAACAAACCTATAGTACTTTACCAACACGAAAACAGAAATACAGATTAATGGAACAGGATAGAAAGCATAGAGATAAACCACATGGCAATGGACACCTAAATTATGACAAAGGAAGCAAGACTAGACAATGGAGAAAAGACTCTCTGCTCAATAAATGGTGCTGAAAAAATTGGCCAATATATGTAAAAGAGTGAAATTAGAACATTCTCTAACACCATACACAAAAATAATCTCAAAATACCTCAAATGCCCAAATGTAAGGCTGGACCCTATAAAACCATTAGAGGAAAACATGTATATAGGACACCCTTTGACATAAATTATAACAAGATCTTTTTGACCATCCCCAAACAATAAAAACAGACAAATGGGACCTATTTAAACTTACAAACATTTGCACAGCAAAGGAAAATATAAACATGATGAAAAAACAATTTTCAGAATGGGAGAAAATATGTGCAAGTAAAGCAACTGACAAGGATTAATCTCCAAAATATACAAACAGTTTATGCAGCTCTGTGTCAAGAAGGAAACAACCCAGTAAAAGAATGGACAGATCTAAACAGCTATTCCTCCAAAGAAGGCATACAGATACAAATCAGAACAATGCAATCTAAACTACAATGAGGAGAGATGAAAAAGATGGCGGAGGAATAGGAGGGGGAGAACACTTTCTCCCTCACTACTTCATCTAAAGAACATTTCAAAGCTGAGTAAATTCCACAAAACAACTTCTGACTGCTGGCAGAGGACATCAGGCATCCAGCAAAGAGGATCATCAGCTTCAAAACCAGGTAGGAATTAATACATACGAAGAAGACAGAGACAAAGGAGGTAGGGAGGAAGCCCAAGAGACTCTTAAAAGAGAGGTTCCCTAAAATAGGGGAGCATTCTCACAGCTGTGTATGGTGCGAGCCCTGGAAGCACAGAGGGCAACATAACAGGAAGAAAGAATAAATAAATAAATAAATAAAACCAACAGATTACGAATTCAACAGTATAACCCACAGCGGATAACCAGCGCAAACGCCTGCGTCCGACAGCAGCGGGGGGTTGGGCAGGGAGCAGCGCACCCGAGACAGAGCTTTCTAAGAATTGGGCCGCGGGTGACGTAGGCTACAGGGCTTATCTCGAGGATCGGGGCGTAACCAGGCCAGAATCGGGTCCCCGCGTGGCTAGAAAGAACTATCTTGGTCTAGCAAACCAGACTGTGGGATAGCCAACATGCGGAATGCTTGAACATAAGGACGGATCGGCAATAGCCGGCTGCAGACCATCCCCTCCGGCAACAGGCAGCCAGAGCCTTAAGTGCTGGAAGGGGGCAATCGCAGCTCAACAGTGACATTACCTACCAAATTGCAAACTGATTTCTTTGCTATTGAAACTGCTGGGGGGCTCTGAACAGTCATCATCTGCCTGAGAAAGAGCCCCGGCAGAGCTCCCAGAAAATTGAGCGACCCAGAAGCCCAGAAGTCGCAATAGCGAGCGCCAAACTCCCAAGCCACTCGGACCTGGGAAGGGAACAAAGCCCCTGTTCAACCAAATTCAAGTCTCGGAGGGCTTCCTGACCGCCAATCCTGAACGCCAAAGACCAGGGAAGTGCACGAAGCATAGGGTAGGCCCCACAATGTTATCCCAAGGAGCAAGAAGGGGCAAGCCCAGTGCAGAGTCCACCACCACCCTCCCTGTGTCAAGACGGAAATCAGACACGGAAGAGACCAGCAAACAAAGGAAGTCAAACAGAGGGAACTGCCTTGGTAGCGACCCCACACAGTCTACAACAACAGAGAAAGCGCCAGATATACTGTTACTACTTTTATGATCAATTTTTTTTTTTGGGGGTGGAGGATGATGTGGAAGTGTGATTTTTTTTTTTTAAGAATTTTTTTCTTTCTTAAAATTTTTTTTTCTTTTTAAATTTGTTTTCTTTTCTTTTCTTTTTCGTTTTTTTCAAAACTTGCTTAAACTTTTAAGTCTTCTATATTTCTATTTATTATCTTTATAACCTATTATTACTTTACAAAAAAAAAAACAAACCCTATCTTTAAAGGAAACACTGTATATAGTCCTATTGGTGGTGGAAGTTGTTTTTTAATAATTCTGGAATCTTTTATTCGATTTTTATTATTTTTTTCTCAATGTTTTTTAAAATTTTCTTCTCCTTCTTTTTCTTATCTTTAATATTTTATCTTTGAAAATCCAATCTCTACTCCAGATTTTTAATCTCAACATTTTGGTATTTGTTGCCAATTTTGTACTTTTAAAAACCTAATCTTCAGTACCCAATTTTACATGAGTGTGAGACTACTGGCTTGACCACTCTCTCCCCTTTGGAATCTCTTTTCTCCACCAGGTAGCTTTTGTCTCATCCTTCCCCCTCCTCTTCTCTACCCAACTCTATGAATCTCTGTGTGCCCTTGAAGGTGGAGAATTCTCAGGGAACTGGTCACTGGCCAGATCTGTATCCCTCCTTTGCATCTCCCTCTTTCATCCTCCTGACCACCTCTATCTAATTCCTCCCTCTCCTCTTCCATGTATAACTCTGTGACCACCTCTGAGAGGTCCAGACTTTGGAGAGCACACAAGAAAGTGGTTACGGGCTAGTTTGCTTTTTCCTCTTTTGATTCCACCTCATCCCATTCCACTCACCTCTAACTACCCCCCTCCCTCTTCTCTCCTCCAAGTAACTCAGCGATCCTCTAGGGACGACCCTCAAAGTGGAGAAACCTATCATCATTAACCCAGATGTTTTAACAATAGTGCTGAATAGATGGAGAAATCATGAGGCTATTGTAAAAATAAATCTGAAAACCAGAATCAGAAGGCTTAAATACAAATCCTGAGATCATCAAAGAATTCCTGAATACAGGGAACATTATCCAATAAGAGCTCATCAAACGCCTTCATACCTATACTGAAATTGAGCACCACCCAAGGGCCAACAAGCTCCAGAGCAAGACATACCACGCAAATTCTCCAGCAACACAAGAACAAGCCCCTGAGCTTCAATACACAGGCAACTCAAAATACTCCAAAATCATTGACATCCCATAACCCATTACTTGACACTTCACAACACTCCAGAGAGAAGAAATCCAACTCCACCCACCAGAGCCTCAACACAAGCCCTCTAATCAAGAAACTTTGACAAGCCACTGATATAACCCCAAACACAGAGAGGAAGCTCTATAATAAAGAGAATTCCACAAATTCCCAGAATATAGAAAAGCCACCCCAAATGCAGCAATATAACCAGGATGAAGAGACAGAGGAATACTCAGCAGGTAAAGGAACAGGAGACATGCCCACCAAACCAAACAAAAGAGGAAGAGATAGGGAATCTACCTGAGAAAGAATTCCGAATACTGATAGTGAAAATGATCCAAAATCTTGAAATCAAAATGGAATCACAGATAAATAGCCTGGGGTCAAGGATTGAGAAGATGCAAGAAAGGGTTAACAAGTATCTAGAAGAAATAAAAAAGAGTCAACATATAATGAATAATGCAATAAATGAGATCAGAAACACTCTGGAGGCTACAAATAGTAGAATATCAGAGGCAGAAGATAGGATTAGTGAAATAGAAGATAAAATGGTAGAAATAAATGAATCAGCGAGGGAAAAAGAAAGACGAATTAAAGAAATGAGGACAACCTCAGAGACCTCCAAGACAATATGAAACGCTCCAACATTCGAATTATAGAAGTCCCAGAAGAAGAAGACAAAAAGAAAGACCATGAAAAAATACTTGAGGAGATAATAGTTGAAAACTTCCCTAAAATAGGGAAGGAAATAATTACCCAAGTCCAAGAAACCCAGAGAGTGCCAAACAGGATAAACCCAAGGTGGAACACCCCAAGACATACACTAATCAAACTAACAAAGACCAAACACAAAGAACAAATATTAAAAGCAGCAAGGGAAAAACAACAAATAACACACAAGGGGATCCCCATAAGAATAACTGCAGATCTTTCAATAGAAACTCTTCAGGCTAGGAGGGAATGACAAGACATACTTAAAGTGATGAAAGATAATAACCTTCAGCCAAGACTACTGTACCCAGCAAGAATCTCATTCAAATATGAAGGAGAAATCAAAAGCTTTACAGACAAACAAAAGCTGAGAGAATTCAGCACCACCAAACCAGCTCTCCAACAAATACTAAAGGATAGACTTTAGACAGGAAACACAAAAAAGACGTATAAACCTGAACCCAAAACATTAAAGTAAATGGCAACAGGTGCATATTTATCAATAATTACTCTAAATGTAAATGGATTGAATGCCCCAACCAAAAGGCAAAGACTGGCTGAATGGACACAAAAACAAGATCCCTATATATGCTGCTTACAAGAGACCCACCTCAAAACAACGGACACATACAGACTGAAAGTGAAGGGCTGGAAAAAGATATTCCATGCAAATAAAGACCAAAAGAAAGCAGGAGTAGCAATACTCATATCCGATAAAATAGACTTTAAAACAAAGGCTCTGAAAAGGGACAAAGAAGGCCACTACATAATGATTAAAAGATCAATCCAAGAAGAAGATATAACAATTATAAATATATATGCACCCAACATAGGAGCACCGCAATATGTAAGACAATTGCTAACAAGCATGAAAGGGGAAATTAATAATGACACAATAATAGTGGGAGACTTTAATACCCCACTCACACCTATGGACAGATCAACTAAACAGAAAATTAACAAAGAAACGCAAACTTTAAAAGATACAATAGACCAGTTAGACCTAATTGATATCTATAGGACATTTCACCCCAAAACAATGAATTTCACCTTTTATTCAAGTGCACACGGAACCTTTTCCAGGATAGATCACATCCTGGGTCATAAATCTAACCTTGATAAATTCAAAAAATTGAAATTATTCCAAGCATCTTCTCTGACCATAATGCACTAAGGTTAGATCTCAATTACAGGAGAAAAGCTATTAAAAATTCCAACATTTGGAGGCTGAACAACACCCTTCTGAATAATCAACAAATCACAGAAGAAATCAAAAAGAAATCAAATTATGCATCAAAATGAACGAAAATGAAAACACAACTACACAGAACCTATGGGACACTATAAAAGCAGTGCTAAGAGGAAAGTTCATAGCCATACAGGCATACCTCAAGAAACAAGAAAGAAGCCAAATAAATAACCTAACTCTATACCTAAAGCAACTAGAAAAGGAAGAAATAGAGAACCCCAGAGTTAGTAGAAGGAAAGAAATCCTAAAATTAGGGCAGAAATAAATGCTAAAGAAACAAAAGAGACCATAGCAAAAATCAACAAAGCGAAAAGCTGGTTCTTTGAAAGGATAAATAAAATTGACAAACCATTAGCCAGACTCATCAAGAAACAAAGAGAAAAAAATCAAATCAATAAAATTAGAAATGAAAATGGAGAGATCACAACAGACAACACAGAAATACAAAGAATCATAAGAGACTACTATCAGCAATTATATGCCAATAAAATGGACAACTTGGAAGAAATGGACAAATTCTTAGAAAAGTACAACTTTCCAAAACTGAACCAGGAAGAAATAGAAAATCTTAACAGACCCATCACAAGCATGGAAATTGAAACTGTAATCAGAAATCTTCCAGCAAACAAAAGCCCAGGTCCAGACGGCTTCACAGCTGAATTCTACCAAAAATTTCTAGAAGAGCTAACACCTATCTTACTGAAGCTATTCCAGAAAATTGCAGAGGAAGGTAAACTTCCAAACTCATTCTATGAGGCCACCATCACCCTAATACCAAAACCTGACAAAGACACCACAAAAAAGAAAACTACAGGCCAATATCACTGATAAACATAGATGCAAAAATCCTTAACAAAATCCTAGCAATCAGAATCCAGCAACACATTAAAAGATCATACACCATGACCAAGTGGGCTTTATCCCAGGGATGCAAGGATTCTTCAATATCTGCAAATCAATGAATGTAATTCATCACATTAACAAACTGAAAAATAAAAATCTTATGATTATTTCAATAGATGCAGAAAAAGCCATTGACAAAATTCAACATCCATTTATGATAAAAACGCTCCAGAAAGCAGGAATAGAAGGAACGTACCTCAACATAATAAAAGCTATATATGACAAACCCACAGCTAACATTATCCTCAATGGTGAAAAATTGAAACCATTTCCCCTAAAGTCAAGAACAAGACAAGGGTGTCCCACTCTCACCACTACTATTCAATATTGTACTGGAAGTTTTGGCCACAGCAATCAGAGCAGAAAAAGAAATAAAATGAATCCAAATTGGAAAAGCAGAAGTAAAACTCTCACTGTTTGCAGACGATATGATCCTCTATATAGAAAATCCTAAAGACTCGACCAGAAAACTACTAGAGCTAATCAACGAATATAGTAAAGTTGCAGGATATAAAATCAACACTCAGAAATCCCTTGCATTCCTATACACTAATAATGAGAAAGTAGAAAAAGAAGTCAAGGAAACAATCCCATTCACCATTGCAATGAAAAGAATAAAATACTTAGGAATATACCTACCTAAAGAAACTAAAGACCTATATATCAAAAACTATAAAACATTGATGAAAGAAATCAAAAGGACACTAATAGATGGAGAAATATACCATGCTCATGGGTTGGAATTATCAATATAGTGAAAATGAGTGTACTACCCAAAGCAATCTACAGATTCAATGCAATTCCTATCAAGTTACCAGCAGTATTTTTCACAGAACTAGATCAAATAATCTCAAGATTTGTATGGAAATACAAAAACCTTGAATAGCCAAAGCAATCTTGAGAAAGAAGAATGGAACTGGAGGAATCAACTTGCCTGACTTCAGGCTCTACTACAAAGCCACAGTCATTAAGACAGTATGGTACTGGCACAAAGACAGAAATATAGATCAATGGAACAAAATAGAAAGCCCTGAGATAAACCCACACACCTATGGACACCTTATCTTCGACAAAGGAGGCAAGAATGTACAATGGAGTAAAGACAGTCTCTTTAACAGGTGGTGCTAGGAAAACTGGTCAACCACTGGTAAAAGAATGAAACTAGACCTCTGTCTAACACCATACACAAAAATAAACTCAAAATGGATTAAAGATCTAAATGTAAGACCAGAAACTATAAAACTCCTAGAGGAAAACATAGGCAAAACACTCTCCGACATAAATCACAGCAGGATCCTCTATGATCCACCTCCCAGTATACTGGAAATAAAAGCAAAAATAAACAAATGGGATCTAATTAAAATTAAAAGCTTCTGCACAAAAAGGAAACTACAAGCAAGGTGAAAAGACAGCCTTCTGAATGGGAGAAAACAATAGAAAATGAAACAACTGACAAACAACTAATCTCAAAGATATACAAGAAAATTATGCAGCTCAACTCCAGAAAAATAAACGAACCAATAAAAAAATGGGCCAAATAACTAAATAGGCATTTCTCCAAAGAAGACATACAGATGGCTAACAAACACATGAAAAGATGCTCAACATCACTTATTATCAGAGAAATGCAAATCAAGACCACAATGAGGTACCATTTCACACCATCAGAATGGCTGTGATCCAAAAGTCTACAAGCAATAAATGCTGGAGTGGATGTGGAGAAAAGGGAACCCTCTTACACTGCTTGTGGGAATGCAAACTAGTACAGCCACTATGGAAAACAGTGTGGAGATTCCTTACAAAATTGCAAATAGAACTGCCTTATGATCCAGCAATCCCACTGCTGGGCATACACACCGAGGAAACCAGAACTGAAAGAGACACATGTACCCCAATGTTCATTGCAGCACTGTTTATAATAGCCAGGACATGGAAACAACCTAGATGTCCATCAGCAGATGAATGGATAAGAAAGCTGTGGTACATATACACAATGGAGTACTACTCAGCCCTTAAAAAGAATAAATTCGACTCAGTTCTAATGAGATGGATGAAATTGGAACCGATTATACAGAGTGAAGTAAGCCAGAAAGAAAAACACTAATACAGTATACTGACACATATATATGGAATTTAGAAGGATAGTAATGAAGACCCTCTATGTGAGACAACAGAAGAGACTCATAGGTATAGGACGGACTTTTGGACTCTGAGGGAGAGGGAGAGGGTGGGATGATTTTGGAGAACGGCATTGAAACATGTATACTATCTTGTAAGAATGAAGTGCCAGTCTATGTTCAATACAGGATGCAGGACGCATGGGGCTGGTGCACGGATGATTCAGGGAGAGGATGTGGGGTGGGACGTGGGAGGGGGCTTTGGCATTGGGAGATCGTGGACACCTGTGGCTGATTCATGTCAATGTATGGCAAAACAAATACAGTATTGTAATGTAGAATAAAGTATTAAAAAAAAAAAGGAAAGGGAAAAGAAAAAAAAAAACATATGATCACCTCAATAGATACAGAGCAAGCTTTTGACATAATTCAGCACCGATTTTTAATAAAATTTCTCCAGAAAATAGGCAGAGAAGGAACCTACCTCAACATAATAAAGGCCACTTATGACAAACCCACAATGAACATTCTTCTCAATGGTGAAAAACTGAAAGTATTCCATCTAAGATCAGGAATAGTACAAGGATGCCCACTCTCACCATTATTATTCAACATAGTTTTGGGAGACTTAGCCACAGCAATCAGAGCAGAAAAGGAAATAAGAGAAATCCAGTTTGGAAAAAAAGAAATAATATTGTCACTGTTTGCAGATGATACTGTACTATATATAGAAAACCCTAAAGATTCTGCCCTAAGATTATTAGAGTTCATCAATGAAGATAGTAAAACAGCAGGATATAAAGTTAATACACATAAAATTCCTTGCACTCCAATACACTACAAATGAAAAATCAGAAAGATAATTTAAGGAAATAATACCATTTACCACTTCAACAAAAAGAATAAAATACCTAGGAATAAACCTACTTTAAGAGACAAAAGACTTATATGCAAAAGACTTGTATGTTCTCTATGGAGAACAGTATGGAGATTCCTTTAAAAAGAAACTAGGAAATAAACTTCCCCATGACCTAACAATCACACTACTGGGCATGTACCATGAGGAAACCATAATTGAAAAAGACACATGGATCCCAAAATTCCTTGCAGCACTATTTACAATAACTTGGACATGAAAGCAACCTAGAAATCCACCAATAGATGAATGGATAAAGAAGTTGTGCTATATATACACAATGGACTATTACTCAGCCATAAAAAGGAACACAGAACACATATAAGTAAGTTCTAATGAGGTAGATGAAACTAGAGCTTATTATACAGAGTGTAGTAAGGCAGAAAGAGAAAGACAAATATCATATATTAATACATATATATGGTATTTAGAAAGATAATATTGATGAACTTACTTGCATGGCAACCATGGAGGTGCAGACATAGAGAATAAACTGTGGAAACACAGTGGGAATCAGTGGGTGGTAAGAGTTGAGAGAGTCACACTGAAGCAAATGCATTACCATGTGTGAATTAGATAGCCAGTGGCAATTTGCTATATGAAGACAGGAGCTCATACTCAATGCTCTGTAACAACCTAAGTGGTAGGATGGGGTGGGAAATGGGAGGGAGGTTCTAGACGGAGGAGTCATGCATATACCTATATGGTGATATATGGCAAAAGCCAACACAATATTGTAAAGCAACTATCCTCCAATTAACAAAAGAATTTTTTTAAATAGCAAAAGAAGAAATACATACTAGCAAACACTAAAAACATAACTGTAACTAAAAATGATGTAAAATGAAGTAAGATATAAATATATGGAGTTAAAATAATATTTATTATAAAAGAATAACATTTAGCAAGTTTTTCTATGTACAGAAATATATATATAAATGATTATAGCACTATCATATAAATTAAGAAGGAAATTGATTAGGCCTTTTAAAAGTCTTAACATTATTCATGTGTGGAGAAACGTTTTTTAGTTTTTGATTTTTTTAGTCTAAACATTGCTAGAGTGAAAAAGCTGGCTTAAAACTCAACATTAAAAAAAAATAATAAAACACTAAGATCATGGCATCTGCTCCCATCACTTCATGGCAAATAGATGGAAACAAGTGGAAACCATGATAGATTTTATTTTCTTGGGCTCCAAAATCACTGCAACAAGGACTGCACCTATGAAATTAAAATACACTTGCTCCTTGAAAAAAAAGCTATGACAAACCTAGACAAAATATTAAAAAGCAGAGATATCACTTTTATGACAAAGGACTTTTAGTCAAAGCTATGGTTTCTCCAGCAGTCATATATGGATATGAGAATTGGCCATAAACCAGGCTGAACCAAAGAATTGATGCTTCTGAACTGTGGTGCTGGAGAAGAATTTTGTGGGTTCATTGGACAGCAAGGAAATCAAATCAGTCAGTCCTAAAGGAAGTCACTCTCAATATTCATTGGAAGGACTGATACTGAATTTGAAGCTCCAGTACTTTGGCCGACTGATGTGAAGAGCTGACCCACTGGGAAAGACTCTGATGCTGGGAATGAGTGAGGACAGCAGGAGAAGGGGGTGATAGTGGAGAGATGGTTGGATGGCATTATCGACACAATGGATATGAGTTTGAGCAAACTCTGGGAAATAGTGAAGGACAGGGAAGCCTGGCTTGCTGCAGTCCATGGGGTCACAGAGTTGGACATGACTTAGTGACTGAACAACAACAACAAATATGCCTAAGTTAAATATGTATGTGTGAATTTATTTCTTAATGAATAAGATATTAAAAATGGAGTGCATTCAAAACTGAAGACAGGACAAAGAAAGACAACAATGAAATGCTCAATTTATAAGATCATATTTAAAAGAAAATAAGTACAAGTACAAAGCCCAACAGAAGAGACATTCATGACTGCAAATACATCAGTTGATGGGAAATATTCTGCATTTTCCATTTCAAAATTAAAGATTGCAAAAAATTACGTTAATAAAACAGAACAATTATATGCTATTTCTTAGTGACACTTATAAAATACATGGAGAGAGGAATTTTGAAGTTAAAAATGCAGGAAATATGTCAAATGTAGTGCTTAATCTAAAAATATTGCATGCATTAGAAAAATAATTAATAAAGACATAAAGAAACATTTTAAGATATAAAATGTACAGTTACCATTTTAAATTTGTATGATCCAGAGGGATGGTATGGGGAGGGAGATGGGAGAGGGGTCCAGGATGGGGAACATGTGTACACCCGTGGTGGATTCATGTTGATGTATGGCAAAACCAATACAATATTGTAAAGTAAAAATGATAATAAAAAAATTTGTATGCAATGAATAAGAAGGTCTCAACAGATAAAAGAAACAAGTTTTTAAAAAGGACAAAACTGTGCAAAAATGTGTGAGGTTTTTACAAATTTCTGTCTCTAAACCTGACTGCAAAATTAAATAAAATTGACAAATTTTGAAAAACACAATTTCTAATGGATACACGAAAATCAGTACATGGTGGGATGGCATCATCAATTCAGTGGACATGAGTCTGAGCAAACTCCAGAAAATAATAAAAGAAAAAGAAACCTGGCATACTGTCGTTTATGGGATTGCAAAGAGTGGGACAAAACTGAGTGACTAAACATCAATGAAACAATATTTCAACATAGGGGCCATTTACAAAATCACACAGGGAACATAAAATAATTTATAACACACTTCAGAGATTAGAAATTTCTGTCCACAACATTTAAAATCAGATTTTTACCAAGATAAATAAAAATGTATTATGTTGTTTTAGATAATAAGCTATCATTCTAAATAATGTATGGGACAAAATAAAGAAACCCACATATTAAGACACTAATAACAAGAACTTTGGAGGAATATATGCACATATTAAAGTATTTTTAAATTTGGAATCAATGACAAATATTTTAAAAAGTGATAAAAGAAAAGTAAATACAATCCAAGTGGATTAGAAGAAACACATTTTACAATAGGGAGAATCAATAGAGCTAGTTGATGTGTTTTTTTCAAAGATAAATAGTGTTGATAAACTTCTGACTCTAAGAGGAAATAATGGAAATGGCACACACACACAAAAATCACTTCCAAGAATGAAAAAAAAAGAGACATCACCAGATATTCCAGAAAACTAACTAGATACTGAGAATAATTATTGATTTTGGAATATTTTTATTTTTCTAAAATATATAAAAATGTATACTAACTAGACACAAGTACACAAATGTGCTTATGAGTATTTGTTATTGCTGAAAAATTAAGACAACATAAATATGCATTAACAGTAGAGTATATAAATAAATGATGACACAGTTAAGTTGTTAAATTTTATTTAGTAAAAAGTAAATGTTGGAAAACCCATTAACGAATTTTATAACTGTATCAACAAGAAATAATGAAGAGAATAACAAAATAATATACACTAATTTGCACATATATAAATATCATTGACATTGTTAGGTGAACAGAGTAAATCTATAAACAAAAGAAAATTATTCCTATAAATATCAGAAAGTGAGTACATTGTAGAAGAAGGCAGGGGTTTGTACTGAACGAACATATGGGTGCTTCCAGGCTACATTAAGCATTTTACTCTAGAAGTTGGGCACCCAATGGTCCCTTTACGGACATTTGTAAATGCAAATAAACTTTATATATGGCATTCTTAAGATCTACACACATTTTCCAATGTTACTTTCCACAATAAGATTTTATTTTAGAAAACATACACAGAATTGGGTGAAAAGATACAGCAGTATAAACATAGATATAGATATCTACATTTTAATTCATATCTCCATATATTTTCTATATATCTCTATCTATTTGAATTGTGGTGTTGGAGAAGACTCTTAAGAGTCCCTTGGACTGCAAGGAGATCCAACAAGAGCATTTTAAAGGAGATCAGTCCTGGGTTTTCTTTGGAAGGAGTGATACTAAAGCTGAAACTCCAATATTTTGGCCACCTGATGCAAAGAGTTAACTCATTGGAAAAGACTCTGATGCTGGGAGGAATTAGGGGCAGGAGGGAGAAGGGGGATAACAGAGGATGAGATTGCTGGATGGTATTACAGACTCGATGGATCTGAGTTTGAGTGGATCTGGGAGGTGGTGATGGACAGGGCGGCCTGATGTGCTGCAATTCATGGGGTCGCAAAGGGTCGGACACAACGAGTGACTGAACTGAACTGATGCTTATTTATATTTCCAATGATGTATCTATTGCTATATTTATATTGATAAACATATTATAATAGTGTAAAATGCTGTTAAAACCTAATCACTGCTTAGAACTTCCTCATTTTTCAAAGGATCCAGCTATACTCCATTTGGTGTTTACAGCATCCTGAACTTTCCACAGCCTGCTTAAATCCATGCTTATACACGGGCTGGCTGTCACTTTCTTTCTACATTTTTATAATCCTGCCTTTGGAATCAGTACTCAAAACTAGAGTTCTCTCCTAGATGTTGCAAGTCTCTCTGAGTGGAATTTCCTCATTGCTCTTATGATTTTGGAGCTTATGGTTGCACTGTTCTTTCTTTCACTAGCATGTAGATCCTTTTAGGTGTTTGTTCTTATTTCTGCTGTGCTTCTTATGAATGGTGCAGCACATGAGGAATATCTCAGTTCCAATGAGGGGCATGTATAAAATTTGCATACCATAGTCAGGAGAAAATTAAAAACTCTCCCATAATTGGTATATTAGCATTGTGAGCACAGTCATATATTTGTATAAGAGATCCATGAGGGAGAGAGGTGGCTGATAAAAAGAACATGGGGCTGTGCAGGCAGGAGTCATCATATATAAGATGATGACAATGATGTTTTCAGCAAGAGTCACCAAGAAAAAGACAAGGTCACAGTATAAAGGAAGATGGCATATTTGACTTCATTAAAGGGCCACACAAATATGAAATTGGTTTTTAATGTTTAATACTTTGAAGTTTGATTCCTTTAATACATGGTTTAGGTTATGGTTCTCATTTAAGAAGAAAATGAGTCATGATTTTAGGATTTTCCTATGCATGTGATTTTCACAAGATTTTTCAAGTAAAAAGGCATTTTGAGCTATTTTTCCAGTCATGAGGTTGAACTAATATGCAATCATAAGTTCAAATTTCAGAGAAGCCTCACTACATGTTGGTCACAAGCATATGAATCAGAACTGAAGGGATATATAAGGGTTTTGAAATATGTGTAAAGCTATACAAACTTCATGAGTTATGTAAAAAGACATTTTTCAGTGTAAATTTTTTTTTTAAATTGAGAATATAAATGAACTCGCATCGCGGGATAGTTAGAAATGTTAATACAAAGCAAGAATGACACTCTAGTTCTATACTACCACTTTTGGACTCAGTGGTTCATCCAGGACTCAGTGTAACAAGTGAAAGCTGGTGGTAATGGTATTATTGTACCTTAAGTTTTCCAAACATTTTAAATGTCTTTATCTTTAACCACCACATATCTCCATTATTGCCCTTTCTTCACTAATATATTTCAATTTATTCAATTATTCCTTGTATGATGGCATTTCATAAACAGCATCACCAGATGCATCAGAGCAGAGAGTTCCCAGTCTGCTTGGGGAGAATGACTTAGGGTGTACTTCTGGTTCAAGACAAACAGAGGGACACTTGGAGTTCAAACCTGGTGCAGAGCAAGACAGGAGTAATAAGATGGCTCCTCTAGCAAATAATCCCAGTGTAATGTCTTCAATACTTATTTTATTAATCTTAAATAAACAAAGTTTTATGAAAATTGAAGATTACCTTGTCACATAAAATATAATCTTTCTAAAATCACATTAATAGAAATAAGTGCTGAAGATGTGGGAGAAGGGGACAACAGAGGATGAGATGGCTGGATGACATCACTGACTCTATGGACATGAGTTTGAGTGAACTCCAGGAGTTGGTGATGGACAGGGTGGCCTGGCGTGCTGCGATTCATGGAGCTGCAAAAGTCAGACACGACTGAGCGACTGAACTGAGCTGAAGTGAGTTTAAAATTAATTCAATAATTTTCTTTATTAATACCATTTATCACTCATAATATTGCTCTTTATTGCACAGGAACCTGGACTGTTAGGTCCATGAAACAAGGCAAACTGGAAGTGGTCAAACAGGAGATGGCAAGCCTGAACATTGACATTCTAGGAATCCACATATTAAAATGGACTGGAAAGGGTGAATTTAACTCAGATGGCCATTATGTCTACTACTGCAGGCAGGAACTCCTTAGAAGAAATGGAGTAGCCATCATGGCCAACAAAAGAGTCCAAATGTAGTACTTGGATGCAATCTCAAAAACGACAGAATGATCTCTGTTCGTTTCCAAGGCAAACCATTCAGTATCACAGTAATCCAAGTCTATGTCCCAAACAGTAACGCTGAAGAAGGTGAAGTTGAATGGTTAAGACCTACAAGACCTTTGAGAACTAACGCCCAAACAAGATGTCCTTTGCATTATTGGGGACTGGAATGCAAAAGTAGGAAGTCAAGAAACACCTGGGGTAACAGGCAAATTTAGCCTTGGGATACAGAATGACACAGGGCAAAGACTCATAGAGTTTTGCCAAGAGAAGGCTCTGGTCATAGCAAACACCCTCTTGCAACAACACAAGAGAAGACTCTACACTTGGACATCACCAGATAGTCAACACCAAAATCAGACTGATGATAGTCTTTGCAGCCAAAGATGGAGAAGCTCTATACAGTCAGTAAAAACAAGACTGGGAGGGAGCTGACTGTGGCTCACATCATGAGATCCTTATTGCCAAATTCAGATTTAAATTGAAGAAAGTAGGGAAAACCACTGGACCATTCAGGTATGACCTAAATCAAGTTCCTTATGATTATACAGTGGAAGTGAGAAATAGATGTAAGGGCCTAGATCTGATAGATAGAGTGCCTGATGAACTATGGATGGAGGTTCATGACATTCTACAGGAGTCAGGGATCAAGACCATCCTCATGGAAAAGAAAAGCAAAAAATCAAAATGGCTGTCTGGGGAGGCCTTACAAATAGCTGTGAAAAGAAGAGAAGTGAAAAGCAAAAGAGAAAAAGACAGATATAAGTAACTGAATGCAGAGTTCCAAAGAATAGCACAGAGAGATAAGAAAGCCTTCTTCAATGATCAATGCAAAGAAATAGAGGAAAACAACAGAATGGGAAAGACTAGAGATTTCTACAAGAAAATTAGAGATACTGAGGGAATAGTTCATGTAAAGATGGAATCAATAAAGGACAGAAAAGATAGGGACCTAACAGAAGCAGAAGATATTAAGAAGAGGTGGCAAGAATACACAGAACTGTACAAAAAAAAAGCTTCACAACCCAGATAATCACGATGGTGTGATCACTTACCTAGAGCCAGGCATCCTGGAATGTGAAGTCAAGTGGGCCTTAGAAAGCATCACTACAAACAAAGCTAGTGGAGGGGACGGAATTCCAGTGGAGCTCTCTCAAATCCTAAAAGATGATGCTGTGAAAGTGCTGCACTCAATATGCCAGCAAATTTGGAAAACTCAGCAGTGGCCACAAGACTTGAAAAGGTCAGTTTTCATTCCAATCCCAAAGAAAGGCAATGCCAAAGAATGCCCAAACGAGCACACAGTTGTACTCATCTCACATGCTAGTAAAGTAATGCTCAAAATTCTCCAGGCTTCAGCAATATGTGAACCATGGACTTCTGATGTTCAAGCTGGTTTTAGAAAAGGCAGAGGAACCAGAGATTAAATTGCCAACATCTGCTGGATCATGGAAAAAGCAAGAGAATTTCAGGAAAACATCTATTTCTGCTTTATTGACTATGCCAAAACCTTTGACTGTGTACATCACAATAAACTTTGGAAAATTCTGAAAGAGATGGGAATACCAGATGACCTGACCTGCCTCTTGAGAAACCTATATGCAGGTTCGGAAGCAACAGTTAGACCTGGACATGGAACAACAGACTGGCTCCAAATAGGAAAAGGAGTATGTCAAGGATGTATATTGTCCCCCTGCTTATTTAACTTCTATGCAGCGTACATCATGAGAAACGCTGGGCTGGAAGAAGCACAAATTGGAATCAAGATTGCAGGGAGAAAAATCAATAACCTCAGATATGCAGATGACATCACCCTTATGGCAGAAAGTGAAGAGGAACTAAAAGCCTCTTGATGAAAATCAAAGAGGAGAGTAAAAAGTTGGCTTAAAGCTCAATATTCAGAAAACTAAGATCATGGCATCTGGTCCCATCACTTCATGGGAAACAGTGTAAAAGTGTCATTCATACTATTTTTCTGGGCTCCAAAATTACTGCAGATGGTTATTGCAGCCATGAAATTAAAAGATACTTACTCATTTGAAGGAAAGTTATGACCAACCTTGTCAGGAGCCGTGTTAGGCATTACTGTCAAAATGGAGGCATGGCCCTAAACCCCCTCCCTTTGTTCCATAGTCACAGGCTCGGAATGAAGGAGTCAGGCTTTGTGATTCTGACTTGTTTTTTCCTTTCCTCGGCTGAGCTGACTGAAGAGAATGTTAAAGTTTTATTGTGTTTTTTGTTTGTCTGTTTTTTTGAGCGGACCATGAGAAAGCATAAAACCTTCTGCAGCTGTGCTCAAAGAATAATCTGTAAAATTAATCACTGACATTTGTTCAAGGACTTTTACAAAAGACTGTTCCAGGGTGAGCACACAGGCTGCAGCTTGAGGCCACGGGAGGGATTGCTATCTGAAGCCCATTTGTGAGAAAATTGTTTATGGCAAAGGAGTTTGCTGAATTTAGGGCTTAGGAATAATTAAAATAGTTAGAAGTTAAAGATTTAAGAATGCTGTAATGTTAGCATATTCTACTATAGCTTATAGAAATTAGGGACTTTAGAAATATTATTAGCTAGAAGACCTTTCTAAGAAATATGAGCTTAGGATACTAGGGGCAAACAGGACTTGGAAAGAAAGAAATAAATAAACTGAGGAATGTGGTATGCAGCCCAGACATTAGCATGAGTCACAGTGTATTCACAAGGACACATGAGAAAAAGTAGATAAGAAAATTGCTGAGGAATGAACTCCTTTGAGGGGCAACAATGATTTTGGAGAAAAATAAATATGGGTCAATGGGATCTAAAAACATAAAACCTCTGACCTAATGCTTTTGTAAAAGTATTAAAAAGAATCATAAGCTTAAAATAAACAGGCAGTCCAAGAAAAGTGAGAGGCTGCCTCAATTTCTGACCAACACCACTCCACCCCTTCAGGTTGAATCCCTGGCTGCTGGAGCTGGACTCCAGCACAACCTAGATAGCATATTGAAAAGCAGAGACATTACTTTGCCAACAAAGGTACATCTAGTCAAGGCTATGGTTTTTCCAGTGGTCATGTATGGATGTGAGAGTTAGACTGTGAAGAAAGCTGTGCATCGAAGAATTGATGCTTTTGAACTGTGGTGTTGGAGAAGACTCTTGAGAGTCCCTTGAACTGCAAAGAGATCCAACCATTCCATTCTAAAAAAGATCAGTCCTATGTGTTCTTTAGAAGGACTGATGCTAAAGCTGAAACTCAATAATTTGGCCACCTGATGCAAAGAGTTAACTCACTGGAAAAGACTTTGATGCTGGGAGGGATTAGGGGGCAGGAGGAGAAGGGGACTACAGAGATGAGATGGCTGGATGGCATCACTGACTCGATGGACATGAGTTTGAGTGAACTCTGGGAGTTGATGATGGACAGGGTGGCCTGGTGTGCTGCAATTTATGGGGTTGCAAAGACTCAGACACGACTGAGCAACTGAACTGAACTGAACTGATCACTCATAATAGTGTTTCAGGAAGGGGGACCCCTTCCAGAACCCAACACTGGGCTCTTGTCTAACACTTGGAAATGAATTGTCCAAGGAGACACATGTGCTGGAAAAAGCAAGATTTTTATTGGGAAAGGGCACCGAGTGGAGAGAAGTAGGGTAAGGGAACCCAGGAGAACAGTTCTGCCGCGTGGCCTGCTGTCTTGGGTTTTATGGTGATGGAATTAGTTTCTGGGTGGTCTTTGGCCAATCATTCTGAGCCTTTCCTGGTCACTCACCCATCGCTTAGCCAAGATAGATGCTAGCAAGATGGATTCTTGGAAGTGTATGGACACCCAGTGTCTCCTTTTGACCTTTCTTGAACCTTTACGGTTAGTGGTGGCTTATTAGTTTCATATTCCTTATCAGGATCTCTTGTCATAAAACAACTCATGCAAATGGTTACTATCGTGCCTAGCCAGGGTGGCTGTTTCAATCAGTGTGCTTGCCCTAACAATAGTGCCTAATAGTTTGAAATTTAATGTACATTGATTAAATATGTGAATGGACTAAAGGGTTCAAATGGAATAATTGGTTTAATGTGCAAACACGACTGCAGTGCTACAATTCAATACAGGAGTTAGCAAAGGATCACTCCTGTTCTTTCTAATATTGACTTTAAAAACTAACCAAATCATACCTCTATAAATCTTCACCTTTACTCAGCAATGGTTAACCTGGATATATCTATTTGCTTTTTTAAGTGTTCCAGTTGAATTTTATGAGTCAATATTGACAATCTTTCTCAGAATCCTATAAGTTGAGTCCTAGACAGGGCAAGTTAGGAAGTTCAATAGCTGAGTTTCGTCAGACTCAGAAATGCTGCCCTATAGGGTAGAGGCATATGCAGATATTAAAATCACACAATGATACATAAGTAAATACAAAGTAAAATATAATGCATTGTATATAAGGCAAAACCAAACAGATTTCAGACATCTAATCAGAATTACATGGGCTGAAAATAATAAAATAATACAGGCTCGAGAGTGTAACAGGCAGGAAGGCTAGTTCTAGTTTAGTCTAGTTCTAATTCAGTTGCTCAGTTGTGTCCAACTCTTTGCGACTACATGAATTGCAGCACGCCAGGGATCCCTGTCCATCACCAAATCCCAGAGTTCACCCAAACTCATGTCCATCGTGTCAGTGATACCATCCAGCCATCTCATCCTCTGTCATCCCCTTCTCCTTCTGCCCCTTATTCCTCCCAGCATCAGAGTCTTTTCCAGTGAGTCAACTCTTCGCATGAGGTGGCCAAAGTATTGGAGTTTCAGCTTTAGCATGATTCCTTCTAAAGAACACCCAGGGCTGATCTCCTTTAGAATGGACTGGTTGGATCTCCTTGCAGTCCAAGGGACTCTCAAGAGTCTTCTCCAACAGCACAGTTCAAAAGCATCAATTCTTCAGCGCTGAGTTTTCTTCATCGTCCAAGTTTCACATCCATACATGACCACTGGAAAAACCATAGCCTTGACTAGACCGACCTTTGATGGCAAAGTAATGTCTCTGCTTTTGAATATGCTATCTAGGTTGGTCATAACTTTTTTCCAAGGAGTAAGTGTCTTTTAATTTCATGGCTGCAATCACCATCTGCAGTGAGGCAGGAAGGCTATGGGTCCCCAAGTGGAGGAAATAGACTGAAAGTGTCAGACTTTTGTTTCTCTCTCTGGCTTAGGTGGCAGGAGGAAACAATTTGCAAGCGTCAGACTTTTTTTCCTCCTTTTCTATACAAAATGAAAAGGAGGTTTCTTTTCAAATTGTGTGTTGCCGTAACGACACCTGGTTCGACTTGAACTTAACTTTTCTCAAGCCTTGAGTTAACCAATACATTTTTCATATGGAAATGTTTTTCTTAAGCTGTGTTATTGAAACTATGTATTTGCTCAGAAGCCTGTCTTTCTTCAAGATTCACATCAATTGTTTTATGGCCCAGGATGACTCACCTTGTGCCAATGTTATCTCAAAATGCATGTTTTGGGTGAGGGGCCTGGTTCCGCTCTCTGAATTTTGAGACATTTCCTTTCTCTAATTAGCAGCTTGCTGATAACTATATAACTTCTTTCTAAAACTAGCAAGGGACACTCTTTCTGTACCCTTCTGATGTCCATGTTGGAAGCTTTCTCTATCTCATTTATACTTTAATGAAACTTTATTACACAAAAGCTCTGAGTGATCAAACCTTGTCACTGGTCCTGGATCAAATTCCTCTCCTCCAGAGGCCAAGAATCCCGGCATTGTTCACAGCTCATTGCAATAACCTTTCAGGCTGAAAGAGGAAAAACTAAAAATAAATTTTATAGGAATTATAGAAATATGAAGCAAATATTGACAAAATTGAAGGGTAAAATAGACAACTCAATAATAGTATAAGAATACTTCAATAAAACATTTCAATAATAGATCAAATAAAATAGAAAATCCATAAGAAAATAGACAACTTGAACAACACTATACACCACTAGAACCTAACTGACACATACAGAACAATTAACTCAAGATGAGAACACTGGTTTCTCATTTGCACATGCAGCATTCTCCAGGATAGATCACATGTTATGCCACAGAGTATCTTAGTGAGGTTTTAGAATATCAAAACTTTGTTTCATTTAGGTTTTACCTAAACAGCACCCTCTCCAAATTTCTACAATAATTCTATATATTTTCTGTCTTTGGTGAGGTGCTACACAGTTCCCTGTGCATGGCCTTTTTCATTGCAATGGTTTTACACATCAACCTCATGGGAGTGTAAACGTGCCTATGTGGCTTAAGGCTAATTAGGATAGGACATATGTTTGAAAAAAAAATAAAATTTGACAAAGTATTTTATTGGACAGTATTTTCAAATAAAATAATAAATAAAAATGTTAAAAACAATATATCATATAGAGAACACATCATATAGAAAATATAAATAATTTAAACTCAAACATATTAGGACTTTCTAAATTTACTAAGTATACCATAAAAAGATGAAAGCAAATAATACTGTTTGTATGATTCTAGCCAACAAAAGTTGAATATTAAGCAAAATAGATTGACATTTAAATTAAAGCAATTGATCAAAACTGATCAAATAATATGAAGAGCTAAGGTAAAGAAGAGGGGTACAGAATGGTATAAATTGACAGATAAATATTACATAGAAAATTAGGTTGATCAATAGGTACACCTTAATTAGAGATCTATTAAAATGCAAATTAACATCACAGAGAGTTGCTTCTTTACCATTAAAAGAGTGAAACATTTTTAAAAGCACTTTGAATGCATGAAATATTTCTGTGGATATGGAAAATGTACTTTCATCCATCACTCTTTGGAATGAAAATCAGTACATTGATTATGAATGATCAATAGATCATCTTATAAAATTGAAAATGAAAAGTGTTACTAATAAGTTTCATTTCTTTATGCATAGGATATAAATAGAATGTTCATTAAAATTATCTGTAATAAAAAAGGATATGTGATAACATTTATTCTAGAGGACATGTAACATGAATAGGCCTCAAATGCATAATTCTAAGTGAAAGATCAAACTTCAGAAACATATCTATATACAAATATTTTTATGTAAGTATAAAGAAGCCTCTCCAGTTATACCTGTCTAAACCACTTGCTTTGAGAAAATATTTTCCAATTTTTTTACTTCAATGTATTACTGAAAAATGTGAATTTTTCTGTACACATGTGCATAAATATTTATCTTATTTAAGTAGTGGGAAGCCTGTTACTACTAAGTGAATTGGTTTCTTGTTTGTCTGAACTAAGTGAAGCATCTGTGTTTTAGTTGTGTTCCTTTGTATATAAAGACAATCTCTTTTAGCATCTTCCAGAAGGCAGCTTTCATGTCCTTGTTCTTCAGGCTGTAAATGAGGGGATTTAATGTTGGTGGCACCACAGTGTATAAAACAGACACCGTCAGATCCCAAACAGGCATTGGCTTTAGGTAGGCAACAGACCCTGTACTGAGGAAAACAGTAACAACCACAAGATGAGGAATGCATGTTGAGAAGGCTTTTGACCTGCCATTCACGGATGGCATATAGATAACTGTGGAGAAGATGTAGATATAAGAAAGCTAGACTGAAATAAAATGCATGCCACCCAACGATGCTGTGACAATTATGACTACAATCTCAGCAAGGTACTTCTCTGAGCAGGACAGTTTGAGCAATGAAGGAATCTCATAAAAGAACTGATGGACAAAATTTGACCTACAAAATGGTAATGAGAAAGTCACAGATATATTCAAGAAGCCAGAGGCAATCCCACTAAGCCATGAAGCAGCCAACATGTGCTCACAAGCTGCTTTCTTCATGATAACCTGATACTGTAGGGGGTGACAAATGGCCACATATCGGTCATAAGACATCACTGTGAGCAAGGCCAACTCTGCAGAGGCAAATGAAACAACCAAAAAGACTTGTGCCATGAACCCAATGAATGGTGTAGAATAGTTTTTGGTCAAAGATTGAACGATGACCTTGGGAGCTGTGACAGAGATGAACCAGACATCTAACATTGACAGTGTCCTCAGAAAGAAGTGCATAGCATTGTGGAGGTGCTGATCCAAGGTGGTAAGAAGAACAATGAGAAGGTTGCCAACCACAGCTGTCAGACAGATGAGTAAGAGTAGCACCTCATGAAAGACTTGCTGCTCCTGGATGTCTGCAAATCCCATGAGGATGAATTGATTCACTGACATGGTGATATTGGCCATGATAATTCTCTCCCTGGGGCTTGGCAGAAGGAAAACGCTGTGAAATTCTTTGCTTAGAACAAAATATTGTATAGTGTCATAGTTTGAAAGTTATACTTCATTTCTAATAAAGATTGTTGGATAAGCAAGAATTAACTAATTATCTCTCTTAATTTTCTAGTTTTAGTTATTCATAACCCCATATCATAAAACAGTTGAAACAAAATGGAGATATAGCTTTTATTTGGTGATATACAGTAAGATCTACAAAATTTTTGTGAACCCATGCATTAGATTGTCTGACCATAGATAAAATGATTTCAGTAGCTATCTTCAAAATTTTAATTGAATGCTACATAAATGCATAATTTTCTAGGTACTATTTCAAACACTATATGTGCATGAACTTGATCAATATTAAAAACTCTCCTAAGGAAGCAAGAATGATATCTTTTTTACAGGGAAATAATATTAGCAGCAATGGGTTATTAATTTGCCTACTGTCAAGCAGCAAAGTGAATATGGAGATAGGCCATGATACTTTCCAGACTTTTCTAAACCCTGAACAATCACACACTTTACTATTCATTCCCCAGGTCTGATTGAATAAAGCTGAAATTGATCAACCAATCAAAGGGCACATTCACAAGGGAACCATCACAAAGAGGTTTTCAGGCATTATTGTGTGATTAATAATTACAAAAGATACAAATAGTGGCATTTGTAAAAGTTTAAGGGCTTTGAGAATCTTCATAACCATGCCAGGAGCTATTCATTTCTACCTATCAAAAAAAAAAAAAAAGTGAATTTTACTTTCCAACATTCTAAATTGCCCCTTACAGCCATTTGGTTCTTCCACTATAACTCGCACAAGAGAATAATCTCATGAAAGGCATCAGAAAACAGTGACATTAAAGAGCAACAACTATAAAAGAGTCCTCAAAGCATCATATAGCCACAAGATGTAGAAATTCTCCACAATACCCAATCTCATAGTTATTTAACAATTTAATGGCGTTAAATTATTCTTTTCAATAGCTCATGGGGTCACACACTCTAAAATAGAAAAAATGACATATATTTTTGGTGATGGTATTAGTAAGGTAAATACTTAGGTATCTGTTTAATCATTGCTTTTAACATCACCAATGAATGTTAAGGAAATAATCCCTATTTTAGGCATCATTGTAAAAATAGCCATGTACAAAATGAAACCTGAAACAACTTGAAACAATGAATTCAATTGCATTCTGTTTTGCAGAAACAGAAGAATTTAAACAACAGAGAAGAACTGAAAGGTACTATGTACCCCTAGGCTTCCCTTGTAGCTCAGTCAGTAAAGAATTTGCCTGCAGTGCAGGAGACCCGGGTTTGATCCCTGGATTGGGAAGATCCCCGGAGAAGGAAATGGCAACCCACTCCAGTAACTTCCTTGCCTGGAAAATCTCATGGACCGAAGAACCTGGTGGATTGTAGTCCATGGGGTCGCAAAGAGTCAGGCATGACTGAGAGACTAACACACATGTACCCCCAAAGTTTGCAAATTCAAAGATCCTGGACAAAGAAGCACTTAGTTACCTGTTGGATATAATCTTAGTTTACTTCAAACTTTTAACACTATGATTTTGACTTTTGGATTTGAAATTGCATTAATAGTTTTGTTGTTCTTGAAGCATAATGAATCAGCAAGTCAAGGAGAGGCCCAGGAAATGTATAAAGAGAGACCTGAAATATATAAATACAGTCTATAGCTCTTCCTGAAAGGGAAACTGCATTTCCGGGCTGCAAAAGTCCCCACGACTACAATTTCCAGAAAGAATATCCTGAAAGTATTTATAGCCTGAGTACAAGTATTCCAGCCTGAGGAATGGCATTTGATAGAGCAGTTTAAGAGTGAAAAATATTCTTAAGAGACACGATACACAATGTATTATTTTACCTAACCAAGGAAGCTCATTCCAAGTTTATTCCCTACACATCATCTCAACTAGAACAGAATTTGAGGAGTGAAAGCCAGTATTATATTAATTGCATTGTCCCTTGGGAAAAGAGATCTCTTTAGGGACTGCCTCTATTCTAAAATTATATTTAAAGACATAGAGGTTAGAAGCATAATGAAAGGTAAACATTAGGCACTGTTTGCTTCCTGGAACTCAACTTTATTTTAGACAGAGTTCAACTTTTGCTATCATATGGATCATTGTAATTAATTCTTACACTTTGAAGACAGAATAAATAAGGTTTATGCAATAAAAGAATGCATGATCCAGTATTACATAATAATTTAGGGGTCTTTTGTCATTCTGTCACATGTCATATATATATATATATATATATATATATATCTATATATAGTACCTAATTACCCTTTATTCAGAAATATGTTTATGAGAAATATACTTGAACATGAAATATATAATATTTTGAGTATCAGTTCAGTTGCTCAGTTGTGTCTGACTTGTTGTGACCCCATGGACTGCAGCACACCAGGCTTCCCTGTCCATCATCAACTCCTGGAGCCTACTCAAACTCATGTCCATTGAGTGAGTGATGCCATCCAACCATCTCATCCTCTGTCATCCCCTTCTCCTCCCACTTTCAATCTTTTCCAGCTTCAAGATCTTTTCAAATGAGTCAGGGAAGCCCCATTAATATTTTACCTTTGATAAATTGTGTACACTCCTATTTAAATAGGACAGTAGCTTAGGTTTATGGCTACAAAATGGTTTTTCTTGGACTCGTCGGTTTTCTATTTCCTTTTTCCTATTTTCATGGTAAACATTAATCTTAAAAATATTAACTGATTATTAATTATTCAGTTCAGTTCAGTTCAGTCGCTCAGTCGTGTCCGTCTCTTTGCGACCCCATGAATCACAGCACACCAGGCCTCCCTGTCCATCACCAACTCCCAGAGTTCACTCAGACTCACGTCCATTGAGTCAGTGATTCCATCCAGCCATCTCATCCTCTTTCATCCCCTTCTCCTCCTGCCCCCAATCCCTCCCAGC
This sequence comes from Nanger dama, assembly GCA_917880005.1. Lineage (NCBI taxonomy): Eukaryota > Metazoa > Chordata > Mammalia > Artiodactyla > Bovidae > Nanger > Nanger dama. Next base: position 523,139 of record CAKJTW010000168.1, read on the forward strand.
ATCAGAGTCTTTTCCAATGAGCCAGCTCTTCGCATGAGGTGGCCAAAGTACTGGAGTTTCAGCTTCAGCATCATTCCTTCCAAAAAACCCAGGGTTGATCTCCTTTAGAACGGACTGGTTGGATCTCCCTGCAGTTCAAGGGATTATCAAGAGTCTTCTCCAACACCACAGTTCAAAAGCATCAATTCTTCGATGCTCAGCCTCCTTCACAGTCCAACTCTCACATCCATACATGACCACTGGAAAAACCATACCCTTGACTAGACGGACCTTAGTCGGCAAAGTAATGTCTCTGTTTTTCAATATGCTATCTAGGTTGGTCATAACTTTTCTTCCAAGGAGTAAGGCTCTTTTAATTTCATGTCTGTAAATCACCATCTGAAGTGATTTTGGAGCCCCCCAAAATACAATCTGATACTGTTTCCACTTTTCCCCCATCTAGTTGCCATGAAGTGATGGGACCAGATACCATGATCTTCGTTTTCTGATTATTGAGTTTTAAACCAACTTTATCACTCTTCTCTTTCACTTTCATCAAGAGGCTTTTTAGTTCCTCATCACTTTCTGCCATAAGGGTGGTGTCATCTGCATACCTGAGGTGATTGATATTTCTCCCAGCAATGTTGATTTCAGCTTGTGTTTCTTCCAGTCTAGCATTTCTCATGATGTACTCTGCATAGAAGTTAAATAAGTAGGGTGACAATATATAGCCTTGACATGCTCCTTTTCCTATTTGGAACCAGTCTGTTGTTCCACATTAAGTTCTAACTGTTGCTTCCTGATCTGCATACAGGTTTCTTAAGAGGCATGTCAGGTGGTCTGGTATTCCCATCTCTTTCAGAATTATCCAGTTTATTGTGATCAATACAGTCAAAGGCTTTGGCATAGTCAATAAAGCAGAAATAGATGTTTTTCTGGAACTCTCCTGCTTTTTCCATGATCCAGCAGATGTTGGCAATTTGATCTCTGTTTCCTCTGCCTTTTCTAAAACCAGCTGAACATCAGAAAGTTCATGGTTCACATACTGCTGAAGCCTGGTTTGGAGAATTTTGAGTATTACTTTACTAGCATGTAAGATGAGTGCAATTGTGTGGTTGTTTGAGCATTCTTTGGTATTGCCTTTCTTTGGGATTGGAATGAAAACTGACCTTTTCCAGTCCTGTGGCCACTGCTGTTTTTATTAATTATTAATTACTAACCATTAATTATTATTAAAATTTTGCCTCTTCAGATTATATAACTTCTGAAACAATTTTAACTAATTACAGGTCTATGAGTAGTCTATCTGGTATTTCCTCTGCTCTTCCAAGAGTTTTTCTTCTAAAGTATCTTCTAACACTCGCAGAAATCTCTCTCATGGAAGCCAATTTTCTCATCAGCTTTTCTAAAGCATAGGAGAAAATACATGTTTTCCCCAAGGTTGTATTATTCTTCAGTTCAGTTCAGTTCAGTTGCTCAGTCATGTCTGACTCTTTGCAACCCCATGAACTGCAGCATGCCAGGCCTCTCTGTCCATCACCAACTCCCGGAGTTCACTCAGACTCACATCCATTGAGTCAGTGATGCCATTCAGCCATCTCATCCTCTGTTTTCCCCTTCTTCTCCTGCCCCCAATTCCCTCCAGCATCAGAGTCTTTTCCAATGAGTCAACTCTTCACATGAGGTGGCCAAAGTACTGGAGTTTCACCGTTAGTATCATTCCTTCCAAAGAAATCCCCAGGGTTGATCTCCTTCAGAATGGACTGGTTGGATCTCCTTGTGGTCCAAAGGACTCTCAAGAGTCTTCTCCAACACCACAGTTCAAAAGCATCAATTCTTCAGCACCTAGCCTTCTTCAGAGTCCAATTCTCACATTCATACATAACTACTGGAAAACCATAGCCTTAACTAGACGGGCCTTTGATGGCAAAGTAATGTCTCTGCTTTTGAATATGCTGTCTAGGTTGGTCATAACTTTCCTTCCAAGGAGTAAGTGTCTTTTAATTTCATGGCTGAAATCACCATCTGCAGTGATTTTGGAGCCCCCAAAATAAAGTCTGACACTGTTTCCACTGTTTTCCCATCTATTTCCCATGAAGTCATGGGACCAGATGCCATGATTTTCATTTTCTGAATGTTATACTTTAAGCCAACTTTTTCACTCTCCTCTTTCACTTTCATCAAGAGGCTTTTTAGTTCCTCTTCAATTTCTGCCATAAGAGTGGTGTCATCTGCATATCTGAGGTGATTGATATTTCTCCCAGCAATCTTGATTCCAGCTTGTGCTTCTTCCAACCCAGCATTTCTCATGATGTACTCTGCATAGAAGTTAAATAAGCAGAATGACAATATACAGCCTTGACATACTCCTTTTCCTGTTTGGAACCAGCCTGTTGTTCAATGTCGAGTTCTAACTGCTGCTTCCTGACCTGCATATAGGTTTCTCAAGAGGCAGGTCAGGTGTTCTGGTATTCCCATCTCTTTCAGAATTTTCCACAGTTTATTGTTATCCACACTGTCAAAGGTTTTGGCATAGTCAATAAAGCAGAAATAGATGTGTTTTCTGGAATTCTCTTGCTTTTTCCATGATCCAGTGGATGTTGGCAATTTGATCTCTGTTTCCTCTGCCTTGTCTAAAACCAGCTTCAACATCTGAAAGTTCACGGTTCACGTATTGCTGAAGCCTGGATTGGAGAATTTTGAGCATAACTTTACTAGCGTGTGAGATGAGTGCAACTGTGTGGTTGTTTGAGCATTCTTTTGCATGAAATGTTCCCTTGGTATCTCTAATTTTCTTGAAGAGATCTCTAGTCTTTCCCATTTTGTTCTTTTCCTCTATTTCTTTGCACTGATCGCTGAAGAAAGCTTTCTTATCTCTTCTTGCTATTTTTGGAACTCTGCATTCAGATGCTTATATTTTTCCTTTTCTCCCTTCCTTTTTGCTTTTCTTCTTTTCACAGCTATTTGTAAGGCCTCCTCAAACACCCATTTTGCTTTTTTGCATTTCTTTTCTATGGAGATGGTCTTGATCCCTGTTTCCTGTACAATGTCACAAACCTCATTCCATAGTTCATCAGGCACTCTATCTATCAGATCTAGGCCCTTACATCTATTTCTCATTTCCACTGTATAGTGGTAAGGGATTTGATTCAGGTCATAATTGAATGGTCTAGCTGTTTTCCCTACTTTCTTCAATTTAAATCCGAATTTGGTAATAAGCAGTTCATGATCTGAGCCACAGTCAGCTCCCATTCTTGTTTTTGATTACTATGTAGAGCCTCTCCATCTTGGCTGCAAAGAATATCATCAGTCTGATTTTGGTGTTGACCATCTGGCGATGTCCATGTGTAGAGTCTTCTCTTGTGTTGTTACAAGAGGGTGTTTGCTATGACCAGTGCCTTCTCTTTGCAAAACTCTATGAGCCTTTGCCCTGTGTCATTCTGTATTCCAAGGCCAAATTTCCCTGTTACTCCAGGTGTTGTTTTGACTTACTACTTTTGCATTCCAATCTTCTATAATGAAAAGGACATCTTTTTTGGGTGTTCATTCTAAAAGGTTTTGTAGTTCTTCACAGAACCGTTCAACTACATTTTCATAATTCCCCACTCCTAGAATATATCCAAAGAAAATAGAATCTATCATCTTGAAGAGTCTATCTTATGTCAATGTTTATGAAGCTTTATTCATAGTCATCAACATATGGAAACAATTTAAATGCCTTTCCAGGAACAAATGGAAAGAAAAATATATACTTATATATTTTAGAGCATTCAGCCATTAAAGTATATACTGAAATTTACAATAATATGGCAGCTGAATGGCTTTACCCTATGTGACGTAAGCCAGACAAAGAAAGAGAAATACCATATATCATATTACTATATATGAAATCTAGTTAAAAAGCAAATTTCACAGAAACAAAGAACAGAATGGTGGTTGTGAGGGCTGAGTAGGGGAGGAGGAACTATATCAGAGTACAAACCTTTAATTATAAGAAGAATAAATTCTAAATATCTAGTGTACAATATAGTGACTATAGTTAATGTTATTGTATATCTGAGAGTTGCTGCGAGTTGTCATAGAGAAGAAGTTAGTGTGAGGTGATGGATGTATTAATTATCTTGGTTTTGGTAATCAATCTATAATGCATATGTATATCATATATAGTTGCACAGAGATATAGTCCAGCTCATATTATTTATCATGTGTTTACCTTCATATTGATTTCTCTGTAGGCTCCTCTAGAACTTCTGTATATATGGTTCTGAAGATTTTCCAGGTATATGTATGTAAAATTTTGAGAATAAGAATTTTAAATCAATAGTAACAGCATAAACAACAATGAAAAATGTCAGCTGTTTTATTTTTGTTTTACATGAGTCCACCACATTTCTTGCTATAACAATTGTGACATTAGAAACTATAGCAACTAGTATAAAACATTTGATAAGAATTTTCAGTGCCTGCTCCTAATGGGACAGCATATTATTTTAATTAAATTATTATTAGCAACTGTTTCATAGAATAAAATAAGCGAAACCATTGCATTGACACTCTAGCCATACTGTCAATTTTGAACTCATGTCCATTTCTAAAACAAAAGTACAATCCCAAAATGAAACAAAAATTTCATGAAAACCAGACTGACCAGGAAGTAAGGAAGTTAGCAAGACATTATCAACAATAGTAATAACAATGTACTTACTCTTGAGTACTGTATGTCCCTAATTCTGAAGGAACAAATATTTTTCTTAATTTTGTCAATTCAATGTCTTTAAGATAGTTTAACCAAATTTACTTAGAAGCTTTGAGAACATCTTCATATGAAAAAAATATATCATATTTAGGTTGTTGAAATAAGCCAGTCAAAATTCCATATATATGTGTCAGTATACTGTATTGGTGTTTTTCTTTCTGGCTTACTTCACTCTGTATAATCGGTTCCAATTTCATCCATCTCATTAGAACTGAGTCGAATTTATTCTTTTTAAGGGCTGAGTAGTACTCCATTGTGTATATGTACCCCAGCTTTCTTATCCATTCATCTGCTGATGGACATCTAGGTTGCTTCCATGTCCTGGCTATTGTAAACAGTGCTGCAATGAACATTGGGGTACATGTGTCTCTTTCAATTCTGGTTTCCTTGGTGTGTATGCCCAGCAGTGGGATTGCTGGGTCATAAGGCAGTTATATTTGCAATATTTTAAGGAATCTCCATACTGTTCTCCATAGTGGCTGTACTAGTTTGCATTCCCACCAGCAGTGTAAGAGGGTTCCCTTTTTCTCCACATCCTCTCCAGCATTTATTGCTTGTAGACTTTTGGATCGCAGCCATTCTGACTGATGTGAAATGGTACCTCATTGTGGTCTTGATTTGCATTTCTCTGATAATGAGTGATGTTGAGCATCTTTTCATGTGTTTGTTAGCCATCTGTATGTCTTCTTTGGAGAAGTAGGGGGCTTCGGCATTGGGAGATTGTGGGCACCTGTGGCTGATTCATGTCAATGTTTGGCAAAACAAATATAGTATTGTAATGTAGAATAAAGTATTAAAAAATAATAAATAAATAAATAAACTAAAAATTATGATGAATTTTGCAAATGATATGTTTTCCCTCTTACACAAGTTAGTGTAAAATATAAGTATTTTATGGATTATATAGAACACTAATTAATAAATTAAAAACAATTTGCTTTTCCTTGAGAATTTCTAAAACTCCTATTTTATATGCCATTTTATAAAGCTAGCATACTTTGTCTTTCTTCATGATGTCACAAAGGATTGAAAGCTTCATTTCTTGGGCTTGTCCATGTGTGCCCCATATTACATTTTCAGCAAATGATTTTTAAGTTATTGAGTTTATGAGTAAATAAAATATGTAAATGTTGAGATACACTCCTTCGGTACCTACTTTGTTTGGATTGCTATCATAAAAGGATGCTGACTTTTGTCATATGTTTTCCCTGCATCTGTTGAAATAATCATATGTTTTTATCCTTTAATTCTGCTAGAGTGGCATATTGCATTAATTGATCTGTACATGTTTAACTATCCTTGAATCTCAGGGGTAAATCACACTTTATATAAGATTATGCTTATGTATGATTATTAGATATACAGTTATTTAATGGTGTATGATTATTTAATTAGTTGTTGAATTTATTTTGATTGTATTTTTGAGGAATTTTGCGTTTACTATCAAAGGAATGCTGTTGCTGTTGTTGTTGTTTAGTTGCTCAGTCATGTCTAAGTCTTTCGCAACCCCATGGGCTGTAGCCTGCCAGGCTCCCTCTGTCCAGGGGATTTCCCAGGCTTGCCATTTCCTTCTCCTGAGGATCTTCCCAACCCAGGGATTGAACTCACATCTCCTGCATTGGCAGGTAGATTCTTTACTACTGAGCCACCAGGAAGCCCAATATTGGCCTGTAACTTTCTTTTCTTTCAGAGTTCTTGCCTAGCTTTGGTATCACAGTGATATTGGCATCATAAAGTTAGTTTGGGTGTATTTTTGTTCTTTAATTTTAGGGGAAGATCTTCAGAAAGATTCATGTTAAATTTTCATTAAATGTTTCATAGAATTTACCAGGGATTTATCAAGGCTTGGATTTTTTCTGTATGAGTCTTTTTGATGACTGATTTAATTCTTCAAGATTGCCAGGAGAAACATCAGCCATCTCAGATATGCAGATGATGCCACTCTAATGGCAGAAAGTGAAGAGGAACTAAAGAGCCTCTTGATAGGGGTGAAAAAGGGAAGTGAAAAAGCAGGCTTAAAATTTTACTCTATTCTCTCCCTGCCAGTAAGTTCTATAATGTCATGTTTTCATGCTGCTATTTAGTGAACTTTAATAACTCCCTCTAGCATTTCATGTTGGGCAGCTTTCACTGGTGGCTCAGACGGTAAAGTGTCTGTCTACAATGTGGGAGACCTGGGTTTGATCCCTGGGTTGGGAAGATCCCCTGGAGAAGGAAATGGCAATCCACTCCAGTACTATTGCCTGGAAGATCCCGTGAACAGAGGAGCCTGGTAGGCTATAGTCCATGGGGTTGCAAAGAGTTGGACATGACTGAGCAACTTCACTTTCACTTTCTGGATACTCTCAGTTTCTGTTTGAGAAGTTCTTTCTCCTTCATTTCTGAAATACAGCTTCAGTTAGTATTCTTTGCCAGCAGGTACTATGTTGGTGTTGTTCTTTGAGTACTTTAAACATGTCATCTCATGTTGTCTTAGCCTGCAATGCTTTTCTAGAGTGCCATTGATAGCCTTACGGTGGTGCCACGACAAGTTGCTTTTCTCTTGCGATTTTCTATTATTTATTTATTTTATCTTTGGCTACGCTGGGTCTTCACTGCTGTTCAGGCTTTTCTCTAGTTACAGTGAGATGGGGCTACTCTCTAGTTGCAGTGTGCAAGCTTCTCGTTGTGCTGGCTTCTCTTGTTGCTGAGCACAGGCTCTAGAGAATGTGGGCGTCAGTAGTTGTGGTAATTGGACTCAGTAGTTTCAGGTCCTGGGCTCTAAAGCACAGGCTCAATAGTTGTGGGGCACAGGCTTAATTGCTCCATGGCATGTGGGGTTTTCCTGCATCAAGGATCGAACCCATGTCTCCTGCATTGACAGATGTGTTTTTTTTTTTTTTTTTTACCATTGAGTCACCAGGGAAGCCTGGCAATTTTCAAAGTAGTATCTTTGCCTTTAATTTTGGACAGTTTGACTCTAATGCACCTTTGTGAACATCCCTTGATAATCAGCTTATTTGCAGTTCATTGGACTTTATGAATCTAGATGTTCATTTCCTTCTCAGAAATGTGAAATTTTCTAATTCTATTTCTTAAAAAAAAATTGTTCATTTTTTAATTGAAGCATAATTGCTTTACAGAATTTTGTTGTTTACTGTCAAAGCTCAACATGAATCAGCCATAGGTATGCATATGTCCCCTCCCTCTTGAGTCTCCGTCCTATCTCCTTCATCATCCCACCCCTCTAGGTTGATAAAGAACCCCTGTTTGAGCTCCCTGAGACATACAGCATTACTTCTTTAAGTAAGCATTGTGTTCTTTTCTCCCTTCACTCTTTCTGACATTTCCAAAATGCTTTATTTCAGTCAATAATATGTCTTAAGTCAAACAGAGTTTTTCATTCTTTTCCCCTCTTGCTGTTGTTCCTATGACTGTAGAATCTTACAATGTCTGTCCTTGAGTTCACCGAGTCTTTTTCTGTTTTATTATATCTGCAATAGAAACTCTCTATTAAGTTTTTCATTCATTTGTTACCTTCTTTAGCTCCAGAGTTTCTGTGTATTTTTCCACTCTTGCTTTCTGTCTTTGTTGAACTTATTTTTTTTATCTATTGTTTCTGACTTTGTTTTGTTGTCTATGTTCTCTTGCAGCACAATGGTTTTCCTTAAAATGGTTATTATGACTTATTTATCAGGCTCAATACACGATAACTTTCCTACTCCTGGGTATTTGCCCTTACCACATATCTATGAACTCAGAGGCTTATAAAACAATTTTTAAAAGCTGCATTTCAGTCATATATTAGTACATTATAAGTGTTTCTCATATCACTGTCAGAAAAAGTTATTGAAATATTTTTATATCTTTTAGAGAAAAGAATCTGTAAATTATCTCTGGGTATGTAATAGGTAGACTCCTAAACTTTTCCCATGATCTGTATCCCTTGAAGTTGCTTCTGTAATTAAGTTAACCTACAAGGTAAGAGTAAAGCAACTGTGCAGACATAATTAAAACCCAAAATCAGTTAATTGTAAGTAATCTAAGGAAGATTATCCTGAGTTGGCTTTACTTAATCACTTGGTAGACCTTTAAAAGAAGACTTAGACTTCCACTGAGGTCAGAGAGACTTTTATGCTGGCCTTGAAGAAATAGGCTGACATGAAATAGTTATGTGAAAAGAAATGAACTGTTTCAACAACTACATGAGTTTAGAAGATGATGCTGGGCTTCACATGAAACTGCAGCCCCAGCCAGAGTCTGGATTGCTTCCTTGTGATACCTGAAGTACAACACCTAGTTTAGCTATGTCAGAATTTTACCCACACATCTTATGACGTAATAAATAATTGGGCTCCCTTGATAGCTCAGTTGGTAAAGAATCCTTCTGCAATGCAGGAGACCCTGTTTCAATCCCTGGGTCAAGAAGATACCCTGGAGAAGGGAAAGGTTACCCACTCCAGTGTTCTGGTCTTGAAAATTCCATGGACTGTATAGGCCTTGAGATCACGAACAGTTGGACACTACTGAGTGACTTTCACTTTCACTTCACTTTCAATAAATAATTATTATTTAGAAATCCTAAGTTGTGTAAATTTGTTATGTAGCAAAGGAAACCTAATGCAAAGTGGATGTTAAAACAAAGTTTTAAAGATTTAAATTTTTAAATTTAAAAATTCATATTAAGCCATATTGGTTGTTCCTCATAAACACACATGAATTTCCACGTTTTAACTTTCATTTAAATATCATTACAAGAATACCTACAGTGATGCCACACATGTGATTTATAGAAAAACATCAGAATTTGGACAACTTACAGTTTTCTATTTATAAAATTGAACATTTTTCATGGAATTACTGTGCCCAACAAATATAAGGATTAAGATATCTAAATGTAAAAATCCAGGCATCAAAGATTCATATTCACATTTCAATTTCCCGTATATTAGGCTAATGCCAGTAAAAAAGAAAAGAAATAGAAGGTCCCCAATTCTCCAAAATCTGGAAGAGGGGATGAGTCCATTATAAGATAGGTTTAATAAACCTAATCATAAACCTATTCATTTTTACCTCTTTCTCATTAAAGTGTGTTAATTTTATAACAATCTTATAAATACATATTTAAACTTGTATATAATTAACTCAGTCATTCAATTTAACAAGTCAGTTAATCCAAGGTACCAGTTTGGATTCAGGAAAATTCTTTGGTTTGATAAAGACAAAGCTATTATATGTTAAACACACACACACACACACACACACACACACACACACAAAACATTTATCAGTGTTCTATTTAATTATGGAATTATGTGGTAATTTCATGGTGGGTAAATATCTCTAATTTCTTAAGTGGTATTTTATAAAATAAGTATATAATTATGCATATTAGCTTGCAGTACATATTTACTCATGGTCATACTTTGAATTTTCTATAATGAAAGAAATATAATATTGGAACAAACAAGCATGCAGTTTTTTTTTTTAACTTTCTAAAACTTGTGTGCTTGTTTATAATTTTTTTGGTAAAAAGATGGGTAAATATTGAGTGCTAAATTACATTGGTTAAATAAATAAATTTAAGCATAAAACAAAACTGCAAAAAAAAAAAAAAAGTTAATTAGGCAATTTATTCTCCAGACTTGCCCGTCCCTAACACCTTCATGAATGCTCTGGCCACTTCCTTGTTTCGGAGGCTGTAGATGAGGGGATTCAGCATGGGGGTGAGGATGGTGTAGAAGGCTGATACCATCTTGTCCTGGGTAGGGGATCGGTCAGACACAGGGCGCATATATATGAACATGGCAGCTCCATAATACATTCCCACCACCATGAGGTGGGAAGAACAGGTTGCAAAAGCTTTTCGGCGACCCTCTCCAGATGCCATGCGAATGACAGCCAAAATAACATGGACATAGGAAGCAATAATGACTGCTACAGGGAAAAGAAGCATAATTACACAGCAAATAAACATTAACCTTTCAAATAACAATGTGTTAGTGCATGAGAGAGTGAGAAGGGCAGGGACATCACAGAAAAAGTGGGGTATTTCCGGGAACCACAATATGGGAAGGACAATGCAACTGCAATAACAATTATGCCATCAAAAGAACCAACAACCCAAGAAGAAACAGCCACAAGACAACATATTTTCTGGCTCATGAGAACTGAGTATCGTAATGGGTGGCAAATGGCAACATACCGATCATAGGCCATTGCAGCCAACAGGAAGCATTCAGATCCAAGCAGGGACACATATAAGAATATCTGGGTTCCACACCCAGCCAGAGAGATGGACTTCTTTCCAGACAAGTAGTTGAAAGTCATCTTGGGTACAGTGGTACAAATAAGCATGAGGTCCATGAGGGATAGCTGGCTGAGGAGCAAGTACATGGGAGTGTGGAGCTGAGTATCCAGGTAGATGAGGAGAACCATGAGAGTGTTTCCCATGAAGGCCACTGTGAAGATGCCCAAGACCAGAGAGAAGAGGAAGATGTGGGTGGGACTGTGATCAAAGATTCCCAGCAAGATGAAGTTAGAGTTTAAAGTATGATTCTCCCATGCCATGATGAATATGTTCACTGTGGAGAATACAACATGTGAGAAATCTCCAATATTTTGTTATGGAAATATCAAGGATTTTTAGCCTAGATCACCATTACTATAATGTTTATATATATAGCAAATTTTATTTCTCTGTGTATCATTTTTTAAAAAAGTGTAGATAAGGGAATCCCATGGATAGAGGAGCTTGGCAGGCTACCGTCAATGAAGTCACAAAGAGCTGGACGTGACTGAAGCAAATTAGCACAGCATATATAGGAACATTTATTTCTCAGAGAATAATTTTTATAATTTATAGATAAGAGATATTTGACTTATTTTTAGCTTTAATGATTTGGATAAGAAACCACATAGTTAACAGGCATATTTGTTCCACAATTAAAATACAAGTGATTTCTCAAAAGGCATATAATCTAATTTCAGCAACCAGCCAACTCAGATATGTAGTGGGGATTATCCCTTCAGAAGTGAAGGGTCATTATGAGCCATCTGAAGACTCATGAATTGCTGGGAATTCAATGAGATTTTCTGTTATGTTTTTCTATGGAATTTAACATACCACTCTATGATATTAATAAGAATTCTGTCTACCAACGTGTGGAAGAAAGCGTGTATGTTTAGAAATGAGATAGGATTAATCAAATACCAGGTCAAGAGATGGATTGAGAAACTGTTAATCAGAAGTGTATCTAATAGTACATGTTGCTTATAATAGTGAATTGTAGTAGATAAAATTTCTCACCAATATGACCATTACTAACTCTATCTATTAAGATAAGGTGTATCCATGAAATATCCTGGTACAGGTCATTTTTCTGGAGAAGCAGACTAGAGTGCAATAGCACTGTTCAAACACCTGGAACAAATCATTTTATCTGTGTGATCTTAGTTAATTTCTCTAAGCTTTATTTTCTACTCTGTAAAATTTGACATTTTTTAATATATTTTTGTAGGGTGTTATTAAGACTAAATGAGATCATGTTTACAAAGTGTGGATATTACCTGGAGTATAGTTTAAAATATATATACATTTAATACCCATAACTATATAAGTATTTTTAAATAAATAAATATTATAGGAGGGAAGAGAGATTACCCATACTTTAGACTATTCTAGCTTTTCAATTTCCTTAGCCAGATTCATTCAGGGGATTCTTTGGCTTCACAGCAGCTTATTTTTAATGTCTGTTTATACATCTTTTTTTTGGTTTTCTCTTCTCTTACCTGAAGGCATTGGTTTCCTTTCTATGTCTTTGCATGGGTTTTCTCTCCTCTGGTTGTAATGCAGAGCAGTAACTGGTATTTTGGTTTTGGCTTTGGGAAGAAAAAAAATTTCATGTTGTTCTGCCAAATTAACTAAAATTGTGCATTTTATTTGACAGAAAATCTGATTTAAAACGCAGCATGATTACCCATTATTTTATGACTTTTGTATTAGTGTTAGGGGAAGCACATTGACTGAAAGTGCCCATCCTGGCCAGGCACCATAGAAACCATCTGCATGAGCTGTTTTACGACAGGAAGTCCTGGTAAGGAACATGGAACTAATAAGCCACTACCAACCAGAAGAACCAAAGGAGACACCACATGTCGGACCACCTCCCAGAATCCTTCTTGCTGGCATTCAACTTGGCTGAACAAGCTGTGTACCACCAGGAAGGACTCTGAGTCAGAATGATTGGCCAAAGACAACCTGGAAACTAATCCCATCACCATAAAACCTGAGACTGTGAGCCATGTGGCAGAGCAGTTTGCCTTGGGTTCCCTTACCCTACTGCTCTCTGCTCGGGCACTCTTTCCCAATAAAATCTCTTGCTTTGATAGCTCATGTGTCTCCTTGGACAATTCATTTCTGAGTGTTAGACAAGAGCCCAGTTTTGGGCCCTGAAAGGGATCCCCCTTCCTGCAATGCTAATCTCTATCAAAAGTAATCATCTTAGCTTATTCTAACATAGCTTTTGAATAAAATATAGCTCCATCCTGCTGTACTACTGAAATACTGAGATATTTTGAAATAACTATCATCTCCCTCAGACTTACCTTCTGAGAGGTAACAGGCAGGAAGACCTGTTTCCTCAGTTTGGGGTCTCCAAACTGAGGAAATAGGCTACAAGAATCAGACAATTTTCTCTCTCCCTTAAGAAGCAGGAGGAAACAAACTACTATTCCCAGATTTTTTTTTTTTTTCCTTCTCCATGCAAAATTGAAAGGAGATTTCTCTATGGAAATGTTTTTCTTAAGATATGTTAATGAAACTACCTATTTGCTTTGGAATTTGCCTTTCTCTGGTTCCACCTAAGACTAACTTTTTCTTTTCTCAAACCTTGGGCTGATAATAGCTCAACAAACCAGTATTCATGGCTGGTAGGATGACACACCTTGTGCCATCCTCTCTCAAAAATGCATATTGTGGGAGATGGGCCTGGTGAAACGCTTTCAGCCTTGAGGTGTCTCTCTTATCTGATTAATAGCTTTCTAACAGACATAAAACAGCTTGCTAAAGACTAGCAGGGGGCACTCTCCATCCTTCTTCTAATATCTGTATCAGAAGCTTTCTCTGTCCCATTTTTATACCTTAATAAAATCCTGCTATACAAAAGCTCTCGAGTGATCAAGCCTGGTCTTTGGTTCTGAAGTTAAATCTTCTTTAGAGATCACGAATCCAAAACCATTCATCGTAAGCTATCACTTCCAAATGTTCCTAAGAAGACATGGTACTGCTTGCTAGATAAAAATACTTAAATTTCTAGAGAAAACTTATTTAATAAAAATTTGGCTAAGTCATCTGAGATTTCTATTTGAAATCCCTCCAGTTTATCCGGTCCCTTGTCTTTAATTACAGTTATATATGTGATCACTCATTTTTTTCTCCTAAGGCCTCATATAAAAATAGTTTTCTATCTTTAAAGTGTGAATCTTATTAATATTTAATATCAATATAAAAGTTTGTCACTTTCTAGATTAATAATATAAATTCCTTAATTCTTATCACCTGTATTTTCTGACTGATTCATATATTATCACTCTATATTCACACTCCTCTTTAAAACTGTTTCATAATTTCTAATTATTTTATTATTAACTATATATGTTCCAAAAAAAAAAATTTGGGTTCCTCATTTTAAAATGAGTAAATGCTCATTGAGCTGTAAGCTTTATTATCTCTAAGTTAAACTACTAAAATTCATCAATTATTTTTAAATTGATGATTCACAAGTGGAGTGAACTGACTTGAGATTTGGAGTCATTTGACTTGAGATTCCTATACTAGAGATGTCATTATTATTTTAATTTATTCCATTTTTGAAAACTTGACATTTGTGGTCAGCTTCTCTTGATTCTAGTACTGGTTGTCTTGTCACTGTCTCCAGATACTATATAATTAGTTAATTTTTCTTCCATGAAATAATTTGACTCCCTAAGATTTTTATTTGCTCTCTTACTCACATTAGTATTATGATTACTGCATCTATATATCTTCACTCAATAATTTTTTTGAATACCAGATCCTAACATATGCTTGCTAATTATAAATTTTATGATATTCTTCTTTCATCTTATTTTCATGTCCAATTCTGAACTATTATCTCTCCATGAATCTATTACTCTTTTAATATTAACTTTAATTTTTAAGTCATTCTCCATCTTGTTAATGATGTTTCTGCTCAGGAGTAATGTAGGGTAAGAATAAGGTCCTTAGAAGGGAAATATATGAATTTTCAAAAATACTGCCCATTCACATGCAAGAATGCTTGAGCTATTTTACACTCTCATTAGCTACATAAACAGAAATAGCATTTTCTTTCATCACAACCTTAAAAATCATTTTCTATTGCTTAATTAAAAAAAAACCACTTTGTAAACCTATTTGTAAGAAATGTTTTCTTATTCTTATAATTGTATAAATTTTCATTACTGATTTGAGTAGCTGTTTTATACATTTATTAGTGGTTCAGATTTCTTCTTCAGTAAAGTGCTTTAAAATCTTTACTTTATTCCTTGTGAAAGCAAAATGATAGAAACATAATTTCATATTTTTCATATATATCTCCAATTCTCATGTAGTCATGGCAAGCTATAGTCCATAGGGTCACAAAGAGTTGGACACGACACAGCACAGCACAAAGCACAGCTTACTTAGTATATAGTTGAATATCTGTTTGTGTGTATGAGTGTGCACATTTAAAAATTATAAACATCAGTACATTTTAGGCCTCATAATGATTTTAAAACTCTGATTCTTGCAAAGTACTAATGTGCATGGGACTGTTCTGAGTGTCTCAAAAATATACGCTCATATAATTCACACAATTTTCCCATTATTATAATTTTCACCCCTTTTAACAGATATAAAAACTGAAGCAGAGAGAATATGCTAATTTACCCATGGTTACATATCTAGTGAGAAGGCTGAGTTGTGAAGGCAAGTCTCTGACTGCAGAGTTTTTGCCTCACTATATAATATCCAGGGAGAGAAAGAAATACCAAAGTCTAATATTTGTTTTCATGTGTGTAACCTAAGTCACTTCAGTCGGCATTGGGAAGTAGGTTCCCTATCACTAGCACCACCTGGGGAGCCATAGGCAATGAAATTAAATTAGGCAAAGTTTGAGATAGGAATGAACGAAATAGTTCTGGATTTCTTAGAGGATTATGCTTCAAAGTATATCTTTCAGAAGAGCCATAAATATGTCTGCCAAAAAAAAAAAAAAAAGAGCATGATAATTCAGACTATCCCAAGTAGAGTCCCTAGGAGAGCTTGTGTCTATTCCATAGACATAAACAGTAAAAACACACACTTGGAAGTAAACAATGAAAAGTCAATACTGAGTTGTATAAACAAAATAAGATCATCTCTGTAAAGATGAACACTAAAATATAGAAAGGCCATTAAAGAAAACAAGAAATAATCATATGGAGGAAAAATATTTTAAAAGATGCACAGTTGCTTTAATGTCAAAAAGTAGTAGAGTGACACTAGCAATGAACAATAAGAAAATAAAATTAAGTAAACAGTTCATATGTCATATCATCAAAAGGATAATATATTTACTAATAAATTAAACAAAATAACAGATTTTTAGGCTTGCAAAATTTTGAGGAAAAGAAACACTAAGAGAAAGAAATTCAAAGATATTCTGTGTCAGTCAATTGGAGGAATATTATTGTTAAGTTGGAAAACATCCCCCAAATCGATTTATAGATGCAATACCATCTCTATAAAAAAGTTCCAGGTGCTCTTTTTCAGAATTGTCAAGCTAATCCTAAATTTTATATGGTATTTCAAGATACCTAGAATATCTTAAGCAAGTTTTATCAGAACAAAGAGAATTCACACTGTCAGGGGAGTATGCAATTTCCTTGGTTTTGTCTTTCACAAAAAAATTTGAAACAATGGACATTAAAGCCCTTTGCTTGTCACAGCTCTTGGACAGTGTTATAGCTCTGTGTTACAGGTCAGTTTTATTTAGAAAATAAAGGAAAATATATCCTCGAGGCATGAGGGCATGCCAACCCAAAAGACACGAAGAGAAGAGAGAGACTTCTGGCCCTTTGGCTCCTCTCCTTTTATGTGTTTTCCTCCCCCTGGGCCTGGCTTATGTAAACTGGACTGGCCAGGTGTGCTATTTGTTTTACCCGAGGTTCTTACTCTGGTCCTCAGACCTTCCTTTTTCTATTTTCATGGGCTTTTCCCTTCCTTGTCAAAAGAAGGAAGGAAATACCATCACCATTTTGGACTCCTTTTTCCTATTCTAACTACCTAACAACACTTTCTGAGTTTTCATTTACATTGAAACTATGGTAATCAAGACAGTACAGCAATAACAAAAGAATAAACATGTAGATGCATGAAATAGAATTAACAGTTCAACAGTAATTATATCCATCTATGGTCAACTGATTTTTCTACAGATGTACCAAAAGCAAAAATAACAGAGAAAGCAGTGTCTCTTTAATAAATGGTGCTGTGGCAACTGGATATAGCAAAGAAAAAAATAAAGTTGACCCTGTCTCACACCATACACAAAAAATTACTTCAAAGGTACCAATGACATAAATATAAGAACTAAAACTATAAAACTCAAGAGGGAAACATTGATCTTTTGACTTTGTATTAAATGATGATTTTCCAGAAATTATGCAAAAATCTTAAGCATTAAAATGTTAAATAAGTTGGACTACATCAAAATAAAACACATTTATAAATTCTAATTCTAAGGATGTTAAAAACAGAGTGAAACCACAACACATTGAAAGGGAAAATATTTGCAAAATATATCTGATAAGAGTCTATTATTCAGAATATAAAAGAAACATAAAAACTCAACAACAAAAATACATTTATAACCAATTTTGTAAGGAATAGTTTGAGATGAGGCAAATAAGAAAGGAAGATGACCTCAACAGAGACAGGTTACCTTTTATTCAGGCAAAGAAGGGTGACAGTTGGTCTAATGACCGAGCTAAACATGCGAGGGATTAGAGAGTGTTCTTATTTAAGGGAAGGTTTCAATCAGTGTGCCTCCCTTAACAGTATCACCTGACTAGAATAATAAGGGAGTATTTCTGAAAGCGAAAGTTGCACAGTTGTATCTGACTCGTGACCCCATGGACTATACAGGCCATGGAATTCTCAAGGCCAGAATACTGGAGTGGGTAGCCTTTTCCTTCTCCAGAGGATCTTCCCAAACCAAGGATTGAACTCAGGTCTCCCACATTGCAGGCAGAATCTTTGTCAGCTGAGCCACAAAGGAAGCCCTGATATTATCCTGACTATGTGGTTTAGTCCCTAAGTCATATCTAACTCTTGCGACCCCATGGACTGTAGCCTGTCAGGCTCCTTTGCAGGAATGGCTGAGAGGAGCTACCCCATGTCGGAAGTCAGGGGCAGCCGGGAGGAGCCACCCGCATCCAAGGTCAGGGGCGCAGCTGGTAGGAGCCACCCCACACCAGAGGCCAGGAGCAACAGCTGGGAGGACCAACCCCACATCCAAGGAGTGGTGCCTGCTTGGGCACAGGAGGGCCTAGAGGAGATATGCCACGTTGAAGGTCAGTAAGGGTGGCAGTGAGGAGATACCCTTCGTCCAAGGTAAGGAGCAGCAGCTACACTTTGCTGGAGCAGACATGAAGAGATATCCCATGACCAAGGTAAGAGAAACCCAAGTAAGATGGTAGGTGTTGCAAGAGGGCATCAGAGGGCAGACATACTGAAACAATAATTGCAGAAAACTAGTCAGTCTAATCACACTAAGACCATAGCCATGTCTAACTCAATGAAACTAAGCCATGACCACAGAGCAACCCAAGACAGGCAGGTCATGGTGGAGAGGTCTGACAGAATGTGGTCCACTGGAGAAGGGAATGGCAAACCACTTCAGTATTCCTTCCTTGAGAACCCCATGAACAGTATGAAAAGGCAAAATGATAGGATACTGAAAGAGGAACTCCCCAGGTCATTAGGTGTCCAACACACTACTGGAGATCAGTGGAGAAATAACTCCAGAAAGAATGAAGGGATGGAGCCAAAGCAAAAACAATACCCAGCTATGGATGTGACTGGTGATAGAGCAAGGTCTGATGCTATAAAGAGCAATATTGCATAGGAACCTGGAATGTCAGGTCCATGAATCAAGGCAAATTGAAAGTGGTCAAACAAGAGAAAAGTGAACGTCGACATTCTAGGAATCACCGAACTAAAATGGACTGGAATGGGTGAATTTAACTCAGATGATCATTATATCTATTGCTGCGGGCAGGAATCCCTTAGAGGAAATGGAGTAGCCATCATGGTAAACAAAAGAGTCCAAAATGCAATCTCAAAAATGACAGAATGATTTTTGTTCGTTTCCAAGGCATACCATTCAATATCACAGTTATCCAGGTCTATGTCCCAACCAGTAATGCTTAAGAAGCTGAAGCTGAATGGTTATATGAAGACCTACAAGACCTTTGAGAACTAACACCCCAAAAGATGTCCTTTTCATTATAGGGGACTGGAATGCTAAAGTAGGTAGTCAAGAAACACCTGGAGTAACAGGCAAATTTGGCCTTGGAATGTGGAATGAAGAAAGGCAAATGCTAATAGAGTTTTGCCAACAGAACACACTGTCATAGCAAGCACCCTCTTCCAAAAAAAAAAAAAAAAAACCCACAAGCAAAGACCTACACATGGACATCACCAGATGGTCAACATGCTACTGGAGATCAGTGAAGAAATAACTATGGAAAGAATGAGGGATAGAGCCAAAACGAAAACAATACCCAGCAGTGGCTGTGACTGGTGATAGAAGCAAGATCCGATGCTGTAAAGAGCAATATTGCATAGGAACCTGGAATGTCAGGTCCATGAATCAAGGCAAATTGGAAGTGGTCAAAGAAGAGATGACAAGAGTGAACGCCGACATTGTAGGAATCAGCGAACTAAAATGGACTGGAATGGGTGAATTTAACTCAGATGATCATTATATCTACTAGTGTGGGCAGGAATCCCTCAGAAGAAATAGAGTAGCCATCATGGTCCACAAAAGAGTCTGAAATGCAGTACTTGGATGCAGTCTCATAAACGACAGAATGATCTCTGTTCATTTAAAAATGAACCATTCAATATCACAGTAATCCAAGTCTATGACCCAACCAGTAATGCTGAAGAAGCTGAAGATGAACGGTTCTATGAAGACCTATAAGACCTTTGAGAACTAACACACACAAAAAATGTCCTTTTCATTATAGGGGACTGGAATGCTAAAGTAGGTAGTCAAGAAACACCTGGAGTAACAGGCAAATTTGCCTTGGAATGTGGAATGAAACAGGGCAAAGACTAATAGAATTTTGCCAAGAAAATGCTCTGGTCATAGCAAACACCCAGTTCCAACAACACAAGAGAAGACTCTACACATGGACATCACCAGATGGTCAACACCAAAATCAGATTGATTATATTCTATGCAGCCAAAGATGGAGAAGCTCTATACAGTCAACAAAAACAAGACCAGGAGCTGACTGTGGCTCAGATCATGAACTCCTTATTACCAAATTCAGACTGAAATTGAAGAAAGTAGGGAAAACAGCTAGACCATTCAATTATGACCTGAATCAAATCCCTTATGATTATACAGTGGAAGTGAGAAATAGATTTAAGGGCTAAGATCTGATAGATAGAGTGCCTGATGAACTATGGAATGAGGTTCGTGACATTGTATGGGAGACAGGCATCAAGACCATCCTCGTGGAAAAGAAATGCAGAAAAGCAAAATGGCTGTCTGGGGAGGCCTTACAAATAGCTGTGAAAAGGAGAGAACTGAAAAGCAAAGGAGAAAAGGAAAGAGATAAGCATCTGAATGCTGAGTTCCAAAGATAGCAAGAGGAGATAACAAAGCCTTCTTCAGCGATCAATGCAAAGAAATACGGGAAAACAACAGAATGGGAAAGACTAGAGATCTCTTCAAGAAAATTAGAGATACCAAGGGAACATTTCATGCAAAGATGGGCTCAATAAAGGACAGAAATGGTATGGACCTAACAGAAGCAGAAGATATTAAGAAGAGGTGGCCAGAATACATGGAAGAACTGTACAAAAAAGATCTTCATGACCCAGATAATAATGATGATGTGATCACTCATCTAGAGCCAGACATCTTGGAATGTGAAGTCAAGTGGGCCTTAGAAAGCATCACTACAAACAAAGCTAGTGGAGGGGATGGAACTACAGTTGAGCTGTTTCAAATCCTGAAAGATGATGCTGTGAAAGTGTTGCACTCAATATGCCAGCAAATTTGGAAAACTCAGCAGTGGCCACAGGGCTGGAAAAAGTCAGTGTTCATTCCGATTCCAAAGAAAGTCAATGCCAAAAATGCTCAAACTACCGCACAATAGCACTCATCTCACATGCTAGTAAAGTAATGCTCAAAATTCTGCAAGCCAGGCTTCAGCAATACATGAACCGTGAACTCCATGATTATCAAGCTGGTTTTACAAAAGGCAGAGGAACCAGAGATCAAATTG
The DNA here is from genome assembly GCA_917880005.1 of Nanger dama. NCBI lineage: Eukaryota > Metazoa > Chordata > Mammalia > Artiodactyla > Bovidae > Nanger > Nanger dama. The sequence continues at coordinate 544,422 of CAKJTW010000168.1, forward strand.
CCAACATCCGCTGGATCATGGAAAAAGCAAGAGAGTTCCAGAAAAACATCTATTTCTGCTTTATTGACTATACCAAAGCCTTTGACTGTGTGATCACAATAAACTTTGGAAAATTCTGAAAGAGATGGGAATACCAGACAACCTAACCTGCCTCTTGAGAAATCTGTATGCAGGTCAAAAAGCAACAGTTAGAACTGAACATGGAACAACAGACTGGTTTCAAATAGGAAAAGGTGTACGTCAAGGCTGTATATTGTCACCCTGTTTATTTAACTTCTATGCAGAATACATCATGAGAAACAATGGACTGGAAAAAACAGAAGCTGGAATCTAGATTGCCAGGAGAAGTATCGATTACCTCAGATATCCAGATGACACCACACTTATGGCAGAAAGAGAAGAGGAGCTAAAAGCCTCTTGATGAAAGTGAAAGAGAAGAGTGAAAAAGTTGTCTTAAAGCTCAACATTTAGAAAACGAAGATCATGGCATCCAGTCGCATCACTTCATGGCAAATAGATGGAGAAACAGTGGAAACAGTGTCAGACTTTATTTTGGGGGCTCCAAAGTTATGATGCCTGTCTCCCATACAATGTCACGAACCTCATTCCATAGTTCATCAGGCACTCTATCTATCAGATCTTAGCCCTTAAATCTATTTCTCACTTCCACTGTATAATCATAAGGGATTTGATTCAGGTCATAATTGAATGGTCTAGCTGTTTTCCCTACTTTCTTCAATTTCAGTCTGAATTTGGTAATAAGGAGTTCATGATCTGAGCCACAGTCAGCTCCTGGTCTTGTTTTTGTTGACTGTATAGAGCTTCTCCATCTTTGGCTGCATAGAATATAATCAATCTGATTTTGGTGTTGACCATCTGGTGATGTCCATGTGTAGAGTCTTCTCTTGTGTTGTTGGAACTGGGTGTTTGCTATGACCAGAGCATTTTCTTGGCAAAATTCTATTAGTCTTTGCCCTGTTTCATTCCACATTCCAAGGCAAATTTGCCTGTTACTCCAGGTGTTTCTTAACTTCCTACTTTAGCATTCCAGTCTCCTATAATAAAAAGGACATCTTTTTTGGACGTTACTTCTAAAAGGTCTTGTAGGTCTTCATAAAACCATTCAACTTCAGCTTCTTCAACATTACTGGTTGGGACATAGACCTGGATAACTGTGATATTGAATGGTTTGCCTTGGAAATGAACAAAGATCATTTTGTCATTTTTGAGTTTGCATTTTGGACTCTTTTGTTTACCATGATGGCTACTCCATTTCTTCTGAGGGATTCCTGCCCGCAGTAGTAGATATAATGGTCATCTGAGTTAAATTCACCTATTCCAGTCCATTTTAGTTTGCTGATTCCTAGAATATCGACGTTCACCCTTGCCATCCTTGTTTGACCACTTTCAATTTGCCTTGATTCATGGACCTGACATTCCAGGTTCCTATGCAATATTGCTCTTTACAGCATCGTACCTTGCTTCTATCACCAGTCACATGCACAGCTCGCTATTGTTTTTCTTTGGCTCCATCCCTTCATTCTTTCTGGAGTTATTTCTCTACTGATCTCCAGTAGTATATTGGGCACTTAATGACCTGGGGAGTTCCTCTTTTGGTATCCTATCATTTTGCTTTTTATATTGTTGATGGGGTTCTCAAGGCGAGAATACTGAAGTGGCTTGCCATTCCCTTCTCCAGTGGACTGGTTCTGTCAGCCGTCTCCACCATGACCTGCCCATCTTGGGTTTCCCTGCAGGCATGGCTTGGTTTCATTGAGTTAGACAAGGCTGTGGTCCTAGTGTGAATAGATTGACTAGTTTTCTTTGAGTATGGTTTCAGTGTGTCTGCCCTCTGATGCCCTCTTGACACACCTACCATCTTACTTGGGGTTCTCTCACCTTGGGCACGGGGTATCCCTTCACGGCTGCTCCTTACCTTGGACTAGGTGTATCTCCTTACTGCTGCTGTTCCTGACCTTCAATGTTGGATAGCTCCTCTCGGCCCTCCTGTGCTTGTGCAGCCACCGCTCCTTGGGTGGCTCCTCCCAGCTGCTGCCCCTGGCCTTGAGCTTGGGCTCTCGTTGGCCTCTTAGGGTCACCGCCCCTGGCCTCTAGGGAGGTGGCTCCTCCCAGCTGCCACCCCTGGCCTCAGGCTCCCCATGGCTCCTCAGGGTCTCCACCCCTGACCTCGGGCACCAGGTGGTTCCTCCTAGCTGCCGCCCCTGACTTCAGATGCAAGATGTCTCCTCCTGGCCACCCGTGACCTCGGATGCGGTGTGTCTCCTTAGGACTCCTTCAATTTTAAATGGCCTAGGAACTACATAGATATTTATTCAAAGAAGATATTCAAATGACAATAAGGACATGAAAAGATGTTCAATATGATTAGTCATTTGGGAAATGCAAATCAAAAAACAATGAAATACCACTTTAGACATACTAGAATGACTATAATCTTTAAAAAGTGGAAAGTTATGGGTTGACAAGAATGTGGGGGAATTGAAAGCCCCCTACTTTGATGGTGGAAATGTAAAATTTTGTAGCCATCATGGAAAACAATTTGGCAGTTCTGCAAAGAGTTAAAAATATGGCTGAACAATTCTACTTACTGGAAACATATGGCCACACAAAAATGTGTATGTGAATGTTAATAATAGTAGTATTCATTATAGTCAAAGTAAAAACATCTTAAATGTCTATTTTTTTTTCCTTCAGTTGTGTTTTCTGGCTGTGCTGTGCAACTATGGGATCTTAGGTCCCAGACCAGGAGTTGCACCCATGTCCCCCTGCACTGGAAGTGTGAAGTCTAAACCACTGGGCAATGAGTGAAGTTCTGAAAGTGAAAAGAAAGTGAAGTCGCTCAGTTGTGTCTGACTCTTTGTGACCCCATGGACTGTAGCCTACTAGGCTCCTTCATCCATGGAATTTTCTAGGTAAGAGTACTAGAGTGGGTTGCCATTTCCTTCTCCAAATTTTCTGAAATTTCTATCAATTGTTGATTGGATAAGCAAAGTATGGTTTAACCTTAAGTAGAATATTATTCATTCTCATAAAGTAATAAAGAACTGCTATGTGTTTCAACATGAACCTTGAAAACATTATGGTAAGTGAGAGAAACAAGTCATGAAATAATACCACATTTGCAGATTTCATTTATATGTATGCTACATCCTAAATAGGCAAAAACCACAGAGACAAAGAATAGTGATTACCTGCAATTGGGGGAGAAGGGAATGATGAATGAATGCTAATGGTATAATATATATGAGCATCTTTTGGAATTAGATCATGAAAATGTTTGCACTTATCTGTGAATCTACTGAAAAATAACTGAACTCTGCACTTTAAAGTGTTGAATTTCATTGCATGTGATTTTTATTTTAAAAAATCCTGAGAATATATATATATATTTAGAGTATTCTGCATATCTCAAAAATTGTCATTTTTCTAAAAAGAGATGCAACATATTACAACCCATGGAATATCTCATTTAAGTATAAAGTCTAATTTAATTAAAAACATTTATAGAACAACAATAAATTGCATAATAAAGATTGGATTACAGTTATATATACATAAATCAAGTTAATCTCATGAGCATGTAAGGATTGTTTTTAAAGAAGTAGATTGTTTACATTTGTAAATTGCAAAAAAAAAAAAAAAAAAAAAAAATTAATGACTCTTTGGTTGCATCAGTGTGTGGGTACTCAACAGAACATTAAAACAGCTGTTATGGGCATTCAGAGCCCATAAGTTTCCTCTAAGAAAAAAATTTCCAGTTTTGTAGCATAATTTATAGGAAATTTTTTTTACAGTTGTGTACAAAATTATTATTAGCAATTCTAGAAACTGTTTGTTAATTTTCTAATATCTTCAAATAGATTTTAGTTATCAATATAAGGTTGAGTGACAAATAAAGTCAATTAGAATAAAGATGAAGGTTGTGCTGCTTAAACAAATAGATATTTTATGTGGACTCATTAAAATATTCACTTTTTATTTAAAGGCAAAAAAATGTATAAGTCTCTGTTAGCTTATCTAGACATATGATTTATTTGACAGATTATCAATGTTAACTATCAATTTCTAAATTCTTTGAAATTATGTAGGGAAGAGTCAGGAATAAAAGTCAAAACATGGGTTCAAATAGGGCTAAAATGAAGACAAGTTCATTTAAGGTAAGTAATTGTTAAATAGAGATTTAAGTGGTTCAACTCCAACCTTTTGTCTTGGATAAAGCAAAATCATCAGACTTATATCTGAGTTAAAAGACAGGCATCCTAAAATCAGGTATTCATGTCTAACAACTAGTGGTATAAAAGAAACTGACAACGGTGAAGCTGCCTATGCTGTTATCTAAACTGTCTTCTTTATCTGTGAAGGTAGTTTAAATTGGAAATAAAAGTGGGAGAATAATATACCAGGAAGAATAAGATGATGCAAGGGACTCAAGTTTCTGGGAAGGAGTATTGATCACAGTGGGCAATCAAAGATGCTGTATAAAATTAATTTTCCTTTCCTCAACAGTTTCTGAAATCCTTTAGATACCTCTTTGTTTCGAAGACTGTAGATGAGAGGGTTCAGCATGGGGGTGAGGATGGTATAAAAGGCTGATACCACCTTGTCCTGGTCTGGTGTGTGATTAGAAGCTGGTCTCATGTACATAAACATGGCAGCTCCATAGTAGAGTCCAACCACAGACAGGTGTGAGGAGCAGATGGTGAAGGCCTTGTGGCGACTTTCCTTGGAATCCATGCTGATGACAGCTTGAAGAACTCGTGAATAGGAACCAATAATCACAGAGACTGGTAAGACCAGCATCACCACACAACAGATAAAAAGCAAATTTTCAAATGCAGAGGTGTCTGTGCAAGATAGAGGTAAAAGGGCAGCAACATCACAGAAAAAGTGATGAATTTCCAGGGAGCTGCAATAAGGGAATGAGAGGGCTGCTACAAGCACAATGATCCCATCAAGAGAGCCCAAGATCCAGGAAGAAACAGTCATGAAGACACAGCGTTTCTGATTCATCAGGATGGTATATCGAAGAGGGTGGCATATAGCCACATAGCGATCATAGGCCATGACAGCCAACAGGAAGCATTCAGCTCCAAGTAGGGAAACATAGAAGAATATCTGTATGCCACAGCCTGCTAGAGAGATGGATTTCCTGCCAGACAAGTAGTTGAAGGCCATCTTGGGTACAGTAGTAGAGATGAGCATGAGGTCCATGAGGGACAATTGGCTAAGGAGCAAATACATAGGGGTGTGGAGCTGGGTGTCCAGGTAGATAAGAAGAACCATGAGAGTGTTTCCCATGAAGGCCACTGTGAAGATGCCCAAGACCAAAGAGAAAAGGAAGATGTGTGTGGGTCTATAATCAAAGATTCCTAACAGGATAAAGTCCAAGTTGAGGGTCTGGTTTCTCCAAATCATCCTGGATAATTTGTGTTATCTGCAAGATCCAGAATGGGTAGAAACTTGTTTATTAGTTTTCAAATGCATACCAGGTCAATGTACTCAATGTATTGTATGCATGTACAAGAACTTCTCACCAATCTTCAGTTACCTCCTCTTTGGTCACAATAAGTTATGTGATTTGGTCCATCATTTTCTAGTCATTTTATCATCCAGACTTCCCAAATAACAACTTCAATAACTATTTTCCCTATTTCCCAGAAAAGAAAAATGTATATTATTGACTAACTCAAAGGTACACAGTCAATAGAGAATCTAGGAGAAAAATAATTACAAGTGTCTGTTGCTAAATTTTATGAAATATCCTTCATCACGTAGTATTCTCTATTGACAGTTGTATTCTTTGTCTTAACATGTCTCCACTTTGTGCTCTCTTAACTACAGAATTCCTCTTCTCTTGATTCCTTCTACCATTTTACCTGCTTGTTCTCTATGGTACCAGCCCAGTGAAATATTGCATTGGAACAATATTGTGCTAAGTTACTTAGTCCTGCCCAACTTTTTGCGACTTCATGAACTGTAGCCTGCCAGGAGCTAGCATGGGGAATCCCGCCCGTGGCAAAGGTCATGAGGAAAGGGGGCCTGACAAACGCAAAGGTGGGATCAGGCCTCAGGGGTCCCACTGGATTTTCTTGAGCATCTACCCCCAAAACCAGAGTCTGTCTGCCTTACTATATTATGCCTTTCACCAACTCCTCTGACATTACAGGGGGCTGTCACCCCACTACCTTTTTCTGGAAAAACTTAATTTAGAACTTTTAGATAATAAGTCTCCTGGGCATAATAAGAGTGTTTCCATCAAAAAACCCCTCTGATGGCTTTCTAGCCTGCCTAACAGGTTTGTCTGGACTCTTACAGCTGCACATGTGATTTTTTTGTGGCCTCCCGACCACGAGAGGCACAGGAAGCTTAAAACATCCTAGGAATGTAGGGGCTTCCAAGGAGTCAAAATCATTAGACTAGGACTGATTAAGGGTTTCATTGTTGAGCCAATACGTGCTGCCATGTTTTCATATCTTTTATTTGTAGATATAGTTGATATGTAGAAAAAACAGGTAGTAGCCCTGGCATTAGCAACATTAGATCTTTGAGTTAAGTGCTTTCTTTGTTATACCCGCTGTACCTTTGTTCTAGAGGAATGTAATTTATTTAGTACTTTGAGGGTGATGCAAATTAAAGAAAAAACACTTCAAGGGAAAATGAGTTTTCTGGTTGATAGACATGTATCTAGGAAAAGAGCCATAAAAATGTTAACAGGCCCCCTGGCCAGAAGATGATGTAAAACCACCTGAGACCTTTTGTTTACAGGAAGGTATGCAAAAGGAAAGCCTGGTCTCAATAAGGGTCAGGACTGCTGCCCCTGCATAACTCTGCACATTTCATTATTTTTTTATGTACAACTTGGGGTATATAAGCTGTTTTTGAAAATAAAGTTGTGGGTCTGGCACTAATACTTGGCTCCCCTGTGTCGTTCTTTTCTCCCTTTTCAGGATGAATTCCCGTCTGGAGCACAGAGGCTCTCCATGTCTACTTATTTGCCTTGGCTTCTAAGACCCACGCGAGAGGGAGCCCAAGGCAGGGCACCCTCTGCTATTCAAGTGGGTGCTGGTGGCCTATGTAGACAGTGCAAGCCCCTTGTCTCAGAGCTTTACTGGTCTCCTGTGTAAACAAAGTTATTCAGCCTCTTTTCTCCACTAATTTTCCTACTACACTATTTTTTCCTAATCTCTCTTTATATCTCTAATTAAATAATTCTTTCCTAATCACTGACTCCATCCCTGCTTCAAATTACCCTGGATCCATTGAGGCTGGACCCTGGCAGTAGCCCACCAGGCTCCCCTGTCCATGGAATTTTCCAGACAAGGATACTGGAGTGGTTGCCATTTCCTGTTGTTGCCATTTCCTACTCTAGGGAATCTTCCTGTTGCAGCGATTGAATCAGCGTCTCTTATACCTCCTGCATTGGCAGGCAGATTCTTTATCACTGCCTCCTGGGAAGTGAAGATCAATGTTATTATCCTCAAAGGGGACTCTATATATCTAATTCAGAGAAGGGTTTTGCAATATACATTCTAACTTTTCCATCTCAGACTGAGCCTTGGAGACTTCTTAATTCATCAAAACTCACATTATGCTTTTATTTCTCCTTGATATAAAGTAATCTATTTTTCCTTAATCTCTCATCATCTTATTTTTAATTCAGCTTTCAACAAAATCTAGGTTTTGTCTCACTTATATCATACTTTTGATATTGAATATCCACTGATCCACTGACCCTAGATTGTTTACCATGGTGAATGTTTATTTTTGTGTCAAGTGTTTATCTTTCATTTCATTAAAAAAAATTCTACACAAGCAGTGTTTTTCAAATATGTTTTGTAGAATTTTATTAAATTGTAAAGAAACCCAATTATCTACTTTTTTCTAACACTTCAATGAAAAATGGAGATACATCAAGCTTTTTCTATGTAAAATCCACAGCCTAATTGTGAATATTGTGACTATTGTGCACAAGTGCTCAGTTCCTCATTTGTGTTTCTGACTCTTTGAGGCCCCATGAACTGTAGCCCTGTGTACATCAAACCAAATAATGTGCATTTCCAGGGATATAGCAGGTTTCTGAAAATTCTTGTATGATCTATTTTTTAATGATATAAGGCTTATGCCTCTGCAACATTTTATGTAGGATAGAATATTTCTTCCAAATATTTTTGCTGCAAAAAATTTCCCTAGCAAATATCCTGTTTAAGTATTGATATTAAAACTTAATTTCCATTAATTATACTTAAAGGGCTTCCCTAGTGGCTCAGTTGGTAAAGAATCTTCCTGCAATGCAGCAGACTGTAGTTCGATCCCTGGGTAGGGAAGATTCCCCTGGAGAAGGAAATGGTAATCCACTCCAGTATTCTTGCCTAGGAAATCCCATGGACAGAGGAGCTGGGCAGTAGAAACATCCTCAGAGATATTTTTGCTGTTAACAGTGTACTAAAATGCCATGGGTTTATTTTAATGGAATTAAAATGTTATATCAGTATTACAAAAAAAAATTCATTCCCTGTTCTAACATTTGAGAATAGTAGAGAGCCTTACAGAATCAGATATGCTGAATATTGCAATTGGGGAATAATTCCTTAGGTCACAAATTCCTTTCTTTGTATAACAAGTGTGTGTTAGGTATTTTCACCTATTTAGATGATGACTATGTGTTGAGAGAATCCAAACTTTCTACAACAGAATATATGTCAAAATTTTAATAACTCTATAAGTAAATAAATATAGTCTTATTCCCAAGGTAGTCAACATAAAGAACTGCCAACTTCATTCTTTATTCTCTTAATTTAAAATTTGAATTCAGTGTTACAATTAAATATGAAATTGGAAAATTCTGACATCCAAAATACTTACATACTTTTCATACTTCTATATTCTTTCATGCCAATTGTAATAGAAATTGAAGAATAAGACCCAGAGAGGTGAAACACACACATAAACACACATATACACTTTAAAGAAAAGAAATGACTTAATGAGAGAAAAATTAAATGTATGGAAGAATTTTAGTGGCATATGAGGAAATGAGTGGTTAAAAAAAAAAAGAGCTGATAACATAAAGGAAAAGAGAAAAACAAGACTAATGGCTCAAAGTCTTAGAAGATTAGATACTCTGAAATATTAATGGATATGGAAGAAGAAAAGACAGCATAAATTATGGACCCTGATACACATAGGGCTCTGGAAGAATACACAGCTACAATGGAGTCAAGCATTCTCTAGACTTTATGATATTGCCAAACTGAAGATTTCCATTCATGCACTTCAAAATATTCCACATTCCCACATCTTAGAAGAGTTTCACAAACAGTGAAAAGTGAAAGTGAATGTGCTCAGTCATGTCCGACCCTGGGACCCCATGGGCCGTAACCCACCAGGATTTTCTGTCCATGGAAATCTCTAGGCAAGAATACTGGAGTGTGTAGCCATTCCCTTCTTTAGGGAATCTTCTTGACCCAGGGTTAGAACCGAGGTCTCCCACATTGCAGGCAGATTCTTTACCATTTGAGACACCAGAAACGCCTCACACACTGTACAGTTTCACAGCTCTAACTTCACTGAATTCTTCTTTTTTGTGCTTTGATGGCACCAATTCCAAGAATTTTACTAACTGATATATTTTGTGAGATATTTGGAACATAAACAAGGAAATGGAGTTCTCTTCTGTTTCACATCACTTTCTCCAATAATTTGTAAACTGAAAAGTTGTACTGTGTGGTGTCTAGGGAATTTTTCAAACTAAACATTCATAAGTCTCTTTCAAAGCAGTATATTGAAATAACATGGTTTATGATTATTTCATGAAGCCTTTTGAGGTGTATCTCTAACAATTGGAAGATATATATGTATATAATATTTATCCAATAAATATGTCTAATAAATGAAAGATAATTTACTAAGGAGAGCAATTCTCTGTTTTCTCTTCTCTCTTATTTTTAATATTAATGAGAAAGAGAGACAGGATGTGAAAGGAAATGATAATATTTCCATGATATTGTGTAAAAGTGTATACAGTATGCTAAACATAGAAATATACATCAAATTTTAATAATAAGGATGAGAAAAGTTTTTATTTGTATAATCTGTTGAGTGTCAAGATTTTTTTCACACACATTTGCTACTTGATTTTTTTCATGGAAAGCATTTAAGGTCAATAGGGAAGGTAATAGAGTCTCAGAAAAAGATAATTTTATATTTATACTTACAGGTAGTGAGTCACCTAATAAATCCTAGAATCTCTAAACTGGAAAGTGATAATCACTCTCTGACTTTGATTCTATTGCAGGCTTTCCTTCTGTCTCTTCCAGAAACATTTAGCAGCAGCTACTCAGATGGTCCAAAGGAGCCACACTTTCAAAGACTGAGCCATCATATGGTATCATGGACCTTAAATTCTTTACCTCCACAGAGAATTCAGTCCCTTGACTTTAATTATACAAACATATGCTCTCTTTCAGATGTTAGATTGCATGTCAGAGGGCCACACAGTGGGCTTGTTGGTACAGAGAGAGACCTGGGATCAGAGGCTGGAGTGTCTGGTGTTTCACTGAGTCACTCATTATTTGATAATTTGTCAAAAAAGATTCAACAAAATAAAAATAAGTAAATTGGAGTCCATCCAAAATTAAAACTCCTGTGCTCTAAAGGACACAATCATCATTGTGAAAACTCTATATATGAAATAAAAAAGAATATTTATAAACTATATATTTGATATGGACTTAATATCCAGAATGTATTTAAAAAGTCTACAATTCAGTAAACTGATAAAAAATGGGCAAAGGATGTGAATGGATGTTTCTCCAAAGAAGATATACAAATGACCAATAAGCCAGTGAAAAGATACCCAACATACTAGTCATTAGGAAAATGCAAATCAAAGCCACGGTGAGATTCATTGTCACACCCATTAGGAAAGTGATTATCAAAGAACAAACAAACAAAAACAAACCAACAACAACAAAAAATTAGCCAGGATTTGGTGAAATGGAAAATCTTTTGCATTGTGTGAATGTATAATTTTGCAGCAAATACGAGCAACAATATGGTGCATCTTCAAATGAAAAAAAAAAGATACTATGCAACCTAACAACTGTACCTCAGGGTATATACCCAAAATAATTAAAAGCATAGACTTGAAAAGGTATTTGTAAACCTATATTCACAGAAGCATTGCTTGCAATATTTAAAAAGCAATTCCAAGTAAATATCCATCATCAGTAGAATGTTCCTTCATGGATGAACTTTGAGGACATTATTCAAAATTTAACAAGTAAGTCAGAAAAGGTAAATACTGTCTGATTTTACTTTTATGAGCTTCCAAGAATAATCAGATTCATAGGGCAAAAAATGGAATCTTTCTTGCCAGAGTCGGGGGATAAATGGTGAATTATTGTTCAATGAGTATAGAGTTTCAATTTTATATGATGAAATGTATTATGGAGATTGAGTTCACAATGATGTAAGTGTGCTTAATGCTGCTAAAATATACACTTAAAATATTTAATATGTTTATTTCATGTTTTGTATATTTTACCACAATTAAAAAAATAAATAAAAACATACATGTCACTAATCACAAAGAAAAGCCCATAAACTTTTCTTAAGTGAAGAACACTAAAGAAGTAAGTCAAAGAAGGGAGATTTCATTATTTATTTGACTTTGATTATTTTGCTATATAAAATGCATTATTGAAATGTGTGGCAACATTTAGATGTATATAGATGCAGGCTACCATCTAATCCTCATACATCAAAACAAATTTCATGATTTGGACAATTTTATTTGGTTATGTAGAATAATGTTCTTGATTGTAAGGAAACTGCTAAATTTTTAGACTGATAGTTCAAACTCCCAAATGGCCCTGAAAAGAAAATAAATTTTTGTTTTGTATTGCAACACAAATAAGTTTTAAAAACCTGTAAGAATACACATCATATGAAAAAATAGTTTTTATGATAAAATTGAAATAACCACTCATACGTAAAGAGGCGGTTTTACGTTTTCTTTATTAGATATTGTAAAATTGTCAGTTGACTTGATTTTAAAATTTCAGTAATATGTGAACATTTCGTGCTAAATATGATAGAATTTTTAGCCAAATTTGTCACCCATACTATTCATCCCAGGCTTCAAGCACAGAAACTGTTTTTAACCATATGCTCTAGCTGTGTTTTATCAATAGTATGTTACAAAGGCCTATGAGTAAATCAGACTGAATATGTTAGCTCCAAGGTGGCAGTCTAATAGGTTAAAGGTAATGGTTTCCTTGATTTGATTTACTTCTGTTTTTCTGTACTAACCCCTGAGATCTGAAGCAAACTTTCTCTGACTCATTTGATGGTTTCAAAAGTACCTCATGTTTGGAAAAGATGATTTCTGGCTATACTTTGAGAGACATAAGCCTTGAGAGATAAACAGTGGTCAGTCATCTCAAACTGGCTCTGATATGACCTCAGAAATTCAGCTATGCAGATGAAAACTGGAAGTGTCTGAAAGCTACTTTTGCTTCATTTTGCTAAGATCTTTGCACCAAGAGGGAATTTGCACAGTGTTTTCCGTGTGCACAGTAGGGTGGAAAACTGCACATGCCTCAGCTGCCTCTGAAGACTTTTTCCCCCTTTCTTAGAGTCCTATTACCTGTCTGCCTGTTAACTCTTATAATTCTCTTACTCTACTCCCTTCAGGCACAAGGTGTTTTTTGAATATGAACTTTCCTTCTCCATTCTGTGAACCTTGAAAGACGGGCTTGATAAAGGACAGAAATGGTCTGGACCTAACAGAAGCAGAAGATATTAAGAAGATATTAAGAAGAGGTGGCGAGAATACACGGAAGAACTGTACAAAAAGATCTTCAAGACCCAGATAATCATGATGATGTGATCACTAATCTAGAGCCAGACATTTTGGAATGTGAAGTCAAGTGGGCCTTAGAAAGCATCACTATGAACAAAGCTAGTGGAGGTGATGGAATTCCAGTTGAGCTGTTTCAAATCCTGAAAGATTATGCTGTGAAAGTGCTGCACTCAATATGCCAGCAAATTTGGAATACTCAGCAGTGGCCAGAGGACGGGAAAAGGTCAGTGTTCATTCCAATTCCAAAGAAAGGCAATGGCAAAGAATGCTCAAACTACCGCACAATTGCACTCATCTCACATGCTAGTAAAGTAATGCTCAAAATTCTCCAAGCCAGGCTTCAGCAATACGTGAACAGTGAACTCCCTGATGTTGAAGCTGGTTTTAGAAAAGGCAGAGAAACCAGAGATCAAATTGCCAACATCCGCTGGATCATGGAAAAAGGAAGAGAGTTCCAGAAAAGCATCTATTTCTGCTTTATTGACTATGCCAAACACTTTGACTGTGTGGATCACAATAAACCTTGGAAAATTCTTCAAGAGATGGGAATACCAGACCACCTGACCTGTCTCTTGAGAAATCTGTATGCAGGTCAGGAAGCAACAGTTAGAACTGGACATGGAACAACAGACTGTTTTCAAATAGGAAAGTGAGTACGTCAAGGCTGTATATTGTCACCCTGCTTATTTAACTTCTATGCAGAGTACATCATGAGAAACGCTCGACTGGAAGAAACACAAGCTGGAATCAAGATTGCTGGGAGAAATATCAATAATCTCAGATATGCAGATGATACCATCCTTATGGCAGAAAGTGAAGAGGAGCTAAAGGGCTTCTTGATGAAAGTGAAAGAGGAGAATGAAAAAGTTGGCTAAAAGCTCAACATTCAGAAAACGAAGATCATGGCATCCAGTCCCATCACTCCATGGCAAATAGATGGGAAACAGTGGAAACAGTGTCAGACTTTATTTTGGAGGGCTCCAAAATCACTGCAGATGGTGATTGCAGTCATGAAATTAAAAGACGCTTACTCCTTGGAAGAAAGTTATGACCAACCTAGATAGCATATTCAAAAGCAGAGACATTACTTTGCCGACTAAGGTTCATCTAGTCAAGGCTATGGTTTTTCCAGTGGTCATGTATGGATGTGAGAGCTGGACTGTGAAGAAGGCTGAGCACCGAAGAATTGATGCTTTTGAACTGTGGTGTTGGAGAAAACGCTTGAGAGTCCGTTGGACTGCAAGGAGATCCAACCAGTCCATTCTGAAGGAGATCAGCCCTGGGATTTCTTTGGAAGGAATGATGCTGAAGCTGAAACTCCAGTCCTTTGGCCACCTCATGCGAAGAGTTGACTCACTGGAAAAGACTCTGATGCTGGGAGGGATTGGGGGCAGGAGGAGAAGGGGACGACCGAGGATGAGATGGCTGGATGGCATCACGGACTTGATGGACGTGAGTCTGAGTGAACTCTGGGACATGGTGATGAACAGGGAGGCCCGGCGTGCTGCGATTCATGGATTCTCAGAGTCGGACACGACTGAGCGACTGAACTGAACTGAATTTACACCAAACTCAGTTTCATTATTGGCAGCATGAACCTGAGTGGGAAAGAATTCCCTGACAAAGTCAAAGAGAGCTTAGGTTCGGTTAGTGCCCCAGAAGGGGGCCTTACATCTAATTCGGTCACATATTTAATAATGTTGCTAGATATAAATCAGTATAATAAACTGTTTTATTTCTTATCTAGTAAATAAAGTGGAATAACAAAAGTACAATCATTTAAAATGTTATAAGATTTCATTTGCTGCTGCCGCTAAGTCTCTTCAGTCGTGTCTGACTCTTTGCGACCCCATAGACGGCAGCCCACCAGGCTCCCTCGTCCCTGAGATTCTCTAGGCAAGAACACTGGAGTGGGTTTCCATTTCCTTCTCCAATGCATGAAAGTGAAAACTGAAAGAGAAGTCACTCTGTTGTGTCCGACTCTTAGCGACCTCATGGACTGCAGCCCACCAGACTCCTCCGTCCATGGGATTTTCAGGCAAGAGTACTGGAGTGAGGTGCCATTGCCTTCTCCAAAAATTTCATTTACCCAAAAGTAAAAAATATGCTTAAGTTCTAATGATATAGCAGAGAAAAACAGAGACAGAGATAGAATATAGGTCTTATGCAGCTAACATCCAGATGCAAGACTGTTAGACTGCCAGATTGAGCAAATAAAAATGCAGGATGCAAAAAATATTTGTATATCAGAACAATAAGTAATATCCTTAGTATATGTGCTCCAATTATTGCATGAGACAAACCTATTTTGATAATAATAATATTTATATTCTAATTTAATTGAGCACATCTTATTCTTATCTGGCAACAATATTTAAATCATGAATTGAACAAATTTTAAGTTTATCAAAATCTAATTTTGATAAGAATAGAGAGAAATGGAAACTCAAATATGTTCCTGTGGTCAATGCAAACTTTTACAACTATTTTGGAGATAAATTTGGAAATATTAATAAAATTCATATTAGAAAAAATATCTACTTCTTATTAATATGTTAGTAATGTTTGAGCATATTTTCAAAGAAACATATGGTCTGAGCATTAATATAACTGTTAAGTTTTCAAACACGGATGAAAACTTGTACCTTATTAAAACTGAAAAATAATAATGTGGCCTCATGTTTTGCCAGAGAAGAATTGATAGGGAAGAATTGACAGGAATTTCACAAAAAGGCTTCTGAAAGAAAAGAGTAAACTATGCAAAATTGTACTAGGTGTCTATAGATACAGACATGAATATTAAAAATATAGCAAGGCATTATATGAAGGATATGAGACATACCGTACAGACTACCAAAGATGAATGGGTCATAGGAGAGAATTTTAGGAAAACTTGATTTAATGGAGAAAGGAATGGCAAACCACTTCATTATTCTGGCCTTAAGAACCCCATGAGCTGTATGAAAAGGCAAAAGGAAAAACACCAGAAGATAAGCCCCTAGGTGGGAAAGGGTCCAATATGTTACTGGAGAAGAGCAGAGAAATAGCTCCAGAAAGAATGAAGGGGCTTGGCCAAAAGAGAAACAATGCTCAGTGGTGGATGTGTCTAGTGGTAAAAGTAAAGTTTGATGGTATAAAGAACAATATTGCATAGGAACCTGGAATGTTAGGACCATAAATCAAGATAAGTTGGACATGGTCTAGCAGGAGATGTCAAGAGTGAACATAAACATATTAAGAATCAGTGAACTAAAATGGACAGGAATGGACAAATTTAATAGAGATGAACAGTATACCTACTACTGTGGGTAAGAATCCCTTAGAAGAAATGGAGTAGCCCACATAGTCAACAAGAGTCTGAAATGCAGTACTTGGGTGCAGTCTCAAAAGGACAGCATGATCTTGGTGCATTTCCAAGGCAAAACATTCAGTATAACATTAATCCAAGTCTGTGTCCCAATTACTAAAACCAAAGAAATTTAAGTTGACCAGTTCTCTGAAGACCTATAAGATCTTCTAGAACAAACCAAAAAAAAAAAAAAAAAAAAAAAGATGTCCTTTTCATCATAAGGAAGTTTGGCCTTGGAGTACAAAATGAAACAGAGCAAAAGCTAACAGAGTTTTGTCAAGAGCACACACTGACCATAGCAAACACCTTCATCCAACAACACAGGATACGGTTCTACACATGGCCATCACCAGATGATCAATACTGAAATTAGACTGAGTATATTATTTGCAGCTGAAGATGAAGAAGCTCCACATGGGCAACAAAAACAGGACCTGGAGCCAATTATGGCTCAGATTATGAGCTCTTTATTGTAAAATTCAGGCTTAAATTGAAGAAAGTAGAGAAAACTACTAGGCCATTCAAGGATGACCTGAATCAAATCCCTTATGATTATAAAGTGGAGGTCACAAATAGATTCAGAGGATTAGATCTGGCAAACAGAATGAGAGACAGAGGTTCCTAACATCGTATAGGAGCCAATGATCAAAATCACCCTGAAGAAAAAGAAATGCAAGGTTGAAAAGTGGTTGTCTGAGGAGACTTTACAAGTAGCTGAAGAAAGAAGAGAAGCAGAGGGCAAGGGAGAAAGGAAATGATATATCCAACTGAATGTAAAGTTGCTGAGAAAAGCAAGGAGAGATAAGAAAATCTTAAGTGAACAATGCAAAGAAATAGAGGAAAACAATAGAATGGGAAAGACTAGAGATCTCCTCAAGAAAACTAGAGATAACCAAGGGAAAATTTCACTCAAAGATGGGCACAATAAAAGACAGAAATGAGGAACTAATAAAAGCACAAGAGATTAAGAAAGGTTGGTAAGAATACACAGAACTATACAAAACATTTCTTAATGAGCTGGATAACCATGAAGGCGTAGTCACTCATTTAGGGCCAGACATCCTAGAGTGTGAAGTCAAGTGGGCCTTAGGAAGAATTACTACAAACAAAACTAGTGAAGGTGATGGAATTCCAGCTGAGCTATTTCAAATAGTAAAAGATGACACTGTGAAAATGCTGTACTCAATATGTCAGCAAATTTAGAAAACTTAGCCATGGCCATAGGACTGGAAATGGTCAGTTTTCATTTCAATTCCAAGGAAGGACATTGCCAAAGAATGTACATATTACCATACAATTGCCCTCATTTCACATGCTAGCAAGGTAAAACTCAAAATTCTTCAAGTAGTGAACCATGAACTTCCAGATGTAAAAGCAGGGTTTAGAAAAAACAGTGGAATCAGAGATCAAATTGCCAACATGTGTTGGATCATGGAGAAAGCAAAGGAATTCCAGAAGGAAACAAAACAAAACATCTACTTCTGCCTCACTGACTATACTTAAGCCTTTAACTGTGTGGATCACAACAAATTATAGAAAATTCTTGAAGAGGGAATACCAGACCTCCTTACGCGTCTCTTAGAAAGATTAACAGCAATAGTTAGAATACCACCCAGCTTATTTATGTAGAATACATCATGCAAAATGCTGGGCTGAATGAATCACAAGCTAGAATAAGATCGTTGGGAAAAATATCAACAACCTCAGCTATGTAAATGATATGACTCTAATGGCAGAAATGAAGAGGTACTAAAGAGACTCTTGATGAGAGTGAAAGAGGAGGATGAAAAAACTGGCTTAAAACTCAACATTCTAATAACCAAGATCATGGTATCTGATCCCATTTCTTCATGGCAAAAAATGGGGAATAAATGGAAACAGTGGCAGACTTTTTTCCTGGGCTCCAGAACCATTGTGGACAGTGATGACTGCAGGATCAAATTAAAAGACATTTGCTCTTTGGAAGGAAAAGTATGACAAACCTAGACAGCATATCAAAAACAGAGATATCCTTTGCTAAAAAGTCCATATAGTCAAAGCTGTACTTTTTCCGCTAGTCATGTATGGATGTGAGAGTTGTATCCTAAAGAAGGATAAGCATCGTAGAAATGATGCTTTTGACTTGTGGTGCTGGAGAAGATTCTTGAGAGGCCTTTGAACTGCAAGGAGATCAAACTAGTCAATGCTAAAGGAAATCAACCCTTTATAATCATTAGAGGTACTAATGTTGAAACTGAAACTTCAATACTATGACCACCTGATGCACAGAGCCAACTCATTGGAAAAAAATGCTGGAAAAGATTGAGAGCAGTAGGGATCTACAAAGGATGAGATGGTTGGATTGAATTACTAACATATGAATTTGAGCAAACTCATAGAGAGAGTGAAGGACAGGAAAGCCTGGTTTTTTTCAGTCCATGGATCGCAAAGGTCAGAAATGACTTAGAGCCCAAACAAAAATCACAATGTATGTATTTGATATATTTGTTGTTCAGTTACTAAGTTGTGTCTTACTCTTGCGACTCTGTGGACTATAACCCATCTAGCTCTGTTCTCCTTGGGATTTCCCAGGCAACAATACTGGAATGGGTGGCCATTCCTTTCTCCAAGCGATCTTCCCAACCCAGAGATCAAATTCTCATCTCCTGCTTGGCAAGTAGATTCATTACAACTGAGCCACTTGGGAAGGACTTAATATACTTAGTGTGTAAGATCTTTAGCAAAAAATTGTAAGTAGGAAAATAATTTGCTCTTTCAAGAGCAATATTAATCATTATGTATTAGGTTAATTCTGGAGGAGGAAATGGCAACCCATTCCAGTATTCTTCCCTGGAGAACCCCATGGACAGGGGACCTGACAGGCTACAGTTCATGGTGTCACAAGGAGTTGGACACGACTTAGCAACTACACATATTTTATTTTAATAATGTCAGTTCAAAAGGAGTGTAGGAAATTAAAGAGGCACCTTTTTTCACTGTTTGAATACAATATTTTTCTCTTCAATAAAGAACACTAGAATAGCAAATGGCACACTTAGATTTAAGATCAACATACAACAATCAATAAATCTCTATATACAGCAAAAACAAAGAAAAATAATAGAAAAACTGTTCCACAAAGAGTTGAACATGTCTGAGGGACTAACACACAGACATACAGTAGCCTGAAGGATATAAAAGACATGAAGAAAAAAAAATAAATCAGATTGAGAAATATGTTGAGAGATTCAAGATAATACAAATGTCAGTTATGCCCAAATTAAGGGAGACACATCTTGTTTTGATATGAGAATTTGGGGCAGAAGGAAGAGTGAAGATGCAACACAGATGCTGAATGAATACATTGTTTAAATTCTGGATATGTAATGTACAGCATGGTGATTTATTCTGTGCAGTGTTGTTCAGTCATGTCTGATTCTTTGAGACCCTATGGACTGCAGCCTTCCAGGCTCCTCTGTCCATGGGGATTTTCCAGACAAGAATACTGGAATGTGTTGCCACGTCCTCCTCCCGGGGGTCTTTCCAGTCCAAGGATAGAACCCAGGTCTCCTGCATTGCAAGTGGATTCTTTATCCTCTGAGCCACAAGGGAAGCCCAAGAATACTGGGGTGGATAGCTATCTCCTCTGCAGGGGATCTTCCCGACCGAGAAATCAAACCGAGGTTTCCTACATTGCAGGTGGATTCTGTACCAGCTGAGCTACCTGGCTCAGACAGTAAAGAATCTGCCTGCAATACAGGAGAACTGTGTTCAGTCCCTGGGTTGGGAAGATACCTTGGAGGAGGGCATGGCAACCAACTCCAGTATTCTTGCCAGGAGAATCCCCATGGACAGAGAAACCTAGCAGTCTACAGTTCATGGGGTCTCAAAGAGTCAGACATGACTGAGTGACTAAGCATACACACGGTGATTTACAGTGACAAAGATTATACAATTTCATTGTATATTTCAAATTTGTTAAGAAGTTAGATCTCACATGTTCTGAACACACAAAAGCACTTTAAATGTGAACTGATGGACATTTTAACTTGCTTGATTATAGTAATCATTTCATAAGGGATATGTAAATCAAAACATCAGGTTGTATACCTTAAATATCTGCAATATTTATTTCTCAATTATATCTTAATAAGATCTGAAAAAAAAAGAAGTTGATTTCATTGGAATACCTTGTTTATATTCTCTAGCTCTATAACATTGCATAATTTACTTAACTAGCCCATCTTGGAAGAAAAACGGAGATCATAATATCAGTGTTAGAGTACCTGCAAAACAATGTTTGTAAGCATTCTGTGAGTTTACATACATGTTTACAACAGTGACAGTTACACTGGAAGCACTCTGTATTTTCCCTCTCATTATTATGTGAAAAGGAGAAATTTTAGGGAGTTCACAGTAATACTCAAGAAAAGTGACATAATTATCTACCCTGAATAAGTATTTTCAAAATAAAGAAGCTAATTCTGCTTCTTTGTCCTAGGAGAGAAGACGAAAAACAATACAAACTATTATAATTAAAGACAAGGGAATGGGTTCCTCAGAGGGCTATAAACTTTAAGTTTCTATCTACTTACCATGAAGTGAAGTCGCTCAGTCATGTCCAACTCTTTGCAACCCCATGGACTGTAGGCCACCAGGCTCTTTGGTCCATGGGATTTTCCAGGCATGAATACTGGAGTGGATTGCCATTTCCTTCTCCAGGGGATCTTCCCAACCCAGGGATCAAACCCAGGTCTCCCACATTGTAGGCAGATGCTTTACCGTCTGAGCTACCATTTCTTACCATGAGTAAAGCAAATAGAGACTCTCTAGAAAGGAAGTCCGTTTAACTGTAACTGTAGTTTTTGTCTTCCTGGGAGCTATAATAAAAATGTAGTTTACAGCAGGTATGAATTCCAGATTCCAGGAGTACATATAGAATTTAAGTGGAAATGGATTAATAATTTACTGCTTAAAATATCTAAAAAGAGAGGTACATTTTCACTTATATGGATGTATCTTCACATTCATGGATGTATCATGTATTTAAAATTGTAGCAATATTGATTCTCTGTGAGGGTTAAATAATATAATGCATTTGAAAATTATATTGAAATAAATAGTATTATAGTGATTTGAAACCATTCTGTCTCAAGATATGCCTCAGCTAA
The DNA here is from genome assembly GCA_917880005.1 of Nanger dama. Lineage (NCBI taxonomy): Eukaryota > Metazoa > Chordata > Mammalia > Artiodactyla > Bovidae > Nanger > Nanger dama. The sequence goes on from CAKJTW010000168.1 coordinate 565,807, forward strand.
GTTGATTACTTTGTCTTTTCAGTATTCTATCAGTAACTGTAATGTTTTGTATTGTGTGTTAAATATTTGTTAATTATGGAAATACGAAAACATGCAAGATATATAATTTGTGTTTCCAGTAACCAACAATCTCAGTGAAATTATATACTGTGCAGACTCATATGAAGAGGTAATATAACTAACAAGGTGAGAATATGTCTAAGCCAATGTCAAACTTTGTTGAATATGGAGATAATTGGTTTCACTAATTAACTGATTGTTCTACTAAGCACTTTATGGCATTCATTCATTGTTTTTCTTATACATTATTAGTCTGAGGAAAGTTTTCTTTAAAGGGTAGAGAACTGAGACATGTTACTAGCCTTAGCTTGTAGATGGGAAAGCTTGGATATTTTTTCCTTTTTCATATAATATTTATATTACTCAGATGATAAAGAACTTGGCAGTTGACTGAAGTCAGGAGGAAAAAAAAGTGGCAGGAGAGAATAATGACATAACTGAGTGATTTGAAAGGTAAGCTTGAATCACAGTCTCTTTTAATGAGCACACCTCATATTAACAGATACTTTGAAAGTTGCCATGTGCTGTTTTTAGACTTTTACATGTTTTTCTAATTGCTTAATGTAACTTCAATTAGACACAAAAGTTTATTAATGACAAATTGATTATGCATAATTTTTGTGAAATGCTTTAAAACAACATTACCAGTGTTTTTAAAAAGCAGGTTGACACTATTCCTGATGATACAACTCTCCTGGTTCACACCAGTGATAACTGTTCGATCAGTACTGATAAGCTTCTTCAAAACTATATCATCTGTGTTTAAATTTTATATAATAAGATTAAATAAAGTTTCCCCTGTAATATATTTTGTTTCTTTAACATTCTATTCTCGAGGCTCATTATTATCACCTGTAACTATGATTATTAATCCTACTATTGGTATACACTTGGGTTGTATATTGCTATTAGAAGCAGGGTTGCTTGGTCACTTTTGCTCATGTTGCTTTACTCAGTTACGGTCCTCTCAAGAAGTAGCCAGAATTTCCATGATTTATGGTTGTTATTGCTTGGACAAATACATGTCATCAGAGTGTCATGAAATCCATGACTCTTTCTTGAGAAATGACGAGGTATAGTAAATCATTAGAACTAATAAATGAGCATACTGTGTCCTTCACAAATTGAAAAGTTTATTTTAAAAATGTAGTGTGGTTTAGGGCTTCCCAGGTGACATCAATGTTAAAGAGTCTGCTTGACAATGCAGGAGACACAAGAGAAGTGAGTTCAATCCCTGGGTTGGGAATATTCTATAGAGAAGGAAATGGCAGCCCACTCCAATATTCTTGCCTTGAGAATCCTATGGACAGAGAAGCCTGGCAAGCTACTGTCAAAGGGATCACAAAGAGTTGGACACTACTGAATACACAGACAGTTCACAGGAGAAGTGGACCACAGAGGATGAGATGGTTGGATGGCATCACTGATGCCAACTTGAGTTTGAGCAAATTTAGGGAGAGAGTGGACAGGGAAGTCTGGCGCACTGCAGTCCATGGGATCACAAAAACTCGGGCATGACTTAGCGACTGAATAGCAACAACAATGAAGTTTAGATAAAATTAATACAAATAAAAGCATAAAATTACAACTAAGGAAAAAAAGAAAAGCTTGACAGGCAAAATTTGAAGAAGATTTTTAAAAAATTTTACCTCATTATAAGAACATTTTAAAGAAATCAATAGGTATTCTGAAAAAATTCTTAAATTTATTTATTCCAGAAATACTATTTTGTTATATTCTTTCTGCCAAGACAGCTGCTAGTCAAAATGCTATACTTTATTTCACAGCAAATAGTCCCAAATAAGTTAAAATTTCAAGAGATATTTTGCCAAAGATCCATTTCTTAGGTAGAGTGTATAAAAACACCATGAGGAACCCCTGTTTATTCTGGCATGTATTTTAGTATTGTTTATATTCTGGGAGCCTGCAATGAGCGTTTAAATTTGGGCCTCATCTTCCTGGTGGTTAAAAAGTATATGGTCTGTCATACACACACACACACACACACACACACACACATTACAATAAACATCTAGTTTCCTCATGAGAACCAATACTTTTTTATTTTTATACCCATTCTTGAGTAAATATCCACATGATTCTTATATAGCTGGTAGTGGGTAATGCAGCATTCAAATCTTCCATCTATATAAATATTAAAATGTGTTAAATATTTAATATGACTGTTTCTTGCCACATTATCTGACATTTTCACTGAGTGAAAATCAATGAATACAATTTCAGTGCATGGCTATGAAAGGAATTTTGAAGCAGCATACAAGTAAGTGTGAGTTTCTCTAAGTTCAGAGTGATCTAATGATGGAACTGAGAAACTCCAGAGAAAATATATATGTTCTACATTTGTTAGCCAAAGCTATTTAAAGATTAGATCACTCAACTGGACTTAAAAGCTTTATGGCAGACATGTCCAGGCTGTATGCAATAGAAGTGTTCAAAATTTTATATCAGTTTAGTTACTGAAACAGATTTATCCCCACATGTGCTAGCTAGGTATGAACTAATCTGACCAGATAGCTTCATCCTTGGAATCATGTTGCAGACAATTAAGGAGAAACATGGTGGATCTTTGGGCTATCACAAAGTCTTGTTTGGGTAAACTGATTTATCATAATAGTTCACAAGTTCAAAATAACTAGATAGCCTATGACATGTCATTCAAAATACTTGAAGTGAAGTGTAAGTCGCTCAGTTATGTCCAACTCTTTGTGACCCCATGGACTATACAGTCCATGGAATTCTCCAAGCCAGAATACTGGAGTGGGTAGCCTTTCCCTTCTCCAGGGGATCTTCCCAAACTAGGTCTCCTGCATTGTGGGCAGATTCTTTACCAGCTGAGCCACAAGGGAAGCCTTCACAGTACTTGAGGGAAGTTATTTTTGGAAATAAATGTAGCTATATAAGCACTTGAAATTATTGATGCAATATAGAGAGAAGGCAATGGTACCCCACTCCAGTACTCTTGCCTGGAAAATTCCATGGACGGAGGGGCCTGGTGGGCTGCAGTTCATGGGGTCGCAAAGAGTCGGACACGACTGAGCGACTTCACTTTCACTTTTCACTTTTATGCACTGGAGAAGGAAATGGCAACCCACTCCAGTGTTCTTGCCTGGAGAATCTCAGGGACAGGAGAGGCTGGTGGGCTGCCATCTATGGGGTCGCACAGAGTCGGACATGACTGAAGTGACTTAGCAGTGGCCTTCTTCCTGACTGAACTTAAGGCTACTCCTGTTTGGACACCAGGAGGGTGTTCTGTTGTGGGAAACACACTCTCATTCCCCCAAAGCCCCTAATATGCCCCTTGAATTGACCAATTTCTAAGCTATCAGTTAACAATAATATTCTTCTATTGGTACAGGGAGATATACATAAAATTATGGCCTGTTTCATCCTTCATGTTGTTTGACAAAAAATATTTTCTCACTTTTTTTTTTAAAGATTGTATTCCTAGTAATTATATTCTCTATTAGGACTTCCAACATATCTCTTTTGGAGAAAAATAAGTCACACCACACCAGCATGGTGTAAAATAAAGGACACACATTTTAGATTTGCACAATTAAATAATCGCTTCTCAACTCATTCACACACTGTACTGAATACTTGCTATAAATTACAAACAAATCACTCTATACTATAATATAATTGGTAAGTATATAGTTTTTGTTAATACTGATATTAATAACAAAAGTGCTCAGTACCATAAGAGTAAGGGCTTAGATCTTACTTTCCCTCTCTATTACCATCATTCAACATACTTATTTAACTATATTTTTTCCTCTATCAACTTATTGGTAAGTGATTTCTGATGTTTCAGGATGCTCTGTTTTTGCTTTTGAGAATTTTCCTTTATATAGAAAACATCAAAAATATAATATTTCACATTAATACTCTAATTTATCAATAGAGATAAAAAAATGTTCAGAGGTTGAACTTAGGGCAATTTCACAGTTTTATAATGGAGGGAGGTATCAGGAAGATTCATTTCCCTTTAATACTATACTCATTGATTCCTAAGATTCCTAACTCTCATCATGCCATATTGGTTAAAAATCAACACAGTTTTACAAAACCATATTCTGTGTAAGTTCAGTTCAGTTCAGTTCAGTCACTCAGTTGTGTCTGACTCTTTGCGACCCCAGAATCACAGCACGCCAGGCCTCCCTGTGCATTACCAATTCCCGGAGTTCAGTCAGACTCAACGTCCATCGAGTCAGTGATGCCATCCAGCCATCTCATCCTCTGTCGTCCTCTTCTCCTCCAGCCCCCAATCCCTCCCAGCATCAGAGTCTTTGCCAGTGAGTCAACTCATCTCATGAAGTGGCCAAAGTACAAGAGTTTCAGCTTTAGAATCATTCCTTCCAAAGAAATCCCAGAGCATATCTCCTTCAGAATGGATTAGTTGGATCTCCTTGCAGTCCAAGGGACTCTCAAGAGTCTATGCCAACACCACAGTTCAAAAGCATCAATACTTTGGCATTCAGCCTTCTTCACAGTCCAACTCTCATGTCCATACATGAGCACAGGAAAAACCATAGCCTTGACTAGATGGACCTTAGTCGGCAAAGTAATGTCTCTGACTGAATATGCTATCCCGGTTGGTCATAAATTTTCTTCCAATGAGTAAGCATCTTTTAATTTCATGGCTGAAATCACCATCTGCAGTGAGTTTGGATCCCCCAAAATAAATTCTGACACAGTTTCCACTGTTTCGCCATCTATTTCCCATGAAGTGATGGGACAAGATGCCATGATCTTCGTTTTCTGAATGCTGAGCTTTAAGCCAAGTTTTCAGTCTCCACTTTCACTTTCATCAAGAAGCTTTTTAGCTCCTCTTCACTTTCTGCCATATCTGAGGTTATCGATATTTCTCCCGGCTATCTTGATTCCAGCTTGTGTTTCTTCCAGTCCAGCGTTTCTCATGATGTACTCTGCATAGAAGTTAAATAAGTAGAGTGACAGCCTTGACATACTCTTTTTCCTATTGGAAACCAGTCTGTTGTTCCATGTCCAGTTCTAACTGTTGCTTCCTGACCTGCATACATATTTCTCAAGAGGCAGGTCAGGTGGTCTGGTATTCCCATCTCTTTCACAATTTTCCACAGTTTATTGTGATCCACACAGTCAAAGGCTTTGGCATAGTCAATAAAGCAGAAATAGATGTTTTTCTGGAACTCTCTTGCTTTTTCCATGATCCAGCGGATGTTGGAAATTTGATCTCTGGTTCCTCTGCCTTTTCTAAAACCAGCTTGAACATTAGGGAGTTCACGGTTCAGGTATTGCTAAAGCCTGGCTTGGAGAATTTTGAGCATTACTTTACTAGCATGTGAGATGAGTGCAATTGTGCGGTAGTTTGAGCATTCTTTGGCATTGCCTTTCTTTGGTATTGGAATGAAAACTGACCTTTTCCAGTCCTGTGGCCACTGCTGAGTTTTCCAAATTTGCTGGCATATTGAGTGCAGCACTTTCACAGCATCATCTTTCAGGATTTGAAACAGCTCCACTGGAATTCCATCACCTCCACACCTCCACTAGCTTTGTTTGTAGTGATGCTTTCTAAGGCCCACTTGACTTCACATTCCAAGATGTCTGGCTCTAGATGAGTGATCACACCACCGTGATTATCTGGGTCGTGAAGATCTTTTTTGTACAGTTCTTCCGTGTATTCTTGCCACCTCTTCTTAATATCTTCTGCTTCTGTTAGGTCCAAACAATTTCTGTCCTTTATCGAGCCCATCTTTGCATGAAATGTTCCCTTGGTATCTCTAATTTTCTTGAAGAAATCTCTAGTCTTTCCCATTCTGTTGTTTTCCTCTATTTGTTTGCATTGATCGCTGAAGAAGGCTTTCTTGTCTCTTCTTGCTATTCTTTGGAACTCTGTTTTCAGATGCTTATATCTTTCCTTTGCTCCTTTGCTTTTCACTTCTCTTCTTTTCACAGCTATTTGTAAGGCTTCCCCAGGTAGCCATTTTGCTTTTTTTCCTTTATTTTCCATGAGGATGGTCTTGATCCCTGTCTCTTGTACAATGTCATGAACCTCATTCCACAGTTCATCAGGAACTCTGTCTGTCAGATCTAGGCCCTTAAATCTATTTCTCACTTCCACTGTATAATCATAAGGGATTTGATTTAGGTCATAACTGAATGGTCTAGTGGTTTTCCCTACTTTCTTCAATTTCAGTCTGAATTTGGTAATAAGGAGTTCATGATCTGAGCTACAGTCAGCTCTTGGTCTTGTTTTTTTTTTTTACTGTATAGATTTTGGCTGCAAAGAATATAATCAATCTGATTTCAGTGTTGACCATCTGGTGATGTCCATGTGTGGAGTCTTCTCTCGTGTTGTTGGAAGAGGGTGTTTGCTATGACCAGTGCATTTTCTTGGCAAAACTCTATTAGTCTTTGCCTTGATTCATTCCACATTCCAAGGCCAAATTTGCCTGCTGCTCCAGGTGTTTCTTGACTTCCTACCTTAGCATTCCAGTCTCCTATAATGAAAAGGACATCTTTTTGGGTGTTAGTTCTCAAAGGTCTTGTAGGTCTTCATAGAACCATTCAACTTCAGCTTCTTCAGCATTACTGGTTGGGGCATAGACTTGGATAGCTATGATATTGAATGGTTTGCCTTGGAAACGAACAGAGATTATTCTGTCATTTTGAGATTGGATTCAAGTACTGCATTTCAGACTCTTTTGTGGACCATGATGGCTACTCTATTTCTTCTGAGGGATTCCTGCCCACACTAGTAGATATAATGATCATCTGAGTTAAATTCACCCATTCCAGTCCATTTTAGTTCGCTGATTCCAACAATTTCGGCATTCACTCTTGTCATCTCTTCTTTGACCACTTCCAATTTGCCTTGATTCATGGACCTGACATTCCAGGTTCCTATGCAATATTGCTCTTTACAGCATCGGATCTTGCTTCTATCACCAGTCACATCCACTGCTGGGTATTGTTTTCGTTTTGGCTCTATCCCTTCATTCTTTCCATAGTTATTTCTTCACTGATCTCCAGTAGCGTGTTGGGCACCTACTGACCTGGGGAATTCCTGTTTCAGTATCCTATCATTTTGCCTTTTCATACTGTTGATGAAGTTCTCAAGGCAAGAATACTCAAGTGGTTTTTCACTCCTTTCTCCAGTGGGTCAGATTCTGTTAGACTTCTCCACCATGACCCGCCCATCTTGGGATGCCCCGCAGGCATGGCTTAGTTTCATTGAGTTAGACAAGGCTGTGGCCCTAGTGTAATTAGACTGACTAGTTTTCTGTGAGTATGGTTTCAGTGTGCCTGCCCTCTGATGCCCTCTTGCAACACCTACCATCTTACTTGGGTTTCTCTTACCTTGAGCAATCTCTTCACGGCTGCTCCAGCAAAGTGCCACCACTGCTCCTTACCTTGTATGAAGGATATCTCCTTATCACCGTCCTTCCTGACCTTCAACGTGGGATAGCTCCTCTAGACCCTCCTGTGCCCCCACAGCCACTGCTCCTTGGTTGTGAGGTTGCTCCTCCCAGCCTCAACCCCGGCTTCAGGAGCAGGGTGGCTCCTCCCAGCCACCCCTGATCTCAGATGTGGGGTAGCTCCTCTCGGCTGCTGCCCCTGATCTTGGCTGTAAATGTTTACCAAACCAATAAACATACATTTTCTTTAATAGTTAAAGAACGCATTCATTGTCTCCAGGCTATTTATCTGGGATTCCATTTTGATTTTATCATTTTCACTATCATTATTTGGAATTCTTTATCAGGTAGATTCCCTATCTCTTCCTCTTTTGTTAGGTAATGATAACCCTAATGATAATGTATGTGAGACAGAAAAAGAGACACAGATGTATAGAACAATCTTTTGGATGATTTGGGAGAATGGCATTGAAACATATATAACATCATATATGAAACGAATAGCCAGTCCAGGTTCAATGCATGATACTGGATTCTTGGGGCTGGTGCACTGGGATGACCCAGAGGGATGGTATGGGGAGGGAAGAGAGAAGGACGGTTCAGGATGTGGAACACGTGTATACCTGTGGCAGATTCATGTTGATGTATGGCAAAACCAATATAATATTATAAAGTAATAAACCTCCAATTAAAATAAATAAATTTATTTAATTTAAAAAACTACAAAAAAAAGAACACATTCATTATGGCATGGGGATTTCAGACCTTTAATTCTAATTTCATACTGCTGGGAATCTTTGATCATAGCTCCATCCACATCTTCCTCTTCTCTCTGGTCTTGGGCATCTCATTAGTGGCCATCAGGGGAAACACTCTTGTGGTTCTCTTCCTCTAACCTGGACATCCAGCTCCACACTCCTATGTATTTCCTCCTCAGCCAGTTATCCCTATGGACCTTATGGTCATCTCTACCACTGTCCCCAAGATGGCCTTCAGCTACCTGTCTGGTAGCAAGTCCATTACCATGGCAGATTGTGCCACACACATTTTCTTTTATACATCACTAATTGGCTGTGAATGCTTCCTCTTGGCAGTCATGGCTTATGACTGCTATGTTGCTACATGCCATCCACTAAGATACACCAGTTTCCTGAGAGCCAAAATTTGTGGACTTAGGACTTCTTCCTGGATCCTGAGCTCTACTGATGGTGTCATGGATGCTGTAGTTACATTTTCCTTCTCCTATTGTGGATACCGGGTTATAGCCCACTTCTTCTATGATTTCCCTTTTCTGCTAGTTATCCAGTGCAATGACACTTCAATATTTGAAGAAGTGCTCTTTTACTGCTGTATAATAATGATTTTTTTCCCTGTAGCAATCATCATTGCCTCCTATGCTCGAGTTCTTCCGTCATTCACATGGAATCTGGGAAAGGTCACCACAGAGCTTTTGCCACCTCTTCTTCTCATCTCATGGTAGTGGGAATGTACTATGGAGCAGTTTTGTTTATGTACATGCAGCCTACTTCTAATTGTTCCCCCACCCAGGACAGGATGATGTCTGTCTTCTATACCATCCTCACTCCCACACTGAATCCCCTCATCTACAGCTTCCACAACAAGGAAGTGGCCTGTGTATTCCCGAAGGTTTTCAGGAAGGGTAAGACTGGAGAGTAAGTTGCTAATTATCTTCATACTTTGCTTTTTCCACATTTTTCTCTTTAATACTCTTCTTTTTCTATTCGGTTTTAAAAATAGCACTTATTGTGTATGTATTTTTGGAATAACTTATTCTGTGAAGCTAAGTAATTTTTCTGTTTTGCAGGAAACTGTCAAATAGCCATTATTACTTGATATTCAATCCTATTATGACATTATTATACAGCATATTATTTGAATAAAGACATTATAGATTTATTAAAAGGTATCAGGAATTTGGGGATATATAACCAGGTAACAAAAAGATTTCCACTAAAAATTATAAACTCCAAATTTTTTTGAGGCACTTTGAATTTATTTCGGAAAAGATCAGTGCACTGCACTTTTGGATATTTACTTAGTGGTCTATAGTTTATTTTTAGTCTTCCAAGTTTGTAGGAGAAAGTACAACAAAATTTCAATACAATTTTTAAAATTATACTTTTATTCTTCTCCATCACAAAAATTTTAAATATGATTTAAGAACCTCAGATACAATCCTTCTTCCAAGTTGTCAAAATCCATATAAGCTCAATTCACTGAATCAAGAAGTAACTTTTTTCAATATTCAGATGTCCAGTGAAGTGAAAATGTACAAATTTCCTTAAATTAGGCACTGGTGCTTATAAATTTTATTTATGAATATAAATCATATTGAAATCCAGGATATAGTTAAGCTTGTTATGTGTTTTATATATAAAAGACATATCATATTAAGTATAAAAATTTTTTTGTTTGTTTTTAAGTGTAAAAACTTTATAACTGCATTATAGTTATATTCCTTGCAAGGAAACTAATTTAATCTCAATGGCATGTATTTTATGAAATATATGAAAATAGAAATACAAGAGAATCAAATAGTCCTACAACTGAAAAATTACTCCATTTCTGCTTATAAGAAAGATTTTATGAAATTATTGAAAACACTATAATACACTTTTAGGTTTTGAAGTTATTGTGAAGAGAAGGGTATGTGGATTAAATGGTCAAACATATACTTTGACTGTGGTCTAAGATAATATTTTAAGAAAATATTTGAATTCTGTCAAATGTCTACAACAGTTCAGTTCAGTCACTCAGTCGTGTCTGACTCTTTGCGACCCCATGACTCACAGCATGGCAGGCCTCCCTGTTCATCACCAACTCCCGGAGTTTACTCAAACTCATGTCCATCGAGTCGGTGATGCCATCCAACCATCTCATCCTCGGTCGTCCCCTTCTCCTCCTGCCCCAAATCCCTCCCAGCATCAGGGCCTTTTCCATTGAGTCACCTTTTTTGCATGAGGTGGCCAAAGTACTGGAGTTTCAGCTTTAGCATCAGTCCTTCCAATGAACACCCAGGATTGAGCTCCTTTAGAATGGACTGGTTGTATCTCCTTGCAGTCAAAGGGACTCTCAAGAGTCTTCTCCAACACCACAGTTCAAAAGCATCAATTTTTCGGTGCTCAGCCTTCTTCACAGTCCAACTCTCACATCCATACATGACCACTGGAAAAACAATAGCCTTGACTAGGTGGACCTTTGTTGGCAAAGTAATGTCTCTGCTTTTGAATATGCTATCTAGGTTGGTCATAACTTTCCTTCCAAGGAGTAAGCATCTTTTAATTTCATGGCTGCAGTCACCATCTGCAATGATTTTGGAGCACCCCTAAAATAAAGTCTGACACTGTTTCCACTGTTTCTCCATCTATTTCCCATGAAGTGATGGGACCACATGCCATGATCTTCATTTTCTGAATGTTGAGCTTTAAGCCAACTTTTTCACTTTCCTCTTTCACTTTCATCAAGAGGCTCTTCAGTTCCTCTTCACTTTCTGCCATAAGGGTGATGTCATCTGCATATCTGAGTATCTGAGGTTATTGATATTTCTCCCAACAATCTTGATTCCAGCTTGTGCTTCTTCCAGTCCAGCATTTCTCATGATGTACTCTGCATATAAGTTAAATCAGCAGAGTGAGAATATACAGCCATGACGTACTACTTTTCCTATTTGGAATCAGTTTGTTGTTCCATGTCCAGTTCTAACTGTTGCTTCCTGACCTGCATACAGATTTTTCAAGAGGCAAGTCAGGTGGTCTGGTATTCTCATCTCTTTCAGAATTTTCCACAGTTTATTGTGATCCACATAGTCAAAGGTTTTGGCATATTCAATAAAGCAGAAATAGATGTTTTTCTGGAACTCTCTTGCTTTTTCCATGATCCAGCGGATGCTGGCAATTTGATCTGTGGTTCCTCTGCCTTTTCTGAAACCAACTCAAACATCTGGAAGTTCACTGTTTGTGTATTGCTGAAGCCTGGCTTGGAGAATTTTGAGCATTACTTTATTAGCGTGTGAGATGAGTGAGTAGTTTGAGCATTCTTTGGCATTGCCTTTCTTTGGAATTAGAATGAAAACTGACCTTTTCCAGTCCTGTAGCCAATGTCTATATAGATATCACTTAATTTAAAATGCATAGTCAATGTTTGTTTGAACCAATATTTTAAATATATTGCCATGTATATGTAATATGAAGTCATAGCACTATAGATTCAGGACTTCACTGCATATATTGAAATTATTTATATTGATTAGACAAGAGTAAAGATAGACAAAATATTCCATCATTTTACCAGTTTTCCTAACAAACAAACAGCTAAGAATCTAGATACAGTATCTATAAATGTCTTGACCAAATTAGGAAATTAAATTTTATAGTATCTATCTCTAAGCATAATGCACTTTGGATTAGTTAAAATATATTTATTTATATTCAAGAATTCCATTTTATTATACTGAAATTGTGATTTATATGGAAATGTATATTGTTTAATTCAAAGCATTTAAAAAACATAATTCAACTTACACAGATTTTTCCCTTTTCTTGCTCTAAAGTCAAACTGATTTCTCAAAACTATTAATGTGCAAATGTATATATGTTAACTTCTCAAATTACTGATGATAATACTAAGGAAACGACACTGTGCACTGTTTACATTTATAACAGTTATGACAAGCAAGGCAGGATTCTGTTTTTGTCTCCTATCTGACCAGTTTCCAGCACTCAAGAGGGTAATCAGAGGGAAGCCTTTAATTATTTCCCATGTAAACATAATATAACCAATATCACTAATAATTTACTATTTCTGCATTACTTATGAAATTAATTTTTGTCATAAAGTAATATATATTTGTTGTAGGCATGAATTATATGATATATGCTTTGGTATTTCTGAGAGCAATTTTTAAATGTTTAAAACTTTTGTAAATATTAATATTGACATGTTCAATAAAAATGATGAAAATAATTAGTACAACTCCAGAAATATGAGACACATACTTTCTTTGCTGTTTTCTTTTTCTTTCTAAATATTTCTGTTTCTTCAATATTCACTAAAAATATTAGCATAGGTTGATACTGAATGATCAGAGTCCATTTCTAAATCTAGAATTTGAAATCTTGTGTTTAGGAAACTTCCTCCTGATATCATCTACAATCAGTATTATTTCCATTTTCCCTTGAATTTCCAGTCCCTAATGTTGCCAATATCATCACAACCATCAAACTTCCACTGTTATCAGCCCTGCTGATTGTATAAATGCAATTTTATAATTGAACATTAAAAAGACTTAGAAAAATTACTGAGTCCAAGCTCACTCTTCTTGCTTCACAATAGGCCAATAAATCTGAGAGAGGAAGTTTTGAGGTAAAGAATATGACTTTACTCCAAGAGCTGGCTGACTGAGAAGATGGTAGATTACTGTCTCAAAATAACCGTCTTGTCAGGATCTGGATGCCAGTTTCTTTTGTGGATCAGAGATGGGACGAGGTGAGGAAACAAAGTAAAAAGATCATTTAATTCTTGCAAATATTTCTTAGGATAGCACGCCTCAAGCAGGAGGATGTGCTAGTTTCATTTTCTCACAGCCATTTCACAGGTCGTGTGAAATGGAATATCTCTTGCCATATCGATAAACAAGGATACCACAACTATGTGATTCTGCCCTCCCCTAAATGTGCCACATCAGCAAATGAGTGGTACCATTCCTCAAAGAGGAACTTGGGAATTTCACAATCCTTCAGGTGGGCAGGGTCAGGTTGTCTCCCTGTGAGCTAAACAAACACACTTTAAGGGTCAGGCAGAGGGGTGGCAGGGTTCCCTGAGGCAGGTACCGTTATGTATGTTTATAATAACAGAAAGAGAACAAGGACTAAAGTCATAGATACAGGTCTAGTATGGAGTCAAAATTTATCCTTCCTGGTTACAGAAATATAGCTTACATCCTAAGCATAATGATGATAGGGCCCACATGGGGTTTCACTGATAAAATGGCTCATTATGCCAACCTTGCAAATGAAGAATAAAATCACAGTGATCTGTGAGACTGGCCCAACTGCCCAAATGGCATCCTGTTATCTCACTGGTGCTTATCTTCTCAAAGATGCAAGACCACCAGATTCCAGGCCGTCAGCTATGTGACCATGCCTTCAGAGAATTTTTCATTGGTGGGGTATAAGAAGGACTCTGTTAGAAAGTAGAACACTGGTTCTCCTTAAATGCTAGTCACCGTCTCTTTTGCCTGGAATAAATTTCCTTTTCTTGCCTGACTGTCTGGCACGCTCTCATTTTCTCTGCACTCACCTTACATTCTGGTGCCGAAACCCAGGAGGGAAGATCCACCACTGCAACTGGGTGGGCTTCTTTTCACGAGCCCACTTCCGGTGGTTACCCTCCCTTGGGTATTGCTGAGAAACTTCGAGGAGTTCCGGAATGCGACACTTGCCTTGCTGGACTGACATTCACACACCAGCCCACATTTCATCCATTGGTTACAAGGGTGAGTGTAATCCCATTCCCTGGGATTCTCTCTCTCTCTTGCCTCGTTTCCAAGACCTAGCCTAGGCGGAAGGATCCCTATGGCCCTTGGGCCCTCAGCCTTGGGCCCTCGGCCTTGTGCCCCATCTGACTTTGAAATAGGGGATGACCATTTCAAAGCAGACTATTATTACTCTCTGAGACAGTCTTGAGAAAAGGGACACCTTTTCTCTCTGACCTTTCTCCTCACTTTCCCTTGCCCTTGTCTAACCTCCCTATTCAGCCACAATGGGAAATTCTCAATCCTAGCCCTACTCTTGCCTGGAAAATCCCATGGATGGAGGAGCCTGGTGGGCTGCAGTCCATGGGGTCGCTGAGGGTCAGACACGACTGAGCGACTTCACTTTCACTTTTTACTTTCATGCAATGGAGAAGGAAATGGCAACCCACTCCAGTGTTCTTGCCTGGAGAATCCCAGGGACGGGGGAGCCTGGTGGGCTGCCGTCTATGGGGTCGCCCAGAGTCGGACACGACTGAAGCGACTTAGCAGCAGCAGCCCTGAAAATCTACTCCTCTAGGATGCCTTCTCCAAAACCTAAAAGCCTTGGCCTTCCGAGGGGAGATAAGACCAAAAGACATATTTACTATTCTAACACTGTCTGGCTGCAATACAGACTCGATAACAGGTCCCAATGGCCAGAAAACAGAACTCTCGATTACAATACTCTGTGGACCTCAGTAACTTCTGCTGCAATGGTAGGTGGTTAGAAATCCCTTATGTTCAGCCTTGCTTTGCTCTCGACTCTTTCTCTGAGAATCCTGTTCTACTTCTCAAATACTCTTAGCCCACTCTGGGCCACATCTGCCCTAATACAATGTCTCCCAATCCCTGTTCAGGCTGTTCTTCTTCTTCCTTTGATCCTTCCAACCACAGCCCACCCCCTAGCACTCCTAATCCCCTTGCAGCTGCTCCAGATCCATTTCCACAACCTCCACCTTATGTCTCCTGCTCCCTTCCTCCTTTTCAAGGGCAGGCCTCCATCACCACTGTAGCTCCCAACACCCCTCCCCAGCCTGTGCCTGAGATAAGCCCGGAGACCTCAGCCCAGCCCTTTACCCTGAGGGTCCCCTCCATGTACCTGGTCCCCAACAACTTTGAAGCAGGAAATTTCCCTGAAGAACCCCACTCCTTCCCCTGCCCCACTCCTACCTTTATGGGAAGTAGCTGGAGCAGAAGGCATTGTTCGGGTTCATGTCCCATTCTCCCTCACTGATCTATCTCAGGTTGAAAAACGTTTTGGCTCTTTCTCCTCAGTCTCTGATAATTATTTAAAAGTATTCAAATAGCTTACCCAGTCTTATGACTTAACCTGGCATGATATTTACATCATAGTTTCTCCACTCTTCTCCCAGAAGAGAAGGAATGAGTATGGCAAGCTTCTCAGGCACATGCTGATGAGATACACTGGAGAGATGACACTAAGCTCATAGGGGCAATGGCTGTCCCCGAGATGATTCCAACTGGGATTATCAGGCAGGGAGACCTGGACAAGCAGTTGGTAATCACATGGTTGCCTGCTTCATTGTGGGCCTTCAAAAGGCCCAGAAAACTTTGGTAAGTTTTGATCAACTTTGATAAGCTCTGGGAAATAACTCAAGGGCTAGAGGAAAACCCAACACAGGTTAACAGAAGTGCTACAAAATATACAAAATTAGACCCCATTTCAGCAGAAGGCACCATTGTCCTTAACACCCATTTTATCTCCCAGTCATCCCCAGATATCGGAAAGAAACTTAAAAAGGCAGAAGAAGGCCCTCAGACCCCTCAATGAGAGGTTTTAAATTTAGCTTTTAAGATTTTCAATAACCAGGAAGAACAGGCAAAGCTAGAGTAGGCCAAATGAGATCAGGCCAAATGCCACCTTTTATCCACTGCCCTACATGGCTTCAAGCCTCCATCAGTCAACAAAGAAAGGAAGCCCCCAGGGCCCTGCCTCAAATGAGGCAAAGAAGGCCACTGGGCCCGCTCACTCCTAAACCATGGGTCCATGTCCCAGCTGTGGCATAAAGGGACATTGCAAGGTCGACATAACAAGTGGTCCTATCAATGAGACCCCACGTGACCCCTATCAAATGATACTTACTATTTTCTTTCTGTTATTTAGCAATTCTATATATTTCTATTATACTGGCCATTTAATGAACTCAATAATATTCATAATGATTTAATTAAGCAAAATAACAAAAGCATGATGTAACTGGTCAAAATTTCAATGTTGGTATATATTTTCAGAAAAAATGTAAAATATTCATTCAAAATGACACAACTCATATTTTTGTACCAACCTAATACTCATTTATATATGTTTATTGTATTTCACACTCCTACTTTCAATCTGCTATTCCACACACACACACATACGCAGAGTAATCATTATTTGGGATACTTAGATAACACAAGAGTTCTAAAATTTTACAGGTCATTATTGGGCATGTCAGTTAAAAATATACACATCCTAGAAGTTGAAAGTTATGTCTTATTCTATGGTTATTCTGAAGACTTCAAGTTCAGGATCTCAGATAACACCTAGAAAATGCTCATAAGTGGCAAGTGGGGAAGCCAGGATATATAAGAATTTTTTCAGCAAGCACTGGGTAGTCAGAACATTTAAAATTTACTGTTTATTAAAAAAGAAAAAATAGACTTCTAAAGTAAAGGAATTTAGAAATTTTCTATGAAAAGGGAAATGCAAGAATTTGAGCTCATTGCAATCATTTTTTCCATATGCATCTCAGCTCTCTGGGGTCAAGTACTTTTCATCCTGAGTCTCCTCAGGGTGCATATTCAGGTGTGGCTGAGGTGACTGACAGCTACTTGGTATCAACTTTTGCTTCCATCCTGAGTTCTCTCGGGGCTCACTGTCAGCTGTAGTATGATGGCTTGATGGCTGCAACAACCTTTGTTTACTTATAGGACAAGTGTTTTTTTTTTTTCAATTTAGAGGCATAAAATGATTCACCACAGATTGAGTTGAAAAATTCCTGTTGCAGAATGGATTCAATCAGGAGACTGAAACTATGTACCAGAATGGTATTAAAAAGATAAATTTAATATAAAAATTATAAATTATAACAGAAGAGTGCTATAAGCTATGAGGAAACCTTATGTGAACTAAATATCTCTTGGCCTACACTGAGGGAGAGTAATCAATGAAAGACAAACTTAAAAGATGCAGAATTCACTTGAGAAGATATGGCTCAAAGAAGTGAACTTTACTCTTTAAGGCACATTTCCATACAGAGCAGAGCTAATATGGAGTTACTAGGACAACAATAGGCAACTCTCAAATGTGCAGGGCAGGGAGCAGCTGAGCAGCAAACTGTGGCATGGGTGCACAGTGAGAGTTCAGGCACCATGGGGCGTAGAAGCACAGGGACCACACAGCATGGGATGAAGTGATCCTTGGAGAAGGAATTATTTTATGATATGTGAGCATGAAAGCCACAAACATTGCTGTATTGCTGTACAGGTCACACAAGGCCTTGTTTCCATGTCAGTAGGGTTTCAAAAATTAAAGGCCAGCCTAAGGTAGACAGTTTTCTGATTTCTGCCAGAGTGAGATCAACTAGAAATTTCATACCTGAAATTCTTCATCATAGATTTCAGGCAATTTTTCTCTTCTTGCAGTCTATATTAAGAAACCTTAACATCATGTTCACTTTAAGGGAGAAAGAGTTAAAGAAATTCTATTGTTTATCACAGAGTTGTTATTGAAAGATAAATTTGTAACTGAAAGACAATATGGACAAAGAATGTTGCCTGGCATATGATCAAATAAAGGATGTTGAAACCTTCAAGTCATCAGCCTCTATAGCTGCCACCCATTAACCCTGCCGGGAGCCAGTGTGAGGAACTCCGCCTGTGGCAAAGGTCATGCGGAAGGAGGCTTTGGCACTTGCAAAGGTGGGACTGAGCCTCAGGAAACCCCCTGTTCCCAAGCATATAACCCCCAAACCAGAGTCTGCCTACTTTGCTGTTTTATGCTCTCACCTACACCTCTGACTTTATGGGGGCTCTCCCCATCACCTCTCTCAGAGAAGGAGTTAACCTACAGCTCCAGTTAATAAAAATTCCTGGACGTGACAAGAGTGTTTCAACTTACGAACTCCTCTGAAGGTTATCTAACCTGCCTGTGCAGGTTCGTCTGGCCACATGTGATTGTTTACAGCCTCCTAACTGTGAGAGGCACGAGATGTTTTAGACTTACTAAAGGCAGATTCTTTTAGGAAGTTAGAAATTATTAGTATAGTGGATTGATTAGGAATTATATTGGTGAAGGGTTTTTCATTTGTTGGGCCAATATTTGCTGCTAAGTCTCCATATTCCCTGCCCTTATAATGAATATAACTAGCAAATAATAGAAATAAATATTAACCTTTAAGATTAATCATGTTAACCTTAGGCTAAGTAAATTCCTTTCTTAATTGTAACCCACTACACCCCTCACCCTATAGGAATGCAACTTTATCTGGTACCTTTGGAGGGTGGTGCCTGGTTTAAGAAAAAATCACCCCTGGAAAATAAGTTTCTGGTTGACTGACCATTATCAGAAAAGAAAGGATCATAAAATGTCAGCAGACCTCATGGCCAGAAGATGATGTAAAACCCCTAAGACTTTTTGTGTACATTTATATCAAGCACCTGATTTTGATAAATGTCAGGACTGCTGACCCCATGTGACCGCAAAATTTCCGTTTGTCTCTATGTGTAACAAAAGGTATATAAGCACACCTGAAAATAAAGAAATCGAATCAGTTTCTGGAAAGACTGATTCCCCCGTGTCGTTCTTTCTTGTTCTCCATTTTTCTGGCTGAATTCCCATCTGGAGTGTGGGTGCTCACCAAGCCTACTAATTTTTCCCTGGCTTTTAAGATCCACGTGAAAGGGAGCCCAAGGAGGGGCACCCTCCACTATTCAAGTGGGAGCTGGTGGCCTACATAGATGGTGCAAGCTTCTTGTCTTGAAGCTTTATTGATATCCCACGTAAACCAAGTTATTCAGCATCTTTTTCTGCACTAATTTTCCTACTACACTATTCCTTTCTAATTTCTTTTATACTTCTAATTAAATAGATTTTTCCTAGGACACCAACTCCATCCCCACTTCGAATTACCCTGGATCCACTGAGGCTGGACCGTGGCAAAATGCTGAGGGAACTCAGAGTGGAGACAAACAGACTGCTTGCCAACAAGTATCAGCCACTGTAGCTGCCCCCAGTGGTGCATCCTAAGGAATTCAGGATGGAAAAGAAGTGGATATTGGCCATAGATAGCTAAGGTGCATATAAAAGAGTGATTTCACTGAGCCCATACTCTAGCAGCTTCTCATATAGAGATTTGTGCTAAATTCACTAACTTGACATGTCTGATTTTCTTTCATTCACAATAATCTTTTAATGTCCCTACTACTTGATGTTTATTGCAAGTCATCTGTCTATCCTGGCTCCTCCCATACCCCTGGAGCAATCCCTCATAGCTACCTGAGTGGTTGTCTTTCAGGCTTAAGTCTTCAGAATATCTTCTGAATACAACATAATTATCAGCTTTTAGCCTTCTGCACTTTTTTCATTTGACAGTCATGTATTGATAACAGGCATAGTCCACTGCTTTGACAACATAGCTGCCCTAGCAAAGCAGCTGTTCCTCTTTACATTAAAAAGTATATCTTGAAAGTAAAGGAGTTCTTACTCATACTCAGAATGAGAATTAGGCAGGAGATAAATGAGCCCCTCTTGAAAAACCTACATGCAGGTCAGAAAGCAACAGTTAGAACTGGACATGGAACAACAGACTGGTTCCAAATAGGAAAAGGAGTACATCAAGGCTGTATATTGTCACCCTGCTTATTTAACTTCTATGCAGAGTACATCATGAAAAACGCTGGGCTGGAAGAAGCACAAGCTGGAATCAAGATTGCCAGGAGAAATATCAATAACCTCAGACATGCAGATGCCACCACCCTTATGGCAGAAAGTGAAGAGGAACTCAAAAGCCTCTGGATGGAAGTGAAAGAGGAGAGTGAAAATTTGGCTTAAAGCTCAACATTCAAAAACTAAGATCATGGCATCTGGTTCCATCACTTCATAGCAAATAGATGGGGAAACAGTGGAAACAGTGTCAGACTTTATTTGGGGGGGCTCCAAAATCACTGCAGATGGTGATTGAGCCATGAAATTAAAGGACGCTTACTCCTTGGAAGAAAAGTTATGACCAACCTAGATAGCATATTCAAAAGCAGAGACATTACTCTGCCAACAAAGGTCCATCTAGTCAAGGCTATGGTTTTTCCAGTGGTTATGTATGGATGTGAGAGTTGGACTGTGAAGAAAGCTGAGCACCGAAGAATTGATGTTTTTGAACTGTGGTATTGGAGTAAACTCTTGAGAGTCCCTTTGACTGCAAGGAGATCCAACCAGTCCATTCTGACGTTGATCAGCGCTGAGATTTCTTTGGAAGGAATGATGCTAAAGTTGAAATGCCAATACTTTGGCCACCTCATGTGAAGAGTTGACTCATTGGAAAAGACTTTGATGCTGGGAGGGATTGAGGGCAGGAGAAGGGGATGACAGAGGATGAGATGGCTGGATGGCATCACTGACTCGATGGATATGAGTTTGCGTGAACTCTGGGAGTTGGTGATGGACAGGGAGGCCTAGCATACTGCGATTCATGGGGTTGCAAAGATTTGGACACTACTGAGCGTCTGAACTGAACTGAACTGAAATGAGCTCCAAGCTAGGGACTTACAACTAGTCTCCTCTTTACATTCCTCAGGGAAAGAAACATCTGGGCTTCAGGCTGAATACTTATAGCAACCTTCCTGGTTTAATTTCCTGAGACAGAAGATAGGTAGACTCCATGTTAGGCATCTACAATTGAAGCCCTTAGCTGTCATTTCCAGGGTTTTGAAAAGATCTTCTGGAACCACATTCCTTTATGTCTCAATGCAGAAAGAATTCAACAAGAGGAAAAGTGATAAATAAAAGTGACTTTCCTGTCTCCTGAGAAAGTACTATGCAGGTCATGAAGCAACAGTTAGAACGTGACATGGAACAATGGACTGATTCAAAATTGAGAAAGAAGTATGACAAGGCTATATATTGTCACCCTGATTATTATAGATTGAGTACATCCTGCAAAATGTAGGGCTGCCTGAATTCCAAACTGAAATCAAGATTACCAACAGAAATATGAACAACAACAGATATGCAAATGATATCACCGTAATTACAGAAAACAGAGAACACAAAACCTCTTGATGAGAGTAAAAGAGGAGAGTGAAAAAGCCTGCTTAAAACTCAACATTCAAAAACTAAGATCATGGCATCCAGTACAATCGCTTCATGGCAAATAGATGGGAAAAAAGTGGAAATAGTGGCAGGTTTTCTTTTTGGGCTCAGAAATCACTGTGGATGATACTGCAGCCACAAAATTAAAAGGTGCTTGCTTCTTGGAAGAAAAGCTATGACAAATCTAGATGGTGTATTAAAAAGCAAAGACATCACTTCCCCAACAAAGGTCAATATAGTCAAAGCTATGTTTTTCCAGTAGTCAAGTAGGATGTGAGGGTTGTACCCTAAAGAAGCCTGAGCACCAAAGAACTGATGCTTTCAAATTGTGGTGCTTCAAAAGACTCTTGAGGGTTCCTTGGATTGCAAGGAGATCAAGTCAGTAAATCTTACAGGAAATCAACCCTGAATATTATTGAAGGAGCTGATGCTGAAGCTGAAACTCCAGTATTTCAGCCACCTGATGTGATGAACTGACTCATTGGAAAAGGTCTTGATATTGGGAAAGATTGAGGCAGGGGAAGGGGGCAATAGAAGATGAGACTGTTGGATAGCATCACCGACCCAATAAACATGAGCTTGAGCAAACTCCAGGAGAGACAGTGTCATGAAAGCCTGGCATACTGCAGCCCATGGGGTCACAAAGAATTGGGCACAACTTAGCTACTGAATAACAACAAGGTTCACAAATGGGCAGGCAAGCATTGCACTGTCCTGAGTACTCAATGGGTTACATTTTTATAATCAGAGGAAGAAAGGGGAAGGGGAGACAATAATTTATTTTTAGAGTAGAATTCTCAGTTCTATAATTAGCTCTTCTCCCAGGTAGGGCAGGGAAGTCTCAGTTCAGTTCAGTTGCTCAGTCGTGTCTGACTCTTAGCGACCCCATAAATTGCGGCACACCAGGCCTCCCTGTCCATCACCAACTCCTGGAGTTCACCCAAACTCATGTCCATCAAGTTGGTGATGCCATCCAGCCATCTTATCCTCTGTCGTCCCCTTCTCCTGCCCCCAATCCCTCCCAGCATCAGAGTCTTTTCCAATGAGTCAACTCCTCACATGAGGTGGCCAAAGTATTGGAGTTTCAGCTTTAGCATCAGTCCTACCAAAGAAATCCCAGGACTGATTTCCTTTAGAATGGAGAGGTTGGATCTCCTTGCAGTCCAAGGGACTCTCAAGAGTCTTCTCCAACACCACAGTTTAAAAGCATCAATTCTTCGGTGCTCAGCTTTCTTCATAGTCCAACTTTCACATCCATACATAACCACTGGAAAAACCATAGCCTTGACTAGATGGACCTTTGTTGGCAGAGTAATGCCTCTGCTTTTGAATATGCTATCTAGGTTGGTCATAACTTTTCTTCCAAGGAGTAAGCATCCTTTAATTTCATGGCTGCAATCACCATCTGCAGTGATTTTGGAGCCCCCCCAAATAAAGTCTGACACTGTTTCCACTGTTTCCCCATCTATTTGCTATGAAGTGATGGAACCAGATGCCATGATCTTAGTTTTTTGAATGTTGAGCTTTAAGCCAACGTTTTCACTCTCTTCTTTCACTTCCATCCAGAGGCTTTTGAGTTCCTCTTCACTTTCTGCCATAAGGGTGGTGGCATCTGCATATCAGAGGTTATTGATATTTCTCCTGGCAATCTTGATTCCAACTTGTGCTTCTTCCAGCCCAGCGTTTTTCATGATGTACTCTGCATAGAAGTTAAATAAGCAGGGTGACAATATACAGCCTTGATGTACTCCTTTTCCTATTTGGAACCAGTCTGTTGTTCCATGTCCAGTTCTAACTGTTGTTTCCTGACCTGCATACAGGTTTCTCAAGAGGCAGGTCAGGTGGTCTGGTATTCCCATCTCTTTCAGAATTTTCCACATGTTCCTATATGATCAGACCAGAACTCTCATAGAACTTTGGAAAGATATTTTCAGGTCTCAGTATGATGAGAATATTTCATTTTGAAAAGTCACCTTTTTATAAATGATTGTGTCTACATAGAGCTTGTTTTGGGGGTCATTAACTTTATGACATCACTGGGCAGGGTGTAGGCCTTATTTTCTACTTTCATTATTTTGGGGCCATTGTGCAAAGAATATGTCTTAGAGGCCAAATAACATGTTTTTGGGGCTATTAACTGAACTCACTGGGAAGGATGTAGGTCTCATGCTCCATTGTTTTATTGTTTAGGGGCAGGTCTTGTGCTTCTGTTGCATGGTTTTGTTGCTAAGCAAGTTACCTTGATTTTATGGTTGAGCAAGACAACTTGACCTGAAGCTAAATGACTTGTTTTGCTTTATGAGTTAAACAAGCTCACATGGTTTTAGAATTTTCCCATTATTTTCTTGAGTGAACATTATTCTTATTGTGGTCTTCCAAATCCCCCTAATACAGAAGGCAATGGCAAACCACTTCAGTATTTTTGCCTTGACAACCTCAAGAACAGTATGAAAAGGCAAAAAGATAGGACACTGAAAGATGAATTCCTGAGGTCAGTAGGTGCCCAATATCCTACTGGAGAACAGTGGAGAAATAACTCCAGAAAAAAAAATTATGAGACAGAGCCAAAGCAAAAACAACACTCAGTTGTGGAGAGGACTGGTGATGACAGTTCTGTTTAATTGATTATGCCAAAGCCTTTGACTGTGTGGATCACAACAAACTGCAGAAAATTCTTAGAGATGGGATGGGAATATCAGACCACCTGATGTGCCTCCTGAGAAATCTCTATGCAGGTCAAGAAGCAACAGTTAGAAATGCACATGAAACAACAGACTGGTTCCAAATCAGGAAAGGAGTATGTCAAGGCTGTATCTTGTCTCCTTGTTTATTTAACTTATATGCAGAGTACATCAGGCAAAATGCTGGGCTGGATAAAGCACAAGCTGGAATCAAGATGCCAGGAGAATATCAATAACTTCAGATATGCAGATGGCACCACCTTTATTACAGAAAGCAAAGAAGAACCAAAGAGCAACTTGATGAAAATGAAAGAGGAGAGTGAAAAAGTTGGCTTAAAACTCAACATTTAGAAAACTAAAATCATGGCAAGCACTCCCATCACTTCATGGCAATAGATGGGGAAACAATGGAAACAGTGAGGGACTTTATTTTCTTGGGCTCCAAAATCACTGCAGATTATGACTGCAGCCATGTAATTAAAAGACACTTGCTCCTTGGAAGAAAAGCTAAGGCCAACCTAGACAGCATATTAAAAAGCAGAGACATTACTTTGTCAACAAAGGTCCATCTAGTCCACATTATGGTTTTTCCAGTAGTCATGTATGTATGTAAGAAGTGGACTATAAAGAAAGCTGAGTGCTGAAGAATTGATACTTTTTGAACTGTGGTGTTGGAGAAGATCCTTGAGAATCCCTTGGACTACAAGGAGATCCAATTAGTCCATCCTAAAGGAAATCAGTCCTGAATATTCATTGGAAGTACTGATGCTGAAGCTGAAGCTTCAATACTTTGGCCACCTGACATGAAGAGCTGACTCATTTGAAAAGACCCTGATGCTGGCAAATATTGAAGGTAGGAGGAGAAGAGGATGACAGAGGATGAGATGGTTGGATAACATCACCTACTTGATGGACATGAGTTTGAATAAGCTCCAGCTAATGGACTGGGAAGCCTGGCATGCTGAGTCCATGGGGTCAAAAATAATCAGGCACGACTGAATGACTAAACTGAACTGAAATCCCCTGAAGTCCCCTCTCTATTTACAATTGTGTACAAGGTTTCTAAGCTAACTATTTGATCATCCTATTCTATCCCTATCACAACAAACTTCTTATTTGTCTTCTAAAATGAAAGTAACAACTGAAACAAATTAAATAGATATACTTTGTCTCTTGTGGACACAATAAGATAATCCTTATGGCAGGAACAGAGAGGGACTGTACCTTGTTTGAGTAAAGGATCAAGAGGCTATACTTTTCCCATCCTTGGGGCAAGGGATACATTACACATGCACGTATACATGCATACATTTGGTAGTCAAAAGCATGGGCACAATGCCAGGCCACAGTGAAACTTGCTTCTCCCAGATGCTTTCACGTCAAGATCCATCTTGGATGAGAGGTGCATGCCTCCCTAGGGCAAAGGTCTTGAAACAAATTAGCTGGTTATCTGAACAAAACAGGAAGATTTTGCCAGAGGGAAGACTAAGACCCAGAAGAACTGCCCTTTATAAATGATTTAGCCATCCTTACTGCATTTCCCCTCATCAGAAAGGATGCTTACACATTTTATCCCTGGGTGTTCATCTTTCCCTTGTTTCTATCTTAACAGACCATTTATTAGTGCACTCCCCAACTTGTGCTGCCTCTAATAATAAACTTTGTACTTGTATTTGCAGTTTTTATTCTGTAAGAAAAGCATTTTTTCACTGGGGACAATATCCAGGGAAAAATCACTTCTTATCCTCTAGCCCTTGCTGGTCTGGTGCCTAGGATTTCTAATTTTCATCCATGTTCAGTTCAGTTCAGTCACTAAGTTGTGTCTGACTCTTTGTGACCCCATGGACTGCATCGCGCCAGATGTCCCTGTGCATTACTACTGGAGCTTGCTCATACTCATGTCCATCGAGTCCGTGATGCCATCCTACCATCTCATCCTCTGTCTTCCCCTTCTCCTCCAGCCTTCAATCTTTCCCAGCATTAGGGTTGTTTCCAATGAGTCAGTTCATTGCATCAGGTGGCCAAAACATTGAGCTTCAGCTTCAGCGTCTTTCCTTCTAACGTGTATTCAGGACTGATTTCCTTTAGGATGGACTGGTTTGATCTCCCTGCAGTCCAAGGAACTCTCAAGAGTCTTCCCAACACCACAATTCAAAAGCAACAAATCTTTGGTGTTCAGCTTTCTTTACAGTCCAATTCTTGCATCCATACATGACTACTGGAAAAACCATAGCTTGGACTAGACAGACACCTTTGTTAGAAAAGTAATGTCTCTACTTTTAAATATGCTGTCTGGGTTGATCATAACATTTCTTCCAAGGAGCAAGTGTCTTTAAATTTCACGGCTGTAGTCACCATCTACAGTGATTTTGGAACCCAAGAAAATAAAGTCATTCATGGCTTCCATTGTTTTCCTATCTATTTGTCATTAAGTGATGGGACTGGATACCATGATCTTAGCTTTTTTGAATGTTGAGTTTTAAGGCAGCCTTTTACTCTTCTCATTTGCTTTCATTATGAGGTTCTTTCATTCCTCTTCAATTTCTGCCGTAAAGGTGGTGTCGTCTGCATATCTGAAGTTATTGATATTTCTCCTGGCAATCTTGATTCCAGCTTGTGCTTCATCCAACCTGGCATTTCAAATGATGTATTCTGCATATAAGCTAAGTAAGCAGGGTGACAATATACAGCCTTGATGTACTCCTTTTTCCAATTTGCAATCAATCTGTTGTTTCAAGTCCAGTTCTAACTGTTGCTTCTTAACCTGCATACAGATTTCTCAGGAAGCAGTTAAGGTGGTTGTGGTATTCCCATCTCTTTAAGAATTTTCCAGTTTGTTGTAATCCACACAGTCAAAGGCTTACAGTTCAGTTCAGTCACTCAGTTGTGTCCGACTCTTTTTGACCCCATGAACCACAGCACGCCAGGCCTCCCTGTCCATCAGCAGGGACTCCATCCCAGAGTCTACCCAAATCAATGTCCATTGAGTTGGTGATGCCATCCAACCATCTCATCCTCTGTCATCCCCTTCTTCTGCCCTCACTCTTTCCCAGCATCAGAGTCTTTTCAAATGAGTCAGCTCTTCGCACCAGGTGGCCAAAGTATTAGAGTTTAAGCTTCAACATCAGGCTTTGGCATAGTCAATAAAGCAGAAGTAAGTATTTTTCTGGAACTCTCTTGCTTTTTTGATGAATCAACAGATATTGACAATTTGATTTCTGGTTCCTCTGCTTTTTCTAAATTCATCTTGAACATCCAGAAGTTCTCAGTTCATATACTGCTGAAGCCTCGCTTGGAGGATTTTCAGCTTACTTTGCTAGCATGTTAGATGAATGCAATTGTGCAGTTGTTTGAACATTCTTTGGCATTGCCTTTCTTTCAAACTGGAATGAAAACTGGCATTTTCCAGTTCTGCTGCCCCTGCTGAGTTTTCCAAATTTCCTGATTTATTGAGTGCAGCAGTTTCACAGCATTGTCTTTTAGAATTTGAAATAGCTTAGTTGGAATTCCATCACCTCCAAGAGCTTTGTTCGTAGTAATGCTCCCTAAGGCCCACTTGACTCAACATTCCAGGATTTCTGGCTCTAGATGAGTGATCAAAAATCATGGCTATCCAGATCATTGAGACTTTTTTGTATAGTTCTTCTGTGCATTCTTGCTACCTCTTCTTAATATCCTCTGCTTTTGTTAGGTTCATATCATTTCTATCCTTTATTGTGCCTATTTTTGCATGAAATGTTACCTTAGTATCTTTAATTTTTTGGAAAGATCTAGTCTTTACCTTTGGAGAAGGCAACGGAAACCCACTCCAGCACTCTTGCTTAGAAAATCCCATTGATGGAGGAGCCTGGTAGGCTGCAGTCTATGGGGTCACTAAGAGTCAGACACAACTGAGTGACTTCACTTTCACTTTTCACTTTCATGCATTAGAGAAGGAAATGGCAATCCACTCCAGTGTTCTTGCCTGGAGAACCCAGGGACGAGGGAGCCAGGTGGGCCGCTGTCTATGGGGTCGCACAGAGTTGGACACGACTGAAGTGACTTAGTAGCAGTAGCAGCAGTCTTTACCTTTATATTGCTTTTCTCTCTCTTTTTGTATTGTTTACTTAAAAGGCTTTCTTATCACTTTTTGGTATTCTTTGGAAGTCTGCACTCAGTTGGGTGTATCTTTCCTTTTCTCCTTTGCCTTTTGCTTCTCTTTTTTTCTCAGCTATTTGTAAGCCCTTCTCAGACATTTTGCATTTTTGCATTTCTTTTTCTTGAGGATGGCTTTGATAAGCACCTCCTGTACAATGTTACAAACCTCTGTCCATAGTTCTTGAGGCCCTCTATTAGATCTAATTCCTTGAATCTATCTTTTCCACTATAAGTCGTAAGGAATTTGATTTAGGCCTTGCCTGAATGGGCCAAGTGATTTTCCATACTCTCTTCAATTTAAGTCTGAATTTTTCAATAAGGAGTTCATGATCTGAGCCAGTGTCAGTTCCCAGTCTTGTTTCACTGACTGTATAGAGCCTCTCCATCTTTGGCTGAAAAGAATATAATCAGTCTGATTTCAGTATTGACCATCTGGTGATGTCCATGTGTAGAATAATCTTTTGTGTTGTTGGAAGAGAGTGTTTGCTATGACCAGTGCATTCTCTTGCAAAATTCTGTCAGCCTTTGCCCTACGTCATTTTGTATCCCAAGAACAAACTTGTCTGTTACTCCAGGTGTGTCTTGACTTCCTACTTTTGTATTCCAGGATGCTATGATGAAAGTGAAAGTTCTAGAAGGTCTTGGACTTTCCTTGTGACTCAGCAATGTGGGAGACTTGGGTTTGATCCCCAGGTTGAGAAGATCCCACGGAGTAGGAAAATGCTACCCACTCCAGTATCCTGGCCTGGAGAATTCCATGTATTGTATGACCCCTATGGGGTCACAGAGAGTCAGATATGACTGAGAAACTTTCACTTTCACTAGGAGTTCTTGTAGGTTTTCATAGACCCCTTCAACTCCAGCTTCTTCAGCATTAGTGATTGGGATGCAGACTTGGATTACTGTCATATTGAATGGTTTGACTTGGAAGCAGACCAAGATCATTCTGTCATTTTAGAGATTACCCACGTACTTCATTTCGGACTCTTGTTGACTACAAGGGCTACCCCAGTTCTTCAAAAGATTCTTGCTGACAGTAGTAGAAATAATGGCCATCTGAATTAGATTTGCCCATTTCTGCCCATTTTAGTTCACTGATTCCTAAAATGTCAATGTTCACTCTTTTCATCTCCTGGTTGACTACTTCTAATTTACTTGATTCATGGACCTAACATTCTAGGTTTCTATGTATTACTGTTCTTTACAGTATTGGACTTTACTTTCATCAGCAATCACATCCATAACTGGGCATTGTTTCCTCTTTGGCTCAGTCTCTTCTTTCCTTCTGGAGCTATTTCTCTGTTCTTCAGTAGCATATTAACACCTGTCAGCCTGGGAAGGTTCATCTTCTGGTGTCATATATTTTTGCTTTTTAATACTGTTCCTGGAGTTCTCATGATAAGAATGCTGATGTGGCTTGCCATTCCCTTCTTAAGTGGATCACATCTTATCAGAACTCTCCACCATGGCCCATTTGTCTTGGGTGGCCTTACGTGGCATGGCTCATTGTTTCATTGAGTTAGGCAAGGTTGTGATCCATGTGATCAGTTTAGTTAGTTTTCTGTGATTATGATTTTTATTTTGTCTGCCTTCTGATGAATGAGGATAAGAAGCTTATGTAATCTTCCTGATGGGAGAGAATGACTGTGGGGAAAACTCAGTCTTGTTCTTGTGGGCAAAGCAATGCTCAGTAAGCCTTTAATCCAATTTTATGTTGATAGGTGGGGCTATATTACCTCCCCATAGTTTGGCCTGTAATCACACTATGGTAGGGGTAGTGGTGACCTCCTTCAAAATGACTTATGCCAGCATGCCACACCTCCCAGGACTGTTGTATTCAGTACCCCTGAACACATAGCAGACCACTGTTGACCCATGCCTCTGCCAGAGACTCCCAAACATACACACACAAGTGTGGCTCAGTCTCTTGTGTGGTCACTGTTCCTTTCTCATGGGTCCTGGTGCACACAAGTTTTTGTTTGTGCCCTTTGAGTGTCTCTGTTTCCCCAAAGTGAGATTGCCTGGGAATACTCAGTCCCTTTTTCAGATCATCAGGTTGAGAAGGCTGTTGTGGGGCCTAGAACATTTGCATCAGTGCAAAATCTTCTTTGGTTTAATTGCTTTCCAATAGTCTTCAGCAGAGGCTTACAAAGTGTGAACCCCAGAGAACATCATTACCATCACTGAGAACTTGTCAGAAACTAACAGTCTGGAGTCTCACTCCACACCTCTGGCCTCAGAAGCCCTGAGTTTAGGGCCCAGCCATGTGCATCTTGAGGTGGTCAAGCTGTGGCTTTAGTGAGCTAAAGATGGAGGGCCACAGATTTACTTGTGGCCTTTCTGCTCAGCTACCCTTATATAGTGGCATCACTTGGGGGCTTTTTAGAAATGCAGAGTCTCAGGCTACACCCCAACATACTGTATCAGTTAACCCACACTTAAGCATGACCCTCAGGGGAGTCTGAGAAGCCTCAGTCTGGACTACTCACCATCTCTGCACAATGTAATGAGGAACTTTCCTCCAGGAAGATTAAAACAAACAAACAAAAAAAAAAAAAAACTGAGAGCCTAACTGGAGAAACTGTGAAAGTGCCTTAAGACAGCCAACCCACTGAGTCCAAGGCACCACAGGTTGCTTGATTACCTTCACTGAGAGAAGACAGAGCTTGGTGTCAGGCTGGGTGAAAAGGGTAAGAGGAGGGGGAGACTCTGGATGAGCACTCTGTATTTTAATTGGGTCTTCATTATTTATATTTACCATTTCTTATCCATTTTAATCAGTGATGCTTTTATCCAATTTAATTAATGAGAGATAACTTTAATATCATGACTTTTGTAAATAATTTTAGTTTTTTTCTTTAATAAAGCCTCTCTAAATCTGTGCCACAGGTTGTTGTGAAATGCTTTCTGACCTTGGTGTTTTTTGACCATCATGACTAAGGGAGGCACACAACTGCTTTAAAATGGGTCATGTTTTGAATGGAAAAGGAAATTTCTCATTATCAATTAAGACTCTTTTAAGTTGTAACAGAAAACCCAGCTAAAATTGTCTTGAAAATTGAAGGGGATTTGTGATTCACATAACTGTTGTGGTGGACATGGGGTAATTAATCCAGTGCTTAGTGTGTTTTTGGTGGCCTATTTCTTTCTGCCATGGTTCTGCCTTGTCTATCGTTACCTTTACTCTAAGGCTGATTTCTGACAGTTATAGGAAGGGTGCTAGTCACAGTCACATCTTGAATACTTATAGCCAAAGATGAGAGTGTCTTTCAGATCAGCATTCCAAGTGAGTATACCAAAATTCATCTTAATTGGGTAAGCTCATGTCTCATATCTATGTTCACATCAATTCATGGATTCACTTAACAAATATTTGTTGAGTATCTACTACTTGCCAGCCACTGTTCTAGATTTCAGAACATGGAAATAATACTGAGTGGTTGATTGACTTTAGCCATTGGAATACACCATTAGAACTAGGAGTATGTTCTGCTGTCTCCAAAGCACATGGACAGTATTATGATATAAATGAATACTTAGATAAAAGCCTCTGTGTAATTAGAAAAAGTGGAGGACAGAATGAATATTAATTAGGCAGCCAAAAATTTCTTCTATAACCTTGCTACTGAAAATGTGCTATGTGGTTAGTATTGGTATCACGTTGGAGCTTACTATAATTCAGAATCTCAGGTAGTACCTCAGTTCTGCTGGAACAGAATCTCTATGTTAACAAGATACTCACGTGATCATATGAACATAAAACTTCGAGAATCTCTCAGCCACAAGACAGGGCTTCCCTGGTCTCTCAGATGGTAAAGAATATGCCTGCAGTGCAAGAGAACTTGCTTCAATCCCTGGGTCAGGAAGATCCCTTAGAGGAGGGAATGGCTACTCACTTTAGTACTCTTGCCTGGAAAATTCCATGAACAGAGGAGTCTGGTTTGCTACAGTCTATGGGTTTGCAAAGAGTTGAAGACAACTGAGCAGCTAACACTTCACTTCATCTATAGGACAGATAAAAATTTGTTGTAATTGTGCCATTAGGGTAAAGAAGTTGGAGAACAAACCAAATTGCCTCTATAGCATACAAAAGTTGGGATGATTGCCAGCTCGTAACAGTCTTCCAGTGGAAATCATGTAGCTAACTCCTCTATCAGAAATGATTTGTCCCAGGAGAAATGCCCTGCCAGGGTATATAGAAGGCCTTTGGTTGAAAGTTGACAGAGACCTAACACCTCCAGAAGTAACTAATCCAGGGACTCCCAAAGTGTTGTGAACCTTGGTTACTGGCAACTCCTTTAATTCATCCACTGCCTGAAATATCCCTTGTTACCTCAGATTAGCCGAGAGTTTTTTCTTGCTTTTTACTGAAACAACTTTAATTTATATTGCTTTGCCTTTTTCAGAGCCAATATCTATTAAGAATGAAAATTTTGGATCTGCCTTGAAGGAAAGACCAAACTCAATCTGTTTCACCAAATAATGTCTGAGATGCATTAGTTGCTTTTGTCATCAGCTTCCAGATTTGACTCCTAACTCAGTAATATTCCATTGTTTATATATGCCACTTTTTAAATCCATTTATTAATCAATGAATACTTAGATTGTTTCCATATTGGCTATAGTAAATACTTCTGTGTGTGTTACTCAGTTGTGTCCAACACTTTGTGACCCCATGGACTGTAGCCCTCCAGGCTCCTCTGTCCTTGAAATTCTCTAGGCAAGAATGCTGGAATGGGTTGCCATTTTATTCTCCAAAGAAATACTTCTAGCAGATTTTAATTAAAGTGATTCTTAGATAACTAACAGCACTCCCCAGGCCTCCTCTGTAGTTAAACGGATCCATCTGTTTCATTTCATACTAAAGGCACGTGAGCGGTAGAATCATTGTCTCTTCTAGTACAAGGCATATCATAAGCTGTCCTTTGGATCACTAGCTGGCTGGGAAGAATACTATGGAGAATTCAGAGGCCTGGGAGCTTAAAATTTCTTTAGTAAATTCTTATGCTATAAAATAAATGAATTATAAATTGAAGCCATTGCTCATAAACTGCCCCAACACTAATTATATGTGCATGTGTCTGTTTCTGGAACTCACTGTTCTACATTGGTCACTTTTGCTGTTTCTGTTGTTGTTACTACTTTCCCCAAATTACTATAACTGACAAAGCATTTTTGGTAGTTTTTTGGATGGTAGGTTGTTTGTGTTTTGTACCCATCTGTTTTATCTTTTAGTTTTTCTCATTTGTTAATTAGAAATATGTATTGTGTATATATATATATATGTGTGTGTGTGTGTGTGTGTGTGCGCATGTATATGTATATATACATATATATGTATGTGTATATATATATATATAAGTATATGTATGTATAAATAAATAACTGGGCAATGGGTTGCCTTTCTATTAAATGACCTTTTAAAATAGAGATCTTGAGAAGAGGCTGATGTAGATAAAGCCCTATCAGATACTCTTATTCACTGGAATTATTTCTACTACACCTTGATGAAAATTCTCCTAAACCTTGTCTTTACTATAATTAATAGAAAGTGAAACACTTGAAAAATAGTAAAAATCTGTGTTATATTTCTTTGCATTATTATTAAGTTTTCCTTTTTACTCTTAGTCCTTTATTTAGGGAGAAAATTGCTTCACACTCCATATGCCATGGTCAGAAACATGATACTCCAATATGTTATATTCAATCCAGTGAAAAAGAATACTGTGGATTCAGCATAAATTTTTAACATTAAGACAAAAAATCTGTTTTATTTATTTATTAATAGTAACACAAAGGAGGCATATGTGAGCCAACATGAAATAACAAATATTCAGAGATATTGATCCATGTGATTTATTTCACCCATATATCTGTAGATAAAATAAATGTAGGCTACTCTTCTTCTCTAGATCCTCCTTATAAAAGAAAAATATCATTTCAATATCAAAATGGAGACTAAGTTCTAGTAACAGTAAACTGGCATAAGGATTCAGTAAAAATGCAATTAAGAGCAGGTATGAATTCCAGATTCCATGAGTATGTCTAGAATTG